>JANRMT010062790.1:19171673-19229173 GCA_026402145.1 Polypterus bichir lapradei | reverse complement strand
TTTTGACAGGACGATCTTTTTTTAGGCTTAAGCATTTTTGATTGACTTACAAAAGAAAATAGTTATTACTTACCCTCTTTGCTTCAAATTGGCTTTTTAAAAAACCTTTTTGATATAATTTATGACAGTATAAAATAAAAGTAGTGCTCAAAATTATAATGCGTCTATCTAACAGGAAGAGGTGGTGGTAAGAGTGAGATTGCTGACTCGCTGTTAAATGATCACTGGTTTGTGTCCGGGGAGCTTCCTTTCTGTTATTTTATTTATTTATTTTTACAAATTGCTTTGAGTAGTAAGAAAGGCGCTATAAAAACGTAAGGAATTAATAACAATAATAATAATAGTAGTAATATTATTATTATTATTATTTATTATACGTGTGAATGCGTGATCAAATTCAGCCACTGAGTAGTGGGGTATGAATAGGGACACTATGTGCTGGACAATACCACGAGTTCATTGAAATAATTACACAGCAAGGTGCACACGCAATACAAACATAATGTGTATATTATTGAAGGTTCATATAAATTGATTATATACAAATTTTTAACAAGTTGAGAAATGTCAACTGGTTATAATGCACGAAATTATACATGTATTGCTTTATAGTCCACATATAGTGTATGTGTATTATTAAAATAATGATATAAAAATCATATAAAATGGTATAGAATCTGCGTCGTAGACGTATTTTGTGTCATAATTCTTCAAAGAAGTTTTTAATTAGATTGCTTTAAAAAATCTTACGCAAACATGTGAACCGTTCAAAATCGCTGATATTAATCAATTTGTTTTAACGCATGCTCCGTGCAAAATGCTGTCATATCTGTTAGTAAACATGCACGCGCAGCGATGTCCTGATGTCTGCGTTCTAAGGCTGCAGGTATATTAAACACTATTGACGTTTTACCGGGGTGCTCTGTGATTAAGGGCGGACAGTAAACTTTGTTAAAATGATATCGAAAAATACCAGTCGTCAGTTGTGTTTTCAGTCATTTTGGCGTGTTTACTGTTCTGTTACCAAAAAATTCTTCAACGGGGCTCATCAACAAAGAAACGTGGATAGTAAGATTTAGTAAAATATCAGTAATAATAATGCATTGCTCGACACCTAGTAACACTGTACAAATACATTTAAAAGACAGCTCGTTAAAATAAATGTAGCAATCCATTGTCATGCTATAAGTGACAGCTTGCTCTTAAACATTTACAAAGGTGGTTTTTCCTGGGAATAAAAAAGGGGAAAAAATCCATGGGAAAGGTTTTGTTGTTGAACTCAAATTTCACCTCCGCCATGTGAGTCATTAAAACTATTGGAATGACGACGCATGTCTCATCCACTGGTCGGGACGCTCGTTTTCCATGGCTGCTGCAGAACCGTAAAATGTGTGCCCTCTGACTGCTGATTACAAAATGAACACTGGAGAGGTAAAAATATGTAAAATTCATTTTAAAAGGTTGTAGGTATAGTTTTCTATATAATCTTCTCCACTATGTGTCTGCATCCTATTCCCTACAGGCAACACTCATTTCCATGGCTGGAGCAGATCCATGGGCTTGTGTGCACACTGTCTGCTGCTTTCAAAATGAACCCTGGATAATCTGAAATCCATGGTAAAAGATTGATGAAAGTCTTCTACATCACAAGTCTACTGTGTTCCATTGTCCTCTCCACTCAAAGGGACACTCACTTCTACAGCTGAGCTTTTGCGTCAGAGTTGTGAGCCCCAACTGTTGCTTGCAGAATGAACATTAGACAATTGTTATTGGATTGGCTGTTTATTTTATTATATTAATATTAATTTATTTATTCATTCAGCCTCTGTTAAAAAAAAGAAGCACATTTTCCCTTAGAGGACAAGTAAAGTTCTATCTATCTATCTATCTGAAATATATGAGACTTGGAAAAATTAATATTATTTGTCAAATGAAGTACCAAATATCCACTGATACACATTTGTAGGACAAGTCAATTAAAGAGTCCGACAAACAGCAACTGAGATATTAAAACTTTTTATTGAATCTGTTCTTACAATTATAGTCTTTTAATTAAAATAATGATTATAATTATCAGAAAATGTAGCCATTTTAATGTCAGCATAAAACCAGGCCAGTAACATCTTTGTGAAATAATTTCAGCAGTTTTATAAATTCCAGAATGTGCACCGATAGCACTGGCATGAACTTCCTTACAAGTATCCTTTGTCTCCAAAATTCAACAAATAACTTTCATATTCCTCCTGTTGCCCTGCTTGTCTTTTTTGACAATAGTAAAGGTCATCCCCTTGAAAAAATTATATTCATGCAGCAATTAATAATATGGTTATAATGTAAAACACTTCAAACAAACCTGCAAAATGTACATTTTCTTTGTTTAAGTTGACTTCTTCAATGGATCTAACACTTACAACATGGGGCACTACAACACACATACACAAATATCTTTTAGTATTGTTTTAATATAGCCTTGAAATTTGTTAGTATCTGTCCTCTATCCAAGCCACCCATTTACAAGAGAGATTTACAGGCTTGGGCCAGAAGACAAAAAATGAGACGGAAAGAAATGCCAATCTAGTGCTTGCCACTCTGATGCTCGCTCATACTACTGCAATTTAAAAGTGTCACCCAACCAGATTCCAACTCTTTCAGATGGGTAGTGAAACCCGGAAAATGTATTAATGGATACAGGAAAAAAGTTAGACTTATTCTGACAATGACCAAGTTGGGGATTGTTCATCTGTGAAGTGGCTGTAAAAACCAAAAAAAAATTTTAAAAACCTGATTACAAAATATATCAAGAAACCTCAAAAGGTATATAATGATTAATTTATGAAAACTCCATAGAATACTTTCTAATACATGTTTTTCCTTCAACAGTCATGCTAATGTCAGAATTTGTGTGTTTTATCACCTATACTTTGTGCACATATTGAAGCTGTTTTATGGAAAATGCAAGCGCACGAGTAAATAATTGTCAGTGGTTACAATTTAAATTTATATTTGCAGTATATACTGTACTGTATCCTGAAATGCCAAATTAGAAATGAGAAGATGATGAAAATTTATTTTTTGCTTAATATACTTTAAACAAACTGATCACAAAATTACCTAATCAGTTTGACATTGTTGATACCCTAGTGTGGCACATATCTTGGAAGAAGTCCTATCAGGTTTATTTGGATTTTAAAAATCCTAAATAATAATAATAATAATATCTTACATTTATATAGCATTTTTCTGGCTACTCAGCGATTTTCATAGACATACTTAAAAAAAGACAGTGTAAGCGCTCGATTTTTTTTTTTTAATTAGTGGATGAGTAAGGACATAGTAGACAAAAAAAGTGATATAGAAGACTTCCTTCAATCTCTTTAAATAAACTGTGGACAGTTTTGTAATTAAAGTATTAATTTACAAGCAGAGGAGCTGTGGAAATAAGTGCCTTCTCTGCTAGAAGGGATTAAGAGACACACTCTATGAAAGTGCTATAAAAGACTGTCTGATAGGCTTATTAAAGAAACTGTGCACAATTTTAACTGCCTGGTGTTCATTTTGTAATTGGACCACTACAGATGAGGAATGCCACAGGCTGCTAAAAGTTTTACATTTGATGACTTTTAATCTCCCATGAAAAACGGTGCACAGAACTCCTGTGTGTTTTATAGGATAATTGCACCTGCTGTGAAAATGAGATTCCTCTCCGATGTACAGAGGGTGAAAGGGTGGGTGTGAGAGGAAATTTATTTATTTATTTATATTGAACTATATTTCATTCCAATAGTTTTAATGACTCACATGGCGGAGGTGAAATTTGAGTTCAACAACAAAACCTTTTCCGTGGATTTTTTCCCCCTTTTTTATTCCCATGAAAAACCACCTGTGTAAATGTTTAAGAGCAAGCTGTCACTTATAGCATGACAATGGATTGCTACATTTATTTTAACGAGCTGTCTTTTAAATGTCTTTGTAAAGTGATACTGGGTGTCGAGCAATGTATTATTATTACTGATGTTTTACTAAATCTTACTATCCACGTTTCTTTGTTGATGAGCCCCGTTGAAGATTTTTTTGGTAACAGAACAGTAAACACGCCAAAACGACTGAAAACACAACTGACGACTGGTATTTTTCGATATCATTTTAACAAAGTTTACTGTCCGCCCTCAATCACAGACCACCCCAGTAAAATGTCAATAGCGTTTCATACACCTGCAGCCTTCGAACGCAGACATCAGGACATCGCTGCGCGTGCATGTTTACTAACAGATATGACGGCATTTTGCACGGAGCATGCGTTAAAACAAATTGATTAAGATCAGCGATTTTCAACGGTTCACATGTTTGCCGTAAGATTTTTTAAAGCAAACTAATTATAAACTTCTTTGAAGAAATATGACACAAAATACGTATACAACGCAGATTCTATTCCATTTTATAGGATTTTTATATCATTATTTTAATAATATACATACACTATATGTGGACTATAAAGCAATACATGTATAATTTCGTGCATTTTAACCAGTTGACATCTCTCAACTTGTTAAAAATTTGTATATAATTAATTTATATGAACCTTTACTTCAATAATATACACATTATGTTTGTATTGCATGTGCACCTTGCTGTGTAATTATTTCAATGAACTCGTGGTATTGTCGAGCACATAGTGTCCCAATTCATACCCCACTACGCAGCGGCTGAATTTGATCACGCATTCACACGTATAATTTAGGCCTTGTTCACACGGGCGTTAAGTTTTTGGATAAACGAACTTGCTCTGAACGTCCTAGACGTTTATGTTGCATTTTGTGGTGGCGATCGATTGACTTCTACACCGGCGTTCGTTTGTCTCTGTCTAACGCCAGCCTGCAGCCCAAATTGTAGTTTGTGTGTTAACCTGTGGAGGCAGTGTCGGGAACTGGATATGAAAGCCCTTGTCGTTTTATTTGAGGTGCTTCCTTTCAATATGGACCATTTTGCTATGTTAGATATTAATCTTCTTGTTTTAAAAACACTCGTAATATGGCGACGTAGGGAGAGAAAAAATCGCCGCCGCTACTGGGTTCATCCTCTGACTGCACAACGTCGGGTTAAAGGAAGTTTTTTTGTGCTTTATGAAGAAATGCGAAAATTTCCGTGCAAGTTTTTTTAATTACTGTCGGATGTCGGTTTCCACTTTTGATTGTCTGCTGCAGCTGGTGCAATGCCTCATTGCACGGCGATCAACCAATATGCGACTTGGTGTTAGCCCCGAAGAGAGACTATATATATATATATATCCGGTCCTCCGAAGCGTAAAATAAACGCGCAGAAAACGAAGTAGAAGCGGTTTCCTTGCGTTCGTTTGGTTTTGAACGCCAAGAAAAAGCTGCATGCAACGTTTTTTTGATGCTGTATAAACGCGCAGCCGGACAAACGCACGTCACCAAAGCCCGTGTGAACACTCTCATTGACTCCTACGTGTAGAAAACACTCGGCGCTTGATCCGCGCTCACCGGACGCTACGAACGCAAAAAAAACGCTCGATTTTAACGCCCGTGTGAACAAGGCCTAATAATAATAATAATAATAATGTTATGAATTCCTTACTTTTTATAGCACCTTTCTTACTACTCGAAGCACTTTGTAAAAATAAATAAAATAACAGAAAGGAAGCCCCCCGGACACAAACCAGTGATCATTTAACTGCGAGTCAGCAATCTTACTCCTACCACCACCTCTTCCTGTTAGATATGCGCATTATAATTTTGAGCACTACTTTTGTTATTTTATACTGTCATAAACAAATTATATCAAAAAGGTTTTTTAAAAAGCCAATTTGAAGCAAAGAGGGTAAGTAATAACTATTTTCTTTTATAAGGCAATCAAAAATGCTCAAGCCTTAAAAAAGATCGTCCTGTCAAAATAAGAGACTGTTTCGCCTTGTTGACGTGAATCATCTTTAAATTAAATGCTGCCAATAAGGAATAATAGAAATCACCGCGCTGCTTTCTAACTTTGACGAACTAAAGCTTTATTGGGTGAAAAAAAATGATCGTCCGTGACAGATACACTTAATTAGTAGTGTGTGCGACCCACGATTTGTAATTTGAGTGTTTGTGTTGTGTACGTGCCTGTGTTTGGTTTTCTCAGTTTTACAATAAAAACAGACATCAGTTATTTGTGAAGCAGGAATATTCTGATCATTCTGGTCCCTGATCACTGATAAACATTCAGAAGAAACAGCGCTATTCCAGTGTTTTCCTCCATAACATCCTTTCAGCAAACAGGGCTAAGTTTCTTGGTGAAACAGATCGCCCTTTAATGAAATGCTGCCAATACGGAATAACAGAAATCACCTGGCGGCTTTCGGTCAATGATAAACCAGCATCTGTTGAGGTGAAAAAATGGGAGGTACTGCGGTTGCTGTCAATGCTTCCTGGTAACTCAGCTTTTGAGAAGAATCTGTTTTATGGGGTGAAAAAATAATTGCCCTTGACAGATACGCTTAATCAGTAGTACGTGCGACCCATGATTTGTGAGTTTGAGTGTGTGTATGAGCGTGTACATGCTTGTGTGTGGTTTTGTTAGTTTTACTATAAAACAGTTAAACATCAGTTATTTGTGAAGCGGGAATATTCTGGTCATTTTGATCCCTGATGAACATTTAAAGAAACAGAGCAACTCCAGTGTTTTCCTCCATTACATCCATTCAGCAAACAGAACTAAGTTCCTTACTGAAGCAGATCGCCCTTTAATGAAATGCTGCCAATACGGAATAACAGATATCACCGGGCGGCTTTCCACCAATGATAAACCAGCATCTCATGAGGTGAAAAAATGGGACGTACCTTGGTTGTGATTAATGCTTTCTGGTAACTCTGCTTTTGAGAAGAATCTGTCATGGGAGGGACAAGAGGGCGCGAGTGAGGCGGGTACAATGAGCTGGGGCGGGACGGAGCGAGGCGAAGAGGCGGGTATCTGTGCGAGTGTTTTAAATAATGAAAGGAAAAAAAGTGCTCTGAAATAGAGGACCCCCAACCAAGAGGGCTTACGAAACAAAACGCGAGAAACAGGCATATGCTACTTGTATAAAATGTGCACAATAATTACAACAGTGTTGAAGCAATGATGAAGCGAAAGGGAGCTGCTAAACATGGGTGGCCGCGTTGTGCCTGCCCATAAATCCCAACCAATGTATATATCTGAACGGATCTATCTGAACCAATATATATATCAGAACGGATGTATCTGAACCGATGTATATATTTAAACCAAACTATTTTAACCAATATATACCGATGTATATATCTGACCGGATGTATTCAAACCGATGTATATATCTCAACCAATATATCCCAACCAATGTATATATCTGAACCGAAATATATATCTGAACGAATGTATTAAAACCAATGTATATATTTAAACCAATGTATCTGAACCGATATATATATCTGAACCAATGTATATATTTACGAACCAATCTTTTTTTTCCTGAATGGCCCCTCATAATATATATATATATATATATATATATATATATAGATAGATATAGATATATACTGTATATATATATATATACACACATATATATACATATACATATATATATATGCCTATATACATATACATACATATATATGTACATACATACATATCTACATATATACACACATATATATATATATACAGTACAGGCCAAAAGTTTGGACATACCTCCTCATTCAATGTGTTTTCTTTATTTTCATGACTTAAGGCATCAAAACTATGAATGATCACATGTGGAATTATGTACTTAACAAAAAAGGTGAAATAACTGAAAACATGTTTTATATTCTAGTTTCTTCAAAATAGCCACCCTTTGCTCTGATTACTACTTTGCACACTCTTGGCATTCTCTCGATGAGCTTCAACAGGTAGTCACCTGAAATGGTTTTCACTTCACAGGTGTGCCTTATCAGGGTTGTTTAGTGGAATTTCTTGCTTTATCAATAGGGTTGGGACCAGCAGTTGTGTTGTGCAGAAGTCAGGTTAATTGGACGATCATTTATTTTTCAACAGGACAATGACCCCAAACACACTTCCAGGCTGTGTAAGGGCTATTTAACCAAGAAGGAGAGTGATGGAGTGCTGTAAATGGTCATGAAAATAAAGAAAACACATTGAATGAGGAGGTGTGTCCAAACTTTTGGACTGTACTGTATATATATATATATATATATATATATATATATATATATATATATATATATACCCTTTGGGTGCGAGCAGCTGTTGCTGGGGGTGCCAGAATCCATCGAGGAAGGAAGAAAAATGAAAAACATTATTTGTACAAAATCTTAATTTATCTATCCATTCCTAAATAATTAAATGGGCAGGCTATTTCGTATCAGTGCAATACGCTGCTTGTTAAAATGGATGACTCCCGCTGTTACGTGCACTTAGTGCTGCGTGGGTATTATGAACTATCGTATCTGTTCAAGTTGTATTTAAATTTTAAATATAAGTAATTTTTATTCAGTCGACAGAAATATGTTTGGTAGGAATGTAAGTTAAATTTAGTCATCATTGCATATATTTTTCTTCACCATAGAAATTTAAAGACTAAATTCAACTTACATTCCTACCAAAGATATTTCTGTCGACTAAATAGAACCTACTTATATCCAAATAGAACTTGAAAAGATATATTTTTTCGAATCTGATCGCGCAATTTAGATCGACTTGATGTGCACCACATTGAGCCTGCGAGCTATTGAGCTGTCGCCTGCCTGCCCCAATAAGTGACCCTCGCTTCGCTCTTTTTTACCGTCGCAAAAAAAAATAGAAAATGGAAGGAGGATCACACTGAGTAAGGCTTTACCAAAACAATTATTGATGGCGAATAAAGTATCTATTATTCATAAAGCTTCAATTGGTGATCTGTTTTTCTGCGTTAACCTCATATTTTTTCATACTTCTTCCCAAACCAAAGGGGTGCGAGAGTAAAATGAATCGGGAAGCGCTGATATATATATATTGAATATATTGAAATAGTTTTACTGTCAAATAATGCAAACAGTACGCGGCACGTGTTTCGCCCTAATTCTGGGCCCATCAGGCGTACACACTCACTGCACCCCGTCTCGGGAATCGAACCTCGGACGTCAGCGCTAGAGGCAAAGCCGCTTGTATTTATATATATATAAATAACTCCTGTAGCCACAATAAATGCCTTTATTGAATAGACAAACCGGGGTGAACAAGTTCCTTTCTACTGCAGCCAAAGCCGCGACACACACAAAAAACATCAATAATAACTCATAAACTTGCAATATTATTTAGGAAAATCGCAATGTTTTACTTACCAAAAATTCGGATTATTTGTAAACAAAATCCATCCTCCTCTCTTTCCTCAAAAACAGTTCAATTACTCTGTCGTACGGATTTTCCGTGCGCTTCAGTTCCATCAAAACGTTTCTTTCTGTCGAAGCTAATGCTGAAAGGCAAACCCGCCCTATGGTATTTCTGGCATTTTAAATTTCAGTTTGAATTCTCTTTAGGGCTGAAAATGTCCGCTCGACAGAAGCAGTGTACACGGGAATGCTCACCGCCAAATATACCAATGTGAACAGCTGCCCCATGCTCTCATTCAGATTTTTCTGATGAAGGAAGTCAAGGAGATCAGTGGGAGATTTTCCTACGAAATCATCCATGGCATACATTACAGACAGTTCTGTTTTTAGCCGAGACAGATCAAAAAGTGCTCCGTGGCTCTTGTGTTAAACTGGAGAAGGCAGCATGCGTGAAATTTTTCTTGTATTCCTGAAACTTCTGGGGCTCGAGGAGCGTGACAAACATCAGGTTTTCGTGGTCTTGAAATCTGGTCTGTGTCTGGCAAATAATATTGTCCAGAATCCTGCCATGGAGTTGGCCGTAGTGCGCGCGACGATCTTTCGCTCGGAGCGTTTGCGGTGCTTTCAGTGGCCTCGTAGAGTTCCTCATATCGGCTTCTATCCAATCAATGGGTCTGAATACGGTGACGTTGCTGTACGCCTGCTACAGGGCCCTACTGACACCAACTCAAAATCTGATTGGTTGAAGCAACAGGTTAATCGACATTTATTCTGTGTTAGAGTGCCTGCACAACGGATTGTGAAAGCCTCTCTGCCTGGCAACAAATGATGACTGAAATGTGATTGGTTAAATGCTTTAATACAAAACTCCGCCTCCCACGGCTATCGAGCTGCAGTCTATTCTCTCCGCCTGGCAACAAATGATGGCTGAAATGTGATTGGTTAAATGCTTTAATACGAAACTCCGCCTCCCACGGCTATCGAGCTGCAGTCTATTACAGTATATGGACAAAAATATGTTCCAGTTATGATCATTACACGTAGAATTTCGAAATGAAACATGCCCAACTTTTGTAAGTAAGCTGTAAGGAATGAGCCTGCCAAATTTCAGCCTTCTACCTACACGGAAAGTTGGAGAATTAGTGATGAGTGAGTGAGTGAGTCAGCCAGTCAGTGAGTGAGTGAGTCAGTCAGTCAGGCAGTCAGTGAGGGCTTTGCCTTTTATTAGTATAGATAACCTCTTGGTCAAAAAGCTCATAAGGTATTGAATTTACAGAGGTAAAAATCTAAAATTGTCTTTGGTATCCAATCAAATGAAAATGCTGTAAGCATCTTTTGTTGTAAAATGCAATGGCATATCCCGACATGCAAGCTGATTTTTTATGTCACATCTCTTTAACATTCTGACAAAAATGAAGGAACAGTTTACATATTGATAAGTAATGTCATTCTTTACCCTAATTGTTAGTGAATGTAGCATACTTAATTGCTTTCTTTTTGGTCATCACATGCCTTTTTGATAGTGTAACCTGTACTGGCATGGGAGAGACACATGGAGTATTGATTATTTTAGAAAATAAAAACTGTAAGTAGTTGGCCCCAGCCAATTAATAAATGCTTCATCTGCCTTCCACTACAGTTACAATATTTTATCAACAAAATGCTTTCAACTGTTATAGTGGATGAGCCTACTTTTTTAATTATTAAGATTTCTTGTTTTTATTAAGAATTCTTTTTGTGAACTAAAGGCTTCTACAAGCTGGTTCATATGTTTGAATTGGCACAGTGCTAATGTGTTCTGCCAAGGAGGGAAAAAAGCAGAGGAAAAAAAATATTTTAAAATGCCAAATCTAAAGGCCCACAGTTGTGAGAGGTCGCAAGTATAGGCAAAGCCCACCTGCTTTTTTAAACCCAAACTTATTACTACAAAAATAGGCTGGAAAAATGGGATCAGAAGACGGATGGAAGTTTAGACATGAAGTCTCAAACAGAAGATCAGAAAAACAGCTGCCAAAACCAAAGCACTAGGCAAACTCATTGTCAAAATGCTTGCTAATATTTTAAACCAGAAATAACCAAGAAAAATAATCTAAAATAATCTAACACTAATCTCAGATGTCAATCAGCATGTGGTGTAGACATTTAAAGTGAAGTGCTGTGCCAATGATGCCACGTGACATGATTTCTGGTGGGCAAGATCTAGCAACTGGGACCCGCATCCTAGCAACAGCTACTGAAAATGACAGTATCCATGCATAAACAAAACTGCATTGTGATAAAACAAATACATAATGATACAAATTATTGATTACATTAAGAATTAGATGCACATGGGAGGCAGCTAAAGGGCTCAAAAGAGGGCAGAGTGCACTGACCCTTTCTCTCTTTCTTCTGCAGACCAACTACTGGAAATTTTGCTTGGGCCCGATGACATTACGTCCGGTTCCAGACCCAATGATGTCACCTCCGTGTTTGGACCTGATCACATCATTTCCTGTTCTGGGCCCGATGGCATCACTTCTGTTTGTTACAAGTCAGTTCAGTTGTGGACTCAGCTCTGTAAAGAGATGTAGATCAAAAGTTTTTTCTTTTGATTTCAAACCAAATCTTCAAGTATATAGAGTGGCTTTTCCAAGCAAAATTTTTTGTGGTGTACTTTGGATCATTTGACAATAACAATAACTTAAGTCATGCAGGGAGAATACCAGATTTCCGGAACTTTAGAAAATGCCACAACACCTTAAAACAAAATTTATACAGAGTAAGAAATAATTATTTTAATTTGAATCATAACAAATGTAAGTTATGTTTTTTTATGTGTTCACATGGTGAATTCATGTTCTCTGTTGTTAGTTATTTCTTCTTTATAAAAATATTGAAAGGACATTTAGCTGTCATCCTTATAACACTAATTTCAAACTACTGTATACTCTCCTAACCCATGCAATGCAATGTAAAGGTAAAGTAATTGGTATGTACTTTATCCAGGAAGTAATGAATTTAGTAATCCCATTACAATTTGATATAAGTAATTAGTCATTTGTAACGCATTACCCCAGTTAGTATCTGTTGGACTGAATGTTAGTGACTGTGCCCTGCTCTCATTGCCCAGGAAGTACTCCTCTCTTTTTCCAGCCCCATCACTTTTCTGCACTGGTGCACCGTCTGTTGCCCTTCATGAAAGACAAAGTTTACTACCCCAAGGACCCCTGCCTTGCCACTTACTGTCTCCTAGGAAGTGAAGCTTCCCTCTGGCAGCATTTTACCATGTGTGTATCCCTTGGCAACTTTTATAAAAGTTTGAAAATGTTGCTACTTTGTAGTATTCTTTTAACACCTGTAATCCACAGGATAGATATGTATGTCAAACACCTGTTCTTTTATGTGGTAAGGAATCAAAATATCTCATATGGCCAGTAGCTATACCACCAGCACTTCAGAATAGGTAATCCTCCTGAAGTTAAGCATGTTTGGGCCCAGGCAATACTCAGATATCAGAACAAGCAGGAAAGCTTGAGTACCTACTAAAAGAGTTGTGGAAGAGGCCAACAGGGTTCACTTACCCAGTGGTCTGTGTGTGGATTCCAATGCCCCAGTGTAGTGACAGAGACACTGTTCTGTAAAAATTGGTTCCATCATTTATATGAGGGGCGGAGTAATGGCTCTGAGGATAAGGATCTGCGCTGGTATCCCGAAGGTTGCCGGTTCAAATCCCTGTCACTGCCAAAAGAGATCCTACTCTGTTGGGCCCTTGAACAAGGCCCTTAACCTTCAATTGCTTCAGGGGTGCTGTACAATGGCTGACCCTGCACTCTAACCCCAAGGGGTATGCGAAAACTAACAAATTCCTAATACAAGAAATTTTTTAAGGCGAAATAAAGAACAAAAAAAAAATTAGATGTAAAACCGAGGTCCTGACTCTGTGTAGTCATAAAAGATCCCTGAGGATATTTCAAAAAGAATAGGTTGTTTTCCAAAGTCCTGACCACATTTTCCACCACAGCTTTGCTCCTTCTGGCTCCTTCTGGCCCCCAGTCATCCTTATCTCTCTCACCCCTTCACAAGCTATTAGCTAATAGCTAATGACATTACTAGCTCAAAAATGGGTAAAATCACATCATCATCATGTATGCTACACTTTGGTGGTGGTTGAAGTGGCTCCCCTACTGTCTATATCAAGGACTTTGAGTAAGTTATTAAAATGTTATACAATAATCAGCCACAACTTTAAAATGACCTGCCTAATACAATGCAGGCTCCCCTCATGCTGCCAAAACAGCTCTGACCCATTTTGGCATTGACTCCACAAGACCTCTGAATTCATTTGGTAGTGTTTGGCACTAAGACGTTAGCAGCAGATCCTCTAAGTCCTGTAAGGTTGGACCTCCATGGATCAGTCTTGTTTTTCCTGGACATCCGACAAATGCCTAATCAGATTGAGATCTGGGGAATTTGCAGGCCAAGTCAATACCTTGAACTTTTACTCTGTTCATCTAGCCATTCTTGAACAATTTTTGCAGTGTGGCAGGGCACATTATCCTATTAAATGAAGCCACTGCCTTCTGGGAATACTGCTGCCATGAAAGGGTGTACATGGCCAAGTAACATCCATATGACTGTCAGGACCTATTATTTTCCCTGCAGAACATTGCTCAGTGTATCTTACTACCTCTATTGGCTTGCCTTCTTCCCAATGCACGCACACCCGGCCATCCACATGAACTAAAAGAAAATGTGCTTCATTAGATCAGACCACCTTCGTCCATTGCCCCATAGTACAGCTCTAACGCTTATGTACCAATAGACAATTTCGGTGGTTGACAGGGGTCAGATTGGGCATTCTGACCAGTCTGTAACTATGCAGCTCCATACACAGCAAGCTGTGATGCACTGTGTGCTCTGACAAAGTCGCTGAAATCCTTACACTTGCCTATGTTTTCTGTTTCCAACTTATCAACTTCAAGAACTGACTGTTCATTTGCTGCCATTGTAATGAGAAACTCAATATTATTCACTTCACCTGTCAGTGGTTTTAATGTTGTGGCTAATCGGTGTAAATGTAATTAATTATTATTATTATAAGATGTCTGACCCTATCTTTTATTGTGTCTGTTGTCTATATACATTGAAATCAATAAAGTAGTAACATTGAAGGATTCATATCTAAAACCTCAGCTGGTTATTCTGACCGCTCTGAAAATCTGATTCTAATAGATGGGGGGGTGGGGGTGAGGGGGTAGTAGGAGGGATACAGAAAACAGAGGTGTAGAGAATGGTCAGTGGGATTTACGGCATTACACAATACAAACATTTCTGCTCTCCAGCATCAGATAGCTTTGGATTTTGCATGCCATTAAAATGACTACTGATTGAAATGTTTGTTTCCAAGGCTAAGCGGAATTTAATCTTCTTTAAATCCCAATTTATCTGTTTGCCACTGGTACATTTGCTAGATGCTTGACTGAACGTTTCTTCCTACAGAGAAGACAGTTTATAATCAGGTGCTACTCAAAGGCAGCAGTTTAGGCACTCTTTTGGTTTCTAGCTTATCAAAGTCTAGAATGGTGATGCCCTGGTCATTTCGAACTTGAACAGCATAGAGGTTTATTGTGTAAGAGACTATCACTCAACTTGGACACTTTAACGAACAATAACCAGGATTTTAGGAGGCCCCTAATCTCAGTAAAATCTTGTTTTTAAAAAAACTTAATTTTGTACCCAATTATTTATGTGGAATATTCTATGATGAGGCAGGTTCTCGCTCCATGCTCCCACTACCTTTATGGGAGCTTTTTAACCTGACACTATCGGTAATGTCACCAGATGAGCTGATCAGTGAAGACATTAACGACGAAGCAAGGGGATGGTGCAAAAAGGTGCAAGTGCTTTTATTAAACAACAACAAAATCACAGTGTTCAAAATAAAGTGCAGTGCTTCAAAGGAATATTATTAAGTAAATAATCCATTAAAACAGGGGTGAATGAGTGGAGGTTAAAATCCATAAATAATTACTTTAAAAGCAAGGTTAAAAAATCAATGGCAGTAAGCAGTCCTTTAAAACAACACCTGGTTCCTTCTTTATACTGGTGACTCCCTGCTTTTCCCATCCAGGCTTTACACCAGGGGAGCCACCCTACCTGCAGGTGACCTTTACGTCTGGTTGCCTTTCGGTCCCTGGCTCCGTCAAACCAAGACTTAAGTTCCCCAATGACCTGGGCAGTCACACTGGGGTTCACTCTCCTAATCCTTCCTGGCTCCCACTGCCTACTGTGGCCTTACGTGGTGAGCCAGCCACCTTCCGGGTCACTCCAGCTCCCTGATCACTCAGCTGGAGCAACCACTTCCAGCAGCCCCACCGAGTGTTGGCCAGACACCCTTTCTAGGGGGCTCTCCTCCCAGCTGCCTGATCTCACATGCGAGCCTGCCATTTCACCTACTAACTCTTGCAAGCACCTGCTTTTTCCTTTTTGCTGTTTTCTTCTCTCTTAATCTCCATTCACTTTCTTTTTTTTTTCACCTCCTTCCGCACTCGTGCTCCTACTATATATAATGGTGACGTGGCTCAGGTGTGGCGATTAGCAGCTCCCAGCATCAATTACGGATGCGGACGACTTCTCACCTGTGCACTAAGTGAGGACCACATCATGAAGAGCCCGGGAAACGCTCCAGCCACACTACCACACCCCCTCTATCTATTTAAAAACTGGGCTTTTTCATCTGAGCTGTGACCTGCTTTATCACATTCCTCCCCCCTTAAGCCCCATTTGCACAAGAAGGCTCCATGCCAAATACCAACCCTGTGCAAATCATCATCATATTCGACCTCTATCATTTCTGGATCTGAGATGTCTATGACCCCAAACACCTCTGATAATAGCCTACTGTATTTGTTCAAATGATTGCCCATTTAAATTGATCTGAGTTTGCATTGGAAAATGGTATCTGGGCCAAGAAAATCTGTGAAATCGGAAAAGCCTGCTTTGTGTATTTCAACAATTGGGTGTAATAACCCCGCAAAGTATTTAAAGTATTAGAAGCGGCTATGTTGTTAATTCCCACAGAAAAGAGCACCTTTTTGATTTTCAAATCAAGTTTTAATCCCTGTAAAATAGCTGTGAGATTATTAATCTTGGCCCCAGGAAAACTATGAATTTCCAATTCCTTATGATGAAAGTACGGAATGCGTTTCAGATTTGAGTCTCCTATAATTAAAAAGGGTTTTGTGGGCAATAATGATCAATCAGAGTTTTTGTTCCTAACTTTCCCATGATCTATTGGGTGATACACCACCTCCAGATTCTCCATACCAGTTCCCCCCTGCACATCAGACAAAGACACAGAGCCACCTCTAAAACAAGGGGATCAGAATGGGAGCAGGCATCAAAATCTTGAAAGCCTTGCACCCCTGTTATCTCTTCTTCCTCTACTAAATATTTTCTATTAGACAATAATACTTCGGCAGTACTACTCAAACTTCGAGGACCAGGGAAAGATTCATTAAGCATAGAAGCTGTAGCCCCCCTGTAGTTGACACTCTGAACCAGTTTCATCAATATTCATCTGTTCCTTAAAACCCAGACTATTGTGTGATTTGCAATTAAATAAGCCAATCAATTCATCTGAGGTATGTTTGCATGGAAATTTATTTTGTTGTCCCCCTGAAAATTTAATTGAGGGAGAAAGTAATCGAGTCCCAATAAGCCGACCCAGGTTCAATCTCCTACTGCTGCCAAAAATTGGAGATCCCAATCTCGATGATGCACCAAATTGCTCCCTTTCTCCCGATTGATTAAAACCATTCACACCAGAAGCCATAGATACAGAGGATCCATCCGTCACCTCTATCCTAGAATAAGAAGAGGAGACTGAAACCATCACCTCATCAACCTTGCATCTCTGATATGATCCTGAGAGCGAAAGAGAGATCGACCTATCTGAACCCTCCAAAATCCTAATTTATTTGTTGTCATCAGAGAATCAGCTACATCCAAAGTCACTTCCCTATCTAATATCTGTCCCCTTTCATTTCCAGAAGTATCTGACCCACCAGTATCAAGTCTGTCAACCTCCTGGAAATTTCCTGCCAAACAGGTGTTTTTTCTACATCTCCCATCCTAACTCCTACATCTCCCCCTTCCTCATTAAATATCAGTATATTACCACATATAGAGGGAACCATTTTCTGTAAAACTACTTCTCCGGAATTCTGTGTTTCCTCAGTTATGATGGATTCCCACATCCTCAGCTCCCATGACTGGTACCGATTCCTCCATAACTCCCTTACCCAGTTTAGTTCAATCAAATCCTAAAGTCTGCAATCCCTCACCATCTAACTGTTTGAGAAAAGTATTTAAGGAACATTTATTTCCAGATTTCTTATCCTTCTCACATATCTGACAAGTTGGCTGAAATAGAACCATCTGTCCCAAAATTTCCAAAGGCTCATCTAGGGAGGAAGATGATGGCATATCACTCATAATTTGGTTAATATTGTGCCTTATCCTAGTAAAGGAGTCTGACAGGGGGGAAGAAAAACTCTCAAAAGATTCCCCTCTTTGATTTGAACCACCCTGTCATCTACTTTTGCAATGAACTTTCAAATTAGACTTTCTAGAGGTTAGAGGAAGGCTAGCTGTTTGTATTTGACAACCCCCATATTCCCCACCCTACCCCAAAGATAGATGGTTTCCACTCCACCGTGCCTTATTCCTTTTTCTATTTGGCATGCAAAACCCAAATCTATCTGAGGCTGGAGAGCAGAAATGTTTGTATTGTGTAATACCGTAAATCCTGTATTAATTGTGTTATCCCTCTGACCATTCTGTATCTCTACATACTTGTCTCTTGGAATCAGAATATCAGAGAGGTCAGAATAACCAGCTGAGGTTTTAGATATTAATCCTTCAATGTTATTACTTTATTGATTTCAATGTATTTAGACAATAGATACAATAAAAGATAGTGGCAAACATCTTGTAATAATAATAATAGCTAATTACATTTACACCAATTAGCCACAACATTAAAACCACTGACAGGTGTAATGTTTCAGCATTGGGATTTACAGTGCCTATAGTAAAGTTTGGTGGAGGAGAGATAATGGTCTGAGGCTGTTTTTCAGGGTTTGGGTTAACATTATTGGTTCCAGTGAAGGGTATTGTTAATTAGACAACACACAAAAACATTTTAGACAATTATGTGTTTCGTGGCAACTGTTTGGAGAAGGCTGCTTTCTGCTGTGGCATGACTGTGCCCATATGCACAAAGCCAGGTCCATAAAGACAGGATTCATACAGTTGCATATAGTATAAAGCAACTACTTCTAAATGTGAAGGAGGATCTTAGTTCTATTTTGCTGTTATTTTACGTATGCACATCTTGTTTAATTTTGTTCATGAAACAGCAAAATTTTGTTGAAAAAGAGCTTTAAATGTACTTGTGATGTTTACCCTAGATATTTAAACTGATCTTCAGTGATAAAGAGGTAGGTGTCCAATCTAATGAACTGACTGGAAAAAGATCACTTTTTTTCAAATTAATTTTGAGTACAGATATCTTTTGAAATTCTACTAGTACAGTTAAGGGCTGGAGGCACAGAATTTTGTGGGTCTGATATGCACTGTACCATATCATCTACATATAATGATATTTACTGTTCTAGTCTTTCTCTTAAAGTCCCCATTATCTCTGATGCATTTCAGAAGTGAACAGTGAATGGCTCAATGGCAATTGCAAATAGCAGTGGTGACAAGGGGCATCCTTGACTAGTACCACGTTGTGGTTTGAAGTAGTCTGAAATAATGTTGTTAATACAAACTGAATCTTCAGAAATGGTATACAGTAATTTGTTCCATGCACATATGTTTGGACCAAACCCATCTGATACTATAAATGAAATTGTTCTATGAATTAAGATTGACACACCTCTAGTTTTCTTTGTATAGCTGGGATGGAATATTTGGCCAGTCCATTCTCTTTGCAACTGAAATTGATCATTGCTGATTAAGTGGTTCTCCTGTAATAATACTATATTGGCATTTAGACCTGTTAAGTGAGATAATACCTTCTTCCTCTTTAATTCGTGATTGAGACCTTTGATATTTCAGCTCACAAAGTTCACTGTTTGGACATAGAGACATCGCTTCTGAACTTTTCTTGTCATTTTATAATCCTAAATTAAGGTTGAACGTTATTACATATGATAGCTTTCACCTTCATTTCCAAAATTGCCAGGAGTTATGGCTATGAAGACTATTGTTGTCTTGGCAGTTACAATTGTGGGGATGAAAAGGATAGGTCAGAAATAACTTACTCTCTTTTTCTCCTCCCCCAAAGCCCTTGCCCCCTAATTTTACCTCCCCAAGTGAGGCCAGACCACACTTGACAAAGTCCCAGTCCTCAGACATGCCTGGAGACAGAGCACATCCAGAACAAAGCAAGTCTCCAAGCAGTAGTGTAGAAGGAATAGAGTAGAGATATCTATTGGCAGTACTGTCCAAATACTATAAACCTAGAATAAAATCTTGAACAAGCTCGAAAGAATAAACCAGAAGTATGATGTTAAACAGCACCCATTGAGATGCAGATAATGTATGATAGTACAATCCTAATACAATAAACCAAGGGTGTGATGTTAAACAGTCCCATTTGGAAAACAAAAGTATACATATACGAGGTGTGGCAGAAAAGTAATGAGACTGATTTTTTATTTACCAAAGTTTTTATTTTCCCCTTCAAAGTAGTTCCCTTGGGCAGCTACACACCGATGGAGACGTTGTTCCCACTGTTGGTAGCAGCGCTGGAAGTCTTCAACCGGTATGGTCTTCAGCATGTCCGTTACACTCTTTTGGATGTTTTCTAAAGTCCCGCAATGACGTCCTTTGAGGACATTTTTCAGTTTAGGAAAAAGGAAAAAGTCACACGGACTGAGGTCAGGTGAATAAGGGGGCTGGGGAACTACAGGAATGCCTTTTGAGGTCAAAAATTCTGTTATGGAGAGGGCAGTGTGACATGGGGCGTTGTCATGATGGAGCATCCATTTGTCTGCAATGTCTGGTCTCACGCGAATGACCCTTTTTCTGAGCCTTTCATTGTTCACTCAACATTCTTAATGTTAAACGACGGTCTGATCTCACAAGAGTGTTCACACGTTTGATGTTTTCATTGGTTTTCGAAGTTGAAGGCCTCCCTGAACGGTGTTCATCTTCAACGTGTTTTCTGCCTTCCAAAAATGATTTGTGCCAAAGTGTTAACTTTTCAAACGTCACACTTGCCGATTCTCCAAGCTTAACACAAAATTTAATGGCACAACGTTGCTCCAAATTCCGCTGTTCCATTTTGCGTGACGCACAACCAAAAACACAACTTTGCTAATAGCAGTCACAAAAATCACGTAGTTAACGGAAGGAGTTGAAACTCGCACTGAGCTATGGGAGGGTACTGATACACGTGCTCTATCAAGGACAACAGCGCAGCGTTGCCAGATCGCTTGCAGTGTTGCCAGTCTCATTACTTTTCTGCCACACCTCATATATTTAATGTATACATATACACATACATACATACATAGAGAAATATAATTAGAATGTTAATTAAAATGTTAAAGTAGCAGGGAAGGAAATAAAATGTATAATTCTGGCAAAAGTCTCACTGCAAATAGGCCAAATTGCAGGTAAAGTCTTCTTTGCTTTGCCAGGACACTATGTGACTCACACTCATATATCAAAAAGTGTTGCATTATTTTCAAATATAATCTCTTGTTTCAATCTGAGAAGCGACATCAGATTCATTTTAGATTGTAATTCAGGCCATAAATAAATATAGCTGAAACCATGCAAATCAGCTGACTGAGAGAACCAGATAGGGAGATGAAAAGAAACAAGTGGGAACAGTTCAGGCAGGCTATTAAAGGAGAGTAAGTTTGCCCAGTGGTCTAACAGTAAATTTATGGTTTGAAGCAACCATGTGTTATTTTCTAGGCATGCTTTGCCAGCAAAAAAGTGTACCCATGTTTGGAAATGGCATGCTCATGTTTCAGGAACATTGAACTGTAGAGAAAGTATAAATGCTCAGATGTTTGCCCTGAACATCAGAGCTAACCTATGAACAAATGGAAGACACCGTTCTTGCCTGTACCTAGGACAAAATGTCTTCTACACTCTCTCTCTCTCAAAGCTGGACAGTGTCGACTACAGGAACCCCTGACTGCATCACGCGTTTACCAGTAGCTCTCCTTCGAATATTATATTATTGTGAATGTTAAGCCGATATTAAACAGAAACTTAGGATATTCCTCCTTTAGTGTTACTGATTCTTTCTTCCTTTTAGAATCACCGCCATACCACTAGAGAAATATTTTATTACATATTGTGACGGATGGCCGGGGCCCATGCCTGGCTAGGATGCCCCTTCGCCACATCTGCCAGGAGGACAAGGGTGAGAAGCCCAGTATCTCCCACTGGACGCTAGATGGCAGCCTCCCTGGGTTGCAGCAGTGCCTCGGACTCCCCCAGGGCTTCATGGGGGTTGGAGTTCTGTGCAGCTCTGTGGGATTCCGCAGGTGCCGCCAGGGGGTGCTGCAGCAGGAGCTGCTGGCCCCTTTTAGGCACTGGCTTCACCTTACCCAGAAGTGCAGCCGGATGTCGCCAGTCAAGCACCTGGAGCACTTCAGAGTACCTAATAAAAGGGAGCCAGCGACCACCACTCAGTGGCCAGAGTCGGGTGGAAGGAGGACAAAGCTTGCTAAGGAGGAATGGTGGTGGAAGAGAGAAGAAGAGTGCTTGGTGTGACTTTTATACTGTGCTTGGGACTGTGTTGTGGCTGGAGGGTTTACGGGGAAGATATGCCCTCCAGCTGAAGAAAATAAAAGTCTTTTTGTTTTATACGTGCCTCCATGTCCATCTATGTCGGGTCAGGCGCCTATATAGCACCTTTTCTTACTATACATATATATATATATATATATACTAGGGGCCTTACCCTCTGCTTGCTTTGCTCGCCAAACCCTGTGGCCTGCGGGGTTTGAATATAAAATCCTACTAATAACCTACAAAGCCTTAAATAACCTCGCACCAAGCTACATCAGTGACCTTCTCCATCACTATGTGCCTGCCCGCTCACTAAGGTCCTCTGATTCTAGTAAAGCTATCTACACTCCATGGGTGACAGGGCCTTCAGCTGTATAGCGCCCAGACTCTGGAATGACCTACCAAAATTAATCAGGTCAGCTGACTCCATGAATTCTTTTAAAAAACAACTCAAAACTCATCTGTTCAGGAAGGCTTTTAGCTCTACTTGACTTCATTCCCCTTCTCTCAGTTTACCTCTTTGTCAAGATACTCATGTAACCTGTGTGTGTGTGTGCTAGACCATCAGTTCTGTTGTCTGTTAGGCTTTCTCTGAATTTACTTTCTTATTCTTCTTTATTTATTTATTTGGTTTGTACTATGCTATATACTGTATACCCTGCCATTCATTTCTTATATTCTGTAAGTGCCTTGAGCCTGGGAAAGGCGCTATATAAATAAAATGTATTATTATTATTATGTGACAGCCACATCGCGTCTCTGCCACTTGTATTGTGAAAAGGGGGCCTGAACGCACTCCAAAGGGGATGCGGTCGCTCCACTGAAACCCACCATCTAACATTGATACAATGGGAAACAAATACAGTTTTTTTTTTTACTTCCTTTTTGTTCGATTAGCTGTTGGCTTGCTGCTGCTGTGCCGCGTGATCTGCATCTCGCGCAGCACTTCGAACATTTAAAAGCCTGTACAGCAGCTGTCTTTGTCATCTACTCTTTGTCTTTTATTTCTGGCCCTGGGCATGGTTAAATCTTTTGGTACAAAGTCTAATCTCACGGGATGTGAGTTCTTGATATTTTAGTTTATGGAAAATGGAATAAGAATCTGAAAATCTAACAACATCACATTAAAGTTTGATAAATTCTGAAAAGAATGATACCAAACATATATATGTAGGTTTTAAAATAAACCCAATTTAAAATGTGACAGAAAACGTAACATAAAAACGTGATATGAAATGATTGCACATAATCGTTGCACTTTTTGGCTTAGGATTCTATGTATGTATATATATTTACTTTATTTATTTTATATATGTATGTTTGGTTTAGTAAAGAATGCAATCTCTAATGAACCTTTTCCCAGGACGCTTGTGCCCCTGCTGGATACGATGTGGTCTAATACTTTGTATCTGAGCTGTTCCTGCTCCAAGATGCTTTCATTTCACACTAATAGCACCTATTTACAAGAGAGCAGAAATTACATTTGGTAACCCATGGCTATGGTGGCATGCTGTGACAGTTCCAAGTTTAAAGTCACTGAGGTCATCAGTATGACCCATTGTATTGCCAATGTTTGGAGATTGCTTGGCTATCTGCTTGATTTCATGTACCTGCTAGAAGTGGGTGCAGGTGAAACACATGAACTCAATTTGGAGGGGTGACCACATACTTTTGGCCATACAGTATACATATGAGTATGATCATGTTGTATTTACAGTGGTGTGAAAAACTATTTGCCCCCTTCCTGATTTCTTATACTTTTGCATGTTTGTCACACAAAATGTTTCTGATCATCAAACACATGTAACCATTAGTCAAATATAACACAAGTAAACACAAAATGCAGTTTTTAAATGATGGTTTTTATTATTTAGGGAGAAAAAAAATCCAAACCTACATGGCCCTGTGTGAAAAAGTAATTGCCCCCTTGTTAAAAAATAACCTAACTGTGGTGTATCACACCTGAGTTCAATTTCCGTAGCCACCCCCAGGCCTGATTACTGCCACACCTGTTTCAATCAAGAAATCACTTAAATAGGAGCTGCCTGACACAGAGAAGTAGACCAAAAGCACCTCAAAAGCTAGACATCATGCCAAGATCCAAAGAAATTCAGGAACAAATGAGAACAGAAGTAATTGAGATCTATCAGTCTGGTAAAGGTTATAAAGCCATTTCTAAAGCTTTGGGACTCCAGCGAACCACAGTGAGAGCCATTATCCACAAATGGCAAAAACATGGAACAGTGGTGAACCTTCCCAGGAGTGGCCGGCCGACCAAAATTACCCCAAGAGCGGAGAGGCAACTCATCCGAGAGGTCACAAAAGACCCCAGGACAACGTCTAAAGAACTGCAGGCCTCACTTGCCTCAATTAAGGTCAGTGTTCACGACTCCACCATAAGAAAGAGACTGGGCAAAAACGGCCTGCATGGCAGATTTCCAAGACGCAAACCACTGTTAAGCAAAAAGAACATTAGGGCTCGTCTCAATTTTGCTAAGAAACATCTCAATGATTGCCAAGACTTTTGGGAAAATACCTTGTGGACTGATGAGACAAAAGTTGAACTTTTTGGAAGGCAAATTTCCCGTTACATCTGGCGTAAAAGGAACACAGCATTTCAGAAAAAGAACATCATACCAACAGTAAAATATGGTGGTGGTAGTGTGATGGTCTGGGGTTGTTTTGCTGCTTCAGGACCTGGAAGGCTTGCTGTGATAGATGGAACCATGAATTCTACTGTCTACCAAAAAATCCTGAAGGAGAATGTCCGGCCATCTGTTCGTCAACTCAAGCTGAAGCGATCTTGGGTGCTGCAACAGGACAATGACCCAAAACACACCAGCAAATCCACCTCTGAATGGCTGAAGAAAAACAAAATGAAGACTTTGGAGTGGCCTAGTCAAAGTCCTGACCTGAATCCAATTGAGCTGCTATGGCATGACCTTAAAAAGGCGGTTCATGCTAGAAAACCCTCAAATAAAGCTGAATTACAACAATTCTGCAAAGATGAGTGGGCCAAAATTCCTCCAGAGCGCTGTAAAAGACTCATTGCAAGTTATCGCAAACGCTTGATTGCAGTTATTGCTGCTAAGGGTGGCCCAACCAGTTATTAGGTTCAGGGGGCAATTACTTTTTCACACAGGGCCATGTAGGTTTGGATTTTTTTTTCTCCCTAAATAATAAAAACCATCATTTAAAAACTGCATTTTGTGTTTACTTGTGTTATATTTGACTAATGGTTAAATGTGTTTGATGATCAGAAACATTTTGTGTGACAAACATGCAAAAGAATAAGAAATCAGGAAGGGGGCAAATAGTTTTTCACACCACTGTATACATACACTGCTAATTTAACAGTAAAAATTTGATTAATATGCCAAAATTTTATAAAGGAGGCCACTTATCTGTATGAGACATAATGTCCAAGAAAAACATATTACCATATTCAAAATCTTCACAGAAATATTTGAAGGATCTTTGATTTGTTGGAAACTTGTTCATAAAGTTTTAGCAGCAACAGATACAGTATTTCCTTTTATTAGGGGAGGCCACAGAATATTTTTTATTAATTAGTTATGTATTATAGTGCTAGGGTGTAATAATGCTTAGTACGGTTGCCTCACAGCTGGATTGTAGTTTATGCTTGGTCACCATGTGTGTTCAATTTGCATGTTTTCAATGTCTGAGAGCAACTGGAAACTACTCTGTAAATAAACAATAATCTTTAGTTATCATAGAAAATGAAATTCAAGATGGGCATCCTTTTATAATGCCTGGCCATTGCAGCCATGCCACATGAACAACTAAGGTCCATATAGCAAGACTAGTTAATCTAAAGAAAATATTCCCTTCTATCTTTTAGGTTCATTTACAGAACATTAAAATTATATTTTTATTTACACCAATCAGCACACAGATAAATAGTATACTCTAGTAATATGAATATGTCATTAAATATTATCTGAAGTCCCAGATTAGTTAAACATATTAAAAGACTTTGACACACACATGTATCTCTAAAGAGAAGCTTCTTATAAGTCTTACTTGTGAATACTTTGAAAACACTTCCATTTTTTTGGGTTTTTTTTGTCCAGTACCTCCTGATTCACATGTTATACCATTCAAGTCGTGTTGATGTCTAGTTGTGTAACACGTCAAGCTTTTTGGGGTTCCCCCCCTTTTTGGCCCTCTAGACCTGAAAAGCCTTCATTTTTAGATAATTTTTGCACCATAATTTGTAGAGTAAATTACATTCTAATGATAAAGAAGAAACCAATGTGCTTTCAGCAAAATGATCAGAAGGACTTGGAGCTGTGCAAAGTTCACCCCCTAATGGGATACACAGGGTTAAAGTTACTCCTTTTCACAAAAGTTCAAAACACGGGGATCAGTATTACAGGTATGTGGAGTGTCGTTTTTATGCTATTTGAAGGTTGCTGATCATGAATATAATATTTTTGATATTTGAGTCTTTACAGTACCAGTAGTCCTAGCCCTCTGAGGGTCTCTCCCAAAAGGTTAAAGATGACAAATTTTAAACAAAAGCATATGGGGTATTGTTTTAAACTATTTCAAGGTCAGTAATTATGAATATGATATTGTTTTTGATCCTTAACTAGGAATCTAGCCCTCTAACAGAGGGTGAAAAATTAAAAGGTTTTATTACAATCAAGATTATTTAGACTTTAAACATTTAAAATGAGGCACTTATTTCAAATATATGACACAACTATTCTTGTCTATTATATACTTCTACCTCATGAGGAAAATAATTAGATTTATAATGAAAACACAGAATTAGGCTTATTTACACTAATTTAGATTTATTATTATTATTATTCATTGGCAGACTCACTGTTTTTTTAAATATAATTTTGAATCTTTAACAGCTCTAGAATTTGCTAAAGTTTTAAAGTCCTGTAAATTAGCTAGTAAGACTGGATTATTACCACAGTGATCTGTGGAGTTGCCTCATTTATTTTGTGTTCCCACAAAGCAACATTTCCTTCTCTTCACTCCTGACAGGATGATTAGTAAAACAAAATGAGCTGCTCCACAACATGTCACTGGATTCTTCTTGGTCTCAGGCTCAGGCTCAGGTAGGCGGACAGGTTATCAGCATGGCTGCTCCCACGATGTGCTGAAGGAAGGCACTCTCCAATAAGGCCTAAAGAATGCTTGGATCAAGGGATGATGTGCTACCTCCGTGATTCAATTTAATGCAGGCCATTAATGAAAGACATAAGTCAGAAATGCGCTACAGGCCACAATAAATCATGTGAAATGCATTTTCAAAGTGTCAGATTTGGAGCCATTGCTTTTTTTTCTCTGATTCCCTACAGATTTGAGGCGGTCACCTCTTCCTTGTCATTGACTTGCTTTTTTTTTATTTTTTAAGAGAGAGCTTGGACTGCTCAGGTGTAGACGTGGACAGCGTGGCATTCTCCCTTGTGCTCTTTAATGCACTAGACCTCCCCTGTGAACAGCATTAGCCATAATAACTAATTTACACTTATTCATGGCTCGTCATAATAGATTGCTCAGCTCAGTCCAGAAATGCTATTACTTCCCTTGCTTGGAGTAACAATTTAATGTGGCGAGGAAGTGGGCTAATGTACTCAGGAGTGCAGCTGGAGATTTAGTCTTCAAAGAAACAGTAGGATTAAATGCATTCTGACAAGAGAGAACCTCGGAAGCAAGACATTTATCTTCATGAAGTCATTAAATTCACTGAGCAACATTCCATCCCTCTTCACACTCCCCATCCCCTCCTCCCACTTCTACGCTGGTTACATCACTTTGTTACATCAGTATTAGAAAAGTAGGAAAGGAACAACTTTATTATTTATTGACAATTGATGAAATTACTGTAATAGCGTGCATAAATTTAATGGCAGCAGAATCTTTTATCTATTTCCTTTATTAAACAGCTTAAAAGAGAGGTGTATCAGCATTCAGTTTCTGCAGCTTCTAATGTCTTTTATCAGAGTGGCAGTTAGTTGAGGAAAATTTAACTGTGCTCACAGATAAATGTGAATCTTTTTATATGGAACTTTGGCACTAGTTCTAAAAGATATGAGTGTAAATAAACAGGAAGACCTGGTGAAGAAGACTGCAGACAAGTGTGACTAGAAAGAAATGAAAGAAAGAGAATTCATCTGATTAAAAAATACTAGACAGTGTGATAGGAAGGGACCCTTCACACCCAGAAATACACCAAGGAAGTATAAGGAAACTATGCATGTTGCCTTTATCCATCCATCCATTATCCAACCTGCTACATCCTAACTACAGGGTCACGGGGGTCTGCTGGAGACAATCCCAGCCAACAGAGGGCACAATGCAGGAAACAAACCCCGGGCAGGGTGCCAGCCCACCGCAGATGTTGCCTTTATTATGAAATAAATGACAAAGAGGGATATACAGGAGTACCAATAAGCCAACATAAAAGAACTAAACCTGCTCTGCCACTGGGCCTACCTTGATAGTTTTGAACCAATGTCTTTTGGTGGGGTGGCTCAACCACTGGCCTGCCACAGTACTGCAGACGTACTCATTTTAATTCGTCTCTCTCTTTGCCTTTCTCCAGACCTGAGCCTCTGGCCTTTGGCAAAAGACTGGTTGCCCCTCTACTCTGTATTAAATACCCAGTCATAATCAGCAAGTTTGATATGCATATTTTATGTAAACAAATAAAATCACAAGGATACTCGGTCTGCAAATATAAGCGATATCACCTTGAACTTTTGACAAACACTCCACAGTACATCCACTTTTCATAACACATAAACTCTTAGACACAAGGTGTATTGCTTAAAATGGCTATTTTGTTAGGTGGATTAAAGTAATTGCAACCAGTGAGTCAGTTTGCTAAAGCGCTGCCCTGCCACAGACCAGCAATACAACTCCAGTTAGTTAAGAGCATGGAAAGCAGGAAAACAACATATCAAGAGTAAAGGGAAACACCTCTTCTTATTCATATTTGAGTATATGTTAGTCAGCGTAATTTATAGTAATTTTGTTTACAAATTTCTACACTGGCAAAAATGAGAAACTTTGCAAGTTAATTTTTGTAAGGTGTTGTTCAAAGGATCAAGTTCAAGTTTTTTGTTACATGTAAAATTCTAATTTGTATGTACAAGAGCAGCAACTAAATATACAGTTAATCTATTATACTGTGTTGGGCTTCTGCTTTTCAGCATTATTACAAAGCATTTTACATATCACAATTCACTATGAAATATTTTGAACAAAATTAATTTAATATAGAGAAATAATAAATAGTGGAAAAATAACAAATATATCTTTTTAAATGCAGAATCATGCAAAGGTTTTAACTTCTCATTACTTAATGTTATACCTAAATAGGACTCAATATGAGCATTCATTTACAAAAGCTGGCATTGCCAGACCTTTAGCTCAAACACCACTTTTGCTCAGCAAGACATTGTGGAGCATAATTAGGAGAACTGATGCAGAGAGGAGACAAGTGAAGCTGACCTTGGATAGGCTGTTGGCTGCCCTCCTTCAGCTTATCTGCAGTTAAAATATATGAATAGATAAGACTATAGAGCAGCAGTGGGCCACCTCAAACACCGCAGACCTGTGGCTCTTGCAGTATCATGGCCAAATGCCAAAACAACTTCTCCTTTGTGCGATTTATGTTATTCATTTTAGTATTCCTGTCTTAAATTTGACCTGTGGTTTACACAAATTTGCTAACAATTCCATATGAAGAGTGTGCTTACTATATTTTGTACATGTCCCATGAGGGATACTTACAGCAGAATCTATTAAAGTACAGTGGCAATGCAAAGAATTTGGTTATAAAGTATGTAATTGCTGGGCTTTAAAATAAAAAGGAACACTCCAACACGTACAGGAAGAGAACTCAAAATCTCACTGAGATCAAACTTTGAATTTTATTAGCCTATTGGGTGTTGAGGGTTAAGGCAGATGAGTGGCAAACATGGGAAAAATGGATGTGAGGCCACCAAAATATTTCATAATACTTGGGCCAGCACAGAAGAAGCTCACCCTAGTCCAGCTTACTCCAACTGTTAACTGCAAGCATCAGACTTCTGAGGTCTGAAAAATGAAAAGCTGGCTTAAAACTTGTTAAATGTTCCAAAATATAATAAAATGAAGTACATGAGAAGGGATGTCCATAAACCCCGGGCTTGTGAAAAAAGGGCAACACAGAATCTTTAAAAAAATATAAGATTATTTTATTTTTATTTTTTGAAATCAAAAAAATATTTCAGCATGTTCTCTGATATATACAACTCTTGTTTGAGTAAGCAAAAGTACTTGAGGACCCTGCTTTGGCTAAAGATTTGGAGGAGACCTGGGAAACGCCAGTAAATGTCAGAGGAATGGTATCTTTCTTCTGCCCTGAAAACACTTAGGAATTAATTAGAAAGTCTGTTACCATCAGGACATAAGAAATATTCTTTATAAATGGAGAAAAAAATCAGAGATAAAACTTTACATACACAATAAACTGTGAATCACTTTCTTACTAAATATATTATATTAAATTCATGAAGAAAATCAAATAAATCATGTATATTCAAATATAATTTAGAGTCAAAATAAAAAGGCATGCCCTAATGAGACCAAGCTACAGCAGATACTGGGTGTCCTAAAATGACAAAGCCATTTAAGGCTTTAAAAGGGACTGCAAAATCCATTTAGAAGACCTGCAGCCAGCTTTCTTTCTATGGGAAGCAAATAATTACGCAAATTTCATGGCATCACAGCCACCTAATTGGGAAGCATGCTAAAAGGATACAGTCCACTATATGTGCAAAACCTTCTTCTTAGATATTTTCTTCTTAAGATAGAAGAGGAAGGAAAAGTTTCATACACAAAGTAAATATTTAATGAGAAATGCCCTTGGCTGAATCTGGCCTCCACAATATCTCATTACCGCATCTCTGAGCCACATCCTCATTGTCACTTGTTTAATTATGCCGAGAAGGAGAGAGATTTCTGGCTGCTGGGACTGTGAAGTGATTAAACTTGTAGGCAGGACTTAAGTTGGTCTCATTAAGATGCCCATTTAGCACTTTTTAATGACAGCATATATTCAGCACTCTAGGGCTGAATGCTTGTAAAGTTCAAATCAACAAACTTTAAGAAGTAGCTCTGGGGAAAGAAAAAAGAGAGTTTTGTTCAGAAGAATAATTACTAAACTGCTGAAGGAAAAATGCTGTTTTTTCAGATCACTCTCAAGAAATATGGGTATTTTGTAGAAAGAAGAAAAACAACTTGGAATTCAACATTAGATAAAAAATGAATTCATACACCTTGTTGCCTTACAGATAAAAGGAAAAAGCTGCAACTTTATGGGCTTCTTTGAATAAATGGCATCCCAGAAAATACTAATGAGCTTGTAAGAGCTCTTATCCACAGTCTAATGGACAAGCACACCACAGCAGCAGGGCTGTAGAGGCTCACTTGTTCTTTATGTGAGAGAACACATCTGTAGGAATGTTAAGATTAAATGCATTATGATCCATAACCGCCAACATAACAACCTGCATAATGATAATCAATTAGTCAACTGTTATGTTATGTAGCATTTTTCATAGTTATCACTGTCACAAAACACGCTACAAAGCAATTAACATTACCATCCCAGAGGAATTCAGCAAGGCTCAGTCCATCCTGAACCATTTATATTGAAGCCAACTGAATCATGTGCTGTGGGGACAGTGGGAGTTTGAGGGTCACAGATTAAAGCCAATGTCACATTATGTGATTTCTATTTGTGGGGTATGTCAGATTTGCAGACCGCAGTTCTTGATCTCATCGCTGGACCACATTAGCGTAAATGCTTCAAAACCACTGCCTATGCGACTGTGTTCCAGCATTCCAACACATTTGTGTTTACCAGTTTTTTTTCGTACTGCCAATAGCATACTGCCTGATGGAGCCTGCATTGTACCATGTAAGTTCAACACACAATCTCAGCTGTTTTTTGTTCTTTTCCCCATTGTGTCGTGACATATATACCGTAATACCAGACAATTGGAGTGATGAACCTGTCTTCTGTTTGTGAGGGTCAAAATGCCTGCATTCCTTATTCATGATTGCTGCATTCTATGCCTTGTACTTCATGATTAGCATTCATTGGTTGTTAGCTTTCATGCATGAAGAGCACGCCCCTACTTCTAAAGGCAAAATCAAACCTATGTGATTTTATCAGAGTGAGTCACAGACTAGCTGTTGTGAGCCACTGGCCATGTCACATTATGGAACTGGCTTCACAGAGGCTTACCATTGATTGGCTCTGACTCGCTAAGATTATGCAAATGATGGCTATGACTGAAAATTACTTTGAAAGTTACGTAATATGACATAGCCTTAAGAAAAATAATGTCATTGTCTCACTGAGTTGGTGAGGAGACATTTCTTCTGTGTACATGTAAATGAGGGAAAGAATGGATCTACATGATGGATGCTAGGAGAGAAACCTGAAGAATGGCATCTAAAGTTGAAAACACCATGTGATTTATCTACAAAGAGAAGGTCAATGTAAGAAATTCTTTAGGTAAGCTAAGTAGACATACCTGTATGCACATTTTATTTTATGCCCTTGTAAAAAATGGGATGGAACCTAAAAGAGGCAGAAAGCTAATATAATAAAGCTGCCTGAAGGGTTATTGACTGAGGGCTCCACAAAGAAGATTGCACAGCAGCAGACAATCCATAGTTTTAAAGCTGACAGGAGTCACATTAATTTCCTTTCAATTGGGTATTACATTTTAATTCTCTTGTTTTGATGTCATTTCTTTAACAGTGGACAACAAGGGGGCCTTGAAGTATAACTGTGGTCAGTCACAGCAGACCAAAATCCACAATAGCAGTGGGAGTAAAAACCTAAATACTTGCTTATTGTTTTGAATGCTGTTGCTAGTTAATTTTTGAAGGACATCCTGAGTCCTTTTTTTATAAAGTTTGTGTTTATTTTTTTAACCCAAGAGATTCAGTTCTAATTATTTGTTTTTATGTATAAAGTTTTTCGAAAAAGTTCAGATATTGTTGCATCTTACCATAATACCATGTTTGTTTACCTGTGGGTATTGCCGCTTTCTAACTTTTGTGTTGTCAATTGGCATGGCAACCGTACCCAGGATCCTCTGGGACGCCCATTTTGCAACATCATCATATGAGGAAACGCCTTACAATGCAATACTTTAAAAGTACTTGTCCTCTTTGGGGAGTCGCCACGTGTTGCCGGGCTTGGGGTGGACGAGATGATGTGTGTTCCCATTGGAAGGGTCCATGGGTGAAGACGTACACATCATGCTTCATCCCAGTTTTCTTCTGCTGTGACCGTGGTGTTTAGGGGTTGAGGTGCAGGAACAGATGTGATGCAGGTTGTTTCGCAGAATCAGCAATGTATGTGCTTGGGTGGCACAACCAACATATACTGTACATCATTTAGACTAGAACGTAAGAATGAATGAATACAATAGCACAAATGTCTGCTCCCCTACAGGCACCTGCTCTCATAACCCCCTATAATGTAAGGATGACAAAGAAAATAAAAGTGAAAAGCAAAAGTAGTAAGTGGTGAAGAAAAAGAAGTTCCTACTGTGTTGCTTCAATTTTAGGGTCACTCACCAACCTGCCCCTCTTTTGTAACCATTAATGCTGAGGCAGTCAGGAAATGAATGAAACAAGTACTCCAAATGCATCATCTCATTTGGATACAGTTCTCCCCCCTCCTCCTGTCAAATGCCCCATGGGAGACGAAGTTCAGTTCAGAAAAAGTTTAAGTCTTAAACATTGTATTAGACACATAAAGTAAAGCAGCAATTGCTTGAGGCAAACAAGACCCCAGTGAGACACAGTAGCCTAAATGCACATGGCTTCCATAGGCTGATCTGGCAGGCAGCAATATATACAGCAAGCATTTGCAGAACCCCAAAGAAAAAGTAGAGAAGAATGAAGTACATCTCACAAAGTGTCAAAACTGATCAGGTGAAAGTGCTGTAGTATCATATGTCAGAGTAATGAAAGAAAACAAGGAAGCACAGGCCATGCACATACCAGAATGAGTAGAGTAAATTCAAAGCCTGATGAGTAGAAAAAAAGGAAAATGTGTAACGACCAACCCCTTTTCCCAGACCGGCCACTACACTACCAAGACTTTTGCTTTGGATAGCCTGAAGACTCTCAAGACGATAACAAGCCGTACTCCTTACAGGTTGTCCTTTTTTTTTCCCCGACACAACCAAATAACAAGCAAATCATAGACAGAAATGTAAAATCAAATGCGTATATATTGTAAGGCAGCACAGCGGTGCAGCGGTAGTGCTGCTGCCTCGCAGTTAAGAAACCTGGGTTTGCTTCCCGGGTCCTCCCTGCTAGGAGTTTGCATGTTCTCCCCGTGTGTGCGTGAGTTTCCTCCCACAGTCCAAAGACATGCAGGTTAGGTGCATTGGCAATCCTAAATTGTCCCTAGTGTGTGCTTGGTGTGTGGGTGTGTGTGTGTCCTGCGGTGGGTAGGCACCCTGCCAGGGGTTTGTTTCTTGCCTTGCGCCCTGTATTGGTTGGGATTGGCTGCAGCAGACTTCCGTGACCCTGTAGTTACGATGTAGCGGTTCAGATAATGGATGGATGGATATATCATCCTCTTTAATAAAACCCTTGTGTGCGTCCAGGTGTCCGTGTGTGTGTCTTCTGGTGAAGTGCGCATGCGCGGGGCCACACAGCACGTGTTCAGTCTCTTCCTGTGCAGAGAGAGAGAGACAAATACACACACAGGCACGCGCGAGTCACGCACACACAAGCACGCATGAGACACACACACACACGCACACACATACACACACACACGCGAGACACACACACACATACACACACGCACACGCGAGACACACACACAGACACGCACGACAGACAGACACACACACACAGACACAGAGGCGCGCGCGCGAGAGACACACACACACACACACACACAGGCGCGCGTGTGCATTGTTGCAATGTTACTTTTCTTGGTTGTTTATTAAATTACAGATTTTTCAGATGTTCATTTTTTCCCCTGTGCTTAAAACTCATTAAAAAAAGAGTTTTTAGTGAGCGGGTCATAATGCGATAGCGCAAATTCTTGCAGTGTTAGTTTTCTGTTGTTCAAGGTTTTCTTAGTGTTATTAAATGTTTTTACATTTAGTTTACTATTACGCTGTGCTTTCTATGGTATAGTTAACTATATTTGTGCCTAAAACCTTAAAAAAATATATATTTACATACAGTTCATACGGTCTGGAACGGATTCATTGTATTTACATACAATCCTATGGGGGAAATTACTTCGGTTCACGACCAAATCAGGTTACAACCAGAGTTTTGGAACGAATTATGGTCGTGAACCGAGGTTCCACTGTATTACTGTCAGACAAAATTACAGGCATTTCACGGAAATACAAACCAGTATTACTGAGAAAGAAAATTAAAGGCACACAATACAGTGACACATATTACAGCCACATACAAGGTCCCTTGCCATTTAATATAGACTGTTCATACAAATGTTTATGCACTACTGTTCTAGCGCCCGTTATTTTAACGGGCTTAATGTCTAGTTAATAATAATTCTTTGCATTTATGTAGTGCTTTTCTCACTACTCAAAGCACTCAGCAATTGCAGGTTAAGGGCCTTGCTCATATTGTAAGTGATAAATATATATACACCGAGGAGAGACAAATATTCAATAATATGTAAGTGCACACAAACCACCACTATCCCAATGACACCTGTGAATATTTATATATATATTATATACACGAGCACACACATCCATCCTCTTCCGCTTATCCGGGGTCAGGTCGCGGGGGCAGCAGCTTAAGCAGACAGGCCCAGACTTCCCTCTCCCCGGCCACTTCTTCCAGCTCTTCCGGGAGAATCCCAAGGCATTCCCAGGCCAGCCGGGAGACATAGTCCCTCCAGCGTGTCTTGGGTCTTTCCCGGGGCCTCCTCCCGGTTGGACGTGCCCGGAACACCTCACCAGGGAGGCGCCCAGGAGGCATCCTGATCAGATGCCCGAGCCACCTCATCTGACTCCTGTCGATGCGGAGGAGCAGCGGCTCTACTCTGAGCCCCTCCCAGATGACTGAGCTTCTCACCCTATCTTTAAGGTAAAGCCCAGACACCCTGCAGAGGAAACTCATTTCAGCCGCTTGTATTCACGATCTCGTTCTTTCAATCACTACCCATAGCTCATGACCATAGGTGAGGGTAGGAACGTAGATCGACTGGTAAATTGAGAGCTTCGCCTTACGGCTCAGCTCTTTTTTCACCACGACAGACCGATGCAGAGCCCACATCACTGCGGACGCCGCACAGATCCGCCTGTCAACCTCACGCTCCATTCTTCCCTCACTCGTGAACAAGACCCCGAGATACTTGAACTCCTCCACTTGGGGCAGGATCTCTCCCCCAACCCTGAGAGGGCACTGCACCCTTTTCTGGCTGAGGACCATGGTGTCGGATTTGGAGGTGCTGATTCTCATCCCCAGCTGCTTCACACTCAGCTGCGAACCGATCCAGAGAGACCTGAAGATCACGGCCTGATGAAGCAAACAGGAAAACATCATCTGCAAAAAGCAGTGACCCAATCCTGAGTCCACCAAACCGGACCCCTTCAACACTCTGGCTGTGCCTAGAAATTCTGTCCATAAAAGTTATGAACAGAATCTGTGACAAAGGGCAGCCCTGGCGGAGTCCAACTCTCACTGGAAACGGGCTCGACTTACTGCCGGCAATGTGGACCAAGCTCTGACACCGGTTGTACAGGGTCTAAACAGCTCTTATCAGGGGGTCTGGTACCCCATACTCCTGGAGCACCCCCCACAGGGTTCCCCGAGGGACACGGTCGAATGCCTTTTCCAAGTCCACAAAACACATGTAGACTGGTTGGGCAAACTCCCATGCACCCTCTAGGATTCTGCTAAGAGTGTAGAGCTGGTCCACTGTTCCGCGACCAGGACGAAAACCACACTGTTCCTCCTGAATCCGAGGTTCGACTATCCGACGGACCCTCCTCTCCAGAACCCCCGAATAGACTTTTCCAGGGAGGCTGAGGAGTGTGATCCCTCTGTAGTTGGAACACACCCTCCGGTCCCCCTTTTTAAAGAGGGGGACCACCACCCCGGTCTGCCAATCCAGAGGCACTGTCCCCGATGTCCATGCGATGTTGCAGAGACGTGTCAACCAAGACAGTCCTACAACATCCAGAGCCTTAAGGAACTCCGGGCGTATCTCATCCACCCCCGGGGCCCTGCCACCAAGGAGTTTTTTGACCACCTCGGCGACCTCAGTCCCAGAGATGGGAGAGCCCACCTCAGAGTCCCCAGGCTCTGCTTCCTCATTGGAAGGCATGTTAGTGGGATTGAGGAGGTCTTTGAAGTACTCCACCCACCGACCCACAACATCCCAAGTCAAGGTCAGCAGCGCACCATCCCCACTATATACGGTGTTGACGCTGCACTGCTTCCCCCTCCTGAGACGCCGGACGGTGGACCAGAATCTCCTCGAAGCCATCCGAAAGTCGTTCTCCATGGCCTCCCCAAACTCCTCCCATGCCCGAGTTTTTGCCTCAGCAACCACCGAAGCCGCATTCCGCTTGGCCTGCCGGTACCTATCAGCTGCCTCCAGAGACCTACAGGACAAAAAGGTCCTATAGGACTCCTTCTTCAGCTTGACGGCATCCCTCACCGTCGGTGTCCACCAATGGGTTAGGGGATTGCCGCCACGACAGGCACCGACCACCTTGCGGCCACAGCTCCGGTCAGCCGCCTCAACAATAGAGGCACGGAACATGGCCCATTCGGACTCAATGTCCCCCACCTCCCTCGGGATGTGGTTGAAGTTCTGCCGAAGGTGGGAGTTGAAGCTACTTCTGACAGGGGACTCTGCCAGCCGTTCCCAGCAGACCCTCACAACACATTTGGGCCTACCAGGCCTGACCGGCATCTTCCCCCACCATCGAAGCCAACTCACCACCAGGCGGTGATCAGTTGACAGCTCCGCCCCGCTCTTCACCCGAGTGTCCAAGACAAGTGGCCGCAAGTCCGATGACACGACCACAATGTTGATCATCGAACTGAGGCCTAGGGTGTCCTGGTGCCAAGTGCACATATGAACACCCCTATGCTTGAACATGGTGTTCGTTATGGACAATCCGTGACGAGCACAGAAGTCCAATAACAAAACACCGCTCAGGTTCAGATCGGGGGGGCCATTCCTCCCAATCACGCCCTTCCAGGTCTCACTATCATTGCCCACGTGAGCATTGAAGTCTCCCAGCAGAACGAGGGAGTCCCCAGAAAGTACGCCCTCTAGCACCCTCTCCAGGGACTCCAAAAAGGGTGGATACTCCAAACTGCTGTTCGGCGCATATGCACAAACAACAGTCAGGACCCTTCCCCCCACCCGAAGGCGGAGGGAGGCCACCCTCTCGTCCACCGGGGTAAACCCCAACGCACAGGCTCCAAGCCGGGGGGCAATAAGTATGCCCACACCTGCTCGGCGCCTCTCACCGGGGGCAACTCCAGAGTGGTAGAGAGTCCAAACCCTCTCAAGGAGATTGGTTCCAGAGTCCAAGCTGTGCATCGAGGTGAGTCCGACTATATCTAGCCGGAACCTCTCGACCTCGCGCACTAGCTCAGGCTCCTTCCCCCTTCGGAGAGGTGACATTCCACGTCCCAAGAGCCAGTTTCTGTAGCCGAGGATCAGACCTCCAAGGTCCCCGCCTTCGGCCACCACCCAACTCACACTGCACCCAACCTCCTTGGCCCCTCCCATAGGTGGTGAGCCCGTGGGAAAGAGGACCCACGTTACCTCTTCGGGCTGTGCCCGGCTGAGCCCCATGGGTGCAGGCCCGGCCACCAGGCGCTCGGCATCGAGCCCAACCTCCAGGCCTGGCTCCAGAGGGGGGCCCCGGTGACCCGCGTCCGGGCAAGGGAAAACGTTGTCCAAAGTTTTCTTTCGTCATTGGAGGTTTGTTGAACCGCTCTTTGTCTCATCCCTCACCTAGGACCAGTTTGCCTTGGGTGGCCCTACCAGGGGCAAAAAGCCCCGGACAACATAGCCCCTAGGATCATTGGGACACGCAAACCCCTCCACCACGATAAGGTGACAGTCCAAGGAGGGGGAGCACACAGATATTCAACAATATTACTATTTACAAAAACCCTCCCTTTCCTCTAAACAATAAATTAATTATCATAGCACCTAAACACGAACACAGATTGATAATAAACAGCAGATGGATTGTATATGATAAGTGAGTCCCAAAGCTGTAAAAGTCCGATGGATATTGATGACTGGCTGATGTGATACCTTGATTCCTCCCCACAATGCAAAAATGACCTCACCATATTTGTCCTCAGCAATGGTTGGTGTGAATCCAAATCCCAGGGTTTCTCTGCACAGGTTACCGTAAATGTTAATCCGGATCCGGAAAAAAGCAAGTAATGGAATGGCACAATAAACGGGAAGATGGGTGGAAATTACTAAATAATGGCTCCTTCCTTCTCACGATCTTCGTTGTCTTTCTCTCTCTCTCTCTCTCTCCCTCCTTCTCCCTTTTCCTTTACACTCCTCTAGTTTACATAATGACAGTCCCAGATGTAATTGGTGGAAAACAAAAGGTAATTTAACTCTTGGGGTTGTGCTCTCCCTTCATCATCCTTCCCCTTTTATCTTACGAGGACAACATTTACTTATACACACATATAGCATAGCAAATGGAATGATGAAAACAAAACACACTCAGCACAGACAAAAACAAATACAGTACTTGTTATTATGTAGCCCCGCTACAAATAGCCTCCATAGCAGCCTTTACAGAGAGAAAGTTCCAGTGGGTTGGAAATAGTCGTAGTCTTCCACAGCCTGCTTGAGGTTATCAAGTATTACATCTCCTGAGCTGTATGAAAGTTTGAGACATGCCTGGAAAAGAAGAAATGGCTGTAACCCCACTTCCTTAGCTCCTTTTGTGTAAAACTCATATCTCCCCTGGCTTGCACCATTGTAGAACTGATGTTAAAAAAGAAGTGACCTTGCTTCCCATCAAAGAATAATTAGGGAGATTTTTGGGCTTCTCTGAGAACCATCTAGCAGTCTTAGAAATGGGCTTGGAGTTACTAGTTGGAGTCTATCCCGTAGCATCTTTAAGTCTTTGATGTGAAATTGCATCTACATATTATTATTACGTATTATTTCCGTGATTTCTGTGTTTAGATTCTATTACTTGAGATGAGAGCTTCGGCATGTCGCTTTCCAGTACATGAATTTTATTCTCATGAAGGCTTACCAATTTCCTCAAGGACTCAAACTCCTTGGTAATGTTTCTTTGCTCTTCTTTAACCTCACTTACTGTATATCACACTGAGTTACAGCAAATCTTTATTAAAAAGGCTTTCTCACAGCAGTAGGTAGGTCTGTAACAACTTTTTAACTTATTCACATTCTCACTGAAAGTGGCCATACTAGTGCTGCTAGCATCTTTATCTCTTGTGCAGTGTGCTTTCTTAAGTCAACCAGAAACTTCAGCATGAGACTTTCTGTTAGCTGACATTACTGATAGCTCCACTGACTGGTAAGCAATGTAAGCTATTTATATTTGATTCTAGAAAGAACGTATTAGAAAAAATGAAGGGACTGGGTGGCCTAAGGTAGCCGCTGTAGCATTCATTCATCACCAGTGATCATGTGGTCCCCTAATAAGGTGGACTTTTAATTTGCTGTACTTTTAGACAAAGTGGGTTTGCCAGTTCTTAGAAATGAGGATGGAGTTCAACTGAGCTCAGAGTGGTGTAAGGCTGCCTCAGGCCAGGACAAGGATGAGTATGGACTCAGAAGGAGAGATGGGGAAGAATGTAAGTTGTGTGAAAGGGAAGAAGTAAAAATGATTTAGTATGGTACTTGGGAGGTGAGAAAGTAGACAGGGGTTCAAACTTTTGTTTGAGTTATTTGCCTCCCAGTGTGTGTTTTATTAAAAAATGCACCCCAGTATTTAACTGTGTTAAACCGGTTAGCTAATGGATGAATGGATAAATTAAGCTGACACCTTTTGGCATACTTCATATTTTAGTATTATTTCAAAATGTTACACTATATACTTCAAAAAGTTCTGTGTACTGTATTTTGGGGACTGAAATGGTGATGTAATGTTTAGTATTGTGCCTTCCAGATCCAAAGATCTGGGTTCAATTCCTAACTGGACTTGTGCAAGTTTCCTTTTTGGCATAGTTTATTATTTCATACATAAGTAGTAACATGTGTAGTAACTGTAAAATGGCCTGGTATGACTTAGAATGAGTACATAGTCTATAAATTTCTGCTTTTTGCCTATTGCTGCTTATATAGCCACCCCAGTGAGCCTTATGTTGAAAAGTCAGAAATTTGATGACTTTTTGAAAATATTGGCCACATGTACAAACAAATTTTGAAGATTTTTCCTGAGCCTTTTATCATACAATGGCTAGAAAGCCTACTGCATGCTAACAGGACAATTCATCCCTCATTTTCACCTGAAGCTCAGGGAACAGTTCTTTCCCAAACTAACTGAAGTGTACTGCCAGGGTGTAGGAGTGGTTGAGTGATTTTGAATAATAAGAGTGATTGGTCTGCATTGAGTGCTTTATGCCTGACTTTTTGGCTTTCATTATTTTGCACTATTATTACCAATGTAATAGGCTTAGTGATTTAGTCACGGTGACATAACCAGTGAATTGAGCTGGAGTCAGTTTTCACCTTTCCCTCAGACCAAGTCATTTATTACTCTGTATTGCATTGCATTGTGACAGTGGCAGAATTAATGTCTTGGCACACTAAGCCTTATTTAATGGATGCATATAGATAGAAATGTACTGACATGTACCATTTTCAAAGTCTAAAGATCCACTAACTAGTTATGGACTATGCGATCTGTGCTTATTAGCAAACAAGTGTCAAAGTGCAGTCTGAAGTGACACAATTCATGGGTGAAAGAAGAAAATAGAAAATAAATGTCATAGGTGAAAATTGTAAACAGTCTGGTAGCTCACAGTTAGAAATCGTTATCTAAGCGATGTTGCTGGTCTGTTTTTCCTATGACAAAATATGAGGAAAAGATGAGGGCAGTAATTGAAAAGAATAAAAAACAATTATATGTCAAAAGAAAAGTTAAAGAAAAAAGTGCATTTGCACAGAAGTATATTGTAACTAATGAGTTAAACTAAATTCAATATTTAAAGAAATTGATTTTAATTAATGGTACTTTAAATGACAAGAGTGTGCCAATAAGTACTGTACATGTCAAAATCTGGCTAAGAACAAGTTAGCGAAGATAACTATGGAATAAGAGAAAGCAGAAATTCTGTAAAGAATAACAGGGAAATACGTCCAACTACGTACCCATGGACTGCATCAGTAGTAGCTTGGGTATTGAATCTGGATGAATAACTATGTAGAAATACAGTATCACAGAATGATCATTTTTATTGGTAGGTGTCATGATTATTTCCTGGAAATAATGTCCCATTCAGAAACAATCAATCCACATCTCTGCCATTCGGTAAACAGCTCAATGCACCTTCACTCATGAAGTTTAAGATGAGTTGTTAACTTCTGAATGAACAGCCCATTACAGTAAAATCAGCTTCATGTCTGTGAAATCATTTTTTTGGCGATTTCACTTTTTTTATACACACATTTTCCTCTTGATTTTTCCATTACCAGCTGGTTAAAATAGTTAGCAAAAATGTTTGGTGACATTCACATACTGGTCCTCACATACCATGATACATTATTTGGGCCAAGGAAAACACTCCCTAAATCATCATACTACCATTAGCTGGCATCAGTAGCACCTGGCACATTGGATCCATTGCCTAATGTCACAGCCATCTTTATCTTATTAGCCAATACCAACTGAGATTGTATACAACGATTTTCCACTTTTGAGTTACCTTTGCTTCATACCTTTTACTGACAATGGTATGTGTTCTGGTGTTCCCCCACTGCAGGCTACCATTGTAGTGTACGGTTATTTCAGTAAAAATAAACCTGTAGCATCTTTCACTGGCCTCTCACTTCAAGCAGTTTTTTTCTGGACACTGGACTACATTTGGATTATTATTAAACTCCAACAACATGACCACAACTGACCAGAGTTGGCACACCTGTCACATTCAAAAGTGGCATTTGGGGGTGGCAAGTGGGGTAACCGCCCCAGGCCTCACGCCTAAGGGGGCCCCACTTTTGAGGTCCGCGTTTCCCGTTTAAGCAGATTTGTCAAGTTATATTCTTCAGTATATATATATATATATATATATATATATATATACTGTATACAGTAATCCCTCCTCGATCGCGGGGGTTGCGTTCCAGACCCCCCCGCGATAGGTGAAAATCCACGAAGTAGAAACCATATGTTTGTATGGTTATTTTTATATATTTTAAGCCCTTATAAACTCTCCCACACTGTTAACATTATTAGAGCCCCATAGACATGAAATAACACCCTTTAGTCAAAAGTTTAAACTGTGCTCCATGACAAGACTGAGATGGCAGTTCTTTCTCACAATTAAAAGAATGCAAACATATCTTATCTTCAAAGGAGCGCCGTCAGGAGCAGAGAATGTCAGAGAGAGCGCTCGCTAAGAAAAGCAAACAATCAAAAAATCAATACGTTCTTTTAAGTATGCAGAAGCACCGCGATAAAGCGGCATTTTGTAGAGGAGCGTCTGTATCCTCTAGGCAAACAGCCCCTCTGCTCACATCCCCTCCGTCAGGCGCAGAGAGAGTGAGAGAGATAGAGAGAAGCAAACAATCAAGCACTGCGCGGGAAGCATATCTTATATCATTGAGGAGTTTTAGTTAATATGTAATACGTGCTCTGATTGGGTAGCTTCTAAGCCATCCGCCAATAGCGTCCCTTGTATGAAATCAACTGGGCAAACAAACTGAGGAAGCATGTACCATAAATTAAAAGACCCATTGTCCGCAGAAAGCCGCGAACCAGCGAAAAATCCATGATATATATTTAGATGTGCTTACATTTAAAATCCGCGATAGAGTAAAGCCGCGAAAGTCAAAGCGCGATATAGAGAGGGATTACTATATATATATATATATATATATATATATATATATATATATATATATGAAATGCTTGTAAGAGGAACCCTTTTTAGATCCCACTTCAAGGTCAAATTCCATACATGTACGTCTTTGAAAGCATTCAATAGTTCACCTTCATCGCCCGAAAAGGGTCGACAGTATAATCCCGTCCTAAAATAAGTAAAGCCCATTAGTCACTGAGTTGGCTTCTCCTATCTATAGAATAGGACATAACATTCAGATTAGACTACAAAGATCTCATGGACAACTTTTCCAATTGGAAGGCAAGAAAAGTGGATTTTTCGTCTCTGAACTTGAAACCGGTAAGAGATTTTATGATAATACCTCTACGTTAATTTCACACTTCCTGTCGAAACACTGAAACTCACATTTTATTTGTAGGCCATAAACATGTCCGAATATTAATACATAAAGACATGTATTGCTAATGATAACCGGCTGACATGACATCAACATGAGTTATGACTATGACAACCTGCATATCGAGACTCAGAGTATACTTGCAATTTGGGTACTTTTCTAGAAGAGGCCCTGCTAATTTCCACATGACACCACATCACATTTTGCACTGTCATAGTATTGTCATGAATTATGAATTGCACTTTTTTAATAGATTATGTTGGTTTATTTTGATAAAGCCCATGTGTTATCTTGCAAAAATTTAGGTGAATACTTGAATACTGTAATGAGAAAATCCAGTGTATGTTAACATTATTTTTATTAAATTTGCATGCAAGTTTATACAGTCCACACATACCGGTAACAGTGTTTCACGTTCCTGCGTGGGATTGGTCAACCCAAGGCCCCGCACACCCCTAAGGCCGCCTTTGGTCACAGTCATGCTAACACGCAAAAATACTGCATCTCTGAGTGTGTCATAATTGTCATGACAAGAAGACTGTCCAGTAGTAGCAGAGCCCAGCCCCAAGTGAGATTTGAATGCTCTTATTTATTCTTTTTAAAGTTTCTGATAAAACTGTAGTCTGACAATTTAAATATCCTAAAAATACAACTTTTATAAAATATTAATTAAGCTTCCACCTCAATCAGAACACATAAACAGTTCTAAATCATGTTGTCCATTATTAGTTCCAGGACCCCCAGTGAATACCAAATTTCTGTGAAGCTCGGGTTCCTTATATTAAATGCCGTAGTAGTTTCATAAAACTTATGCACATCCTCCTGTATACTTTAAACAATCTCTAAATTACGTATAACAGCATTAAAACCACTAATACTTCCGGAAATTTCAGAATCGTTTTGCTTTATTGTATGATTTGTTCTTGCTGACCTTATGGTCCACTTCAGCAAGCAACATGTTACTTTTCAAAAGATTTTTATTTTCTCATCGGAGAGATAGCACTTAGCCTTTTTGAGCTCACACTGACTAAGTTCCTGCACTTTGTACATGCTGCCCATCGCTACCACTGATTGGTTGGTTTAGTGAGATCCTCAGACTGGCTCTGCTGCACTCAGACTCGCTCGTGACTGTAGAGGAAGTAAAAGTAGTAACAAGATTTATGTAAGTGAAACATCATTACTGTGCCCTGAGAGGTGGGACTGGAGGGAACGCCCATATGTCAAAACCTTGTCTCCCCCTGAGCCGGTGTCCTGCAGGGTATGTCTATGCATATCTTTATTTGTGTGGATTCAGCATACTGCTCGGAGTGGAACCAATTCAAGTTTTGCTTTCTGGAACTTCCTAGTATTTTCAATCCATGGTGGGTGGAATCTGTGGTTCCGTAATGAGCAGATAAGGAAGGCCAACTATATTTAAAATTATGCAGTGCAGGAAATGCTGTTTTCATCAAGGTTTTAGATTTAAGTGCAGCTTTTGACCCATTTGGCATCAACATTCTACTTCACATTCCTGAAAGTTTTGCTCACTGGCAGGCTCTGTTCTTAGATGATTTAATTCATACTTTGTTAGATTGTTATCATACGTAGGTTGAAAAACAATACTCAATTTGCTAAAGCTGTCTGACTTTCTGTTGGGGAGGACCAGGGGTGAAATATCAGTCTCAGCTGACAGAAAGTTCATGGTTCCAGGAGAGAACTTATGGGACTGTGTCACCCCTCTCAAGATAAAAGAGATGTTTGTTTAAAGGCAACAGAACGCTTGCGGTGTGCAGTGACACCAGGGGCCACTGCCTCGTATTAGGTGTGAACTGTGTGTGTGTGTGTGTGTGGACTCAAATTAAAGGAAAGAAAAGAGAGATAGAAAGTGTGTGTTATAGTTGATAAGTTTTTGAAAATGATTTAAAATTGCTGAGTAAAGGGGTATGTAGCCATGTCCAATGATGCTATAGCTTATTTGTTTTACCTTTGTTTGCTACTTTGTTCATCCCTCTGCTTATTCTGAAATTTTATTTAATTACTTAATTTAAACTCTCTCACAGCTATAATATACATAATGTGAGTGTAGGCATGCTGCATCACTTTAGCTACAGTGTATTTCTCTTTTTTGCTAGCACTTTATACATTTTAGAAAACTAACCAAGCAGCTCTGATATCAGTGCCAAGGTGTATAGCAATGAACTTTAAGAGTAAAATTAGTAGGACAGAAAATGAAACTATAAGCCTGAGTTTCACAGTCTCCTAGTATTTAGCTTTTTTGATGGAATAGCTGTGTGTAATTGATGATAAGTGTTAACTTCAATTGTAAGAAAACAGAAATAGAAAGCAGGAATAAAACTGAAATCTAATTTTGATTTAAGAGACCCAGCACAGAACTGGCCCCCCCCCCCCCACACACACACACACACACCGACATACCATTTGCCACATCTTCTGAAATTGACAGGTAATAATTAATTGACAATGAAAGCCTCTCAGCCTGTCAAAGTGATTGGCAGCGTCTACCTCCACACTCCGCTAACATGACAGCTTGCAGAGGAAAGTTAAATGAAAACTGAGGCTCTGCAATTTCCATAGCCTGCGGCGATGTTCCTGACAACATGTCTCATCCATCAGGGAGTGCAAGGTGGAGAAGCTCAACCCCTGTACTCCCCAGGGGCCAGAGAAACAATCTTCACAGGCAGGATGTCATCCGCTGGAGCTGCGACTCTGTGAATTAGCCCTTCTAGTGGCAAGGTCAGGGTTGCAGGGGCTGAAGCTCGTGCCATATGGCTTTTTTGAAGCACTGTTCCTGGGAAGCCTCAGGTGGAGAATGCTGCAAGCTGATTTATCAAAGAGTCACCCTTCTAGCCTTTTGAGACACACATGATTCAGAAATGAGAGATTTGGGGCTTTAAATATTCTTGGCATAAAAGAAGGAAGTTAGAAGGAAGAATAAACCTCCCTCTTCTCGCTGGGTTATCAACGAGCTGTAATAGTAAGTGTTGAACTGGCTCCATTAACCTTTTTTTTTTTTACTTCTTTCCTAAAGAGGTAGCAAATCATTTTACAAAGATGAAGCTGTGAATTTTACCTCAGCAGTATGCTTCAAAGCTACATTTTCAAGTGGATGTGGGATGTGGAGAGCCTTACTTATAGTCCCTTTATATACAGTACCAGTGGCTGAGAAGGGGACTAAATTTACTTGCAACCATATTCAAGGCTATTTAGGGAGCAGAAAATTGAATTCGTAGTTAAATTTGCTGCTTGGGCTGACATGGTGTGTTAGAAGAGAGAATTAAACTGCTGGCCTTGTGCTTTAACATCCAGTTTAATTGCCACCGGCCTACAAACTAACAAACATGCCCATAAATACAATGTGTATTTAATACTCAATCACTTCCCAGTAGTCCTTGCTGTTCATAAATAAACAGCCTGCTCCTTAAATCAATACGATAATCCAACGTGGCTATAAGAGGAGATCTCAATGACTTTGAACAAGCTCTAATTGTTATTGCACATTTGACAATAACAAAAGGCTCTGGAAAATGCTGACATTTCAGAAAGATGTCTCTATTGAAGGTGACATCAGCCTGGAAAATAGTAAGACATCTTCACAGAAAAGCTACACATTGTGCAGAGATCATTTAGGCCACACTGTAAGGTGAAAAAATGATAAACTGAATGTAGATGTTGTTGTGGGCTATGAGTATATAATCAACCAAAACAATTTGGGAATAAAATGACAAGGCCAGATAACAAAATAATGGCCATATCTGCTGCAATCAACATAAGCAATGTACATCTGAGGAAGAAGAGAGTGACACAGTATGAGGGAGTTGATTTTCACCAAATTATCTAAGGACTGATACAAAGGTCATGGTTCTGAATGACAGATATCCAGATGTGAAAGGTTCTGGCATGTTCATCATATTAAATCATACTTTCGTTTATCCAAGTCTGGGTTTATCTGTTTCTAAGTTTCTCTATTCAAAATGCATCACTTCTAAAGACAGATGGCTTTTTAATTGGGGTCTGAAACAGTACATTAATTTCTTGTTTTCATTCCAAACAATTCTTTCATTCATTTTCAAACAATCCATCCCAACAGCACTAGACAAAACACAGGAACCAAACCTGGTTTAAGTTCATTGCAGGGCACCTCCAATTCATTCTTGTCAGTCCACCTAATATGCATGTTCTGAGATGTGAGAAAAAGAAGATTGGAAATACTGGAAGCAAGTTACAGAATGTGCAAAAATGTACGATGCAAAATTTGATACTGCATGGAGATGTGAAAGAGTATCCCTAATCACAGTGTTGAATTCCAGGATGTGGTTATGTTTAATTAATTAATTTTTTCTTCTCTCATTCAACAGAGCATTATTCAGTTTTGAAAGGTATTTACAATGTGAGTAATAGTTATGTTCATTTTGAATTGCACCAGATAACCCTGTGTCTATAAATACTCTGATCCAGTGTCTCACTAGCGTCACCGAGTGGATGAGCAATAATTTCCCTAAACTTAACAAGGAAAAAACAGAAAGTTTAATTATTGGCAGCAAACAAAAAAAAATCCAATCTCAGAAATAAATGAGTCTCTCTGGCTTTATAAATAAGATAAGAATTAAAAAAATCTTGGAGTCATTTTAAAGTCAGAGCTAAACTTCAAATTGCACATCAGGCATATTACTAAGACTGTATTCTTTCACTTAAGAAAAATCACACAAGTTAGATCTTTTATAAAGCTCAAGATGCTGAAAAATTAATACATGCTTTTATCTTTAGCTGATTATTGAAATGCACTCTTATGAGAAATACCTAAAAATGATATATAATCATGTGAAAAAGTAAGTACATCCCATTAAATGTTTGTTTTTCGTTTTAAACATATGGGTATATCAAGATTTAATCTTCATGTAAACAGTATCTTTAGATACTGATGTTGTAATAATTTGTTCAGTCAAAATTAACAAATATGCCATCTCTATGTATGGAAAAAATAAGCTCACTCTTGGCTGTAATAGCTGGTATTGCCCCCTCATTGTTGGCGTTCCCTATAACTGTCCACCAGTTTTTTGACATTGACTAGGAGAATGTTTTTCCACTCCTCCATGCAGAATACATTAATTTGTGCAATGTTTTAGGGGTATCTTGTGTGCACAGCGCACCCCACAGCATCTTGATGGGATTCAGATCTGGCCTTTGACATGGCCACTCCAGAACCCTTAATTTGTTAGTGGATTACTGATATGTTTAGAGTCATTGTTATGTTGCGTATAATATTTTCACAGATGATCTCATATTATCCTTGAACACATTCTAGCACAATTAAGAATTCATACTGGATTCTATGATGGTGAGAACTAGTCAACACAGTAATATCCCATGAGCAAGATGAGAAAAATATATTGTAGGTCATTTCAGTTATTATCAGAAAAGGTGTTGGCAATCCCAGGTTCATCTTTATCTTAAACATGAGAACAGTACTGTAGAACAGTCTTAACAAGGACAGGCCATTCATTTTAAAAAGCTCACCAACCCTATACACTTAATTCTTCCATAATAACATCAAGTCAAGTTTATGTTAAATTTACCCTTAACAAGTTTCCAGTTGTGTCCCCGTGTTCTTGACAAATTCATTTTAAAATAACAGTCTTGGTCCACTGGGCTAATTCCCTTCATAATTTTAAACACTTCAATCATGTGTCCTATTAATCTCCTTTTGCATAAAATGAAAAGACTCAGCTCTTTTTATCTTTCCTCATAATTCATCCTCTGCAGTCCTGCAATCAGCCTAGATGCTCTTCTCTGGACTTTTTCGGTGCTGATATGTTCTTTTCTGTAGCCTGGAGACCAAATCTGCACATAATCCTCCAGATGTGGTCTAGCCTGTTTGTTATAAAACTTCAGCATAACCTCCTTGGACTTGTCCTCTACACATCAAGGTGTTATATAACATAACATTCTGTTAGCCTGTTTAATGGCTTCTGAACACTGTCTGTCAGCTGATAGTGTCCTCCCATTGTGTATTCAAACCTAACATTTTTACTTCCTACATTAATACTTTACGCTTACTTAAATTAAATTTCATCTGTCACAAATCTGCCCAAGCCAGCATGCTATCCAAGTTCCTCTGTAATGATTCAATGGATTATAGATTATTTGCCAATCCACCTAGCTTGGTATCACCCATAAACTTATGTGGCTTGTTATGTGGCTTCTTATATCTATACTAATAAAAGGCAAAGCCCTCACTGACTCACTCACTCACTCAGTCACTCACTCACTCATCACTAATTCTCCAACTTCCCGTGTAGGTAGAAGGCTGAAACTTGGCAGGCTTATTCCTTACAGCTTACTTACAAAAGTTAAACAGGTTTCATTTCGAAATTCTACATGTAACGGTCATAACGGTCAACAACGTCTGCCATGTTGAACTTTCTTATTTATGGCCCCATCTCCATGAAATTTGGTAGGCGGCTTCCCTGTGCTAACCGAAACCGATGTACGTACTTATTTCGATGGTATGACGCCACTGTCGGCCATCATATTGAACTTTCCAATGTCACTAATTTTCCAACTTCCCGTGTAGGTAGAAGGCTGACACCATCTTCACGCACTTTGGTAGGTGGCTTCCCTGCGCTAACCAAAACCAATGTACGTACTTATTTCGGTGGTATGACGCCACTGTCGGCCGCCATATTGAACTTTCCAACATCACTAATTCTCCAACTTCCCGTGTAGGTAGAAGGCTGAAATTTGGCAGGTTCATTCCTTACAGCTTACTTACAAAAGTTAAGCAGGTTTCATTTCGAAATTCTATGCATAACGGTAAACAACGTCCGCCATGTTGAACTTTCTTATTCATGGCCCCATCTTCACGAAATTTGGTAGGCGGCTTCCCTGCGCTAACCGAAACCAATGTACGTACTTATTTTGGTGGTAAGAGGCCACTGTCAGCCGCCATATTGAACTTTCCAACGTCACTAATTCTCCAACTTTCCGTTTAGCTAGAAAGCTGAAATTTGGCAGGCTCATTCCTTACAGCTTACTTACAAAAGTTAAGCAGGTTTCATTTCGAAATTCTACGCATAACTGTCATAACGGTTGACAACGTTCGCCATGTTGAACTTTCTTATTTATGGCCCCATCTTCACAAAATTTGGTAGGTAGCTTCCCTACGCTAACCAAAACCGATGTACGTGCTTATTTCAGTGGTATAATGCAGCTGTCGGCCGCCATATTGAAGTTTCCAATGTTACTAATTCTTCAACTTCCCGTGTAGGTAGAAGGCTGAAATTTGGCAGGCTCATTCCTTACAGCTTACTTACAAAAGTTAAGCAGGTTTCATTTCGAAATTCTACGTGTAACGGTCATAACGGTCAACAACGTCTGCCATGTTGAACTTTCTTATTCATGGCCCCATCTTCACGAAATTTGGTAGGCAGCTTCCCTGCGCGAACCGAAACCAATGTACGTACTTATTTCAGTGGTATGACACCACTGTCAGCCGTCATATTAAACTTTCCAACGTCACTAATTCTCCAACTTCCTGTGTAGGTAGAAGGCTGAAATTTGGTACTTATTTCGGTGGTATGGTGCCACTGTTGGCTGCCGTATTGAACTTTTCAACGGTCTTTGTTACTTATGGGCCCATCTTCAAGAAATTTGGTACGCAGGTTCCCAACGCTAACTGAATCCTATTTACGTACATATATACGTCCATAGCTTGCAGCTCGGTCACCGTGTGAGGTGGCGTTGGGTCCCCCATCCCAACGCCTCCCACGTTGTTGGCTGCCTGCCTATATAAGGCCGTCCGTCTGTACAGTCTCTACATTCCCTTCCTTGCTTTGCCACGAGATTCACGTCTCCCTGCTGATAACTACAGTCTTTTTATTTAATCCACGGCTTCTCCGCCGTTTTATTGTTCATTTATTACGAGTATAGTTATTGTTTAGGTATTTTAGACTTACTTTACATTGTTCAGGTACCCATTTCCTTCATCATTCCAACCGTACCCCCATTAACATGTCTATCGAGGTGATCACCATCGATCAAAGAACTGTCACTTACCGAGTGGTTTCCATGCCCAGAGATGGCACCTGCTTTTTCCATTCTCTTTGTTACATATTGCATGGCCATATCAGGCTCACTCTTGATATCCGGAGGAACATTGTGTCTTATGTATTGAATGACTGGGACAGGTTCAAGGTGTGGACTGATGACGGTACAGGAGATAATTATTCTACACAGAAGCACTAGAAGAGTGAAATGCTTAAGCCCTTCACCTATGCATCTGCATGTGAGTTGATGGCTGCTGCTGAATTGTTCCATTGTCGCTTTCAAGTGTACCGAAATGGCCAAATATTTTACACCTTTCGACAACCGCCAATGCCTCTTAAACGTCTTAGATTGACAGGTGACGATTTCAGTAGTGGACACTTTGATGTTTATGAATGTTTAAACTCTCAAAAGCTGGATGTGAAGTTATCAATGAAACCGGTTGTATACTTACAACGCTTGACAGATGCCGAATGTCTCTTCAACACAAGTCCTACAAATACTGTCGTAATTGAAACAAACCATTAAACTCAAACCAATTATGACAGCAGCAATCCAAGCTGTGAGATTTGAAACAAGATTACTGTTCACATGGCCAACTGTACGTTGCATGCTCAAGAGTAAGCTCAGCACATAGCTTGGCCATATTACAACCGGAGGGCCGAACTCACAATGTGGTATACAAAGAGATCCTTAACAAATAATTATTGGTATATTTTCCCTCAGTTTAAAAAGGTTTAATTTTCTTCTTAATAAAAATTTTAAGGCAGTACTTCACCGCTGCGAAGCGCGGGTATTTTGCTAGTATATATATAAAAATAGCAGCAGCCCCAGGACAGACCTCTGAGGGACACCACTCTTAACTTCACCAAATACTGATGAGGTTCCCTGCACCATAACCCTCTACTTTCTGTGTCTGAGCCAATTTTGCACCCATCTACAAAGAACACCCTGAACTCCCACTTCTTTCAATTTGATGCCCTACCTCTCATGTGGCATCTTATCAAATGCTTTTGGAATGGCAAGATAAATAATATAAACGTTTCAAGGTTGAACAATCTATTAACTCTGGCACTAAATAAGTCAATGTTTGAAGATTTTTTTGGCATTTGCATGTATCCCATCAGCCCACAGATTGTTTTTCACAAGGAAAACACTTTGCCATCCTGGCCACATTAAGTTCTTTAGATTTTTTCCTATATTTATATTCTATTCCATTCAATTAAAAACTGTGTATTATCTAATTACTGTATATCCAAGTCTTTGCCTGGTTCTCAGGGGTTACTTTTATGACTTATTTTTATTCTATTTTCTTACACATCACATAGTCCCGTTATGTGACCACGGTTGGCACATCGAAGTGCAATCTTCGCTATAAACATCTCAACGACTCCATGTACCATTATGCCTCAGGTAGATAAAACTCAAAATCCTTAGCAGTGGTTAATTTGCTAATTCAGTGGCTTTTGATCTCCTTTTTGTCATTCAGCTTTGATTTTTGATTTGCTCCAGCACCTTGTTCACTTATGTGTCTTGCTGATCATCTAGGTTTGATCCTGTGCGGCCTGACTTTATTCTTCTCTTGAGTTATTTTCTCCTGGTTCTTTTCTTTCACTCACAATAATCCCTGGAAACTGTCACATAGCACTTACTGTATACAAACACATCACACACACACAAAAAATATGAGTAACATACATTATTTCACTCTAATACACTAACTTTGCAAAGCAAAACATTAACTCATATAGTTTTAAAATCATTAGTTTCTTCTTAGTTAGACCTCTGACATTGGATCAAGAGTGTTTTTACAGCATTTCTGTATTTATGACATTATACTGTAATTACTTAACTAAAACATTATTGACAGAAGAAACCATGAAAGATCAGCTTATTGAACAAACAGTTTAAAGATTGATGCCATTAAGATTATTACTCATTAAGAAGGATCAGTGAAGGATGGAAGCCTTTCTTCAAGTTTGACAAACATAGGCTATATCCCCATTATAGTAGGGTTACTCAACTCCAGTCCTAACGGTCCACAGTGACTGCAGGGTTTTGCTTTTGTAAAATTTTTAATTAGGTCCCAAAAGCAATATGTTTTCTTTGGGTTAGTTTTAGTTACCTCGTTTTTTTCAATTCAGATCCCCTAATTGCCTATTTTAATTTTAAACATCTGCATTAGTTTTAATTGTTGCAAGTTCTCCAGCTAATGTGTTTCCATTTAAACCTGTGTACATGCATCATGAAGTATCTGTGTTAATAAACTTTTAAAATAAATAAGAGAGAAGGGAAGGACCAAGAGGTAACAATCTCCTCCAAACCTAAAAATATAAGGATGAAGTTCTTAGAAAACAAAAAATCTACAAAGTACTAAAGAGAAGAGAAAGCACCAACAAGCTATATACCGTAATTATAAAAACAGGTTTCATTGTATGGTAAGGCTTTGCTTCTAAGTATGAATCTGGTCATAATGAAAACCTGCACCCACTGTGGACCTCCAGGACCAGAGGTGAGCACCTCCGTACTTTAGGGTTTAAAAGAAAACGGCAAAAAGATAAATACAGGTTAGACAACTTGCGGACTATTGCTATTTGACTGCTAGATAAAGAATTCTCCTCTTTATTTTCTGAAAAAATACAATACATTTTGAAAAATCTAATGATGTGAACTTGATTATCCAACTAGCTTTCTGCTTGCTCTCACTCTATCTAGAATACCACTTTGAAAAATGAAGAAAGAGTTTAGATATGACATAAACAAAAGTGATTTCCACAGTTGTTTTTTTTCCTACTGTTCATGTTCAAGAGTTGAATTGAAAGCAGATAGCAGCTACAGTTTTAGTGTGTGTTGTCTGCTTGTAATTTTTATGTCTGAGTTACTTGATACAGCGAAGAGCACTACAAAATAGGTTATGCTGAGAGAAGTGTGATCTGAGATTTTCAGGTAAGGAAGAAAGAGGTTTAGAGGTAATATCGCTATGTAAGGTATAGAAGACAGAAGTTCTGAGTTTGCTCTACTCACTAACCACAGAACCTGACAGTGGTGATGTGTTGTATTTTGATTAGCAAATGCAAGTAAGAACTTCAATACACTCCGTACACGTGACCAAAGCATTGTGCATAAAGTACTCAGAACCAAGCTTTAGTAAAAGAAAAATTAGATATTCTTTCTGAAAAGCTGCTCAATTCTACTAAAGTAGAAGATTTAAAGTATCTGATATTAATTGTAGTTAAGTATAAGTAAATGGAGGATCTCTCAGTGTATTACGTCCATTCGTCCATTTTATAAATCAGCTTTTCCAGAGAAGGGTTGCAAGGAAGTTAGAGCTTGTCCTAGCAAGCATTCGGAAACTATGCAGGAACAGTCTCTGGACAGGGCACCAGTCGATTGCAGGGCGAGTACACATACAAACACACATCAGTGGCCAATTTAGCATGTAATCTCAGCTGGAACAGGGCAGTGTTGCCAGGTCACACAGTTTTCCTGCCCAGTCTCCATGCAGGTAGCTCCTGTCCAATTGGACTATTTTTGATCAGTGTCCACAGCATCTACAGGCAAAAACGAACTTTTGTGGGCTGCATTTTTTTGGCTACATTTTTCAAAAACAATCCAGTATTTTGAGCTAGTTTTTGACCCCCATCGCATTATTACCATGTTTTTTATCCATCTGGCACTCCTTCCCCTAATTTTCGCACTTGTATGTATTGTAAAAAATCTCCTAGTCACACCAAGCTGTGTGATTGTATATACTCATTCTATCACTCTTAAATTTCTTGGAAGGGGATCCCCCCACAAGCTTTGATAGTATGTACTTAATCTGCGTTCTTGATGCCACCATTTTGTCATTTCTGCAGGTCTGACATTGTGGTCAGCAACACAGGAACACCGCAGGGGACTGTACTTTCTCTGGTCCTTTTCAGCCTATGTACATCGGACTTCCAATACAACTTGGAGTCCTGCCACGTGTAAAAGTTCGATGACGACACTGCTATCGTGGGCTGCATCAGGAGTGGGTAAGAGGAGGAGTATAGGAACCTAATCAAGGACTTTGTTAAATGGTGTGACTCAAACCACCTACATCTGAACACGAGCAAAACCAATAAGCTGGTGGTGGATTTTAGGAGACCCAGGCCCCTCCTGGACCCCATGGTTATCAGAGGCGACTGTGTGCAGAGGGTACAGACCTATAAATACCTGGGAGTGCAGCTGGATGATAAATTGGACTGGACTGCCAATACTGATGCTCTGCATAAGAAAGAACAGAGCCGACTATACATCTTTAGAAGACTGGCATCCTTCCACATCTGCAATAAGATGTTACACCGTTGCACCGATCTGCACCGTTCTATCAGATGGTTGTGGTGAGCACCATCTTCAACGCGGTGGTGTGCTGGGGAGGCAGCATAAAGAAGAGGGACACCTCACGCCTGGACAAACTGGTGGGGAAGGCAGGCTCTATTGTAGGCACAGAGCTGGACAGTTTGACATCCGTGGCAGAGTGTCAGGCGCTGAGCAGGCTCCTGTCAATCATGGAGAATCCACTGCATCCACTGAACAGGATCATCTCCAGACAGAGGAGCAGCTTCAGCGACAGACTGCCGTCACTGTCCGACTCCACTGTCAGACTAAGGAAATCGTTCCTCTCCCACACTATGCGACTCTTTAATTCCACCCGGCTTAACGTTAACATTTTTATCACTCTTTAATTTAATATTGTTTTTTATCAGTATTCTGCTGTTGGAGTATGTAAATTTCCCCTTGGGATTAATAAAGTATCTATCTATCTATCTATCTATCTATCTATCTATCTATCTATCTAT
>JANRMT010062790.1:19096593-19171663 GCA_026402145.1 Polypterus bichir lapradei | reverse complement strand
ATTCATGGTTGCATGCTGTGTGTGTGACTGAACCTGAGCAATTCCTTAAGGAGAAAAAGAAAAATATTCCCACCTTTTGGTGTGCAACATGGGTCGAAATGTAACCCAGTAGACTCGTGGTTAATAATTCAGGCAAAAAGTGCTTCCACCAGTCATGCTTGAAATGTATGAATTTATTGCATATTTTGAAATTCTTTGCATTTTAACCACTAAATGCATATTTAATAAGATTTTTTGTTCCTAATAAAATTTACCAATTGAATGTTTTTAAAGAAAATGACTCTGCCTTCTAATAATACACAGATTATACAGAAATTAAGTGGGTGCAAAAGTAAGCAAATCCTTAGTTGACTGACTTAGATCAAAGTAGAGTAAGATCAGGTGGGTCAATGAGAGGGTGTTAACCAATTAATTAAGCTAACCAATGAAACTGAAGATCTGAGATTATGTGTTATGGTTGGGCAAACATAAATAATTTGAAGAACGTAGGTCAGGTACTCGGTCTACAAGTCTAGCATCATGCCTTGAACTAAGGCAAACATCAGCAGAACTGAGTAAAACATAGTTCACGTTCACCCACCTGGACAAGTTTTAAAACCATTTTTAAAAAGATTCAGGCTCCACAAACTCGCTGCTAGGTAAATAATGCACAAGGCAAGGACATTTAAAACAATGGGAAGCCTGCAAAGAAATGGATCACAGCTTTGTACATATCTAGTCTGGTGTATTACAATTAGTAGAACATATATTTTCTCGTACAATGCACATTTGCACATCATAAATATATTGAAGACTTACATTTCAAGCATTTCAAACAATATTTTGTGGATCAGCCCCAGGAGAGTGTTTGCCTTGCAATCTATCATTTGCATGCTTACTGAACTCCAAGTTCCAAGGCCCCTGCAAAGGAGCAGATCTGAGCTCAGTTCTATTCTGAATACCAAATAGCTTATTAGTCATGGTTTTTTGGAATTCAATATTTGTTATTTACACACTTGCTCCACTGACTGCCGGAAACCTGAACCCCCTACTGACACAGTGTAAAAATCCTGTGGAGAGGGTCTGCTATGGCACATAATGATCCCCCTCATGCCCATCTACTATTTACAGATGGAGGGAAAATATTGGAGAGTTATTTCACTTCCATAACAGAGGTAAAAGCATAACTTTGCTTATTAAAAAAGTGTAACATTTGAGTGAAAAAATAACTGTCAGGCCTCTAAAAATAAATTTAGGATAAATAGGAAAGAAAATGTTTATTGGAGCATGATGAAAAAGTAACATAGTATCCAATGTATACAGGGAACAAAAAGAACTTTTAGGGTTGCTTACTTTGGAAACACAACATTTCATCTCGGTCAGTTAAGCAATGTTGCCTACCGGTTACATGGTTTGGTCTGAAACCCCAAAGACTTGCTGTTGATTCAGATGCCAGACAAACCACACTATGTGACCTACCTGTAGAAATCTCTTTGGGGTCCATGTTTGGGACAAATGTTTACTACCATATATGATGACCACTGTGAGAAGCAATAAACAAAATGTATTCAAAGATGAAAGAAATAAAGGCAAGTTAAATTGACCTCCAGCATGTATACTACACTGTTAATCTTCAAAACAGATTTAGCATAGGAATATACTATTGGTAATACCATGAAAAACAGGCAGTTTTGGTGTTAACACCAATAACATGAATGTCTGTATAGAGTGTGAGAGTACATAAGGGCACTACCTACCCAGTCTCTAAATCTGCTTTTCCCACTACAAGGAAATAAGAAGCCACAGAATATCCTAAAAGCATTGAGTGAAGAATTGAACTGTAGAAGGAGACTCAGGTCTGCCTAGGAAACACACACAGCATCAATCACTTACAGAAGGGCAATTTGGAGTTAACCTCTAATATGTGTGTCTTTAGGAAGAAGGAGCAACCAAGTGTAACTGAAGAAAAATACATGCACATGGCAAGAACATTCAAGGTGCAAATAGAAAGCAAACAGACAGGAAGTAAACCCAGGAGACACAAAAGTCACAACTATTAAATTATGGACAGAAATAGAGTCCTAATCTCTTCTCTGTTAATGGATTGGATTTTATGCAAATGCGTCTGTCTATCTTCTTTGCCACTGGATACTCTTCATTAATGGCTATCTGTGCAGAAAGTATGAATAGTATACATGACATTGAGATGCCCTAAACCTGCTCTGCATAGTTCTAGCACACACTTGAAATCCTACCATTTATTGTCCATAACTGTTTTATTAAGGTACACAGTCTAGAGAAGCCAGAGTCCATCTTGGAATCACTGAACATAAAGCAGTAGCTAGCTGTTAACAGACAGTGTACAGAAGTGTTTAAAAGGCTAACTGGATGTTAGGTTAAAATACCATGATGATATGTCAAATATAACTAAAGGGTGGTTATGATTAAGATATACAAAATTAGGTTTACAGTTGTTTGTATGGAAACAGACATGCAGGTTATAATTTTTACAATAACTTTATTAACGCAAAAGAATGACACAATGACACAGTGCACTTAGGTACAATCTCGTAAGTGCTCAAATTGCTGGCCCTGCATACTCACACCAGTAAACCTACTTTTGTGCCCACCCTTGTATAACACACATGTAAGACCTTAGTTGGTGTCACAAGTTTTCGTCTCCATGTTACAAAAAAGGTATAGCAGATACAGAAGAGTGACTAAACTGATCTGAGGGTTATGATGTATAAGGTATGAAGAAGATGGACATTTTTAATTTAAACAAGTGGAGATTAAGTGGTGACATGAGTGAAGCATTCGAAATTATGATGGGAATCAGCACAGTGGAAACTATTATTTATTGGAAGGCAGTTTAATCATCCAGGGAGGAAGTCTCAGAGTGCTACCATGGTACAAGCACCACCATCCAGCTGTTTGACCAGTCTGTAACAGTACCCTTTAAAAAGGGAGTAAATCAGTTGAACACATTGCCCCCAACTCTTATTGGTATGCCTGGATTACATCAAGCAGGAGCTCCACTTTGATGATTTCTGAGTTGACATCAACAGAAGGAAAGTAAACTATCTACAATGCCAATAAGAAGTAGTCACCTCTTTAGGAGTTTTCATATTTATTGTTATACTAAACTGAATTTCAGTAGATTTTTTCACATTGATCAATAGAAAAATATTCTTAATGTCAAAGTGCCAACATCTCTGCAAAGTGGTGGTCTAAATTATTAAAACACAAAATAATTGATCTCATAAGAGTTTACTTCTTTAATATGACAGACTTAAATCATCATTGGTACAGATAAATGGTTTTAGATAGATAGATATATACTTTATTAAAAATTCACATATAATAATTATTTCAATAGAGATCACTGCTCTGTAGTCAAGAAGTTTCAATTCTTTTTCTTTGTCTTTTGGCTGCTCCTGTTTTGGGTTGCCACATCAGACCATCTATTTCCGTATTTTCCAGACCTTTGCATTTTGATCTGTCTCATCCACCATCTGCATGTCCTCTCTCACGACATCCATGAACCTCCATTTAGGCCTTCCTCTTTTCCTCAATATTTTCCCAATATATCCAGCATGTCTCCTTTGCACACATCCAAACCAATGCAATCTCACTTCTTTGGCTTTTTCTCCAAACCGTCAAACCTGAGCTGACCCTCTAATGTACTCATTTCTAATCCTGTCCATCCTCATCACACCCAATGCAAATCTTAACCTCTTTAACTGTGCCACCTCCAGCTCTGTCTCCTGCTTTCTTGTCAGTATCACTGTCACCAACCCATATAACATAGTTGGTCTCAGTACCGTCTTATAGAACTTCTCTTTCACTCATGCTGGTACCCGCCTGTAACAAATCACTCCTTACACTCTTCTCCACTCATTCCACCCTGCCTGCATTCTCTTCTTCACCTCTCTTCCACACTCCCCATTACTCTGTAGTGTTGATCCCAAGTATTTAAACACATCCACCTTCACCAACTCTACTTCCTGAATTCTCATCATTCCACTGACATTCTTCTTATTCACACACATTTATTCTGCCTTGGTCCTGCTGACCTTCATTCCTCTCCTCTCTAGAGCATATCTCCACCTCTCCATGGTCTTCTCAGCCTGCTCCCTACTCTCGCTACAGATCACAATGTCATCTGGAAACATCATAGTCCACGGGTACTCCTGTCAAATCTTGTCTGTAAATCTGTCTATTACCATTGCAAATAAGAAAGGGCTCAGAGCTGATCCCTGATCCATCTTGAATGCATCCGCCACTTCTACTGAAAACCTCACCACTGTCTCACTTCCCTTGTACATATTCTGTACCACTCATACATACTTTTCCACCATTCCCAACTTCCTCATAGAATACCACAACTCCTCTCATCAACCTGTCATATGCTTCTCCAAGTCCACAAAGGCACAATGCAAGTCCTTCTGGTCTTCTCTGTACTTCTCCATCAACACCTTCAGAGCAAAAATTTTGTCTGTAGTGCACTTTCCCAGCATTAAACCATACTGCTGCTCACTAGTTATAACCTCCCTTCTCTACCTAGCTTCCTCTTTCCCCTAACGTCATGCTGTAACTGATCAATTTTATCCCTCTGTAGTTACTTCAGCTCTCCACATCCCCTTTGTTCTTAAAAATCAGAACCAGTTAACTTCATCTCCATTCCTCAAGCATCCTCTCACTTCCCGAGATTGCATTAAACAGTCTGGTTAAAATCTATACTGCTGTCTCTCTTAAACACCTTCATCCTTCTACAGGTATGTCATCTGGACCAACAACCTTCCCATTCTTCATCCTCTTGTCCTTACTTCAATTGATTGCAGTATAAATGAACCTGTATCTGACAGGTCTAACTTGTAGTGAATAGTATTGTGGCCTGACTTACACAATGAAGACAGTCTAGTGATGCTGGATGACAACAACATCACTGACATTAAGAACTACTCCTGCTATGATGTGTTACAGTGCTCAGTGATTTTGAATCAGAGATTAGCATACATGTTTTGGCAGCTAGGGCATCCATCACCAAACCAGGGGATGTCTTGAAGAAGATGAAGAATTCCACGCTACGTCTTAACGTCTTCCCTGCCACTGTATTCCCTGCACCGTGCTACACGAGCAAAACCTGGCATGGGTTAGAAGGTGTGAGCAGTGATGACCTCAGGAAGAAATTCCAACTGGAAGACCCCATTGCCAATGCTAAGTAAGAAGAGTGAGCACTGATGGACTGCGGCAGTCATGGAATGGCTGACCCACAACATCAAGAGACTGTGCAGCAGACCTACAATTGGTGGTCTGACATTATCGTGCAGGCCTCAAACCACTTGTTGGACCACAATGCAAACAACAACCTTGGAGTATTCACATTATATGATGTTCTGAAGGACCATACAGGGATATACGCCAGATGGCTGAATAATGGATCATCTGCACTACCAGTCAAAGGTTTTAGAACACATCAGTTTTTATTCAAATTTTGTCAGTTGAAATGCAATGAATGACCTAAATGGTGAAAATGTAAGAGGTTAAAATTTAAAGTTTAGGTTAGCAAAAACTAATAAAAAAGGGAATTTCAGAATATTACAAACAGGTCTTTTTCAGGGAAAAACTAATAGGTTACAACCTACTGATGTTCTGCAGCAATTCAAGTAAATTAAGTCTGCAAGTTCAAGTTGAAGTAAACAGTTTGTACAGGTGTCCCAACTTCTGTTGATTACTTAAAAACTCTCTGACTGTCTTAAACCAGAGTTGGAATAGACTGTGTTACTACACCCTCTGAGGTACTAACTGGACAATATTACACTGTAGAAAGTTCTATTGTTAATGGCAATCAATCAATGAAATAAGACATTATTACTCTTATAAGTGCAGGCCTTTCATTTAGAGAACTTGCAAAAAAAAAAAATCTAAGTGTCAGTGAGTATGGTGTCCTACACAATCTAAAGGGAATTGGAAACTGGAAGAAACTGATAGGAAGAGATCTGGAAGACCCAAAGTCACAACCCAATCAGAAGACAACTTTCTGTGGGTCACCAGCTTGTGTGATAGATGCCTCACAGCACAACAGTTTCAAGCACAGCTTAACAATGGTCGAAAAAAGCAAGTCTCAGTTTCTAGTGTGAAGAGGAGATGTTTGCTGCAAGTTTGACAGGGTGAGTGGCAGTAAGGAAGCCATTCCTTAAACGACAAAATGGGGCCTTGAAATACTGGCTGTGGACTACTGCAGACTGGAAGAAAGTCTTATGGTCCGATGAATCAAAATTGGAAATCTTTGCTTCATAACGCAGGGTGTTTGTACGCTGTCGAGTTGGTGAAAGGATGGTTCTTCAGTGTGTGAAACCAACTGTCAAACATGGAGGAGGAAGTGTGATTGTCTGGGGATCTTTTAATTTAAAATAATTAAAAAATTAAAAACCTTAATTTAAATATAAAAAACTTCAAATATAAGCATGTGGGATATTGTTTTAGAATACTTCAAGGTCAGTGATTATAGATATGATGTTATTTTTGATTCTTTACTAGGGATCTATCCCCAAATGAACCTTTATCACAGTGTGAGAAATGCCAAATTTCTGTTACAGTCAGGAATATTTAGACTTTAAACGTTTAAACTGAAGCCCATTTCAAATATCTGGCACAGCTATTCTAGTTTTTCATGTATTTCTCATGAAGTAAATCATTCAGATTTTTTTTGTATTAAATTTCATGAGATGTGTGTTTATTTTGTTTCTACTTATTGCCCAGTGTTGCCAGGATCCGCTCTGGATTCTTATGACTTGAAAATTTTATTGAGCAGGTTCAGCCAGAGGATAGGTGGATGGATACATCTCTTTTGAAATAGGGATTTTTTAATACTTTGTAATTTTTCCAGAATATTTAAAATCATCTTTGTAAATGCACTGACAATTAGGGGCTACAACTCCATCTTTTGTTTAAGAGACTATATAAATTACTTAAGTGAGGTATGTGTCAAATTCAAATCAAATGCTTAATTTTATACAAATACAAGGTATTGAGGTTTTCAAAACTTAGATCCATTGTCTTGCTTTGAATTAAATAAATTTAAAACTTTTCTAACACTCTTCACAGACATGATCCTGAAGTAGAATATTGCATGTACCCTAAACAACCGAAAACAATCATGGTTTTATGCATATTCTTTTTACTATAAAAATAAATGAAAACCTAGGCTTTCTTTTTAATGGCCAACGCTGTTAACAGTGTTAAACACAAAATAAAGCTATCTGGATACACGGCTCCACAGCTGACAATAAAGAGGTTATCTGCAAAGTACTTTAATGGACACACATTAAGCGTCCAAAGTCTCCGTGGATCAAGGTAGGAGTCACTTTCATTAGGAAAAGGATTGGAAGAATTGAGCTCTGGTGCCAGCCACGTCTCTAACTCATGTTACTTGCTAACACCTCCTTGACCTCATCATTATCCTGCTAAGCTAAATGAATATTTTCCAGCTCATAAGGCAATTGATGGTGTCTTTTTATGCAGAGGATTACTCAGCCAATGCTGATATCCTCCACACTGTAATTAGCCTTTTTCACTGCACTGAAGTTAGTCTTTTTTCAGATTTTTTTTCTAGTTTCATCCTTTCATTAATTATAACTGCTTGGCTGTTGGGAAGTTAGAGCATCTCCAAGCTGGCATGGGTACTAGGCAAAAAACCACCCAGAATGGAGTATTCAGCTGTCATAGGGCAAACTCACTCATGGATTGACATGCATGTATATTCACTAATATGGTGACAAGCTTAACTCAACCCAAAACATACATGTTTGTGATATGGGAAGAAAACCACAATGTCTGGAAAGAAGGCATGTGTACATGGCGAGAATGTTCAAACCGCACAGTAACCAGGCCAAGATTCAAACCCAGTTTTCTAACACTGTGAGGCAGCTGTATTACCCATTGTGCTCTCTTCCTGATTCAGATTTCCATAGTTTTATGTGTTTATTAATTTTAGAGAAACAGAGGTGAATTACTTCAAATATCTCAATCTGTATGGATCACATTTCTCAGTAGTAATATAATGTTATGCAAATTTCCATTTTTTACTTTTACATTTATGGCAAATTAAAGTTGCAATTCATTGCAGAAATTCTCATAGGAACTACTGTTAGAACACAGTTGAAACATCTTTCTTTTGCAAAAACATTTAGAATCTTTTTCATTTCTAATCTGGGCTTTCTAAAAAGACTCTTCTGAGATTTACATATGCTGTCATAGAAACGTTTAAAAATATGAGTAGAAGGTGGCCATACAGAGAATATGCTCTAGCTCCACATGTGCAAAGTATTCAAACTTTCAGCTTTCATCGACCACATTTATCTTGTTTAAAATTGTCCAAAATGTAACTAATGCAAGATTCAAACTGTGAACGTTGCAGTCGAGCTTCAGCCTCACTGGGCCACATGTTTTGGGTGTGCACCAAATTAACATTGTTTTGGACAAAAGTCTTTGAAAGCCTATCAGACAGCCTTGGTGTCACAATCACTCCAAACCCATTAACAGCTGTCTTTGTTGTACTACCAGATGAGCTTAAAGTGAAGAACAATTTATGACAAGCCTGTTGTGAGCAAAAACTAATGAAACTGTTTAAATACAATAATACGTGGATTCCCAAATTTAGTGTGGTGTGAAATTTCGTCATCTGAATAAATAAAACCTATTATTCGAATCAGTATTTAATTCATTTAACGCTACCATAATTCCGTTTCGCGGAAGTCAACTTCTACTTCTTCACTGTTTGAGCTTTTGGTCACTAAATGAAAGCACAACGCCGACACTATTTAGTCTTCGGTAACCCTGCCTCACAGAAACCGCTTGCGTTTGTTGTTATACGTGCACTGCCGCTGTAACGCATCGTAGTCACTAGATCTAAGCACAAAGCTGATACCATTTTGTCTATGGTAACTGCGTCACATACAGGCCGAAGGCAGGATTTAGTTTTGGGGCAGAATTTATCAATTTATGTACATGCACAAATTTTTTATTAATGTTTTGCATAATTTCTTCCAATTCTTTAACTTTTATTCAGATTTCGGGGCGGTTTAGACCCGAACTCCCCCCCTTACAGCTCTCCCTCCCTTTCAACAAGGTGCGGGTGGTACGCAACGCAACTCACTTAACCTCAGGTGGTACCTGACATCCAAAAGTTTGGGAGCCCCTGACCTACACCACATTATTACCACGCAGACTTATCTTGTAAGTCAATAGGTAACTGATGTTCTATACTGTTTGAAATTGGAAAAAATCAAACTCTTGCCTAAAGGATCTCTTCAAAACTTTTTAAAATATGGCAAGATCTAATTAATAAAAGGTCATTCTCCCTTCTTTGTGGTTTTTAAATTTTTACCCACCTGAGCAAAACCTGAGATTGTACTGTACAAACCACAAATGAAGATCAGACCCCATGTAGTGTGGTAATTAGAAATGATCCTCAGGGTTAAGTGCTGTCTCAGTGAACAGCAGAATAAGTTTAACAAGTTCACAGCTAGCCTTGTTTTGACTTCATCTTCTTCCTCGGTTTGCTCAGTTGGTCATCTGATTACAGTACTTGTTAATGGCAGCATACCATAAATTAAGGTCTTGCCCAATTAATGACATTCTGCCACACATTCCTCTCGATTTAAAGGGACAGAACACAGAGAAGAAGTATGTCCTCTTATAAATTTTTTAAAAGATCATTTCAGTTGGTAATATAGATTAGATCAGCTGTTGTTGTCGTAAAAGTTATTCACTTTGAGCAAATGAAAAGGTCCAGAAATCCCTATATGGAAACCTGTAACCAATGGGCGGATCTATTGTGTGTGTATGTGTGTGTGGGTGCATTGGTGCGTGTGTGTGTGTTTACCCTGCAATGGACTGGCTCACTGTCTAGGGGTTCTTTCTGCCTTGCAGGGTGACCTTACAGGTGCCCATCCTGGAGCCCTGGACACCAAGGATCCTTGGCATATGCCAGAAAAAAGTAATGCTGATATTTTTTGTTTCCTGTTTTCAACATGTACTCCTCCACACAACACACATTGCATCCTTCCCAAAAATTAGGGATGTCTTAAAGATTTAGAACCCCACACTACATGGAAACATCTTCAGTGCCAAGTCAGTAAAATCTTTTATTTTATAAAGATCTTGTGTGTACCCTTGTTACTAGCCTGGACTCTACAGTAATACTCCTTTCTAGTGGACGTCTCGAGTATTTTGAGACTCTCTTATTCTCTGAGACTCTTTAGCTCACAACACAGTAAACAAAGATAGGAAAGTGTGAATGTGACCTACAATTGTATTAGCAGAGGTTCCAGTCTCCTTGACCCTGGACTGGATTAAGCACATTCAGTGATATATCAATGGATAGACAAGTACGAAGATTATTCAAAAATACATACCTGCCGCCATCCTGTCATGTTATCAAAATGAGATTTTTATAAATGGTCATAATCTTCCCTAAATTCCCTTTTTCTTTATACAGTAAATGCCTCTAGAAACTCATCTCTAAGATAATTAAACTTTGTACTGTATCCTATGCCAGTAGATCACTGTATGACTCTCCCTATCTATACGTTTAAGGGTTAAATGTTTTCAATAATCAGGATGCTTCATTCATATCTTAACAGGGTTTTAAATGTGTAGAGAATCTAACGATTGCATGTATATTACCACTAATCTCATCTTTTGCTGTATTAAATACTCTGACAATCTTTGATTAGCAACAGATAACACAAAAGAGAGGAATAAAGATCTAAAACCAAATTATCTTTCAGTGCTAAAGGATTGTGGATTACACAAATGGTGCGCGTAGCAATTAGTGGAATATTACACTTTGAAGTCAGCATAAAACATACATCAAGGGCAGAGATCCTTTTTTATGCATCAATGGCAAATCTTTCAGAATACAGGTGGGTCACACAGTTCTGCAGTGAAATTTAAGTGGTGATAATAGACTTGTATTTCTCCAGCAGTAAGGATTAATGTGGTATATATATATATATATTTTTTTTTATTATTTATTTATTTTTTTACAATCCATACAAAGCAATCAAGTTTTTACAAAGAGAAAAATTAAGAACAGATCGATCCCCACCCTTGAGAGAGAGAGCAGGCCAGACGGCATTAAATTTAAGGCTTGTAAACATACCTAAATTAATAAATTCTCTGTGCTTTATGAACTTATTTTAAAATATTACTGATTAGATCCTGCCATGTTTTGAAAAAAGTCTGTACGGATCCTCTAACTGAGTATTTGATTTTTTCCAACTTCAAATAATATAACACATCGGTTTCCCACTGACTTAAAAGAGGAGAGTTTGGGTTCTTCCAGTTTATGAGAATAAGTCTGCGTGCCAAAAGTGTAGTGAATGCAATCACAATTTGTTTGTCTTTATCCGCTTTAAACCCATCTGGAAGAACCCCAAACACAGCTGTTAATGGGTTTGGAGGGATTGTGAGTCCAAGGCTATCTGAAAGGTAATTAAAAATGTTTGTCCAGAATAATGTTAATTTGGTGCAGGACCAGAACATGTGACCTAGTGAGGCTGGGACTTGGTTGCAACGTTCGCAGGTTGGATTATGCCCTGGAAACATTTTGGAGAGTTTTAGTCGAGACAGATGTGCTCGATATATAATTTTGAGTTGTATAATTGTATGCTTTGCGCATATGGAGCTCGAGTGAATTCTCTGCATTGCTACTTTCCACTCCTTTTCTGATATATTAATTGAAAGATCTTTTTTCCAGTGTCTTCTTGGATCTTTGAAAGGGAGGGATTGTAAAATGATTTTATATATTGTAGAGATGGAGTCTAAGTCCTTGAGATTGAGCAATATTTTTTCCAGCATGGATGAGGGTGCAAGATGAGGAAAATCTGGAAGGTTTTGTTTAACAAAGTTTCTGATTTGAAGATAGTGAAAGAAATGTGTAGTTGGAATGTTAAATTTGGAATGTAATTGTTCATAGGATGCAAAGACGTCTATATAAAGATCTCTAAGCAAGTTAATTCCAAATTTTTTCCAAATATTAAAAACTGCATATGTTTGTGAAGGTTGAAAGAGGTGTGGTATATATTTTAAAGTGCATATAGAGTGTCGAGATGTTTTTTTAAAACACAGTCAATCCAATGGAACATCCAACACAGTCACATTATGATACAAACTATTTCACTATTTACAACTTTGTAGTCACAAATTTTGAGAACACTGTACTAAAGCAGCAAGATGATAGACAAATTTAATCTTTGGAACTTACTTCTAGTGTGTCTCACTTTATATTATTTGAGTGTGTCTGACAGTTTTAGTAGGGCTAAATCAGGACCCATTTTAACTCAATTCAGTGTATTATCTCAAGAAGGAAGCTTGATTTGTTAGCAGGTTTTGCAGTAAGACCACATAACATTAAAAATGCATCAACAAAGAACTTAACCATCATATATAAAACTTGGATGAATACATAAAATATAGCAGTGAACATAATACTTATGGTAGATTAGATCTTATATACTATAACCAAAAATTAAAGCAGCATTAAAACTTGACTAATGACTGACACAAATGATAAGCAATGATTTAAGACTGTGAACATGGCAGAAAATCAGCCACAGTAAGTGGTATAACTTTAACAAAACAAATTCTTCTGCTTCAGGTAGCTCATGAGCTCCTTCCACTTTCAGGTACAAGGTCTGCCCAGTTCCAAAATGAGACGCCACCTTCTGGCATCGCCATGGTTTTATACACCCTCTGATGTGTATGTGTGACAGCAGGTTATATAGTTACTGAAGTGTGTCAAAGCTGCCTTCTGACTGAGGGCTCTAAAAACAAAATGCAGTGCATCCGGTGAAAGTGACTACAAACTTTGCACCACATTAACAATCGGTTGTCTTGGCATTGGTAGAGTTTGCATCAGGATGAATATAACTGTAACAAATATTTGTGGAAATTCATGGGCCAAACAGAATGGTATAAAAGGAACAGAGAGGAGCTCAATGTCTTCCAAATACATCATTTTCCCAACAGTTATTGATTTACACCATTATTCGTTAATGTACAGACAATCATCTACCATACGCTTTAACTGTGGTACTGCTGTTTTGATGCATTCTCACCAATGTTCCAAAGCCATCAAACATAAGTTTTTAGTTACACTGAAAATCAGTGTTTCCTTGTTATTTATATTCAGTGTTAGTTTGTTATGCCAAAAGTATAGTAGGAAAAGGAATATGATGGGCTGCTTGTTGCCTCTTTCTCCTAAGCAAAAATAGTCATCCTGTCAATTAAAAGCAGAAAGGCATGGAATAGCTCAGCTGGTACTGTGCCTGTATTAGGCAGATACAATGGCAAGAGGACCTCCCAGCTGTACTGAACAAAATGCTAACCTCGAACAGAAATAGTGACAAAAGGTAGAACAAACTCATAAATGTTGGGAACAAAATCTTTTCAGAGGCAGTGTTAGTAAGAAACATCTGGTGGGCTTAAGGTTGGATTCTTGTTTATGAATCTTGTACCTGAGGTTTATTGGAAAGTTCTGCAGTGACACTGGATAATATGTGACCAGAAGTGCTGAAAGTAGCCAATTGAGGATACTTTAGGATTGGCTTGGTAAACACTTCTCTATAAAACTGCATGAAATGAGGACTATTTGCTTGATGTGGATTGAGTGGGATAGTGGTCCCTATTTTTTTTAAATTGAAACATTGATTCTGCTTATATGAGGTATGTGAATATGACACTGACAGGATAATAATTTGTACCTGCAATTTGGTGTTTACGGGCCTAGCCTATAACAGACTGAACCTCTCTTTAAAAGGTTAGGTTAGCAGCTGCCCTATGTTCACAGAGTTCAAATGCCTTGGTGTCTTTGCCACAAGTAAAGGCAGACGGGTGAGTCTGACCAATGAATCAATACCGTGGTAGCAGTTTTATGACCCTGCTAATATACTATATACTTTGGTGGTGAAGGGTAGGCAAACTTCTAGGATTGTATGGGTTAGTCTACAATTCCATCCTGACATATTGTGATATGCTTGAGGTGTGACTGAAAAAATGACGTTTCTTCACACAGCTTTTAAGGTCTGTGTTTGTATACAGTATGGAGTGTGATAACTTTACAATTTAGATGAGGCTTCATAAAATTAAAAGATGCCAGGTGAGATAATTTAGGGAAGTAGTCACAATGACCTGTTGACTTCCTTACTGAAGATGTTGACTGTAAAAAGGCTTGGGGCAGTGCCATATTACCGTAAATACCCACATATAGGACGATACCATGTATAGGATGCAGTGGATTTTTGACCCTAAAAACCATGGAAAAACCTGTGTAACTGTTTATAGGACGCATCCTGATTTTGAGTTACTAATTAAAAGCTGCTGCCGCCAGCGCCAGTGATTGTATCCATGCGTTTGTGTTAGGCTGGAGTCTCTCTGAATAACAACAAAGAGCGAGAAACATACTAGACAGCGAAAATGACACATCGGTGACGTGAAAATTCAGATTAAAACAATTTCCAAATGTTACAATAAGGCATACAGGTGGATGTATTGTAAAATGAGCTTTCAAACAATGTGTCATTCTCCAAAATTGATACAGTATTAGCGACGCTACACCTGAAAAAATACTTTAATTTGAAATGGTGTGAAATGCCAGTGTGGGGGCGATGGCTAATCACGTGCGGACTAAGGCATACCCCGGTAGCTACAATTGCAGCACTGCTAACCGACTGTCGCTTGAAAACAAACCTTGAAATTTAAATTGGATTCAAACCACTCCTCTCTGTCCCCGTCACACAGCCATCAAAGGCGAAGGAGAGGCACTGACACACGCACACACGATCATAAAGTCCAATGGACGCTCCCGTCTATGCGCCGAGAGCATCACGCATTGAATAACACTGAGAAAACCTTGAACAACAGAGAAAACTAACACTGCAATTGTTCACGCCATAGTGCTAGGAACCGCTTGCTAAAAACACTTTTTTTTTAATGAGTTTTAAGCACAGGGAAAAAAAATGAACATTTGAAAAATCCGTAATTTAATAAACCACCAAGAAAAGTAACTTTGCCACAATGCACGCTATGAACCGATCGCTGTAAACAGAACTGAAAACAAAAACAAGCCTTTTCTACCTTATGCGTTCAGTCCTCCCTCTCTCGCTCTCTCTTTCGCGAGTCTGGAGCGCCTGTGTGCCTCTCTCTAGCGCGCGCCTGTGTGTGTGCGTGCCTCTCTCGCACGTCTGTGTGTGTGTATCACACTCTCTCTCTTGCTGGCTCGCGCTCTCTCTCTCTTGCTCGCTCGCGCTCTCTCTCTCTTGCTCACTCGCGCTCTCTCTCTCTTGCTCGCTCGCTTGCTGCATAGGGAATGCACAGGAAGAAAGTGAGCATGTACAAACCGAAAGAGAAACTGTATCTATGTATAAGACGCACCTGGGTTTTTAGGCCTACTTCTTAAGAAAAAAAATGCGTCCTATATGTGGGTATTTACGGTATACTAGACAGACTAAATGTCTTTGCTGGCCTGCAAGCACCTGTGTATTTCTCTCAAGTGCCTGTTATTAACAATGCTGTGGCATGCTTAACATGTTCACATTGCAATCCTCTGCTGAATAAGCAGATAAAGAATAAAGTGAAATTAAATCCATAATAGTTATGAGCATCTGCTGCTACACATGTTGCATACCATTATGGAATGTATTTTATCCAGTTGGCAGTGTGACCCAGACTTATCGAAAGTTTGCATTCATTCAGTAATGTTATGAACCTGCATGCTGCAGGAACATAGATTCTTGGTATGGAAAATATACTGGAAGATGGTGTGATCCGAGTTACTGTTGGGGATGGACAAAAGGTCAAGATACAGAGAAAACAAACAATAAAATGAATATCACAGCACAAATACACAAAATGGACAACAGGATCAAAGTATGAGCAAACATCTTAATACTATCTTGGTTTTCATGACAATAATTATGCTAAGTTAAAGACTCTGGTTTGTTTTCTTACATACGTCAAAACTAGGACATTGTACCTTGTGTAACACCTTCTTTAATAGACTCAAAATGATAATGTTGACAATTAAAATGCACATCACATGACAAGCAAAAGAAGCTGTTACTAAACCCATCATGACTGTGTTGTAATTTGGGGAGTCCCAAAAGTACAGGTACAAAATACTTTCAAAAAGCTGCCCACTAATGAGAGAGAAAACACCTGTCAAAAAACATGACTAGAAACCTAAAAAGCCAAGAGCAATTTTTTATAAAATAAAGCACAAAGCTCTGAAGAGCACAAAGGAGGTCCCTGAAGTTGCAAGGCATACACAGCAAAGTCCCAATACAGAATCCAAAGGCAGATGTTGAAACAGAGAAGAGGTTCAAAAATATCAAATAACATAGTCCCAATACGAAATCCAGAGGGTAGGTCAAAAACAGAGCAAGGATTAAAAAATCCAGGAAATCAAAAGCACAGTGGCACTGCAGAGTGGGTCAGGAGCTACATTGCATTTATAACAAAAATGAAACTGTGGTCTGTGATTATTGTGCTGAGTAGCAGAAAACAATTGTGTAATTATATGTAAATATTAAAAATTAAAAGTAATTAAGTATTAAAAATTTGTTTAAAATGAAGGAAAGTGTTCAGGGAAGAAAATTTCAATAAACGTTTAAATAATTATGGTTATTTGTGGCTTGATTCAAAAATAAATATATGCCGGGTCTCTACAAACCCTAGGTATGTAATAGTGTTTGTTGAAAGTTCCACATACAAAAGGATTAATCAGAATGAGTCGATTAAATTAAGATTAGCAGTGAATTTGCAGAGTGCTTGGGTGGAAGGGGGACATGATACCCCAGGAGCAGAGCAGATCCATCCAAAGGGGTGACAAATACAACATTTATATTAGCAGCAATAATTAAATAATGGCCTTGAAACTTAAGATTTGATTGGACATGTTGTGATAGAATGACCCTTGAAATGACATGGGGTTATAAATTGCAAGTAATTATTTTTCCACCAATCTCAGGTAGAAGTACCAGAACCTGCCAATAGAAGCACAGCCAGCTCCCATGACCTTAAACTGTAGACATTAACAACCCAACAACTTCCAACTATGGGCTGAAGATGCAGCATCCACAATGTATTGTTTAGAGAGAGCCTGTTGAATGTTGTACAGTAGCAAATATGTTTGTTGCAGAAAAAATATCATGTAGCATCTTGATCATTTATGTAGTGTGGTCCAGGCCTAAATATTCCAAAGAGAACTAACAAGTAACAGAGAAAACAAGTAGTGAACTCTGACCACAACCCAAAGCAGCTGCCACTCACATCTTGTTGTCCTCCCTTACAAAACTTCCACCCTTATCCAAAAACTACCTGAAAACACCCTAGTCTCTAGTACTAAATGCTCCAACAACATTAAAAAATTAAAAATAAACCATTCAAAAAATACATATACAACCAAAGCACTCTCCACTCCTGCCCATGCCTCACCAGGCTGCAATGAAGAAATAGTGCAGGGAAATAGACCACAGAACTACTGGTGCAAACACAGTAAATAAAATAATTACCAGGTGTTGATCGTAGTGGCACCTCACAATTGAAGGCTGATTTGTACATGAAAATTGTGTACACTCCAGCCATACCACCACAGAAGGAGAAAGGTGATGAAACTGTATGGAAAGCCTATACCTCATACGATATCAACAACAATACTGTATTTAAATTGAATAACAAGAATCTAACAGTTCAACAAAGTAACAACACTAACAAAACTACACCAAAACAATTCAAAATTTGCTATTTAAAAAAAAAATTAATTAATATAATTGTTAAAATCTACTAAAGTAGCAGAAGGAGAATTGTAAATGACATGGCTGTGCCCATGAGATCATTCATTGCATCACTCTACCCCTTGATTAAAATTGTTTAGTTCTGGAAAAATAGTCTAACATACTGTAATTTTTCAACAAGGATAGTCCCTCCCCTCCCAGTCTTGTTTAAGATCCCAAGTGTGGAGGTTAGAACAGTGTGCCCTAGCTTGGATAGTAATATCTTCAGCTCAAAGGCTTTTGAGTTCTTGCTCATGTCAACTTGTGACTGCTTTACTCATGGCGCACACTATTGTGAGCTTCTTTTGCTGGTCTGCTGTTCTATAATTATGGGCATGTTAGGCTTCAAATCTAAAATATTATCTTGTTATATAAATGTTCACATTTATGGAAGAGATTTGTAAAAACAAATTATTTTATATGCAATAGTAATAACTCTGTCATTGACAGACATGTCCTTTGCCAAAAGTGTCGTCATTATTGAACTGTGGAGTTCGTACTGGGGTTCTCTAAAGTAATCAGCCATAGCAGGAACATCCAGGTCCAGGTAAGTGTCAGTATTATTATTTTATTATGATTCTGATGTGGTACAAATATGTTGTTGTGGTTTTTGTGGCATGGAGGTGTTGGACAAACTCAAAACGTTGGGATCACTCCAGGTTTCATGTGATATCCCTATAATGATAAAAATTGTCAATGCCAAGGAAAAGCAACATGCAACAAAATTAATACAGATTTATGCTGTAAAAAACTAAGATTGCTGTAGAACAGGGTTGAATCATAACAACTACCAGCTCAGAGGTTAAATGGTAATGTATCTGGAAAGTTATGATTAATGATAAACATCTAAAAATTCAGAAATACAAAAAATGTTTTTTTTTTATTTAAATAAATGTACCTTGTGGATTTTTATTTATTCTACACAATGGGTCAGGGTCAGCCACTTATCCAGTCAGGTCCCCCTATGATTTGAGAATGGCCAAATACAGAAATGTTCACCTGTATGAAGCCAGATGTACAGCATGTTCCCCAAAATTTGTGACTGGTTGTATTCCAGTGAGGTTACTTAAAATCATGAACAACCATTTTAATAGAATTCAATGTTACCTTGGACTGCAAAGACAAAAGAAGAGCACTTTCTTGAAACTGTGATCTCTTTCAGAGAAAACGGCAATGATTCATTTATTTCAGTTTGGTTGCTTTGACAGTGTAATGGGATTATGCCTTTTATTTGCTTTTTATTGTGTTCATTTTCACACACATGATTTCATTCTCACAGTTTAATTATACAGTCTGTGCTTTCAGTTCTGAACTTAGTCTGTGTTTCAAAACTCCATTTCCTTTATTAAATTACTAGCGTAGCATTTCCGTGTAAAATACAACTGTCATTCAGATTAATCTTTTGTCTTTTTTTTGTAGACAGCTGTGACAACTGCCATGGGATTGACAGTCCACAGTGCAAACTAAAGAAATAATAAACGGCTTATGCCAAATGACGATTTCTACATTTACTAACATTCAATCATTTTAACATTCAATGCGACAACTTCTTTTTTCCATGGTAGGAACAGCATGGGCGCTTACATTCCTAATTAAATTGCTCTGTGGCTTCAGGTTTGCTAATTTTAATGTACTCATACCAAGATTTTTGGGTTCCACTCCCAAATTGAGTCCAAAATGGATATGTGGCAAGTGGGTTTGGATTGGTAACTGTAAACTTTTTTACTGAGTTGTGCTGTGTCATACCTATTTGCTTGGAAACAAGAGATTCTTGTTTTATTTTACCTGTTTTGCTCCTTTTTCTTACTGGACCTTCAAAAGAGAGAAGTGGCAGGTGGCACCCCCAAGCAGTATGTGTGAGTTCAATTCATAAGTATAAGAGGCACTCCTCTGGAAATGGTGGAAGCCTAGGAGAGAATGAACAACTTTTATTTGTAATAGCCTTTTAATATCACTAATACTATTAGAAGTGATAGTAAAGTTGTTTGCATATACTTTTAAAATAGGAGAAGAGGCAAAGTAAATACATCAATTGGGGTCACCAGTGAGTCACAAGCATCAACTAATCTGGCAGGACTGTGAGTTTAACTCCAGAGGTACATTCCAGACAACACAGAGTTAATTTGCTGCAGGCAAATGCAGAAGGAGAAGTCTTTCCTGATTTCCATTATTTTGGGTTTCTTTTTGAATTTGGCAAACTAAAAGTCTCAATAAAGGGTAAGCCAGCCTCCTTGTGTCAGTAATTCACTTTGAAAGAACTGAGTGACAAGGGAAATCAAAAATCTAATTTTAAGGACGGAAATGGCATTTTCAAACAGCTAACTCTCATACATTATTCTTTGCCCAATTTCTTTTCTGTGAGTTTAACGAGATGCAGGAGAGTATTTTGGACAGCACAGAAGTGCTGAGTTTAGGGCACTGGGTTGGACTTCTGCCATTGTCACTGTCATAATACATTTAGCATGGTTTTGTTTTGCATCCCTCTGGGTGTTACATTTTCTCACCACAACCCAAATTTGGACAATATGAATGAACTTATGCAATATGAATGAACTTAGGTTTCATTTGATTGACTTCAGTTCAGCTTTCAACACTATCATCCTTTAGAAGCTCATAGAAAGGTTGAGTCTGCTAGACTTCCCTATGAAACTGGATCCTTGATTTCCTGACAGAGAGACCCCAGACAGTCCAAATTGAAAACATCATTTCCAGTATCATCACACTGAACACTGATGCTCCCCAGGGCTGTGTACTCAGCCCACTTCTGTTCACTCTGTAGACTCATGATTGTATTGTTGTGTACAGCTCCAACACCATCATTAAGTTAGCAGATGACACAATGGTGGTTTGTCTCATCAGCAATGGAGATAAATCAGCTTACAGAATGGCAATATGACAACTGAAGGACTGGTGTAAGTGCAATAATTTGTTACTTTACGTGGACAAAGATGAAAAAGATGATTGTTGACTTCAGGCCTGTGCAGTAGAACTGATCCAGAGCACCAAATTCCTTGGTGGTGCACCTGGAAGCTGACGTTCCTAGGTCAATTAACACCACCTTCACAGACAAGAAGATGCAGCAGTGTCTCCACTTCCTTCAGTGGCTGAAGAAGGCAAAACTACCTTGCCTCATTCTCACCACATTCTACAGGGGCACCACTGAAAGTGTTCTAACCAGCTGCGTCACTGTCTGATTTGGGAACTGCAGTGTATCTGACCATAAGGTACTACAACAGATAGTGCACACAACAGAAAAGATTGTCGGATCCTCCCTGCCCTCCATTGAAAACATCTTTAAAATGTGCTGCATCTGCAAAGTTTACAGCATTGTGAACAATTGCTCCCATTACTCCCATGGTCTCTTTGTCCTAGTTTCATCTGGCAAATGGACTACTGCCCTGCCTAAGTCTGGTTCATGCCCTGTGCGGGATGCTCGTTGCTTGACTGTCAGAGACTGGAGGATTTGCACTCAATTTCCCAGCAGACTGTCGTTTCTTAAGGGATGCCGATTGCACAATTTCCTCTGAATCAGCTACAAATGCTCGTCTAGGGAGCCAGGCTGCTTAGGACTCTACAAGTCTAGAATGATCTTTATCTGATGCAATTTACCAACCTCTTTTATGAGGATTAACACACCAATCATGGTTTTAGCCATCCCTAATGGTAGAGTTATGTATAGCAGGTACAAATGTATTTATTTGAAATATGCACAAATGATTGAATCCCATTCTTTAGATATGTTACAAGTCTTTAATAACTTACCTCAAAAAAATAATTATTTTTCTCTAATATAAAGGTAAGTAAAGCTAGCATAACCTGTGATAGACTGGCATTCTCTTAAGGGACACTGCTATGATCTGACATCCTATGAACCAAAATTTACACTAAAAAATAAATGGACAAGAGGATGGATTATTCAAATTACTAAAATTGTTTTTGCCTTGAAATGGCAGTTCACATGAATTAGAATATGAAATAACAGCTTTTTGTAAAATTTAAGTGCTAATGAGAAGTCGGTCTATTATTCACATATGCAGGTATATGTAATAAGTGTTAATGCTCAAATCTTTTTGATTTTCCTGTAGTAGGGCACCTGAGTTTGAAGCAATTCTAGATGGAAGTGTTAGGTTTTATTCTTTGTTAACAATTCAAAAATGAGTCACACTACATGTAATTGTTCAGAAATCTAAAATGCATGGCAATAATGAAAGTGACTTTGTCTTTTACAGATAAGCCACATGAGTTTGAAATTATGTTTAAATGGAAATAATAGCATTATAATTTATTAAGAATTAAGTGTTAAGACACAATATGGTTTTAAGTTCTTAATATATAAGTAGAGAAGAACACTACGTCTATGAAAAGATTTGTTTGAATGGTTTTGAATGAAAAAAAAAATACTGTATTTATATAGACAGCAAAAGAAATAAAGAGAGCCAAAGATTGAAGATAAAGGAAGAACAAAATGGATATCAATTTTTTCAAGTATTGATGGAATGTGCCACTAATGAAATCCTTCTGTACTTCAATAGGTGGGCATAGGAGACATACATTAACCTAAAAGGGAAGTCGCAGGCATTTTAATTTCTCGACAATGAAGTGTTTAATCTGGGCTCAACAAGTGATTTAATTGTGTAAATTCCTATTAAAATGTGAGAATAATCTCTTCCATTCTGTTTTCTAATAATAATATTTTTTCCCTCCCAAAGGCATTTGAAGATTCTGACCTTGTGGTCTTTCAGAGGCTCTACACAAGCAATTTGAATTTTTTTCAAAAAGATTATTGTTTGGCAATTTACATTTTTATTGCATTCCCTTCTTATGTTCACACGCTGAGTATCAAGGGCCCAGTTAATGAATGGGACGCATAATCACATTCACTGTTTACTAACCACACTGTTTTGCTGGTGTTGTGCTGATCAAAAGGTTTTGTTGCTGAAGTGCACGATGCATTTATGGTGCAAAACAGCCATTCCACGGTTCAGTTCTATTTACATTAATAATACATTTGATATACTGATTTCAGTGTCTAATAATACTATATAAAATACATACAGTGTAATCTACTGGACAACATAAGAGTGAATTGAAGACAATTTTGAAGAGAACATTAACATTGCCTACATGAGCCTAGCAGCCTCAGTGCAGAAGCACTGAAAAGCAGAAATAATAAAAAGAAGTGCAAATCTCTGTCATATTTAAAACCTGTACAGTTTATGATTGGCAGTTGGACAAAACTCTTTATAAAACTAAACGTTCTCAGTTATTCCCAACAATAATAAATAGTGACATTTAACACAAACCCCATTCCGGTACAAATACCAAATATTTCTTACGCTAAGAGAATACAGTTATTTATTACTGTTTTCCTAGTAAACAATCATAATTTGCCTTTCGAGTTTGTATGAATGAATGCTTATTGTTTTTTTGGAATTTGTCAAATGTAACCTTATTAATAGTGAAAAAGCTGAGTATATTATGGACTATAACCTGATTTACAATTTACTCTGAGCAAGCCTAATGGCTATGCATGCACACTGTTGCATAATTAATGTATTCTTTAGAAAAACTAAGAAACAGATGAAATGGAGGGCACGCTTGGGTGAGCATCCTGGCTGGGGTGGGGCAAGGTTCCTGGCTGGGGTGGGGCAAGGTTCCTGACCTGGATGGGAGGCCAGCCCTTCAAAGACATAAGAAACAGAGCAAAAATCATCCAGCCAGGAGACAGGCAGAAGATGCCAGTATGGCAGGTTTGCACTGAGAAACAATCTCCATCCGAGAGGCGAGTGCAGTGAAAGGACATGGGGAGGCAACATGGCCATACTATATACTCCCCTGATGTGCTAAGTGGCAGGTGACACCTGTGCAGATACCTGCAAGGCACACTAGGTATTGTAGTCCCATAGGGCAGCCTTGTCAGGTTCCATGTGTGCCACCAGGGGGTGCTGCTGGGATTCATCATCCTTAATTTATGGGAGTTCTGTTTGACCTGGTTGTACTTCCATTGAGCTATACCCTAGCAGCAGAAGTACTCTCAGGTCCAACATAAAAGAAGCCACTTAAATTCATCCAGGTGAGTTAGAGTCAGGGGTAGAAGACAGACAAAGCTCGCCTGGAGCAGTGAAAGGAGAGAGAAAATGGTTTTGTTACTTTCAAACCTTTTTTTGTAAGGTAATTTATTGTGATTAAACTTGCATTTGAACATGAGACTTGTGTTGTGGTGGTTGTGTCTGAGGTTTGGGATGCTGCATCCCCCCTACTGGTCACACAGCCAGCAGACCAAGCAAAAAAATAAATCTGATCTTGTCCAGTTTGCTTACCAACCTAATAACTGCTATATCAGTACACCATTTTATTACATGTAAGCTGAACTGTGTTTTTTATTACAGTAAATGAAGCTATGTATTCTAATACATTCTTGTTTATCATGGTGCCAGATAGTGGAGGCATGTTACATGTTGGCTGGACATACATGTAAGACTTTTGTTGTGCTCTTTACACATGACAATACAACTACTACACCAATTATGACTCGGCTCTCCGTCGACACAGTATAAGCTTCAAATGTGGAAGACTGAATCAAGAGCCCATTGGCTTCACATCAAGCAGTGTGTCTGGATTCCTACTAGTGTGTTTACATAAGTATATAAAAAGTGAAATATGTCATACAGCTTGTTTTCCTGTCTCATCTTCCCCTCATCTCCTTCTGTCACTTTTTTGTATCTGCCTAGTTTTAAACCATTATCCATTTGAACTACAAAACCCATTGATCACATTTTTTTAATTTTAAAATGGTGCTGGTATATTGTCAGAAATAATTACAAAGTATCATTAACTCAACTTCTTTGCACAACTAGGAAGCCCACGTGTTTTACCTGTAATAAAAGTGTGAGTCTGATTCAGGCTCTTTGCTCTAGCACTCCAAATTGTGACCAGATGCAACCTGTCTGACTCTTGGTGCTTGGTCAGAAGAGGCTCACAGGAACACATATCATAAACAAATAAATAAAGTCAGCATACATTCACATCTTTATATACATAAAATCCAATGTCTGTCTGTCTGTCTGTTCGCTTTTCACAAGAGAACTATGGCTTTAGATCAGGTTTTTTTCTAGAATTTGCTTGAACATTCCGTTGATTTTGTGACCTCTCATCGCGCTAAGAATCATAGTTTGCTTGCAGGAGCGATATATTTGCGTAAATCCGCGACGGAGGTTGCAGGTCGAGGGGAAGGGGAAATGTGACGTCAGGAGTGGGGAGCCAGGCAGGGGCCTCCTTACTGTCCTTTTTCACTATAACGTGGGCAGAGGCACAGACCACGGCTATAAAAATAATCTGTTATCACAATTAAGTAGATGACCCAGCAATTCTAATAATAAATTGTGCAGTATAAAAATTGGATTTCTCATGGCAGCTCACCGTAAAAGTCATTAACCTATTTTTTTTGAAGAAAAGCATAAGAAATTCTGTCACCATCAGAATAAAAGGTTTTGCTATCATCTGAGATGAATGCTATGTAATCAGATCAGATTAATCTGAATCTATATTACATCAGGGAAAGCAACTTATTGATCAGGATAATGACTGCTTAAACTACAGTTGTATTCTGATCAAATGCTACCAGTACCACTTCATCCAAATCCAATTGTGGTATATAGCTCTGCATGTAAGTTCTAGTGCTAATGGTCTGAAATCTGAAATTTTACAATTTAATGATGGAATACATATGAAAATCAGAGCTGATGATAACATTCATAAAATCACAACGATAAGATTGGACTGCTCCAATTGGTTGTGGACTATGGCCGGACATTCATCCCGGCCAATACCCCCAGGCCACCAGAGGGAGCCATCCCTGCGACATGGAGATGCCCCGAATTCCAGCCGGGCATCATGGACATTGGAGTTTTCCTGTACAGCCCTGCTGGATAATGTCGGGGCCACCAGGGGACGCTGCAGGGAGGCTCGGAGACCTCTATGTCACCTCTAATCCGGAAGTACATCTTAATTACAGCGACAGAAGAAATGACGTACTTCCGGGATGAAAAGAAGAATTCTGATCTGACCCGGAATAAATATTATTATTGGACTTTTATCTGGTGTCTGGCGTCTGATCTGAGGCTTGAAGGGGACGACAGCGCCCCCTATCTGTCACAGTGGCGTAGCCCGCAGGATTCTCTGGCCGTTGGTTTGGCAGAGGACCAGAAAATAAATTTCTGTGGACAGAGAACCCTAAGAGGACAGTGTCAAGGCATACAGAAAAAATTGCCTGAACCCACCTTCACAAGTTCATCATGGGGAAGAAGAAGGCAAAGCAGGGCAACAACACCATGGGAGGTCCATGTTCGTCATGGCCGACACTCAGGATGACCTACAGGGTGCCTACATGGATCGGGAGAGGCATCCGGATGAAGAAAACTACAACAAGGTATGTGTTGGCGATATAATAGATAACATCTTTAAAATAACTCATTTTGTACCGTGCACATACCTCGGAGAAGCTCAGCCGGAGGCTCTGCTGAACGCAGGAGAAAATCCCGAAGATGGTGGTGCGCTCTTGTTTGGGCAGATGAGCAATACAAAGGACTTCCGCATGTCGGGTGCCGGCAAGGGACATGTGACCCACCCCGAATGATTGGAGAAAGGAGGAGGTCCGCATCCTACTACTTTCGACTTCGCCCTTAAGAAGATGGAATTAGACTTTCCGAAGGGGAAGGGGAGGCAAGCAAAGCACCGCTCACCCCACAAAAAGGTAAGGAGGGCCGGGAAATGGCTAATCGATCCGCCGACAAATTAATATAGGCGGATCACAGTCAGCCAAAGATGGCGGTCCGGTCATCTAAAGAGAACTCCAAATTCCAGGCTCCTTTGCGAAGCCCGTCAAAACACGTGCCTGGAACGGACATGCTCATTAGCTCCCGGTCGGATGGCAAAGCAAGTGGTAGTTCGAGCCTGCCTCCGGCCGAATTAAATAATATTATAGACGTGCGGGAACTCGAGAAGCTAATCGAGCCCATGCGGAGTTTTTTACAGATGCTGACGACAATAAAGAAGGTCATAAAGTATCTGGGAGAGACGGCCGAAGCGCCGATGAAGAAGGTAGATGAGAACCTGCGGCGGTTGGGTCGAGAGCCTCCCGCGTTATATAATTTGGCGTTACAGGTGAGTAATACTGGTACCATACATCATAGAGGGACGCAGTGTGATCTGGGCCCATGATTAATAAGTAGCGGGCGCCAAGTCACTGCGAGCTCTACAAGAGAGTGTGGAACGTTACCAGAACGGTCGGGGGAAGGGTCGATCGAGCCGGAGCAGCTGGATGGTGCTGCCTCCTGGAGCAATACGATCCTGAAGACCCCGACCACTATTATGTCTAAGTCTAAAGGGGTGCATACAGGAAAGGGTCTCTCTTTATTACATAGAGAGACTCAGACTGTGGAAAAGCCCCAGAGCAAAAAGGAGATCCCAAAAGAGAAACGGGGGTCTCCTGATAAAACAGAAAAGGGCACTAAGAATTCAAAGGTGGTTGTGGAACCCTCCTCAGTAGGAAAAGGGGCGGAGCCAGAATTCCCGAGGTGCTTTCAGTCTCGCCGAGGGATACAAACAGGAGGGCCGTGGCTGTGCTACAAATGCCGCAGGCCAGGCCACGTATGGCGAAGTTGTCCTAGGAGGACAGAGGTGCAAAGATATCATTTTTATAATGTACCTCCTAGGTTTTCATGAGAGTGTCATCGACATTGCCAAGGCCCGACCAATGGATCCTCCTGGAGGAAGATGTCCCATGCAGGACTGGCCGCTCCAAACCAGGGTTCTTCGCTTGGGGGGGGGGGGGGAGTACTGTGGACTATGGCCGGACATTCATCCCGACCAATACCCCCAGGCCGCCAGCAGGAGCCATCCCTGCGACATGGAGATGCCCCGAATTCCAGCAGGGCATCATGGACATTGGAGTTTTCCTGTACAGCCCTGCTGGATAACGTCGGGGCCACCAGGGGACGCTGCAGGGAGGCTTGGAGACCTCTATGTCACCTCTAACTCAGAAGTACGTCTTAATTACAGCGACAGAAGAAATAACGTACTTCCGGGAAGAAAAGAAGAATTTTGATCTGACCTGGAAGTGCTAGGAAGTCACATGGACTGAGGGTTCAGAAGCACTTCTGGGTCACAGACTATATAAAGGACTGTGGGAGATCCCAGAGTTGAGCTGAGCTGGGAGGAAGGGTGGCAATGCATCTGGGAGAGTGGAGGATTGTTTATTGATTAGTGAATTGTGATTTATATTAGTATTGTGGAGTGGAGGGTGCTTTGTGCACTGTATTGTCTGAATAAGTATTATTATTGGACTTTTATCTGGTGTCTGGCATCTGATCTGAGGGTTGAAGGGGACGACAGTGCCCCCTATCTGTCACATGGTAAAGCAAAATATGATGTCAATTACTTAATATCCTGAGAACATGTAGGCACATAATTCTGCTCTTTAGCTTTAAATAATATGTGCTGCTATTTTGTTAACCTGCTCACAATGCAAGAGACAACTTCAGAACGTATCAGCCCATCTAAGAGCAAATTCATGCAAACTCCAAGAAAAACAAAATTTCAATTTAAAGTTAAAATCAGAGAAAATGTGAAAACTTGTCAAAAAAGACACATTTTCCAAAGTGTTGACAGTGTATATAATAAAAGAGAAAGACTGGGCCTGCATTTTTGCACATTAGCACTAATATAAATGGATTTGGTGGAATTGTACACAAGCTGAAGAGTAAGCTAAGCAGGTAATTGCAAATGAAGCACCTAATTTAATTTATCAAGGCTGATGATGATACTACTAATTGGTATTTGCAAGTTTTAATTTACCACCTTTTTTGAAGGCAACTCTTTATTTATATTCCTGTTCTGAAAGCTTGCGAATATACCAACACCATTTTAAAGTAAAAAAATCAGTGAAAGTTAGAAAATTACCTTTAAGTAAAGTTAAATTTACACTCAAATAATACATACTGTAAATTTACACTTTAAACCTAGTGTTTCAGGGAACATTTCAGAGCTCAGGCAGACGAAGCCAAAGTGCCTATAGTGTCTGTTTTACTATATCATTCAGTTACAACTCATCATCTGCTCTCCAGGGTATACTTGAAACTTCTGATCCTGCTGTGAAGTTGTGTTATACTAAATATTTCTGTCTGTGCTCCTTTTGGCATATTCCCTAGGTTCCAAAACAGAAAAAGACAATTACAAAGTATCACTGACCCAACTTCCTTGTGCAACTAGGAAGACTACATGTTTTACCTGTCATAAGAATGTGAGCCTGATTCAGACCCTTTGCTCTAGTACTCCAAATTGTGACCAGATGCAACCTGTTTGCTTTAATTTTACTTAAGATGTGTGTAGAACTTGATAAGAGTCCATATGTGACAAATGAAATTGATTAGACATTATTTATAAAGACACACATCTACATTTATAAGGTCCCACAATTCACAATGGAATTCACACAAGGAACTCCCTGTAATCCTCCAAGATCAAATTGAGATGAAGCATTAGATCAGGGCAAAGGTATAAACCCATTTCTAAGGCTTTGTGTGTTCTCAAGAGCACAATGAACTCAATAAGTGGAAAAATGGAAGAATTTTGGAACAACTAGGACTATTCCAAGATTTGGCCATCTAAAAAAACTTAGTATTTGGGCAAGTAAGGCCTTGGACAGGGAGGTGACAAAGAACCCAGTGGTCACTAACGAAGCTTGAGTAGTCCTCTACTGAGATGGTAAAACCTGTCAGAAAGAAAACCATCTCAGTAGCACTCCATCAGTCAAGTGGCTAACTCTTGCTTGAAGTTTGCCAAAGGTCATCTAAATGACTCTGAGAGAATAAGGGAAAAATTTCTCTGGTCTGATGAGACAAAACTTTTACTGTTTGGGCAGAAATCCAAGCACTATCTCTGGCAAAGACCAGACACTGCTCATCACTTGCCTAATACCATTCCTATGGTGAAGCATGGTGGTGGTAGCACCATGATATGGGGATGCTTCTCAGCAAAATGCACAGAAAGACTGTTCATATTGAGGGAAGGATAAATGTAGCCAAGAGGTTCTAGATGCAAACCTGCTTCAGAGTACTTGCAACCTCCGACTGGTTCACCTTTCAGCATGATAACAAATCAAGGAATACAGCCCAGATAACCCATGAGAGGCTTCAAAACAGGTCTCTGACTGCCCTTAAATGACCCAGCCAAACCCCATGATTAAACCTCAAAGAACATCTGTGTAGAGACCGGAAGATGGCAATTTACAGATGCTTCCTATCCAATGTAATGGAGTTTGAGAGGATCTGCCAAGAAGAATGGAATAAACTGCCAAATACAGGTGTAAAAAAAGACTCAAATCTGTAATTACTGCCAATGGGGCTTCTACCAAGTCCATGAATTAAGAGTTTACACACTTATGTGAATTTTAATTTTTGATTTTAAATACATTTGTAAACCTTCCATTGTGTTGGAACAATACTTTCAAAAATATTTTGCCAGAAATTCTAACCATCAACACATCCAATATAAAGTTATTCGTAGACTTTATTATTATCATTTATCATAAGCATTTCTTGACTTGCTTAGGTTCTGACCCAAGCTGTCACCAGTGTTCCCTTAATACATCAATCACTTTTCTCCATAAGTTCCGGAAATGTCCCACTATTACAGTTCTTTTGTACCTAATTGCTCTCCCTTTCTCTCTCCTCCATTTTGTCTGTCTCGATTCCTTACCCTCTTATCATTCTGTTCCTCTGTGATTTCTCTATGGTCTCTCTTTTCATCAACAGTATATTATTTCAATAGCCACAACGGCAGCCAAAGTTTTTACAGCTTTCCGATGGAAGAACCCTGACCTTTTTACTTTCTCTGTCCAGAGATCCTCCTTTTATAACTTGCTCTGCTAAAACTGTCAGCTGCTCAAACCATCACCAAGTGAGAAGACACTATTTCTGTGATTAAGTCATGGATGACAGCAAGCCCATGGTCTAACTTGATTTGTAAATTTTAGTTTTCTCTCATTTAGTTGAGTTTGGGCTTGTGATCACCGGGTCAGCTCTACCCTCCCTGATTGCTTCTGGGATCCTCTTGAACCCAGAACCATTGATAGTCATAAATCAAGATAAGCCGGACAAATGAAGACACACACAGTCAACAAGGGGTTGGCGCAAAGTGTTCACTGCTTTTATTACAAACCAGACAGTCTGTGAAGCGCAGTGCAAAAGATCTTTGACAAATAATCTAAGTGAAATGTGGAGGGGGTGGCACAGTGGTGCAGTGGCAACACTGCTACCTCGCAGTAAGTAGACCTGGGTTTGCTTCCCGGGTCCTCCCTGCATGGAGTTAACATGTTCTCCCCGTGTCTGCATGGCTTTCCTCCAGGTGCTCCAGTTTCCTCCCACAGTCCAAAGACATGCAGGTTAGGTGTATTGGTGATCCTAAATTTTCCCTAGTTTGTGCTTGGTGTGTGGGTGTGTGTGCACCCTGTGGTGGGCTGGCACCCTGTCCGGGATCTGTTCCTGCCTTGCGCCCAGTGCTGGCTGGGATTGGCTCCAGCAGAACCCTGTGACCCTGTGTTAGGATATAGCAGGTTGGACAATGACTGACTAAAATGTGGAGGTAACAAACAATCAATAAATAATTTAATTAAAACAAGGTTAAAATTAATGGGAAACATATTCTATTAACACCATAAGCCTCAGTGCTTCTTTCTAAAACCAACATCTCCTCAGCTTACCCTTTTCAGATTCCTCAGCTTGATAGACACAGACAACCTTTTAATACTGCTCGGTCCACTTTTGCCTGTTAATCAGCATTCACAGGATGCCATGCCCAGCATTGCTTCTTGCTCCCTGTGGTATAGTGGGTCCTCAGCCCTCTCAGCAAGGGCCAGCAGTTTTAAATTAAATAAATAATCACCGTGCTCGCGGCTTAATGAGGGGGCGTAATGGCCGTAGCAAGCCACGGGGCGATCTGAGGTGTGGGTGTTTCTCACCTAGTGCACAGGTGAGGGACTGCCCACATCCGTGATTGTTCCTGTGGCTAATGTGCTGCAGCTGCTATGGCCCCTCAATATAAAAGAAGCATGAGTCGGTTAGGAAAGAGAGATCAGAGAAAAAACAAAGCGGAGAGAGACAGAGAGAGAGAGAGAGACAGAAAGAAAAAGAAAGAAAAATGGAGGTTGCAGCAGGAAGCAGTGAGGAGAGAGAGCAAGGCGGTGCAGCAGGAAGCGGGCGAGCGAGCAAACGCTCGCAGGCAGCTGAAGGCAGCCTGGGTGTTTGGCCAACACCTGGAAGAAGTAGTGGTTGTGGTCACTCCCTCAGAGTTTGTTTTGCAGGGCGGGAGTGACCGGAAGGTGCAGTACTCTCCGTGGAAGGTAGCGGGAGTCGGGACTTGGAACGTGGTGTCCCCAACGTGAGAGCCTTGGCCGTTAGGGGATTTCCAAGTCGCTGTTAGGAGGAGCCGACCGGAGCCAAGGATCGGAAAGGCGACTGACAGTAGCAGGAGGAGTAGGCAGAAAGTCAGCTGTAGAGAGAGCGTCTCACTTGTTGCAGGGCCCAGATGGGTGAAGCAGGAGAGACGCTAGTTTGAAAGAGGCACCAGGCTTGTCATTTGTTTTTAAAGACTGTTTCCTGATGAACGTTTTAACCTCGTTAAAGGATTGTTTTTCTATTTATTGATTTTTAACCTCCACGTTTTTCTTTTATTGGATTATTTATTTGAACAGTTTTGAAAGCACTGCACTGATTTTGAACACTTTGTTTTTGTTTGACTATTTTAATAAAAGCACTTTGCACTTTTTTTGAACCATCCCCTTGCTATGTTGTTGCCTCCACTGTCTAGCTCATCTCGGTTATAACTATCGATGGTGCTGGGTTCAAGGGTTCCCGAACAGCGGATGGGAGCATGGAGCAGAACCTGCATCCATACCACAGTCCATCAGGCCTCTGGGGAAGCTTCCCAGAACCCTTGACTGCTCCTGCTCCAAAATTGTTCAGTAGGAGCGTACAGCCTTACATTGTTCTCCTGGGGCTCTTCCATCCTGTTCCTGCCTTTCTCTCCATCCTTCTTTAATTTAACCTTTCTTTTTCCTTTTCTCTGGTGTGCAGGCTCCTTATATAGCACTGACTGGGTACGAGTGCTATCCTTCACCCACTCTGAAGTGTAAATGTGGCACCTGACTGACTGCTCACATTTCCACGCGAATGCATGATCAGCCAAACACCCCAATCAACCCTGGAGTGGTTCCTGAATATGCACACATTCTGCGCCTGCACACTCAGGGACCAGAATATTTATTTAAAAATCTCACTTTTCCACAGACCTCTTATCGCAGGGCCTCTAGGCTTTGTCAGTGACCTGTGTGTTTTATTAATTTATTTTACCTTGTTTTGAATAGCTCTGGGGTGGACATGTAAAAATGTTTTAATCTGCTGTCCTCTTTCTCTTTTTGAAATGAAATAAACCATTGAAAACAAATTGTAAACCTTTCTAAAAACATGTTTTCACTTTGACATTATGGATTATTGAGTTAAGACTTTAAATGTATCCATTTAAAATGAAATCTACAGCACAATAAAGTATGCTTAAAATGGAGAGGTTAGAATACTTTCTGTGGTGATTCTGAAAGGCAATCCCAGGCTGGACTTTGTCTGTGTTGAATCTATGTTTTCATTTAAAATGATAGACCACCTTGTGTTCTTGAGTAGTTTCTGCCTTATGCCTGAGGCTGCATTGTTATCCTACCACCAATATGACTCTGAAATTGGATGGATGGACTGTGTACAAAAGGTAAAACTGAATCATCATGGGCATTAGAAAATGCAGTGATAGACTATATTCAAATATTATATAGTACTTTTTGTACAATATATAGAGTAAGTGGCATTTGGTAACACTCAAAATAACTTGATGAAATTCTATATGATACCAAATGACTTAAGTGATTTGTGAGCAAGCAATGGGCCTGTGAAATGGCTGTCAGTCATTTACAAACATATGCTCCCATGATAGCATTATCAAGCAGTGTTATCTAGCAATTAAGGAGCTCAACCTGCATGAACAAAGGCACAGTATTAAAACCCACTGCTGCTTCACTGTGTGATCTCGAGCCATCTCAGAGATTTCATCTGCGCTGCCAATGCTAAACAGTAACAGTGTTCACGGAGGAGTCTGCACCTCACACATGTAACAATCTCTTTCCTTTTATAAGTGACATTATGGACAGCTACATTAGTGAGGTGCTACTCTGACATCGCCTCTGTCTAAGGTGGGAGTTTTAGATCTCCGGGCAAAGATGTAAACAACTCATCCATGCCCAGGCACCTTGAATAATTTAGCAGCTTTTTGGAATACAACCACACTTGATATTTGTAGGGCCAACTCTGCCTGCAAAGCAAAGACTGATTTACACGTTTCCCTATTTTGTACTAATTATTCTGACATCCCTGTTGAAAACAGATGGCAGTGAATACCCTTGCTTTGAACTCTGTATCAACCAAATCCCAAACCGTATCATTAACAGTTTTCATTTCTAGCCCCCCCCCCCCCCCTTTATTTGCCTGAGCCCACATTTAAAATGATCTTGACATAATTTTAAGGGAACAAAAAAGAAAAGGAAGAGCCAGGAAAAGAATTTGGCATTTCATATTATGCTCTCTGAAGTGGAGAATTATTCAGATGTGTGGAAACATACTTTAGTAAAAATTTGGAAATGACTAGAAACATCTCAAGATGTGGTTATGACTGTTGAACCTTAATTGAAGGCGAACACTGCCCAAGGATCAGGAATGCCTGGAAAGTAAGCTGTAGTGTCAGACATCGAACTGTAACATTTCTAAATGTGACCAATAATTCTTTTTTATTGGAGAATCTGCATTTTCTATAGATTCTGGAAAAAAAAAATCCAGGACCAGGCATTTTCCCAGGTCAATACCCAAAATGTACCCCGAATATCATAATTGCCTTACTGATATCGACGCAAGGGAACTGACCATTAACAGAGTAGGCAAAAACATATGGAAGTATCTGCAAATGCAAATATGTTGAGAACTTTTACAATCCTAGGCAGACTTTGAAGTTTGCTGGTTTGGTTTATAAGGTTAGTTAGAAAAAAAGGTTTGAAAGTATGATGAAATTACAGCAATACTCTCCAAATGAGCAGAGGAAATTGTTTCGTAGTCTTCAGAAAAAATAAAAAGTGCAGCAAAATATAACCAAATTACAGAGCTCCAAACCGTGTATGAGACAAAGAACCCAGGTTATAAACAACTGAAAACTCTTGAGATGTCAGATGTTTTACACAGCTTCCTGGACCTCCACAACTTTGACTCTGTGCATGCCTGAGAAAACCATGTCTATATGTGACACATGTCACACACGTGCGCATGGGAGGCAGCTGAAGGGCTTGAGTAAGGGCAGTTCCGAGTCATACCGGAATGTGGCAGAGTGCACTGACTCTTTTTCTCCCTTTCCAGCAGACCATTCATGGGAGATTCCACCTTGACATCACTTCCAGGACCGAGCCTATGGAAGGAGACCTTGCTGGCTCTGGCCCCTGTGATGTCACGTCCAGACTCGAACCTACGGCTGGAGACCTTCATGAGCCTGACCCCTTTGATCTCACTTCCTGTCTTCCCCTTTAAAAGCCTCCACCTTTTCCCTATTCCCTCAGTTCTGTTTTGGACTCGGTTTTGTGCACATCAGTGCTGTATACAATTTTACGACTTTGCAGCCAGGATACCAATTATACAGGTGGCTGCCCCAAAACTTTCTATGACTCTGAGTCGAGTTTGTGACACATATCTGACAAATAAATGGGTGTTGTAATTCTGATAAAATAAATTACAATAAACTCACAGGTAACATGATCTTTAAAGACTAACTTCTGTGGCTAAGTCCACCTCAATAGAAGGATCTGATGGTCATAGTAGCCATGTCTGCCTTATAAGATGGACCTGGGAGTTACAGTGGACTCCTCACTGTTCACATCCATACCATATACAGAGACAATTAAGATGGCTATTAGGATGTAAGGTTGTATAACAAAATGTGCAGAGCAGAAGTCGTGGGGAGGTGACACCAAAGCCTTATAGAACACACCATTTTGACCTCATCTCTAGTACTGTGTACATGCAGAGGTGGGTAGAGTAGCCAAAATTGTACTCAAGTAAGAGTAGTGTTACTTCAAAATAATATTACTCAAGTAGAAATAAACAATAGTCATCCAAAAAATTACTCAAGTAAGAGTAAAAAAAGTATTTGGTGAAAAGACTACTCAAGTACTGAGTAACTGTTTGACCATAATAAATGATTTATTTTTTAGAAATGTTGTAATAAGACAGACAAAAATATAAAATAATGGGCAAATTCTGCTATTTCCAGATAATAAAATAAAAAACGAGTAAAAATAAATAACATCTTTACAGAAATAACACAAATAACACAAAGTTCCAAATCTCAGTTTTTCACAACAAAGCTTTTGAAGCCAATACCTACAGTAGGTAACATGTATGTTTGAACAGTGCAAACTACTTACAGTGACAAGATATACAGAGTACTGTACACTGACAGTATAATACTGCATATTCACTTGTCCTCCAAATAGCAGCTGATAGAAAATAACATTAGAACAAGGCAGCTTGTGCACGTACAAGAAGTCTCACTTTACCTTGACTGTCTGTGTCTGTGCATGTTTGGTTAAAATGTGCTTGTTCTTCACTCAGTGAAGTGATGGTTAAGCTTCAGCAGAATTTGGCGCTCATTTTTCATGTACAGTGGAACCTTGGATTGCGAGTAACTTGGTTTGCGAGTGTTTTGCAAGACGAGCTAAAATTTTTAATAAATTTTGACTTGATAAATGAGCGAGGTCTTGCAATACCAGTAGTCTGTATATGCTTTGTCTGCTGAGTGTCACGTGATCACAACTGAGCTGATCTTCTTTCTCTCGCTGCGGGATTGTGTCAGTGTGTCTCACTCATATAGTCAACATCCGTATGAGCGTATACTGTTTATTAGAGCATTGTGACCACGTGTGTGTGCTGTGACGTGCAAGTCCCGGTCTTGCACCCCAAAACACGAAGCTGAGTCTCAATACTTTAGTGACACCATCTTTATTTAGTTTGAAAGAGGAACAGCACGGTTATTTATTGTAGTGGGATCTGCCACTCTCCTATAAACAGACACAGCAGTCAGGTAGGGTCATGCCCAGGTTAGCGGCCAAGTAATACTGTGCCCTGCGCATTTATAATATTCCTTGTTCCTTGTTTTACCCATCAACGGCAGGTGCTTATAGCATGACCGCGATCTTTTTGGATTCGCTTTTATGGCAAACTGCTACAGCACTGGGTGCCTGCGGTTGCTCTTCCACGTGTTGTCCCATTGGGTGAAATCCCATAAGAGTTTAGAAACTCACTCACACCAGCCATGATTCTTTTCAAAGTTAAAATGCAGGTTTATTTGTTTTATGCATTTTTACTTTATATTTTGTATTAATCATTTTTATATGAATAATTTTGGGTTGTGGAACGAATCATCTGAGTTTCCAATATTTCTTATGGGGACATTCGCTTTGATATACGAGTGCTTTGGATTGCGAGCGCATTTCCGGAATTAATTATGCTCGCAAACCGAGGTTCCACTTGTATTCTTTGTTTCCCTGTTTGCTGTCTGTGAGGAGTTTGTGCCGCTATGCCGCCACAGTTTGTGTGTGGTCATGTGACTGCATGTGATGTCTGATTTGTGAAACAGAGCCATGTGATTATTGTTGTTATGTCTGATTGGTGGAACGTAGTCTTGTGATTATTATTGCTACGTCTGATTGTGAAAGAGTCATGCAGTAGATCCACTGGTGGCTTCTCTCTAGTAAAAATATAGCGTATCTAATGGAAAAAAGTGACAATTCGAGTGTTGCCCAATGTAGCGGAGTAAGAGTAGCATTTCTTCTTCACAAATGTACTCAAGTAAAAGTAAAAACAGTAAAACTACTCTTAGAAGTACAATTTTTTTAAAAAGTTACTCAAGTAAATGTAACGGAGTAAATGTGACTCATTACTACCCACCTCTGTGTACATGTTACAAAAAGACATAGCAACACTAGAGAAAGTACAGATAAGACTAGATAGATGGATTCCAGGATTCTGTGATGTATGAGGAAACATTGAAGGAGATGAAGTTTTTATGTTTAAGCAAATGCAGATCAAGAGGTAACATGAATGAGCTGTTTAAAATCATGAAGGGAACTAATACAGTGGATCCTAGGTGTTACTTTAAAATTAATTCTTTAATAAGAACACAGGGACACAGATCACAAATTGTTAAGGGTAGATTGCACAGAAATGTTACAATATTTTTCTTCATTCAAAGAACCACAGACACATGGAATAAATTACCAGGTAGTTAGGTAGAAAGCAGGACTCTGGATACATTTATAACTTGACTTGATGTTATTTTAAAGATATTCGATGAAAAGGATTGGCAGGCTTGGTTATGCTAAATGGCCTGTTCTCGTCAAAACTGTTCTAATGTTATAATATTCAAATGTGATTCTTATAACTAGATATACTACTTACTAAACTACTTGACCAAACTGTAAGTTGTGCATGGGTATTTAAGCAAGACGTAGAAACCCACAGCTCCATAAAACCCATCAATCACTTACTTGAATTTTCTTTAATGACCACAGCAGGAGTGTCAAACTCAAATCCTTGATGGCTACAGAGAATGCAAGTTTTCATTCCAGCCTCTTTCTTCATTATTACCCATTTACTGTTGCTAATGGAACAAACGTCTTTTGCCTTAATATTAATTGAGTTGCTTTATAAGATTCAGATGCCTTGTTTCTTTTTTATTTATTTCAAAGATTAATAATTAAACAATAATGAAAATCAAAGTAAGCCAGCACATGACAAGCTTCACTAAACCATTTGGCACCTATGTCCATCACAGAGCAATTCACTTAAATAAAATATTTGAAAAGAAAGAAATACAAAAGTTTGGAAAATATAGATCTGCTCTGGTAGACAAAGTATTTTGATGGTGCACCCTGAAAAAAGAAACTGTCTGGTATGGCAGAATGAGGGCACTATTATTTATTACAAATGAATAATATGTCTTATTAGCAACAAGAATTGCCTTCTAGTTATGAAACTGATTGGAAAGAGTTTGGTTAGCCTTTGAGACCCCCGACTTAGTTGGTATTTTGTTGACTTCGCCTCACATCTCATTTTTGTTTGGCTGCTATTCAGGTAAAAAAAAAAAATAGGAGGTCAGGGTCTTAAAAAGCCAGTCAAAGTCAATTCAAATTAAGCAAAAAAAAAAAAAAAAGTCTGTTCATATATCTCCAGTAAATGGCCTCTAATCAGAAAGTGGCTGGAACTAAAACTTTCTGCCACAGCAGCCATCAAAGAGTTGAATTTGACACCCATAGTCTATACGTAAAGTTGAGGGCTCTGTATTTTAGCAAGGAACTCCATGCCAGATCTACGCTTCATATAGGTTTTAATCACAGACGCTGGATCTCATTACTGGATATATAATATTTTTCCCTTTATGCAAAAGGAAAGAAAAAAGAAAGGATATCACTGGAATGATGGCTTTGTTTTAGCAGGCAAAAAAATGTATTATTGAGGTATTGAATGGGTACAGAATGTTATGTTATATTACAAACATATTACTTTTTTCCATTAATATAAGCATTTTACACTAAACTATGACACATACATGAAGAGTTTATCAAGTTATTGACATTCTTGTGAACTGATATATACTCTTAGGAAGAGTCAGTCTTGTAGTAGCAAGAAACCTGAACAACTAAAAATGCTTGGAATGAATAAGGAATGTATAGAGTGCTTAATTTATTATATCCACACTGTCTACAAATCCAGTGGGAACAAACAGACATTTTTCAAACTGATCTACCCTCTCTTTTTATTATTATATTAAATCAAGAGCTATCAGAATTTCTGACTCCTCAGTTAGAGACTGTGTAACCTACTGTTTATTTTACAGCAGCTCAGACAAGGCAATTTGTAAGGAGATTATGCCCTCTAGTGTTTAAACGATGCATCTGCAACAGGCTCTGAAATATGTGTATGTTTTATTTTACTATACACTCTTGTCTTCACTTCTTTTCCAGTTCTTTTGTTTGTTATAAATTAAAGTTGAGAAGGGACAAAATAATGTGAATTTTATAAATGAGGCTCACTGATAATAAACCAAAGCCTAAGGGGATCAGAATCCTGCTTTGCCACTCCATTAAACTGCCTCCCCTGATGAATATTTAACAGATGGACTTCGGCCCTTCAAATTGAGTGACTTCAACGACAGATGGCAAAGAGAAGGGGAAATAACCAATAGCGAGGTATGAAATGTAAAGTCATCATGAAAAGAGCAGCAAAGATTCCTTGTAGATTTGGCCTTGTAGCCAGTTCACTGAAGATGTTTTGAAACCGACTGGTTTGTTGTCTCATCTTTTTGTAATTCTTATCAGTGGCATATTCTTCAAGACAATAAATCAAAAGTCTAAAAGATATTTTTTATGTCCTGTTGAAATTAGAAATATGTTTTGCTCATTAACTAAAGCAATTTAAGTAAATTAGAGAGACACCTATTATATTCCATTGTGAAAAACTGACCACCGTTTTTTAGTCTAAAATGATGGCTGATGCAAATAATTTATAATATTTATACAGCAATTACTACCCTTATGCATGCATTGTGTTTACAGTAAACATTCGCAGTCTGGATTTCCTGCCTTTATTAATTTCATTATTGGCCTCAAACTGCAGTTAGCTCCTCTGAGTATACAGTAGCTTCAGTGCTATGTACTGTTTACTTTCCTAAAAAAAATTTAAATAGATATTGATGAAAACTAGCAAAACCAAAAAGAACTTGCTTTTCTCTCTTTGACTATATTCATTTAATTTAGAGTGAATGTATACTTATAAATGTTATGTGGTTATAAATGTTTTTGTTATTGTGTGTATGCGTGAGATCTTTAAGCCTATCTTCAATGAAAAACACTACTGTACATATTGTAAGAATAAATTGAATTCAGTTGTCTTCTAGTAGCTGTTCTTCAACAATAATGTCACATTGTAGGATCAATACAGAGAAATTTCTACTATCTGTGTTTGCCCTTCTTGCTTTCAGATAGAATCAAGGAACTCTTCACAGAGCCCATTGATATTAGGGAAGTGCAACAGGAGGAAATGGGCTTTCAGGGACCCTCGTCACTCAGAATGATACTAAGGAGGACAGTTATTATCAGAATGGTTCATATAAAAGAAAGAGGCAAACAGAGAATGAAGAGAAAACAAAACTGAAACAAAGCCATGCTGTCTCTCTGGACCCAAATAAACAGGTTTTGATCCTCTGTCTACCTGCTTGGTTGGCTTGTAAACCTGCTTATTTGAAAAGTACCACATAAAGCACTCTCTCTCTCAGTTCCTGCATTTTCTTTCTTTCTTTCTTTCTTTCTTTCTTTCTTTCTTTCTTTCTTTCTTTCTTTCTTTCTTTCATAGCTTAATGAAATTCTTATACCACTGTTGCAGCAGTATTTAAGGAAGCAGGGAAATATAAACAGATAATAAGACAATAAAGTTGATAGTATTAAATAGCATGAAATGTACATGGTGTAAAACACAACTTTACAGACAAATAAATTATACAAGTTAACATGACTGTAAAAAAGTGGGGAAAAAGGCAAAATAAGGCAGAAGTCCAGAAGTAACATAATTCAGCAGTGTTTCCTCTCTCTTTCTTCCTCCAGCTGAGCCATTGTCCCTATTAACCACCCTATCCTAAGCGTTCCTAGCTTGGGGCAAGAGCATGGTATGAAATACTTAACCTAAAATCAAAAATGGGGGCAACAGTACTCCCACAAATATTCTTTCAAAAACATGTTATGGTGTTATAAATCACTGGGTTTGCAATAAAATAGACAAAAATACAAATTCAGAAGAAGATAATTGTGTTTCTTTTTTATTTTAGCCCACGTTATCCTCGACAAGACAGGGTACTGCTATCTATGCTCTGACCTAACTATAGCCTAACTATAGTACTAGTCTATGGCAGAGAGCATTAAAGAGCATTTAGCCTAACTCACCAATGAGAAGAATATTTCAGAATAACTTTTCCAAAATTCAAACAGAACAATGAAAATGCCCCAAATGATGACATTTCATTTAGTGGTTTAACTGCTATTGACACAAGCATTAATTAGCACTGTTACAACAAATGAGCTGGTGGCTTCTGCTGTCTTGCACAGAAGTGTGTGTGTGTGCGTCATAAAAAGTGGCCAGCTTACATGAAGCTGGTCAGAAGTAAAAGGCAGTGTGACTTTCATTTGTAGATTGCATATCAGTGAATAGGTTATTGTAGATCTTATATACTAAATGATAATATTCTATATAAGTAATGGTAAACATTAACATTATACAATGTTATTGACTGTTATGCCTGCCTTGCACTCTCTACTTGCATTTTTTAACTTGTACTGCATTTTTATCGCTCTTTATCGCTCTTTATCGCTGGAGTATGTGAATTTCCCCTTGGAATTAAGTATCTATCTATCTATCTATCTATCTATCTATCTATCTATCTATCTATCTATCTATCTATCTATCTATCTATCAATCTATCGCACAGTATTAGAGTAAGATTTCAATGTTGAGCAAACAGTGGAGTACTAATGAGAACCCTCTGATTATCACATGGTAGTTCTAACAAAGGCCAAGAGATGCCATTAAAGTCTGTCTCACGGCCACATCTGGGGTCATGGAATCTCTTAGCAGTCTGCATGAAGGAGAAACACACAAAGTCCCCTTAGGGATCATCACTGACTACATCCAAACAACGTGGAGCAAGGATGTCAAACATGGCTATATAAAGGGCCAGGAATAACACTTTATACACCTGACACAAGATGGAATATGTCAACAAACAATGTCCACCAAACAGGTAGCTCTCCGTTATCACAATCATATATTCTGCCTCCTCTTGAAAATGTCTTCTCTCTTTATCAGCTTTTGCTTTTCTTGGACATTGCAGCAGGTTAGAAAAGACAGCAGTGGCCATGGGTTTGAAAACATCATTGAGTGAAAAAAATTGTCATCAGTGCCAAGGCCAGCTCAAGCATTGTTACTGCCTCATGCAAAGTTGTAAATACCCTCTGTCCATACACCCAAGTCCCTTTTTTAATAACTGATGCCAAAATCCCATGCAGTTTACTACAGATACTAGATAAATGAATCTTAATTTGACTTATACTTTTAGAAATGTTTTGAAGTATATTTTATTTACAAAATGTGTAAATGCAAATAATATATACTAATAAAAGGCAAAGCCCTCACTGACTGACTGACTCACTCACTCACTTACTCACTCATCACTAATTCTGCAACTTTCCGTGTAGGTAGAAGGCTGAAATTTGGCAGGCTTACAGTATATAGGTCATAACGGTCGACAACGTCTGCCATGTTGAACTTTCTTATTTATGACCCCATCTTCATGAAATTTGGTAGGCGGCTTCCCTGCACTAACCGAAACCGATGTGCATACTTATTTCAGTGGTATGATGCCACTGTCGGCCGCCATATTGAACTTTCCAACGTCACTAATTCTCCAACTTCCCGTATAGGTAGAAGGCTGAAATTTGGCAGGCTCATTCCTTACAGCTTACTTACAACAGTTAAGCAGGTTTCATTTCGAAATTCTACGTGTAACGGTCATAACGGTCGACAAAATCTGCCATGTTGAACTTTCTTATTTATGGCCCCATCTTCACGAAATTTGGTAGGCGGATTCCCTGCGCTAACCGAAATGGATGTATGTACTTATTTCAGTGGTATGACGCCACTGTTGGTCGCGATATTGAACTTTCCAACGTCACTAATTCTCCAACTTCCCGTGTAGGTAGAAGGCTGAAATTTGGCAGGCTTGTTCCTTACAGCTTACTTATAAAAGTTAAGCAGGTTTCATTTCGAAATTCTACGCATAATGGTCATAACGATCGACAATGTCTGCCATGTTGAACTTTCTTAGTTTTGGCCCCATCTTCATGAAATTTGGTAGGCAGCTTCCCTGCACTAACCGAAACCAATGTACGTACTTATTTCGGTGGTATGACGCCACTGTCGGCCGCCATATTGATCTTTCCAACGGTCTTTTTTACTTATGGGCCCATCTTCAAGAAATTTGGTACGCGGGTTCCCAACGCTAACTGAATCCTACTTACGTACTTATATACGTCCATAGCCTGCAGCTCGGTCACCATGTGAGGCAGCGTTGGGTCCCCCATCCCAACGCCTCCCATGTTGTTGGCTGCCTGCTTATATAAGGCCGTCCGTCGCTCCGGTCTCTACATTCCCTTCCTTGCTTCGCCACGGGATTCACGTCTCCCTACTGATAACTGCAGCCTTTTTATTTAATCCATGGATTCTCCGCTGTTTTATTGTTCGTTTATTATGACTATAGTTATTGTATAGGTATTTTAGACTTACTTTTCATTGTTCAGGTGCCCATTTGCTGTATCGTTCCAACCGTACCCCCATTAACATGTCTATCGATGTGATCACTATCGATCAAAAAACTGTCACTTACCTAGTGGTTTACATGCCCGGAGATGACACCGGCCTTTTCCATTCTCTTTGTTACATATTGCACGGCCATATCAGGCTCACTCTTGATATCCGGAGGAACATTGTGTCTTATGTATTGAATGACTGGGACAGGTTCAAGGTGTGGACTGATGACGGTACAGGAGATAATTATACTACACAGGAGCACTATAAGAGTGAAATGCTTAAGCCCTTCACCTATGGTTCTGCATGTGAGTTGATGGCTGCTGCTAAATTGTTTGGTTGTCGCTTTCAAGTGTACCAAAATGGCCAAATATTTTACACTTTTCGACAACCGCCAATGCCTCTTAAACATCTTAGATTCACAGGTGACGATTTCAGTAGTGGACACTTTGATGTTTATGAATGTTTAAACTCTCAAAAGCTGAATGTGAAGTTATCGATGAAACCGGTTGTAAGCTTACAACGTTTGGCAGATGCCGAATCTCACTTCAACACAAGTCCTGCAAATACTGTCATAATTGAAACAAACCATGAAACTCAAACCGATTATGACAGCAGCAATCCAAGCTGTGAGATTTCAGACAAGATTACTTTTCACATGGCCAACTGTACGTTGCATGCTCAAGAGTAAGCTCAGCGCACAGCTTGGTCATATTACAACTGGAGGGCCGAACTGACAATTTGGTATACAAAGAGATCCTTAACAAATAATTATTGGTATATTTTCCCTCAGTTTAAAAAGGTTTAATTTTCTTCTTAATAAAAATTTTAAGGCAGTACTTCGCCGCTGCGAAGCGCGGGTATTTTGCTAGTACATAATATAATAAGCATTAAAAAGTAAATAATATATTTAATTAAAAAGGGCACACACAAATTCTATGTTGTACGATAGGGTTTTTCTAAAATTTTCAATAATTTCAAGTAATTACTCACATTAATATTAATAATCATTATAATAATTATAGTAATATAAAACAGGCATAATAAACATATATTAAGTATGCAATTCAAACAAGGCTGTAAAATCTATCCTAATCAGTTCAGCAGTTAGGCAAAAATCTTACCTTAAAATATTTTGATTCGACATATTCTGAAGATTCATAACAAGCACATAATCACTTCTTTTTAAATCACTTGTAATGGCAGTCCACTGTGCTTACAAAATTAAGGATGAAACAGAAAGAAAAATCCACATATGTATCCAAAATCTGCATCAAGCCATTGTTGAAATAAGGATGGAAGGGAAGATAAAGGGCTCATTTGCTAAAAAGGACAGTAATAAAACAAAAACAAAGCTACAAAGTTGCACCTGAAGAAGATAAAGAAAGAGTGGTCAGTGTATAGAGTGCCTATGTGAAGCCTAATACATTGCACCCTGGTATTTGGAAGACTGCCTGTACTTTGTGCCCTGGTCTGAAGATAAAGTCAAGGGTGAAAAGTAGGCAAAAGTTTGTTGCTAAAGCCAGGCACATCTGTTTATATTGACATTATCTCATGCTTCACAATCAGATGCCACCTAAACCCAATAAAAAAACGTGTGTGAATGCACTGCACATTTACCACATTTGCAGTTGGTCAAAAATTGAATGAAATTATAAATGTGTTTTCTATCCATATACAACAAATGAGTAGAGTAGGTGGAAAAGGCAAGAGTCGAGTGGGATGTTGGCAGCAGTCAGGTAAGCAGTGGAAGGACTGGTAGCCGACACTGACTCCAGTGTAGCTTTAAAAAGCAAGTTCAGCAGAGTGTATGAACTCAAGCTAGCATCTCCTTCATGAGACTGTCATATCTTTGGCATCTGGTTAAAACACTAAACTTCTTTATGGCAGTGTGGCATATCACCTTCTTTCACTTTCTTCTTCTGAAGTCATTTCAAGCAGCCAATTTCTATTCTAAATAGCACTATTCAACTTCTTAATTACTTCTCTACACCAGAGGTGTCATACTGAAGCCCCATCAACTGGATCTGGTTCATGAACATTTTTAATATGGCCCACTTCAGCAAAATTCAAAACCTGTCACATAAAGCCTGCAATGACTGTTAGTTTCCTCAAAAAAATGCCATTAATGTGCATTTTATATATAGATTCTAACTTACATTTACACTTGGGGCATCATGTATAACACTGTGCATAGAGGGGACTGGGCGGTCTCATGGTCTGGAATCCCTGCAGATTTTATTTTTTTTCTCCAGCCGTCTGGAGTTTTATTTTTGTTTTTTCTGTCCATCCTGGCCATCGGACCTTACTTATTCTATGTTAATTAATGTTGACTTATTTTATTTTTTATTGTGTCTTTTATTTTTCTATTCTTCATTTTGTAAAGCACTTTGAGCTACATTTTTTTGTATGAAAATGTGCTATATAAATAAATGTTTTTGTTGTTGTTGTTGTAGAATTCACACTAAAACATGGTGTACGAATAAAAACAGAAATATGAGTATGCGCAAAAAAATTCAGATGCATAAAACTGCATGCAAAGTTCCAATCATTCCTCCTTTATAAATCCCAATCAATGTGAATTTTAGTGCACTTACACGTGTCTACATCCCCACCCCAACTACTACCAGAATATAAATAGCCTCTCCCATTCAGTATTTTGTTAAAAGACAATGCAAAATCACATATAAAAAAGAAAAATTTCACCAAATGCAAAGTGAATGTCCTAGTCAGTGAAGTGGAGGCAAGGAAAAACATACATTTTGGAGGCTTGGGCAGTGATATGAGCAACAGAGGGAAATTGATGGAGTGCCACTCAAAAGTTTAAGAAATAAAAAAGAAGTGGTCAGAATGTCAAAGTCAACATGAAAAGGCGAGTGTCTGAGTGTCATACGGAAGCATACTAGGGCCACAGAAAAAAAATAGGGAGACGGTGAAGAAAAAAAAAGGTCTAATCTTGAAATTTCCACTTTAATCTCATAGTTTATTTTGTCATTTAAGTAGAACGTTGTAATCTTAATCCTAAAATTGATGTTTAATTTACTGCAATTTCTTAAATTCCATTGTAACTAAAGTAGCTCATTAAATATTTCATATTATACGTGTTCCCTGACCCAATTGTTAATTGCTCTGCTTTTCTTAAACGGACTTTCTATTACACATAAAGAAGTGCGCAGGCAGTGATTGCCTCACAGAATACATTACATTCATAATACTACAGCTCTCTGAACATTTTAGAATACTAATATGTACACTTGATATCATTTCATGATAAAATGAAATAAAGCATATATTAAACATATGGGGGCACGGTGGCAGAATGGTAGTGTAAGTTTGCGCCCCATCCAGGGATTGTTCCTGTCTCTTGCATGATGCTTTCTGGGACATCTCCAACCCCTAAAAGTTTAAACGAAAAGACAATGTCACAGAAGCAATAGCACTGCTTTGACGCTGGGTGCCACCTGTTTGCAAAACCGAGCTGAAACGTGCAAATGCATGGGGTGAGGCTGCCATAAAAATGTGTGTGGTTTTACCCCAAGTTTAGTTTTTTTACATCTCAAAGTGAGCGTGGAAACAGACGTACACAAAATTTTTCTATTTTTCTGCATATGCGTCATTTATATGTGAGGCTTCTGGTGTTAAAATGCATTGCAGTGCCCGCTTGTGTTCATCCATACAGCACAGCTAACTAGAGCCCTTGGCTAAAAGACAAAAAGGGCAAACAAAGAATCTTTGTAAATAAAAATTTTCAAAAAATGCTCTGTACAAAAAGAAAACTCAAAGAGCAGAAATGAACAAAAGGAGTTGCCTAAAAAAAAGGCAATCCAGTAACAAACAAAGTCCCAAAACACAGTCTGAAAATAGTGGTCAGAAAACAGAGGAAGAAGATCAAAAATCCAGTACTGTAATCCCTCCTCGATCGCGGGGGTTGCGTTCCAGAACCCCCCACGATAGATGAAAATCCGCAAAGTGGAAACCATATGTTTGTATGGTTATTTTTATATATTTTAAGCCCTTATAAACTCTCCCACACTGTTAACATTATTAGAGCCCTCTAGACATGAAATAACACCCTTTAGTCAAAAGTTTAAACTGTGCTCCATGACAAGACAGAGATGACAGTTCTTTCTCACAAATAAAAGAATGCAAACATATCTTCCTCTTCAAATAATGCGTGTCAGGAGCAGAGAATGTCAGAGAGAGAGAGAGAGAGCGAGAGAAAAGCAAACAATCAAAAAATCAATACCTGCTTTTGGGCTTTTAAGTATGCCGAAGCACCGCGATAAAGCGGCATTTTTTAGAGGAGCATCCGTATCCTCTAGGCAAACAGCCTCTGTGCAAACAGCCCCTCTGCTCACACCCCCTCCGTCAGGCGCAGAGAGAGTGAGAGAGACAGAGAAAGCAAACAATCAAGCACCGCTCGGGAAGCATATCGTATATCATTGAGGAGTTTTATTTAATACGTAATACGTGCTCTGATTGGGTAGCTTCTAAGCCATCCGTCAATAGCGTCCCTTGTATGAAATCAACTGGGCAAACAAACTAAGGAAGCATGTACCATAAATTAAAAGACCCATTGTCCGCAGAAATCCGCGAACCAGCGAAAAATCCGTGATATATATTTAGATATGCTTACATTTAAAATCCGCGATGGAGTGAAGCCGCGAAAGTCGAAGCGCGATATAGCGAGGGATCACTGTACTTAAATTATCACATTAAGATAAACACAAGAGAACTCACAATCACAAACTGCATACAACGTACTACATTTAACTGCCTGTTACCTCATCCTGTATGGGGTTGGAGGCAGTCCTTAGAAGGAGATGGAAAGGTAGGACCTGTCTCTTGGGGAACCACTTTCAAAATATAAAGAACTTTGTAGAACAATCAGCAATCAGCAATAAATAGATTCCTTAAAACCAACCATAAAACCATGCAGACATTGGGTTCTCTTGGCTCCCGTCAGCCCAGTACATCTTTCTTCTTTTATCTCCCCCAGCTCACCCTATTTGGACAGATGCGGTCCCACTCTCTGGCTCCCGTTGGTGTCTGCCGGCACAAAAAGAGCCCAACTACCTTACTCCTGCTGCCTCCCTCAAAATTTGCAGGACTTCAATCTTCCTCTTATACTCTTCATCAGCATATCTGGGATCCCTAGGAGGCTAATTGACCACCGCTACTCCTCACAGCTGTTCAGTGGGGAAACGTTCCACCCCCAGAGCACTGTTTCCTTTACAGGCTACTGACTGCTCTGCCTCCACACCACTTCACTGGCACAATCCCGATTCTGTCTTTTTTTTTCCTTTTCCGAAGATACCCCGGTCTTGCTCCAGCTCCACCTTATCCACCTGTGCATGTGGCACCATAATTACCAATGTCGATGTGGGACAGTTTACTTATTAAGCAATCAGCTCACCACCACACCCAACACCCCGGTTTGCCCAGCTTCTTAGTCATGCATGCACCCACTGAGCCTGAGTGACACTGTTTCTTAAAAAAACTTGCACAGCAACAGACCTTTGTTTTAACATACAGGAGTTTTGGTGGTTCTTCTCCCCCTTTCCCATTTTTGTAGGCCTTGGGACTATATTTGGCTCAGGCCTTTCTTGTAGCATTCAAGCTTTTACAATATTTTTAGGCCTCAAACTCAACACAGTTTTTTTTAATGTTTTCTTTTTTCCAGTCCTGCATTGTGTGCTGCCATCTATTTAAATGGAGGTTCACCAGCAGCCTCCTGCTAGTCCCCAGTTGTATGAAGCATCAAGGTTCTGCTTCTCATTAATTGGGACCATGTGCTATATTCATTTGGACAAGAGCTGTTCCAACCAACTGCTAAATCTTGGCAGTCCTCTTTCACTGGTAAAAGAGGATGATTTTCTTGACCACCTTCCTTCTGGTATTTTGGAAGAACATAGCCTGGTTTAGTCCCAGTGACTTGCTCTGAAGCCCTTGCCTATTTCTCTTTCAAAACATACTGCATTGCAGCTTCTGTACCATTGTATTCTTTCTCTGGACTGTAGGCTTTCAGGTAGACTTATGGCTACCATGTGCCAAACTAGGGACTCCTTTGGCTCAGGCAACTTGTTACTACATTAGAGAAGAAATGTGTTTCTGATTATGTATTATAAAACATGACACTATCAAAGTAAGTGCAACATGCTATTTCTGCTTAATTAGCAGCCATAGTCTTGTTGTTAATAAAGAATTGTAATTGAATTAGATAGTGTGCTCTTGTTATTACTCTGCAATTATGTCACTGTTCTTTACTCCTTTAACTTATCGTGAAAAGGGCAGGCTCAGAAAATTAATAATATAATTGAATTCAATTCATTCATTCTTATCAAGCTCACTTTCATTGCATATAAGTATTACAAGCATACAATTGAATCATTCATATATAAATAAATATACGTTCTGTGACAGCTTGTCCCACAGCCTTGTCATGAGAGATATCCCAGGAGAGCTCTTGAGAACTTAAAATGCGTTCTTGTTTTTTGTCAGGTATGGATAAGAAACCTGAAAGAATCAGATATCTAGAAAAGACAACTGAATGCTCAATGATGTCAAGAACTGGCTCTGCTGGCCTATGCCTTTCTAGATATGTGACACTAGGACCAAAGATAAAAAGGGGAACCTGAAAAAAGAAGTTGTTCATTTCTGAATAGGAAGAAGATGGAACTCCATGTAATGTATGTCTGAATCGGACAGTAGCTTTGTATATCACTTAAAGAGACTGTTATAATTATAATTATAATTCTGGGATGGGGGATCCAGGGGGCAGTTTGCTTCATTTTCGGTCTGTTTATGTTTGTTTTGTTGTTGTTTATGTTTTATCTTTTCTTGATGAAGCACTTTTGTGACAGTTTTTGCACGGCCATGGCCATATTGTTTATGTTTGCTATGTTTGTTGCTAGTCACATTACCCACCTATTTAAAATGATAAGTATTTTTCTGCCTTTCAGTTCTGATTTGATGTTTCTGGTGATCTTTAACAGTTGTTTCAGCCTGACTGTCTTTTGAATCTGGCCCCAGTCTGCTATTTAATTGGATTTCACCCTGCTCTCTTTGCTACTTTCATTCCCTAATCATTTTCTTTCTCTGATTTTTCCCTCTGGACACCTTCCTGTGTGCAAGGTATTCAAAACAGTTAAAAACTTGATTTCCTTCTTAGAGAGGATTACTAAAGCTCAGAGAGGCTCAAATAGACTTGTGTTAATTTTAATAATAATATCTTGCTTTAACCTAGACTATGGAATGGCTGTGGTGTAAATTCTCTTCTCATATATAGTGGTTTTAAAATCCAGTGGCATTATACTGTAAAAGCAATCACTCCGTTGATGACAGTTTAATCAAAACTGATCTTTTTTTGAAAATAGATGAATAATGGATATAATATACACTTATAATAACTAATCTACTTCAAAGCAGAATAAGTAGTATCACGAACACTAAGAAGAAAAATAAAAATGTAAAAGACTTTGTAATGGGCAATGACAACAATAAGTACAGTTAATGAAGTCATTAAAAGAAAGTAATATTACTACTTTTACTAACTAAATGAATTCTTTTTTAATTTCAAAAAATAACAACTAAAAGAGAACACATTAGAATCCTTCAAACTACATTTTTTATTTATTAAAATAACTGCATTTGAATCAAAAGACAAATGGTGAAAGCAACACATTTTTACTCTGAACACATTAATTGCCTGTTGTGTATTCTTGTTCCCACTCTGCTCAATGCATGCATGGACTGGATGTTGGGTAGGGTCGTGGGGTCCAGCGGTGGTGGGGCATCTGTTGGTGAAGAAAGATTCACTGATCTTCACAGAGTCAATGGAGGCTCTGATCGGGGCTCTCAAAAGATTAAGTGAGGAATCTGAGGGTCTTGGCTTGCGAGTGGCATGGATAAAAAACAAGATCCAGGCCTTTAATGAGTTCTTGGGCACAGCCATCAGCATTTTCTCTGTCTGCGGAGAGAATGTCGACCTTGTCTCGTCAGCAATATTCATGTGTCTGGTGTCTCTTCCTATGAAGTCAGGAGATGGATTGGGAGAGCATGGGGGAGGGGGGGTGTGTGGTCATAAGGTTGCTGGAATGGGGTGTGTGGCGCCCCTGATATCTTTATATCTTTGCAAAAGGACAAAAGTCGAAGACTTTAGAGCCCTTATACTTCCTGTCTTGCTATATGGTTGTGAGACATTTGATGCTATCCAGTGACCTGAGATGAAGACTGGACTCCTTTGTTACTGTATCTCTTAAGAGAATCCTTGGATACCATTGGTTTGACTTTGTGTTGAATGAGCAGTTGCTCATGGAGTCCCAAATAAGGCACATTACCTACATTGTGAGGGAGCGTCAGTTACAGCACTACAGTCAAGTGGTGCGATTCCCCGAGGTTCATCTGGCTGACACGATTATTATTGTTGAGGACCTGAGCAGCTGGACCAGGCTCAGGGGACGCCCATATAACACCTGGTTGTGGCAGACAGATAATCATTTCCTGGGGGTTGACTGGACCACGTGTCTGCCTGGGAAGTTGCCAACCAGGATCCCACGCTGTTTCGTCATATGGTGGGTATGAAATGCACTGTACCAATGTATGCTTCCCAACCCGACCTGACCTGACCTGTTGATTAGGAAAAATGAACAATTAAGAACATAGAATCTTATAAAACAAGTGATCACAAATTAAGCAAAAACAGAACAATGGAACTCAATTCAATTTTGTCCACTAAGAGCTATTTTAACAATAACAACCTTTCTGAAAAAAACAGAGTACTAAAACTAACACCATGAGCAATTTAACATATTAATGACAGAGAGCTCTAATTAAAGAAGAAGATGGGATAAAAACATTTTTATTTGATATACATAAATCTTATACAGAAAAAAAAATCGTAACCAGAGAATTGAAAACCTAAAAATTGCACAAAGTGGGTGAGAAACAAACACAAAAACAAAACAAAAAAGATATTGTTCTAATATGGAGTTCAGACATGACAGATGGGTGTGATGCCACCAAACTACAGCCACAAAGCAGGCCAGGAACTTCACAGGCCAGCCCAGAAGGGGTTCATCCTGTTCATCTTTACTCAGAACAACTACTTGCTACCTTCTGGTCCAACAGGTCCCAGAAACGGAAGCTGGGTTTGAAAAGACTATAAAAGTCCCAAAATATACAAAATACCCTTCAAGACAGGGGATTGCCACAAACTCCTGCCTTGTTGACAAAAGGGTAATACAAAGAAAATAACTGTAACCAGTAGGAGACACGATTGAGCCCCAAACCCCAGACCCAAAAATGCCCAACCCAGTCCTGGGTTCAAAAAATGTACTTTTTAGTCCAACAAGTAGCAAAACAATGAAACACAGCCCAACAGCCTCCAGCTAAGTGTTGCCCGCTGCCTCACAACTCTGACACCCCAAGATAAGGTAGTGGGCTCCCTTTATACTGAACCCGGAAGAGCTCCTAGTGACCTGGTGAATGACTTGTTGGGAGTACTTCTGGGTTGTTTGAGAAACAAGGTAGTCCTTCTCTAACAGTGCCCCCTTATAGCACCCAGGGACCCTGATTCTGGAGCCCAAGCCCTGTGGATGTCCAAGTAGGGATGTGTCCAGTGGACCACTGCCACCTAATGTGTGGGGAATGGAGCTGCTTGTATCTATCTAGATAGATAGATAGATAGATAGATAGATAGATAGATAGATAGATAGATATGTAGGTACTTTATTAATCCCCAAGGGGAAATTCACATACTACAGCAGCAGCATACTGATAAAAACAATATTAATTAAAGAGCAATAAAAATGCAGTGGAAGTTAAAAAAATGTAAGGTGGACAGTGTGAGGCAGGTATAACAGTCTATAATCTTGTGTAGTGTTGACATTTCCCCCCCCCCCCCCCCAAAGGGTGGAACTGAAGAGTCGCATAATGTGGGGGAGGAACGATCTCCTCAGTCTGTCAGTGGAGCAGGACAGTGACAGCAATCTGTTGCTGAAGCTGCTCCTCTGTCTGGTGATGATACTGTTCACTGGATGCATTGGATTCTTCATGATTGACAGAAGCCAGCTCAGCACCCGTCGCTCTGCCACAGATGTCAAACTGTCCAGCTCTGTGTCTACAATAGAGCCTGTCTTGCTCACCATTTTGTCCAGGCATGAGGTGTCCCTCTTCTTTATGCTGCCTCGCCAGTATACCACCGTGTAGAAGAGGGCGCTCGCCACAACTGTCTGATAGAACATCTGCAACATCTTATTGCAGATGTTGAAGGACGCCAGCTTTCTAAGGAAGTATAGTCGGCTCTGTCCTCTCTTGCACAGAGCATCAGTATTGGCAGTCCAGTCCAATTCATCATCCAGCTGTACTCCCAGGTATTTATAGGTCTGCACCCTCTGCACACAGTCACCTCTGATGATCACGGGGTCCAAGAGGGGCTTGGGCCTCCTAAAATCCACCACCAGCTCCTTGGTTTTGCTGGTGTTCAGGTGTAGGTGGTTTGAGATGCACCATTTAACAAAGTCCTTGATTAGGTTCCTATACTCCTCCTCCTGCCCACTCCTGATGCAGCCCAGGATGGCAGTGTCATCAGCGAACTTTTGAACGTGGCAGGACTCTGAGTTGTATTGGAAGTCCGACGTATATAGGCTGAACAGGACCAGAGAAAGCACAGTCCCCTGAGGTGCTGTTGTGCCGCTGACCACAATGTCAGACTTGCAGTTCCCAAGAAGCAAATACTGAGGTCTGTCTGTAAGGTAGTCCACGATCCATGCCAACAGGTATGAATCTACTCCCATCTCTGTCAGCTTGTCCCTAAGGAGCAGAGGTTGGATGGTGTTGAAGGTGCTAGAGAAGTCCAGAAACAAGCTTGTCCATCCCTGGGTAACTTTCATTTTATCACAACGTCATGCCTATCTGTCCACAGTGGCAATCACATAACCCAAAGCTGAGCCATATAGGGATGAGTGGCCAATCTCGCAAGAAGGCAAGTCCAACCAGTATTATCAGGTGTGCAGATTCGCCTATGTGTACAATCACTGTCAGAAAACAAAGAACAACAGTTAGTGTGATTGTGGCACTTTCAGCTCCATTCCTTGACCGTAAGTTCTGGCATTCTGTCTCAATGGACGTTGCCTCCAATAGTGTCCCTGCCCTTGGCACTCACTGCAATACCATTCCTTATTTCTGTGGGAATATGTTTTTCTTTTAAAGCAGAGGGGAAAACATGGCTCGTCACCCTTCTCCAGTCTTCTTAAGATTTTCCTTTTTGGGTATTCCGCTTGCTCTGGTTGCCTCTGCGTCAAGGTCATTACAGAAGGTATTGTACATTGACCACATGGGCTTGATAGGGTATCAGGATTGGATGCCATTTCCTTGTTGGGTAAGCCTGTATCTTTATATAGACTCCACCTTTTCTTTTGTGGCCTGAAGACGGTTTGGAGCCTTCAATGAGTACAAAAAGGGCACTTTCACGTCGATGTGGCCTTTGCTAAAGTATAATGAGTATATTGAGTTTTTAATTGAAACCTCCTTTCATTTGTTGGAGCAAGCACTTCCTTCAAATAAATCCAGGACCCCCTCTCAATGCATCCACATTTCTTTATTCACCCATCTGAACAGCTGCTTCTTTGATGTGAGGCTCAGCAGTGGAGAACTTTTTTAACTTACACAGCATTGGTGTCGGAATGAGTGTGTTTCAGTTCTTCTCTACTTTGTCAGGGGGTCATTTCACTCTGCATTCCTTTATTATGTCCTATACAGGGTCTGCTTACCCATATATCCAAATCATATCCTGGTAGTAACCTGGTTTCCAGATATTGGAAAAACCTTTTGATGGCTTCAAGAGGTGTCTTTGCTTTATCCTCAATTTCTTTTATGGCTGCTTTGAGATAATTTAGTATAGACAGCAGTCTTTTACCGGTATAAGTCAAAGAAACCAGTTAATCTGATAAAAACCAATACTCACAGAAAAAAAAAAAAAAAACTAATTTGCAAAACTGAATGCTTAACTGCTGGTGCCAGACTCTGGCTGGGAGTATAAAGCCAGAAGGAGTGCCCAGTACTGAGACATTAGAGTGCAGAGAAAGAATGAACTGACCACTCAATTAATTATCAGTTTTGCCTTCAGCAAATGCTGAATCAAATAATTTGGTAAGGCTCCCACTTTTTCTTGCCTTTCTTCTATAGGAGGCAGTCTCCGGCCATTAGACTTAAATCAACATAACTGAAGCAAATTTGTTTTAAGAAACAAAATAATGCAATTTTTTTAATAAACACAAGGATTACAAAGAAATGATAACAGAACATATATTAACATAGAAGATACGACACAAGACAGACGAGACAAACGTAGCACAGAAGAAGCTAGCTGTTTACTGGCTATTTACAGTTCTAATTAATCTAATTAATCTAATTGGTTGTTGCTCTGAGTTAATCTGGAGAACTCTTCTTGCATTGTAGCGCACATTCTTCTTTACTATGTGGTCCTTTGTTTGTGGTGTGATGAGATGCTGCCATTCTCAGTTTGCTGTTAGGCTCTTTGCTGTATCCTCTGCAACTTCACAGGAAAAATTATTATACTTTCTGATACCAAAGTGAAGGAGCTGAAATTTCCTTCGTAAAGTAATGGCTGTTTCTCAGTCTTCTCAGAATGGGCTCAGTCATTGGCACAGATCTTGGCCCGGCAGAGTGAATCTTAGAGTTAATCCCTTGCGTCTAGCTCCAAGACACTATGAAGAGATCGTCAAAGAGAGTAGATTGTTCGCTTTTAGCACCCCAGAAAGAATGTATTGTCTCCCCAAACAGAATAGATGAGCAGCTTGTTGGTTTCAGAGAAAAAGAAGAGATAAATGCAGCTAGTTTTAAGGGATGGTATAACTTCTGGTCATTGGATTAAAGTCCATTCCAGTTACAGAATCAGTACCTGGTTATAGGCACGTTATTTTGTTCATCACATACAAGCAGGTGTAGTTTGTGGTCACAAGCCTAAAATAAACTTCTATTTGTGCACCTTTTGTCTGAAGGTGTGTCTGCATTGGTGTCATCTTAACTCTGATTTATGCATTTGTTATCTGATGAAGTACAGAGCTGACCAAAGTGTTGGTTCAAGCTACAGTTCAGCCATTAACTTAGGAATGTAGGTGAAGGGAGAAGCCTCACATCTACCTACATCTTCACATCTTCTACTTCTATCTATCTAAGCCAGATTTCTGCATTCCTGATAAATCTACTGTATTAACAGGCCTTGTGTGCCACTCCTAATAACACACAACATGCCATCTTTGTCCTATAAGGATAGTTCTTCCTCTTGGGGCCACACTTATGAAATGCATGAAATATAGACACAATTAGAATGATGGTACATATATACATTTAGAAAGAATATCCAGCACAAAAACATCAGAAAATACATAAAAACATGTAAAATAATACATTGGACGTGAGCGTCGGTAGGCTTTGTGCCCTAGGAACCAAGTTACCTGATCTATAACATTTCAGTAATTATTTACCACTCTGATGCTGATCCTTGTGATCATAAAATAGGCCATTATGAGAGCGGTATTTCAGGATTTACCTATGGTGCCTCTTGCACGATTTGGCTCAAAAACTGATCAGCATATCGTTATCTCATAACAGGCTTAAGTTTCAAGTTTGGCATTTTTTTGTCCAGCCATTTTAGTTCTAGACCATCATCAAGGAACTGTGACACACACACACACACACACACACACACACACAGACACATACTCATCATTGAGATATCAATGTTTTTGATGGACCCTAAAACATCGAGATCCATTGAAAACTGAAGATTGAAATATTTGACGAATCTAAAGCTTTCGCTCCTCCCCAATAGACAATAGGTTATGGTGGGAAAGTCACAAAGCAACAAACCATGAAACATAAATAAATTCAAAACATTACATAGCAACTAACATTTGGGACACCTCTCAAATGAATTTATTTAGAAGGGCCCAAATCAACTAATTACTAAAAAAAAATAATTCAGATCCTTCAACACGGCGACTGTATCAGCAACTGGATTCATGTTAAGACAAAATATATAAACCTAGTTTCTAAAGATTATTGCAGTTTGATATACTGTTTACTAAAATTAACAGTAAATAAAGCTGTTTAGATTAAGAATACTATATTCAGGACATAATCAAATCTCAATGCACTTATTGAAACTTGGCTTAGTAACACCAACTCTATTATTTCAGCTGAGGCTATGCCAGATGGTTCACCTTCCTTCATAATTCAAGATATATTGGTCAAACAGGTTGTCTTGGAATAATTTTATGTGAGGAGCTGTATATTGGAATGAAAAATGTAGATAAAATAGAATCAAGCACAATTGTAATATTAATTTATATTCCTCCTGAGTCAGATTCATTATTCATGACTGCTACCATTTACAGTCATATGAAAAAGTTTGGGAACCCCTCTCAGTCTGCATAATAAAGTATGCTACTTTCAACAAAAAAGATAACAGTGGTATGTCTTTCATTTCCTAGAAACATCTGAGTAATGGGGTGTTTTCCGAAAAAAGAATTTTAGTGAAGCAGCATTTAGTTGTATAAAATTAAATCAAAATGTGAAAAACTGGCTGTGCAAAAATTTGGATCCCCTTGTAATTTTGCTGATTTGAATGCATGTAACTGCTCAATACTGATTGGTTGGATTAGCTCGTTTAGCCTTGAACTTCATAGACAGGTGTGTCCAATTATGAGAAAAGGTATTTAAGGTGGTCAATTGCAAGTTGTGCTTCCCTTTGACTCTCCTCTGAAGAGTGACAGCATGGGATCCTCAAAGCAACTCTCAAAAGATCTGAAAACAAAGATTGTTCAGTATCATGGTTTAGGGGAAGGCTACAAAAAGCTATCTCAGAGGTTTAAACTGTCAGTTTGAACTGTAAGGAATGGAATCAGGAAATGGAAGGCCACAGGCACAGTTGCTGTTAAACCCAGATCTGGCAGGCCAAGAAAAATACAGGAGCAGCATATGCGCAGGATTGTGAGAATGGTTACAGACAACCCACAGATCACCTCCAAAGACCTGCAAGAACATCTTGCTGCAGATGGTGTATCTGTACATCGTTCTACAATTCAGCGCAATTTGCACAAAGAACTTCTGTATGGCATTGTGATGAGAAAGAAGCCCTTTCTGCACTCACGCCACAAACAGAGTTGCTTGTTGTATGTAAATGCTCATTTAGACAAGCCAGATTCATTTTGGAACAAAGTGCTTTGGATTGATGAGAAAAAAAATGGAGTTATTTGATCATAACAAAAAGCACTTTGCATGGCAGAAGAAGAACACCACATTCCAAGAAAAACACCTGCTACCTACTGTCAAATTAAGTGGAGGTTCCATCATGCTATGGGGCTGTGTGGCTAGTTAAGGGACCGGGGCCCCTGTTAAAGTCGAGGGTTGGATGAATTTAACCTAATATCAACAAATTCTTTAGGATAATGTTCAAGCATCAGTCACAAAGTTGAAGTTACACAGGGGTTGGATATTCCAAGACAATGACCCAAAATATGAAATTTACAAAGGCATTCATGCAGAGGGAGAAGTACAATGTTCTAGAAAGGCCGTCACAGTCCCCTGACTTGAATATCATCGAAAATCTATAGGATGATTTGAAGCAGGCTGTTCATGCTCGGCAGCCATCAAATTTAACTGAACTGCAGAGATTTTGTATGGATGAATGGTCAAAAATACCTCCATCCAGAATCCAGCCACTCATCAAAGGCTATAGGAGGCGTCTAGAGGCTGTTAAATTTGCAAAAGAAGGCACAACAAAGTATTGATCTGTTGGGGTGCCCAGATGTATGCACCTGTCTAATTTTGTTATGATGCATTTTGCATATTTTCTGTTAATCCAATAAACTTAATGTCACTGCTGAAATACTACAGTTTCCATAAGTTATGTCATATATTAAAAGGAAGTTGCTACTTTGAAAGCTCAGCCAATGATAAACAAAAATCCAAAGAATTAAGAGGGGTTCCCAAACTTTTTCATATGACTGTATGTGACCTAGCCAATAACTGCGAACATAAACTGCTGTAGGGTGAATTTAATATTGTTTTAGATGTGGAAACAGACATCTTTAGGAAATGCTTTACACCAGCGTTTCTCAACCTTTAACTATTTGCGACCCGAGTTTTCATAACAGTTTTAATTGCGCCCCCCTAACATTTTTTGAAATGTAGATGCATATTTTATTATACCTACTTAACTTTTATTGACATTTATCTAACTCTATATTTATTGTTCTACATAGTATTACATAGTATACATAGTATTAGAATGTAGTTTAAGTTAATTTGTTTTGGTTTCAACAGATGTTTTTTTCATATTTTTGATTCTTGTTTTCTTTTTTTCACATCTTCACACCCCTCTTTTTGTTACTTCACGCCCCCCTGGAGGGCCCGCCCCACAGGTTGAGAACCACTGATTTACACACACACTAAGCTCAGTATAGTATTACATCAGCTGGGAAACTCCTACTTTTGCTTGTATATACTAACGAGTCACTTCAGCTTAATAACGATACCCAAATTCATAACATAGATTTCTATAATGAAACTTACTACCAGTGCCTTAGAACTGTTCCCACCAAACCTAATGAAAAGCTCAATCGTCATTCTGGAAGCATGCATTCTCAACATCACTTAGATTTGTATTGATAGGCACTAAAAATGATGGTGGCCAAATCATAAAAAGTCACATGTAAATCCAAATATACCTAATAATTATAGACTAATTTTTTTTTTAAAGTAGCAGCCTCACAGATTCAGTGTAACTTTCATGCTAGTCACCAAAGGGCAAAAACATTGACTTCTGCTGCCAATTAAGATTTAATATCTTCTCAAGGTGTACAGCTACCTTGACCTTGGATTTAAGCAGAAAGGTTGATGCTACGGATTCTTTTGTGTTCTCAGGCATTGTTCTTGTGTGGTTTAGTTAAAACTTATCAATCAGAATGCACAGAAATGTGATCAAAATACTGCATCACTACGTTATGAAGTTAGATAAGGTGTCCCTCAGGGCTAAGTACTTGGACTGTCAGTGTTTCTGACATGCTACCATTGGGAGCATATTATTCACTTTCACTCTTATGCAGATGATACTTGGTCTTTCTTTTCATCAAATCCCCTGACATTTCTCCTGTTCTATGCTAATTAATTGTGCAGAGTCAAATGAGCAAACTACTTATGTTTAAATATAGAAAAAACAGAAATGCTATTAATTAATTGGATTGTTACAGACAGGAAAAAATATTGTTATTCTTTAACTTTCAGTAGAAGACCTAAACCCTACAATGCACCATTCATGCATTTGTCTTTGGTACTAATATTTTACCATGCACAATATAATAATACCCAAAATCCACTTATTCCCATTAAAAAATTCTGAAACAAATACAGAGAAGTATGTTCATTCATTCATTCATTCATTTCAAGTGGAAATGACTATTCTAATGTGCTATTTGCAGATGCCATATAGCTTTTAGTCAATTTAAAAAGATGCTTTAAGGATGATTATTCGAAATGAGAAGTATGACTACAGTATATTACTCCGTTTCTTTATTTTGGTTTCCAGTTAAATGTATCTCTAATTTCAAAATTTTCCTTTTTACACATAAAGCTTTAAATGGTTTATTAAACAGAATTATCAGTGCAAACATACAGTACCATAAATGTTTCTCTTCTTGGCTCCCTGCTATGACAGTCGGTGCTACTTCTACATTTCCAGACTGCAACTCCTGCCTGTTTATCCTGAGACCAGACATATTAGGAGCCTTAAGGTAAAATGATAAAAGGATTAAATCTGTTCCGTATTAGGCTGTCCAGCACAAACCTCTGACATAGTGAATCACAATTAGGAGAACAGACACCATTTGGCCTACATCATCAAATCTGCGTCTTTATCTGTTTTAACCCTACTACTGACCAGGCTTATTTGCATCACAAAATCTGCTGACTAGAATTTGTGTGAAGGAATGCATCTAACTGCAGTATTTGTTTTCACTTCTCCAATGTTGGAAAGCCTTATCTAAATTATAACGTTAATGGACTTCATATTATCATGATTGGTTTTTGTTAATTATTGAGATTTCTATTGTTTTACTGTTTGTTTAACGTAAATTGTGTGTTTATGTTTGGAAAAGTTTAGTAATTTAGTGCTAATAAATTATATGTGCAAATGCAATGAGCCTGTACTCATTTAGAAACATTACACAAACATTAAAGCCTCTAAATGTCAATGAATTTTAAAGTTATTTTATTACTATATTTAGATGCCTGCAAAGTTATACTTGTTAAGTGAGCATTTGTTGATACAGGCAGAAACGGATAAAAAGTAATCAAATAATCATGTGAAACGTTTTCATTAACAAGAGGTAATTTTAATTTTGAATGTCAAAATCAATGATGCTAATTATATAGCAACCATGCACAACAATGTTAAATTGCAGATTGGGATGAGCTAAACAAGAAGCATGATGAGGAGTTTTAGAAAAAAAATCTAACACAAGTCTTAATGCATTACATGAGCAGGAGAGAGCACACAAAAACTGAATAGGTAACAGTGAACAAATTTGTAAGGGCAAATTTTTAGGTAGTAATCAAAATTAAATTGAAGGTCAAAAGTAGGAGAACACAGAAGGCAACCTACAAATCAATGTATCTACTTATATAATAAAACACTGAGGGCTGTATGTCCAGTCCCTCAGAGCAATCAAGTGGGCGGCGAAGGAGCAGTACAGGAAAAAGCTGGAACAGAAGTTGCAGAATAACAGCATGAAGGAAGTGTGGGATGGGATGAAGATCATCACTGGCTGCAGCTCGCAGTGGGGTCCCACCATTGAGAGAGACGTGGAGAGAGCAAACCTGATGAACAACTTCTTTAACAGATTTGACCACCCTAACCCACTCTTACCTTAGAGTACTGCATCCTCCACCCATGCTTCTGCTTATACCAGCATAGAAGAGAGGTTCCCCCCACCCACAATTACAGCAGCCCAGGTAAGCAGAGAGCTGAGGAGACTTCGTGCCAGCAAAGCAGTGGGTCCAGATGGAGTATCACCATCACCTGAGCCTGGAACAGGGGAGAGTCCCAAGACTTTGGAAAACATCTTGCATCACCCCAGTCCCAAAGGTATCATGTCCTGGTGAGCTGAATGAATTCCGGCTGTCGCTCTGACGTCACATGTGATGAAGACCATGGAGCAGCTGCTGCTTCACCACCTGAGGCCACAGGTCTGCCACGCCCTCGACCCTCTGCAGTTCACATACCAGGAGAAGGTGGGAGCGGAGTATGCCATCATCTATATGATACACCGATTCCTCTCCCACTTGGACAGAGGCAATGGTGGTGCTGTAAGAATTACGTTTCTGGACTTCTCTAGTGCCTTCAAAACCATCCAACCTCTGCTCCTTAGGTACAAGCTGACAGAGATGGGAGTAGATTCATACCTTGTGGCATGGATCGTGAACTATCTTACAGAAAGACCTCAGTATGTGCGTCTCGGGAACTGCAGGTCTGACATTGTGGTCAGCAACACAGGAGCGCTGAAGGGGACTGTACTTTCTCCAGTCCTGTTCAAACTACAGTATATACGTCAGACTTCCAATACAACTCAAGAGTCCAGCCACGTGCAAAAGTTCGCTGACACTGCTATCAAGGGCTGCATCAGGAGTGGGCAGGAGGAGGAGTATAGGAACCTAATCAAGGACTTTGTTAAATGGTGAGACTCAAACCACCTACACCTGAATACCAGCAAAACCAAGGAGCTGGTGGTGGATTTTAGGAGGCCCAGGCCTCTCCCGCACCCTGTGATTATCAGAGGCGACTGTGTGCAGAGGGTACAGACCTATAAATACCTGGGAGTACAGCTGGATGATAAATTGGACTGGACTGCCAATAATGATGCTCTGTGTAAGAGAAGACAGAGCCGACTATACTTCCTTAGAAGGCTGGCGTCCTTCAACATCTGCAATAAGATGCTGCAGATGTTCTATCAGACGGTTGTGGCAAACGCTCTCTTCTACGTGGTGGTGTGCTGGGGAGGCAGCATAAAGAAGAGGGACACCTCCCGCCTGGACAAACTGGTGAGGAAGGCAGGCTCTATTGTAAGCACATAGCTGGACAGTTTGACATCTGTGGCAGAGCGACGGGTGCTGAGCAGGCTCCTGTCAATCATGAAGAATCCAATGCATCCACTGAACAGTATTATCACCACACTATGCGACTCTTCAATTCCACCCGGGGGTTAAACATTACCACTACACAACATTATAGACTATTATACCTGCCTCATAATCTCACAATCTCCACCTTGCGTTTTTTAACTTGCACTACACTTTTATTGCTCTTTAATTTAATATTGTTCTTTACCAGTATACTGCTGCTGGAGTATGTGAATTTCCCCTTGGGGATTAATGAAGTATCTATCTATCTATCTGTCTATATATCTATCTCTAACCTGCTCTGCATGTGTATTACGCCAATGTTTTGAACCTCTTAAAGATGGTCTACTTTGTCTTCTACTCTTTGCCTTTTTTTTGCCGTTCACGCTTGGACCTGTTAGGTTTTCAATTCCACTTGGTCCGGGCTGATTATAATTTTGCTTATTTTCCGAATTTTTACTTAGATTATTATTGTTCTTTTTTGAATTCTTTTCTCTCCAACGCTTTTGGGCATCTTTTCGATGTGCTTCCCTTTCTTTTTTGCTTAGTCGTTGACTATTCCTCTAGAACGTATAAAATTATTGTCCAGAAAAGGACTACATTCAAGGAAATTAATAGATTGCATGTCTTGTATTAAAATGAGGAAAATGTAAAAATTTCTAAGAGCTGAGAACACAGGAACTGTGTCTGACAATAGCATTCACATGAATGAGAGGTAAGTGGACAGCAGGTGTGGTTAAATCTCTTGACACAAAATCTCGTCTCACAGGACTTGAAATTGTCTCTCTGAAAAAGTCTCGTCTCATCCCAGGATTTATATATATATATATATATATATATATATGAGAGTAATGTCACCTGGCATCCAGAAGAGGGTTGCAGCTTCCACTGAACAAAGGCACCAAGATTTAAAAAGAAAGAGGCACGTAAGGGCCATCATATCAGGTGAACAGAAGCTCCTAAATAAACGGGCATTTTGCTGTGCTAGTGAAACAGCATGTAAATGTGGATCAGACTCAGGAGCATCCTAGAAAGCAGGAAGAGATTCATACTACTAAGAAGATTATTACATGTTGGAAAGTGAATAGACATGGGGGTGTGTGTCACATAGCTGTGTTTGGAGAAAAAGGGAAACAGTGAAACCTACATAGAAGTGTGGCGGTGGTGGATGCTTCAAGAATGAACTAAAGTCCTGCCAGATGTTAGTTGGCAGGCAACTCATCATTATGCAGGGATGCCTTACCTCTGCCTACAAAGTTAAATTCAACTAAAAAGAGCATGGACGGGGTGATTGTGCTGCCTTGGAAACTTTCGGAAAGCAATTTAAGGCTCAAGGGTGTAGAGACACCAGAAGAAGGGATTTTCAGTTCTTGGCTTGGATGGGGTGCAAAGCTACTTCATGGAGTTAATTGAGTTTATAGCTGGGAGAAGAACAGGTTGAGCAGTTTGGTGGAAGACAGGCAAGGTTCTGAAGAGGGAGAAAGAGTGAGGGGAGATAAAATGGCATATGGTTGTGGAAGTGGGGGTGCCTCCTTCTCCAAGTAGAGTGGCAGCAGGTATTGTTACTTTCCATTTAGTTTGTAATATTCTGTTATCATTTCCTTTACACTTTGTTGTATGCATTAGATATTTAATAAAAAAAAGTTTTTGACTCTTTTGGCTCTTAGTTATAAATAAAAATCCCCTGAATTGCCTGTCAAAACACTTGCATTCCTCATTACAATGTTTATTATTATTATTATTATTATTATTATTATACAGTCTTGCTTGATATAAATAAGCAAATCTACCAACAAATCCTACAGGAACTCAATATGAGCCTATTAAAATATGCATATGAAAATAAAAGAGTAATGCAGTGTGTAGATTATGAACACACGGTAACTGTAGAGGTATCATTCAGATTTAATTGAGATTGAATTATTATACTATAGATGTCATTGTTTAATAGTTACACTTCATATATTTTATATAGATGGTCAGAGAAAGGTAAACTCCTTAAAAAAAAACGCTCAAGGAAAAACTCAGTCAAACTAGCAGAGATGTGGTGCCCTAGAAGTGACACACACACTCATACTGTGTATAATAAACTTGTCTATAAATAATATATTGGATACATTTTAAATGCCTTTAAATGTTACCAAGCACATTTGCATAGTGCCAAAGCTCCTTTGGGGCATGTTGTGCTAATTATGGAAATGCATAATGACTTTCTCCCTTCCATTAGGATAACATTCTACACAAATAAAAAGACAGACTATTTTGTTAAATATCGCTATGATTAATCTAAATTTCTAAAGACTACTTTCTTTTCTAAGTGAACTATACTTACCAATTTTTTTTAACTTGCTCTTGATTTACTGTATAATGGGTACTGCCATTTACCATTTGAATATAAACTGAGTCTTTTCTACCCTTTTTTTTTAAAAAAAGGAAATGTGATTTTAAAATGCATGAAAACATAAATACACTCAAATCATGGCTTTTGCACATGGACATGCTACAGTGTCAAATTGCTTTACATAGCAACAGCAGATTTAAATATTATGACATACATATTGACCACATAATTAAAAAATAAAAACTCATTCAAGCATATTCAAACAGGCTCTTTCATACACACAGGAGAAAATATGTAATTAAGAAATGCTCAAGTGAAAAAGAAAGATAACAAACACTATGTGTCCCATTGGGCCAACATAGTCTGAGCAGTACATGCTTCTCCTGTCTGCCCTAAAGGGAAACAAGGACAACAGTAAAATCAACCCGTGAAATTATGATAGAAAGAAAGATGAAGGGGCTGATTAATTGAAAGGAGGAAATCATAGCACCAATTGAAGAAGTAAAGAATAACAAAGAAGAAGGATTGACAACATACCAGCCAAATTCCTTAAAATATTAGGAGAGAATGTAACAAATGAATTAGCAAAAATATTCCAGATTATGTTTGGAATACGAGAGTGGCCATTTATAGAGAAATGGTCAACATCATGAAAAAAGTCAATGTGATGTAGCTTGGAAATTATCAAGTCATCTCATGACACTGAAACAGAATTAAATATTCTTGCAAAAAGACAAAGAATGTTGCAAAGGTGCGATAAAAGCTCATCAGGAGAGGTGTAAAAAAAAAAATAAATTGGGAAGCTGTCAGGTCATGCAAAGTAAAAGTAAAAGTGGAGCGAAATCGACAGAAGCTAACTTACATTTTGTTATTTATAAGAAGTCTTTCAAACAAGCCGATTCAATCCAGCTGATCATAGATTTGGAAGAACACTGGAATTAATTAATAGGACAAACTGGAATTAATAAATGCCTGCCTGAAGCAAGGCACATTTTGCCACAACCCACATATTACCAGAGGAGATAGAGAGGTTAGGAGCACGTGCTGATACAGCCGCACTCACCACACGACAAACCAACTCAGGTTTCAGATTAGGACCTGAGTGCAGCCACACTAGATCAGATGGAGTGGAACAGTGTGAGGTTTTTTTTATGGTGGCTGGAGTGCCAATTCTGCCACCAACCCCCAGGTTTTTCCCTGCAGGTTGGAGGGCCTACATGCAGGGACAAATGCAGAGTAACGTCATACCCAGGACGGAGCAATTGCAGGTTAAGGGCCTTGCTCAAGGGCCCAACAGATCAGAAACCCTTTTGGCATTTTAAGGGATTCGAACCGGCAACCTTCTGATTGCCAGTGCAGATGCCTAGCCTCAGAGACATCACTCCTCCATATTACCAGGTGTGGCATATAAACAGGCATCCAGCTCAGGGAAGAGGATGGGAGGCCCAAGAGAAACATCATTGACCACCTTGGCAGAAAGATCACATCATGCCAAGCCGGTATAAAATAATATAGGGACCAGAGGAAGCCGGAGCTTGGGAGTGAGTCCATTTCCCATACGTTAGGTGGCAGTGGCCCTTGTGTAACAGCCCTGTTAGGACACCTGAAGTGGTGATAGGGAAATGGAGTCTGGAAGTGCAGCCCTGTAGGGGTCCCTTGGGATCAGTAGAGGGCGCTGTTGGGGGAGGTCCACTCTACTTTGTCTATGACCCAGAAGTGCTTCCTAGAGGGGATGGAATGATACCAGAAGCATTCCCGAGTCCGATATATAAGAAGGGATGCAGCCACAGATGGGCGAGTTGGAGTTGGGAGGCAGCGGGCAACACTCATCGGAGATGAAGGAGGAAGAATAAGAGCACCCGTTAGATCATTGACTCGATAGTTGGTGGCTTATTATTATTATTGTGATTGGACAATAGGATTGTGAGAAGGTGAGAAAAGAATAAAAGACTTTTATTTTATTCTATTAAACGTGAGGTGTATAGCTGGGACTGTGGTTTAAGGCTCTCTGGCACTCTCTTCTGGTCACACAGGGTTGAGGAGACACATTTAATCCACACACTATCCATCCATCCATCCATCCATTATCCAACCCACTATATCCTAACACAGGGTCACGGGGGTCTGCTGGAGCCAATCCCAGCCAACACAGGGTGCAAGGCAGGAAACAAATCCCGGGCAGGGCTCCAGCCCACCGTGGTCCACACACTATATATATTTAAAAAGTGAAATAATTTGCTTTAAAACAAAGAAACACATAAAACAGACATTATAAACAATAAAAATGAATGATTATTCACCATTTCTGTTTGGCCCAAATATATATTTTAATTGAGTTTTGCGATTGCAGAATTGAATGTGAAATGAACCTCGGCTACTTCTCTAAACATATTGTCAGTTTTAAACTGTTCTGCAAGCTAAAGTACCTGCTTGTTTAACTAAACATACACAGTGCAAACTTAAAGGACACTTAACAGACACTGTACATGTGACTGACACATAACTAACAGAAATTAACATAATTTCAGAAAATGACTGCACCGTTTTGATTCTCAGAAGCTCATGGTGCAACAAAGTTGTGCACATTGTGATATATAAAATTTTAACCTTTTATAATGAAAGTAACTCTCACCATTTTTAAAGGTAGTATATTAATAAGGCACTGTATATACGAGGTTTAAGTCAAAACTTTTCCACTCCTTTGCTATAATGTTGCTTGGGTTCGGTTTACAGATTCTCCCGCATACATGTGGAAATAAAATATGTCTGTGATCACAGTGGTAAAGTTTCAATCTCGATCGGTCAGTTTCTCTTGTTGCTGTCTTCTTGGAGTAAACATCTGCATCAAAAAAGAGCAGCGAGCTGTAATCTTCTTTTTATGGGCTGAAGGTGTACCAGGGGTCAAAATCCATAGAGGACTTTCTATACAATATGGAGACAGTGTTTTGCCAGAGCAGAGTGTTTCCGAATAGATTAAGAAGTTCAAAAATGGTCAGAGAAATGTTAAACATGAAGAAGGAGCAGGATGTCTTTCCAAATCCATTAAAGATGATTAAGCAGGCCCATACTTTGATTCTAATAAACTGACAAGAATTTTGGTCACTGGTACACCATCTGCCCATAATAAAGTGGATCACGGCTTGCTGTTCTTTTTTGGTGCAAGCAGAGAGTGGAGCAGCCATGTTTAATTCTAAAAAACAAGAAGACAAACTGACTGATCAAGGTTGAAACTTTACCTCTGCAATAGAGACACCACATTTCCATATGTGTGGAGGCAAAGCTGAACAGCCAACCCAAACAAAATTATCTAATAAGTGTGAATAATTGTTGACTTACCCTTGTAAATGTAATTATAAAGGTTCATAGTTAACTCTAATTTCATTATGTTAAATATATATACATGTATATATATTGTGATAAATTAAGGTCACAAGACAAAGTTAAAGTGTTGGGGAATAAGCCCCGTATATTGCTGGAGCAATTTCATTGGTCAAAATAGTAAGAAAACATCACATTTTCGACAAACATTTGGCTTTTGCAATGGCTTTTTATATCATATGGAAAATGGCGGCCAGAAATGAATCATAACGGAAGTGACGTCATCTGGAGGGAACCAGAAGTGACATTATCACAATGAACTGGAAGTGACGTCATCCGAAGAGGGCCGGAAGTGACGTCATCTGAAAAGGACCGGAAGTGACGTCATCACTCTGAGCCGGAAGTGAAAGCATCTGTGGGGAACCGGAAGTGGTGTCATCACACAGAGCCAGAAGTGACGTTGTAGAGGAAGTGGATGAGTCGCCATTTTCATAGATCTGGATTGGTGTAGGTATGGTTGTACTATTTGTCATCTTTACTTCTGCAAGGTTAGAGAGACAGGCATCATTACCACAGTACAACCCCCCATCTGTTAATTCTTCACTCACCTGAGGACATGTTGACTGCCTCCTAAGCGCACGTGTGTGACATGGCACCCCCTTCAGCCCAGACCCATCGGGTCGGGCGGCCTGCACCGAGAGGTCGAAGGTACGAGATTGTCCGTCAGCGTTGGCTTGAAGGGATCCCTGACGATAAGTGACATTAAATCTGTAAGGTTGCAAATCCAAAAACCACCTGGTGACACGAGGGTTAAACTCTTGGTTCAGAGCCATCCACTGTAAATCGGCATGGTCCGTCACCAGAGTAAACTCTCGTCCCAACAGGTAGTAGTGAAGTTATGTCACCGCCAACTTAATCGCCAAGGCTTCCCTCTCCACCGCTGCATAACGAGTCTCTTGATCCAACAGTTTCTGGCTGAGGAATAAGACAGGGTGTTCAGCACCGTCGATGCATTGGCTCAACACAGCACCCAATCCTGTGTCCGATGCATCGGTCTAGAGAATAAAATGACAAGAAAAGTCAGGAGATCTCAAAACAGGTGATGACGTAAGGGCCAACTTAAGGTCACAAAATGCAGCTTCAGTAGTCTCATCCCATTCTACTATAAAAGGAGCCCTTTTCTTTGTTAAATTTGTGAGAGGTGTAGCCCTCTCAGAGAAACGAGGTATAAAACGACAGTAATAACTCGCCAACCCCAAGAAAGCTTGTACTTGCCTCTTTGTAATTGGACGGGGCCACTTGAAAATGGCATCAATTTTGGAACACTGTGGTTGAACCGTCCCCCCACCTACTAGATAGCCTAGATATTTGGCCTCGTTCAAGCCAAAGAAAAACACTTCTTTGGGTTGATCCGAAGTCCATCTTGAGCCAGCGTGGTAAGAACGGCCAGTACCTGCTTTATATGATCCTTCCAAGTGCTGGAATAGATGACAATGTCATCCAAATAGGCGGCACTGTAGGAATTGTGGGGATGTAGCAGGGTATCCACCAGACGCTGGAAAGTTGTAGGGGCCCGGTGCAAACCAAATGGAAGAACCTTGTAATGCCAGTGTCCACTAGGAGTACTAAAGGCGGATTTCTCTTTTGCAGAAGACGTTAAGGGAATTTGCCAGTACCCTTTCATCATGTCAAGTGTAGTTAAGAATTGGGCATTTCCCAGCCATTCGATAAGATCATCCACTCTAGGCATAGGATACGCATGGAATTTGGAAACCTGATTAAGTCAACGGAAATCATTACAGAACCTCCAAGGCCCGTCAGGTTTAGGAATTAAGACGATAGGACTAGACCATGGACTGTAACTGTCCTCAATAATGTCCATCTCTAGCATACATTTAATTTCCAACTCCACTTCATTCTTCTTTGCTTCAGGAAGCCTATATGGGCATTCTCTGACAACCACCCCTGGATCAGTAACAATGTCATGTTCAATCAGCTCAGTGCGACAGGGTAGCTCACTAACCACTTCCGGGATGGACAAGATAGCTGATTCCATCTCTTGTTGTTGTTGCCAAGACAAATTAGAACCGAAATTAAGGGGTTGATATTCAGAAAAAAGGGAGCGTGGCTGTCCAGAGAGAGGCTCAGAGTCTCTGTCCTTCCATGGTTTCAGCAAATTAATATGGTAACACGCTCGCTTGGCCGACGATTAGGTTGTTTAACCAAATAGTCGACAAACCCTTTTCGTTCCTTAATTTCATAAGGCCCTTGCCAATGAGCCAACAGTTTTGAATGAGAAGTAGGCACGAGCACCATAACACGATCCCCCGGCCGGAATTCACGAAGGGTGGAGTTGCGATTATATTGCAACTGAGCTGCTTGAGCTTTCTCCATATGTTCTTTTAGTACCGGTCGAATCTTACTTAATCTTTCACGTAATTGCGCGATGTATTCCAAAATATTAGAGGTTGGTAGGACCTCCTCTTCCCAACCTTCTTTTAACATATTCAGTAGACCCCGAGGTTGTCTTCCGTATAGGAGTTCAAAAGGAGAAAACCCTGCAGAGGTCTGTGGGACTTCCCGATAAGAAAAGAGGACGAGGGGCAGTAACTGATCCCAGTTACAACCATCCTCTCTAACTACCTTGCGTAACATCTGTTTGAGAGTTTAAATCGTTCTACCAAGCCGTCCGTCTGGGGGCAATAGACCGATGTTTTCAGATGTGTAATGCGCAGTAACTTAACAACCTCCCTGAACGTCTCCGACGTGAAAGGAGTTCCTTGGTCAGTTAAAACCTCTTTGGGAATCCCCACACGCGCGAATATCCCTACCAATTCCCGAGCGATTATTTTAGAAGTAGCTGAGCGCAAAGGAACAGCCTCTGGAAATCGTGTGGTATAATCCACTAGAACCAAAATATATTTATGACCTCGGAGCGAAGGTTCGATGGGTCCTACGAGGTCAATTCCTACTCTTTCAAAGGGAATGTCGATTAAAGGAAGAGGAATAAGAGGAGCACGGTCCCTCTTAGGAATCTGTCGAATCTGGCACTCCGGACATGAAGTGCAGAAACGACGGACCTCCTCATTTATTCCCGGCCAATAGAATCTGAACTTAATACGTTCTAAGGTTTTATCGGTCCCCAAAAAGGCTCCGAGTAAATAAGCATGAGCTAACTCACACACGTAACGATGAAAAGTACGGGGAATTAATAGTAATGTTCTTATTTCCCCATCATGTGCAGCCACACGATATAACAGATCATTTTTTATAACAAAGTAGGGCATTCGATTGTTAACAACTCGACCATCCGTTGGGCACTATTAACATCTGGCCTTAGCCATCTGCCCACTTTTCCCCATACCTTGTACACTTGGGTACGAATGGATCGTTCGGGGTCAAACCTCCATGCTCGCCACTCTCTCGCCTGCTGTGCCGCTGATACACCGTAGCGTTTAAAAATCTCTTTTTAGGAGCTCATAATCGGCAGCCTGCTCCTCAGTGAGCTCATAGTAAGCCCTCTGCGTCTCCCCCTTCAGATAGGGCGCCAGAATGTAAGCCCATTCCGTCTGCGGCCATGCATTGTGTTTAGCATTGCGTTCGAAAACCAGGAAGTATGTCTCAACATCATCATCTTCCGTTAAATAAGTTAATAAAGGAGGTACAAACCTCGATGTCTCCACTCTTGTTACTGCTGCCTCTTGAGCTTCTGATTCAGCCAACCGGGTCCTCGTGTCTCCTAATTGCAGCTTCAGTTGCTGTAATTCGGCAATCATAGTGTTCAGCATGGCGTTCAGGTCCTGTCCCTCTGACATCTTGGAATAATGTATAAATCCTGCCGACTAGGCCAATTGTGACAAATTAAGGTCACAAGACAAAGTTAAAGTGTTGGGGAATAAGCCCCGTATATTGCTGGAGCAATTTCGTTGGTCAAAATTGTAAGAAAACATCAAACATTCGACAAACGTTTGGCTTTTACAATGGCTTTTTATATCATATGGAAAATGGCAGCCAGAAATGAAGCATAACGGAGGTGACGTCATCTGGAGGGAACTGGAAGTGATGTCATCATGCTGAGCCGGAAGTGATGTCATCTGGAGAGGAGCGGAACTGACGTCATCACGCCGAGCTGGAAGTGACGTCATCTGAAGAGGACTGGAAGTGATGTCATCACGCTGAGCCGGAAAGAGGCGTCATCTGTAGGGAACCGGAAGTGACGTTATCACACAGAGCCGGAAGTAATGTTGTAGAGGAAGTGGATGAGTCACCATTTTCATAGATCTGGACTAGTGCAGGTATTGTTGTACTATTTGTCGTCTTTACTTCTGCAAGGTCAGAGAGAGAGAGGCATCATTACCACAGTACAACCCCCCATCTGTTAATTCTTCACTCACCTGAGGACATGTTGACTGCCTCCTAAGCGCACGTGTGTGACAATATATATATATATATATATATATAAACTCAGCAAAAAAAGAAACGTCCCTTTTTCAGGACTGTGTATTTCAACAATAATGTTTTAAAAATCCAAATAACTTTACAGATCTTCATTGTAAATTGTTTAAACAATGTTTTCCATGCATGTTCAATTAACCATAATCAATTAATTAACATGCACCTGTGGAATGGTCGTTAAGACCTTAACAGCTTACAGAAAGTAGGCATTTAAGGTCACAGTTCTAAAAACGCAGGACACTAAAGAGACTTGTCTACCGACTGTGAAAAACACCCAAAGAAAGATGCCCAGGGTCCCTGCTCATCTGCGTGAACGTGCATTAGGCATGCTGCAGGGAGGCATGAGGACTGCTGATGTGGCTAGGGCAATAAATTGCCATGTCCACACTGTGAGA
>JANRMT010062790.1:19076931-19096193 GCA_026402145.1 Polypterus bichir lapradei | reverse complement strand
TTAACTTTTGTAAGTAAGCTGTAAGGAATGAGCCTGCCAAATTTCAGCCTTCTACCTACACGGGAAGTTGGAGAATTAGTGATCAGTGAGTCAGTGAGTATCACGTTGGAAAGTTCAATATGGTGGCCGAAAGTGGTGTCCTACCACCGAAATAAGTACATAAATTGGTTTCTGTTAGTGCAGGGAAGCTGACTACCAAATTTCGTGAAGAAGGGGCCATAAATAAGAAAGTTCAACATGGCGGACGCTGTCGACCGTTATGACCGTTACGTGTAGAATTTCGAAATGAAACCTGCTTAACTTTTGTAAGTAAGCTGTAAGGAATGAGCCTGCCAAACTTCAGCCTTCTGCCTACACGGGTAGTTGGAGAATTAGTTACGTTGGAAAGTACAATATGGCGGCCGACAATGGCGTCATACCACCGAAATAAGTACGTACATCGGTTTCGGTTAGCGCAGGGAAGCCACCTACCAAATTTCGTAAAGATGGGGTCAGCCTTCTACCTACACGGGAAGTTGGAGAATTAGTGACATTGGAAAGTTGAATATGGTGGCCGACAGTGGCTTCATACCACCAAAATAAGTACGTACATCGGTTTCGGTTAGTGCAGAGAAGCCGCCTACCAAATTTCGTGAAGATGGAGCCATAAATAAGAAAGTTCAACATGGCGGACATTATCAACCGTTATGACCGTTACGTGTAGAATTTCGAAATGAAACCTGCTTAACTTTTGTAAGTAAGCTGTAAGGAATAAGCCTGCCAAATTTCAGCCTTCTACCTACACGGGAAGTTGGAGAATTAGTGATGAGTGAGTGAGTGAGTGAGTGAGTCAGTGAGGGCTTTGCCTTTTATTAGTATAGATATATATATGTAGTGTTGCATTACCAAAGTGATGCATGAGGTGTTCACCTGGTTGGCTCACCCCATGTGCCAGCCCTGAATCTGCAGCAGTAAGACTAGTAGAACTAAGGAGGTAGGCCTAGGACTCACTCACTGGTGGACTTCAGTCTGTTCTTCCTGTGAAATGGATATTTAACATTTTTACTTTGCTTTTTTTCCCAAGTGAGCGCGATGCAAACCTTATTATGAAGTTCTCTGACAACATAACAGTATGGGTTTGATTAAATAGCTATGATAAGAAAGCCCACAGGGAAGAAGTTAAACTTTTTACTGTGTTATAATCATGAAATTGGAGTCAGAAAATTGTTATCGTCCTTTGACTGCAGCACCAGAGTCTCAACTGCTTTAATAAGTAGGACTACAACTCCAACTGTGATGTCTGTCAGTTTTGTAGCAGCTAACATACTAATAAAAACACATCAATATGCCAACTGTAAATGTCAGTCATTCTCCAACCCGGTATATCCTAAAACAGGGTCACTGGGAACCAATCCCAGACAGCACAGGGCGCAAGGCAGCAACAAATCCCAGGCAGGGCGCCAGCTCACCACAGGACACACACACACACACACCAAGCACACACTATAGATAATTTAGAATTGCCAATACACCTAATCTGCACGTCTTTGGACTGTGGGAGGAAACCGGAGCACCCGGAGGAAACTCACGCAGACATGGGGAGAACCCGGGAAGCAACCCCCAGGGAACTGCAAATGTTATTTAAATAAAAAAAAATGATCCCTATATAAAAAATATAAATGGTTGCAACATTCCAATAAAAATGAGCCAGAAACTGGGAAATAACAGCTTGGTTAGCTAAGGCAGGAGTCAAATTAAAATCAGAAGTTGTCTGAAACCAAAACCTGTAGCCACAGGACTAAATTCAAGAATTACATCTTTAAAGAATTTAAGAGCATTTACTTTTGTTCTGCTTGGATTTTTTGACATAGACTTGCATCATGGATAAAGTTGTAGTTTGGATTTGCATTTCTGCTTCAATGTATTTAGAGTTTTGAATGAATTAGTTAAGTTCATTTAAAGCTCTCTGCCTTTGATAATGTTTCTGTTTTGAGATGTTCTGTTTAGGATATTGTTTTGTCTTCTTTTACTTTCTTGATCTCAGTTTAGTTAGTTTCTCTTTAAAAAATATTTTTGTTCTTTTTTACCTGTACTGGTTGTTGGTATACTTTAATTTTTCTAATACAGTAATTTATTAAACAAAATTTAATTATAACGTGGTTTTGATGAGGGCTTTTCTATAATACTGGTATTCCCCTTTGGGACATCCTAACAAACATCATGTCAAAATATTTGGAGCTGCCACTCTAAAAGGAAATGTAGCTAAACTGTGAGCTGCTAGGCACTGGTTGAAGGCCACTACTGACTTGCTGCATGAGGCTCTGTGAATCACATTTCATTTGAAAAAAAAACAAACAAAATAACCAAAACAACAACTAGAACTTGTTGTGTGCTTTGGGATAGAGTTGACTAGGAGGCTGCTCTGTAAAATAAAGTATAGCTTTTTCATAAATGTCCACATACAATTCATGCAGGCAGTTCAAGCTTCATGCTGTACATAATACTTAGGTACCTTGCTGTTCTCATCTAAAAAAATTCTTTCTATATACAGCAAGGCCTCTTAAAAGCTGTCTCTTAAATGCCGAGAGTACAAATAAATGCCAAGTCAAATTAATGGGGAGCTTTTAGAAATTCAGATAATGGCATAAACGGACTTGCGGTCACAGAAGCTCACCCTGTAGGCATAAGTTATTTCCATGACAGATGGAAGATTTGCAAAGAAACTGTGACTGTCTGTCACGTTGCATCTCTCTAGAAATATTGTTTTCTTTATCAGAGGACATTAATTTCATTAACAGCCTGCCCACACGTAAGTAAAGATCAGTCTTCAGCTTTCAGAGGGAATAAGGAACAAGGGGGAATGATAATGACACCACCATGTTTTATCAAAAGGGCCAGTTGCAGTAACATCAGCTGTAATTTTTTAAAGAGCAGTAGTTATATAAAGTCGAGTTGGTTACGCAAGTCTAGTAAATATGAAAGTCATGGTGATTACTTTATTTCAGGGCTGGGGCTACCTGGCAAATTAACTGCTGCCAAGATAGGAGTGTTCCCTATGCTTATTGTTAATAATTGTTAAAAGGTGTCATTTCACCCTACTTTCTCCTGTATTGTTAATAGTGTCTGAGTGAAAAAATATACTGAAATGTTTATCATCTCAAATTAAAATTATGGGGCAGCATGGGGGTGGCATGGTGGCACAGTGGGTAGTGCTGCTGCGTTGCAGTTAGGAGACCCGGGTTCACTTCCTGGGTCCTCTCTGCGTGGAGTTTGCATGTTCTCCCCATGTCTGCGTGGGTTTCCTCCGGGTGCTCCGGTTTCCTCCCACAGTCCAAAGACATGCAGGTTAGGTGCATTGGCGATCCTAAATTGTCCTTGGTGTGTGATTGGTGTGCAGGGCGCCCTGCCTGGGGTTTGTTTCCTGCCTTGCGCCCTGTGTTGGCTGGGATTGGTTCCATCAGACCCCTGTGACTCTGTAGTTAGGATATGGATAATGGATGGATGGATGGAGCAGCATTGAACACAAGTTTGATTTCAATTGAGATTTGAAGATGTTTTAGTAGCATTTCCCTATTAAGTTATGACTCTAAATTGGTTTGAATGCAGCTAAGATAAATAAGCAGGTAAACAAAATTAACCAACGGGTAGTTAAAATATTCAGTCCAGCAATTCCTTTTCTGAGCATGCATTTATCATTAGGCTTAAAGTTTATACTTACTATAATAGTAGGTCACAGGGAGTCACCACCCATACTGTCAGGCTCAAATAACAACAAAACTATAATAATATTTATAATAATCAGGCTCAAGTAATAATAACACCATAATAATGATAATAACCAAAAGTCACTAGAAGTATGCAATGGGCACAACAGTAAGCAGCAAATGCTGTTGTGATAAAGTAGAGGAGACCATCAACCACATAGTGTCCATGTAGTGGCCCTGAAGGATGTTATACCAAGTTTGGTACACGTGCACTGGGCTCTGTGCTATCAGCTGGGTGTTCTGACAGCGTACAAGTGGTACGGGCATACACCGGATGCAGTCATTGACACCAGAGACTGTGTGACCGTTTGTGGGACAAGACCATTCACACAGACTGTTCCATCACCACTGACAGGCTGGATATTGTGGTCCATGACAAGAAGAGCAAGTCGTGCATCTTTATCGATGTAACAATCTCAGATGACAACAACGTCTTGAGCAATGAGGCCATGAAGAATAAAGACCTCAAGATTGAAGTTAGATGCATGTGGAACATGAGGACTTGTAGTCAGAGGTGCATTGAAAACCATCAAGACCAGGTTCCAAGAGCAGCTGGGCAAACTATCATGTAGAGTTAGCACAAAAGAAATCCAGATCACACACCTCGCCAAAACCCTCATTCTTAGTTGAGTCCTCAGCTGAACAGCAATCCGAGTTTATAGCCTGAGGGATCTGATTGACCTCTAGCAATTGCAGTAGCGATTCTTACTTTCCACATGGGGACAAATAAAGTATTATCTATCTAACTATCCATCCCATTATATCCTAACTACAGGGTCACGGGGGTCTGCTGGAGCCAATCCCAGCCAACACAGGGAGCAAGGCAGGGAACAAGTCCTGGGCAGGGCGCCAGCCCACCACAGGGCACACACACACCCCCAAGCACACACTAGGGACAATTTAGGATCACCATTCAGGGAGAACCAGGGGAAGTGAACCCGGGTCTCCTTACTGCGAGGCAGCAGCGCTACCACTGCGCCACCGTGCTGCCTTCTATCTAACTATGCACGAGGAATGCAAAACTCTAGCCAGGGAGCAAATGAATTGAGGTTCAAACCCAGGAGTTCTAAAGGAGCACTATGCCGCATCTAGTAAATATTCTAACCTTGTACGTTCATGCCCTTTTCCTGCTTGGACCTTCCACATTTATAGCATTTACTTTAAAGGAATATACCATTTTTTAAAGTCATTAGCAGTTTATTTTACAATTAAAAATATCTAACAAATATATTTTTCCCAGCTGATGTTGCCAACATAAAATTTCATGTAAGATAAAAAAAAAAATCTAATTTACAAAAAAATTTAACAACCATCGGAGATGTACCATATCATTTCAGATAAACTTTGGTTTGATCTTTGCAGTTTAATTTTTTTTAATGAATTGCAAAGGTTAGGCTTGAACATTTCTGCATCCCAGGGGAGGCGCTTACTTAAAAGGTTTGAATTCAAATGATCAAAAAAAAAAAAAAATGTAGCCGCTTACCATAATTTGTGTAACAAAAGGTCAACATTTTATAAGAACTTTAAAATATTACAATTCAGAATTTTAAAAAGCTAAAACATTAAAAACCCTGTGATAACATTATGTTTGAACAAAATCTTAAGAAAATGCAAAGGTAATAAATTACACTAAACTTAAAAATCATTTATAAAAGAAAAGATGACAGTGTAAAATTAGAAGCAATGAGAGCACCTACAAATCACATCTTTAGCAACAGTAATTAGAATATCAGCCTCAATCAAGCAACAAATTTATCTCGAGCTGGCCTGACCTTGTGTTCAGACAGTGAAAAACAAGGCAGTGGAATTTTCCAGCACAGCTGGCGTTCAAGTCTCCCCCAACTCCAGTTATAGCTGAAATCAGCGCTGGTCCCCAAGGATGTCTCATAACTTGGTTGAGTCACAAGTTAAGAAAAAATGAGAATAATAATTATAACAAAGAACTTGACAGAAGATGAAAAAAGATGGCTCTTGGAAAAAAAAGCGCTGCTTAAAATATGAATATAAAAAAATGCTTTGCAAGTTAAATGTTTCCATCCATTAAACATATCGCACCCAGTCTCAATTTTTCCACCAAGGATGATATTAGTAGATGAATTTACTGGCTTGAGTATTAATCAACATACACTAAAGGCTTCTGGATTTCTATTTTTTGTTGGGAGGCCACTAAAGGTGTTTTGTAGCACTCAAGCCATGCCAGGTTTGGGCCTTCAGACATGGCGCCAGTCATGTCATTTTTCCTCAGACAGACTTTTTCCTTCCAATACTTTGAAATAAATGCTGCATTAAAATTTAAATTATGAAGGAAACTTCAAATGCCTTTATCCTGTTTAAAGTGGGCAGAGTCAGAAATGTTGCATGACTTTATTCTAAAAGTGTATATGTGTTTGGTATGCTAGTGATGTTAAACTAGTCAGGGGGTTGTTACATGCTGAAGCTTGTTGTAGTCATTTCTATAACCCTTTAACATTTTGGACTTTTAAGCTCTCAGTTTTCTCAATGGTGTTAAATAAGCAAATATTGTTCTAAGAGATGCTCAACTTAACCTTGAAAGAATGCCATAAGAAATTGCATTTTATGACTTTTCTCTATCTGGTTTGAAGTTTCTTGGTGCTTTGTGGAAAGCAGCTTCTGACCTTAAATTTCAACACCATGAATATATCCCATTACTAATTTCAAGATCTTCCTATTTTACCTTTTGAATAAATGTTGTCATGTAGAGATTTGCATGCTATCATATATATGTTAAAGATGCTCTGTCATATTCATACTTGTGAAAGTTTTATCTGAACAAATAATTGTTAACATATCTGTGACTGCAGTGCAGGATTAATCTCTTGTGTGATGTGCTCCTTAGATGTCTTTGTGAAATGCTATAAATATTGTATATACTCACTGCAGCCCTAAGAGCCTTTGTACACTATTACCAATGTGAACCGGGGATCAAGAAGAAGAATCTACCATTAAGATTTTTTCCCAACAAGCTAATGGGTTAGGCCCAACTATGTCCCCAAAACTGGAATAAACTGGTTAGGTAAATGGACAATTAAATGCAGTGCACAGATTTACTTCAGTGATTAACTAGTTTTAACAAACATGTAACAAGTTAAACGACAATGAAGCTATTAAATAGAATAAAGCAAATGCTGCAGAACTAGTGTGTCAACCCAGACATGGGCTAAGCCTATTATTTCTGATGAGCAAGCAAATCCAGTCGAATTCACAATAAAACAATTTGCAAAAAGAATCTAGAAACTTTGAGATTTTCCAACCAGTGAAATTTGCTTTATTGATATAAGAAGAAAGATTCTTAGTATATGTGTTCAGAATAATAGCAGTGTAGCTGCTGAGGCGTAAGGCGTTGTCAAGCACGGGTAAAACAGGTGTCGAAAGAAATCTCACAATCCAAAAGTTTGTTTTAAAATATTTAGTGAAAGTTAAAAGCAAATAATCCACACAAGAATAAAAGAAAAAATAGCTACACACGTAGAATAAAAGGCAAAAAAAAGGAAAAATGAATCTTCTCTAAACTTAACTTTTCTTGAGAAACTTTAGTTATTTCTACACTTAAAAGTTCTTTACTTCTTTTTTACTTAAAGAGTCTTAACTTTTTATATACTTAAAGATTCTTAGCTTCTTCTTCTGTACGCTTTAAACGTACGGCACAGCACATAAATTAAGTGCTGTTTTCTTACATATTTACTTCACACACTCAAAAGGTTGGTACAGTTTAAAACCTTATGCCTTCCACACCTGACTCATGGCATAGCTGTCACTAACTGAACTATAAAGTTTACTCAAAGCTGTTAGAAATGGCAAGAATATACCAATACAATTCTACCTACGGGGGTTATAGGAACCTCCCATAAATTATGCACTGTCATCTAGTAAAATATTCATGAATCTTATAGAACTAGGAAAATGGGTCTTACAAGCAGTGTGTTTAAAAAAATGAATTAAGCTCAAAATCCTTATAATAGCTTTTATTTCCATACATGCACATTCGATTCCAAATCTAAACAAGAAGAAACATTTGTCAAATTTGTGTTATTCCTTTACAGAAAGTGAAGAAAATGGAACATTAGGCAGTTCAAAAAAATAGCAGTGTCTGCATTCTTCTTTACATTTCATCTTGCTTTCCTTGGAATCACTGAACCAATATTTAGTTGTATAAACACTGTTTCTGACAACTGCTGCATATCTGTGTGGCACGGAGTTGACCAACTTCTGGTACCTGTGAACAGGTATTCCAGCCCAGGATGACTGGACTACATTCCACAATTCTCCTGCATTTCTTGGTTTTGCCTCAGAAACAGCATTTTTGATGTCACCCCACAAGTTTTCTATTGGATCAAGGTCCAGGGATTGGGCTGACCACTCCATAGTGTCAATCTTGTTGGTCTGGATCCAAGATGTTGCTCATTTACTGGTGCGTTTGGGGTCGTTGTCTTGTTGACCGCACCCATTTCAAGGGCATTTCCTCTTCAGTATAAGATAACATGACCTCTTCAGGTATTCTGAGGTATTCAAACTGATCCATGATCCCTGGTTTGCAATAAACATTCCCGAACACCAATGGTATGAGAAGCATCCCCATATCATGTTGCTTGCGCCACCTTGCTTCACTGTCTTCACAGTGTACTGTGGCTTGAATTCAGTGTTTGGGGTAATCTGACAGACCCAAAAAGAACAATCTTGCTTTCATCAATCCACAAAATGTGCCATTTCTCTTTACGCTAGTCAATGTGATCTTTGGCAAATTGTAACCTCTTCAGCATGTCTTTTTTTCAACATTGGAACTTTGCGGCGACTACTTGCTAATAGCTTGGCTACATATGTGTTAAAATTAGAAGATGCCCAAGTACTCACAGGTATCTTTAGACCTTCTTTGATCTTCCTGGAGCTGATCACTGGTTGTGTCTTTGCCATTTTGGCTATTCTTCGAGCCATTCGAAAGGTAGTTTTCCTTTTTCTTCCACATTTTTCAGGTTTTGGTTGCCATTTTAAAGCATCTGTGATCATTTCAGCTGAGCAGCCCATCATTTTCTACACTTCTTTATATGTTTTCCCCTCTCCAATCAACTTTTTAATCAAAGTAAGCTGTTCTTCTGAACAATATCTGGAATAGCCCATTTAACTCAGATTTTCAGAGAGAAATGCCCTATAACCAGCATGTACATTTGCTGCCTTCCTTCCTTAAATAAGGGCTGTGATTGACACCGGTTTTCTCACAGAATGAATGACCTCACTAATTGAACTCCATACTGCTATTATTTTGAACACGCCCCTTTCAATTAATGATTCAATTACCCAGAATCAGCAGCATGCATGTCATGACTGTTGATTTTCTATTACTCTACTATGCCTACTAGTAAATTATTTGCCATGTAGAAATATAATTTCGACCAAAAACAGTGAATTATCAGGTTAGTGATGTTGCACTGCTATTATTTTACTTTCACCTCACCTGAATCATTGAGGCAATGCAAATGTGGGGACCACAATTCCATTCTGGCAGATCGACGTTTCATCAGCGTACACAGAGTTTAAAAATGAGCACTGGCAAAGACTGTGATCTGGTCTAATACTGTGGGTACAGTAATCTTTTTCCCCCTCAGTCACTTTGGATAACACTTTCATTACCTCACTAGATTACATTTTTTATTTAAGAGTATATCTTTTTGTCTCCATCACAGGTCATGATTATATATTGCATTTCCAAAACACACCTTTAGCCTGTTTATTTTTATCTGGAACCTACTGTGAGACATTTATACATCCAAAAGGAGGAATGTTTTTTCCATCCCCCAAAAAAACTTTATTATAAAAAAAAAAGACTTTTTAGTGAATTTTTTGATTACGAAATCAAACATAAAGCAACATTTAGCATCAGTTTTGAAGAAGTGTATGCAAAGTGATATTTGCCTATTTCACTCATACCTATTACATTTTGTGATGTTATATTTTACATAACCTATGGAGTGAAATTCAGGTCACCAGACAAGGACAGTGCCAGCATGACATGTTTTATGAAAAGTGCAAACCAGCATTTCATTGTACCATGTACAGGTGATAATTCTGAAATGAACGGATTATATTTTTTTTATCAAAACATAGCCCTGCATTTATAAAAAAAGCCAACAGTTTTAACACTAAGCTTGCAATGCAAATTAACACTCAGAGCTCCTTGGCATGTTGTGTGTGTGTAGACACAGAATGAGAAAACTGCAGAGCAAAAAAAATGTCCATGAGTAAACAAACACTTAGTTACCTAACTCACTTTTATTTATGTTGTTTTTCCAAATCAATACACAAGAAGAATTTCTGAAAATATACTAGACAAATTGGTTTATTGCCATATTAAATATAGTGCTTAAAAAAAAAATTGTCTCAGAGTATACACACTGCATTCCAAAAGTTTTTTCTACAATGTTTCTACTATATTACAAGTTAAATTTTGTAAATTATCTCTTTATTTATATTTTGTTCATTTTACTTTGCTCTGAAAAATTTAAATTGTGCATGTGCATTACGACTGTGGAGAATAAGAAACTAACAAATGATAAAAGCATACGTTTTCTGTTAATTTAGTAGCTGAAAATGTCTAAAAATATTACACTTCCACAAACAACAAAAATCTTCTAAATGATTTTGTTTAAATTTGCTTCGGAAAAGGATGGATGGATGCTTTTCTTTAAAGGTTTCAACTCCCCGCAATCTTGTACAGCAGGTTCTAGAGAAAAAAAATATTTGCTCCAAGCGCTTTCTTAATTAGAAGCCAATTCAATACTCTTAATAAAAGTTAACATTTAATTCCTTGACTTCTAAGTGCTCTTATTGCACCACACCAGATGCTTCCAAAACTGCGGACATCTTTCCTATGGATAGCACAATCAAAATGGTGTAGACTAGAACAGAACAACATTTCTCAGACATTCACCTTTTATTGTACAATAGTTTATTTAGAGGGATATTGTGTGATGGACACAAGAGTGCAAGTAAAGTTCAGGTTATTAGCACGTTATCTGTTGGCTTGCTTTGCATCCCACAAACAACCCAGTGTTTGGTTGCTGGTCAATGAAGAAAAGTCACAAATTAAGGGTTCTGAACCCCAAAAAGCAAGTCAGTTAAAATTAAGATGAAGATTTACGAGGGGTGTTCAATAATTTATCTGCCTATGTATGAAAGGAAGTAGCAAGCATGTTGTGGCATGTCTATGTCTATGGCTCAGTGCGAGACTAACATTCCAGGAGACAGGATGCCAGGAAAGTCCTCATGCAATTCAAAAGTATGCTTCTTCATGACAATGCAGAGGTTCACATGTCACGTCAATCATAGGCTACCATTCCAAGAATGTGGGTTCCAGAAGCTGAACCATCCACCCTACAGTCCCAACCTGGCTCCCTCAAATTATTTCGTGTTCCAAATTTTGAAGAAATCTCTCCGTGGACAACGGTTTTCAATGAAAGATGAGATGAAAATATCAAGGTAACTATGACATCCTGGGTTGAAGGTCAAAACAAAAGATTTTTTTCATAGGGGTTAAAGTCATTTCAAGAAATGTGGATGAAGTGTAAGGAGCTACTGGGGGACTATACTGAAAAATAAAACAATTTTTTGAAAACTCCTTTCTTTCCTACTGAGGTAGATAAATTATTGAACACCCTTCGTATGTTCCATTAGCAGCAGTAATAGGTAACTAATTTAAAAAGTGGCTGGAATGAAAGGCAGTAGCCACTGTCACCTTCCAAGATTTTAGTTTGACACCCCCACTGTACAAGAATACAGTACAATGTAATTGATGGGTGATAGTGATGCATTTACAAACTTTTTGCCACATATACAGTGGCATGCAAAAGTATCCAATCCCCCTGAAAGTCATCATACTTTACTGCATGACAAAAGATCTGTACACATATTTATTAATTCGGTACTTTTAATGTGAAATCTTATGCTGTAACAATACATTTCCAAAATCAAAATAAAACATTTTTTGTAGATATTTAATGGAAGAAAAGACACTCAAAAGTTAGTGTTTGCATAAGTATTTAAACCTATGTGCTTTGGAAACTCTATGTTTACACAAATGACAAATTAAATGACACAAAGGTGGCAGGCATTTTACCATAATTAAACATAATTAGGTGCTAACTGCAAGTCCTTTCTGTCTCTCTGGATATAAAAAGCTCCCTTTGTAAGAGCAATGGTATTTGCTAGATAATCACTGCAAAAATGACAGGAAAGGAACATTCTGCTGGTGTGAGAAACAAAATCATTGAAATGCACAAGGAAGGAAATGGCTACAAAAAATTATCAAAGAGTTTGAATGTCCCATTAAAGTACTGCTGAATCCATCATCGGAAAGTGGAAGGTTCATCACAGCACCCGGACTCTTATTAAAACAGGTCATCCCTCAAAACTAAACACAAGTCAGCAATGCTCTTTGGCTGAAACTGGAGTGAAGGTACATAGGTCTATGATTTCATGAGCTCTTCATAAACCAGGCCTCTGTGGGATGTTAGCAAGAAAAAAAAAACATTCCTTAAGAAGGTCCACATAAAAGTAGGTATAGCATTTTCTACAAAACATAAGAAAGACCCAGTTAAGATGTGGAAGAAGGTTTAATGGTCAGATGAGACCAAAATAGAACTTTTGGCCAGACTTCAAAGAGGTATGTGTGGTGTAAAACTAACACTGCCCAAGCCTCAAGGTACACCATACCAATGGTGAAATATTGAGGTGACAGCATCATGCTATGGGGATGCTTTGCATGTGCTGGGACTGGCAGTCTTGTTAGAGTTGGAAGGAGCAATGGATGGACACAAACATTACACAATATTGTAGGAGAACTTGTTCCAGTCTGCTATGAACCTACAGTTCAGGAGAAGATTCATCTTTTAACATGACAGTGACCCTAAGCATAAGGCCAAAGTGACACTGGAATGTCTCAAAAACAGAAAGATGAATGTTTTGGAATGGCCAAATCAAAGCCCTCATCTTAACCCTATTGAGTACCTGTGGCACCTTTAGAAAACTGATGCCCAGAGGTGCCATCCCACCAACCTAGAGGATTTCTAGAAATTCTGCCAATAACAATGGGGAAGAATCACTCCTGAACAATGTGCAAAACTGGTACATATTTACCCCAAATGAATCAGGGCTGTTATTGCTACAAAAGGGTTTTTGACAAAGTATTAATGTGAAGGGTTTGAATACTATTGAGTTTTTCTTCTTTAGTTAAATATCTACAGAAAATTGTTTATTTTGACTTTGGAAATGTATTGATACAGCATAAGAGTTCACATTAAAAATACTGAATGGAGAAATATGTGTAAAAATCTTCTGTCATGCAGAAATCTATGATGACTTTCAAGAGGACTGAATCTTTTTGCACATCACTGTATAGTACATATCAAAAATAATACTGATGTACAAATTGTTACAACTTGTTATGCTGTAGTTACTTTGACATTTATGTGCATTTGTTATATTCTTTGGCGTTATCTACAGTATGATGGTACACAAAAAATGTAAAAATTATGTTAAAAAGGATTGACTATTCCAATTAATAGATTCTGTAATAATATCTGAAACCTGGTATAAATACTTTTACAACAATTCTCCAGAGGCAGAAGGGTTTCTCCCAAATGGATTATTCTTAATTCCCATTCTGTCTGACAGGTTTAATCACCACTTGAGGGAATAGCATCTTTGTCTCCCTTCTATTTGATCAAATCTACATAATAGCAATGTGTACTACATGTGAAAGCTGATTTACAGCGAATGTCCATGTTAGTCTCTCAATGATATTGAAAAAGCAACATAACCAAAATACAAAGTGTTTTGTATTTTGTGCTGTCCAAATCAAGAAACTTAGAAATGTAGATTTCTGTAACATTTGTTTGAATTTAGTGACCCTAAAGCATATACCACACATTGTTTGCTACTGTCATTAGGATTCACTCTTTGCAATACAGATAAGGGTGAAAAATGATATCATTTAAAGTACTAACACAGTATTATTAATATTTTATAACCCCTCAGAACAGAATAGTTTATCTCAAATAAAATATCTCTCAAAAGCACTTTACACAAGCTACTGTATACAATCAGCAGTTTCAACACAGGCTAGTTAACAGACATCCTCACAGCAACACAGTTTTAGGTAGGACTTTATTGTGTAGTTATGTGGTTGCTAATTCAAATCATTAGGCACTATACCACAATTACAGGCATAAAGATCGAATATTATATTGCACTTACCTTGCAGTTCAAAATAAAAACAGTTCAGATTTTATTATTTCTTCAAATCAAATATTCCCCCCGCCGACAACTATAAGTGTTCTTTTAGATTGGCCTTTACAAGTATATCTGTAACAACCTACGGTTTGAATAAAGCACATCTGAATATGTAATGCAAACTTTGTAAATTTCTGATTATTGTAAGTCAATTTTTCTTAGCTTTCATAAAACCGTAGTCTGATGTACCCTCAAAATAAATGACTGGGACATTCATTATAAGATGGGGTGGAGTGTAATTAATTTAGAGACACATTTTCATAAATGAACAGAAAAAAATGTTTATCAAGTAAATCATGGTATTAAATACTTCCAAAACTTCTGGAATAAATCCACATGAAGGGAGCTATTATACATATTGAAATCCTGTTCAGGATCACTTTCAATAAAGTAGAGCTCCCCTGCATACACGTCCTGAAAATTAGCATGAAATGTGGATGGATCAAAACCCACCCACAATGTATAGCGATATTCTGCAGAACGTATGGAGTAACCCATAATCCGAATATCTTCTAGGTGTGGAAGATCAGAGTTCTTCTGTGGAATGTTGGAAGGCCGTGGATACTGGCTATAAGCAATGGCCTCATCGTCATTCTGAACATTATTAATATTTAAAAAATCCATCAGACTAGAGCCTTCTGTACAAAGATCTATGTGGAATGATTGTTCTGGACAAGATGGAGGAACTTCTAGAGCAACCAGGTCAGCAAGTGTTGGGAACAAGTCGATTAGCTCCACAATGCTTTCAACTGAATTACCTGTAACAAGTGATAGAAAAAAAAGGCTCTAGCAATTGTTAATTAACAGACTTGTAAACAAAAATATTTAACTTAGCTGACAAAGTTCCATTTCTCATTTCTGAAACCAATGAGGCCAATTACTTAGATGTCACCCACCCCTACCTTTTTATATCTAATAACTAGACACTGAAAGGGACTATAACAAAATACATTATAAACTTGGATACTTACCTTTAGAGATTCTGTTTGGTGTATAACTGAATGCATCAATAAAAGGAAATATTCTTATGCCAAATTTTGGATGAGGTGTTGTTAAACCAGGTGCATAGAAAATCAATGGTACACGTGTTGCTACATCAAAGTTGCTATACTTGGCCCATTCTCCATGTTCGCCCAAAGACCAACCTAAAAATTATTACGAAAATAGTGATTAAAGGATAACAATAGCCAACATAAAAGCTTCCTCAAAGAATGAACAGTACATGAAAATTTTAAATACTATTCCAAGGACCTATACTCTATATACCTATTTTTAAAATAAACACAAAGATAGTAAACATCTCTTATGAAGGAGCAGATGAATAAAAAGATTTTAAGACTTCAACAAAGTTAGAAAGGTCTCATGCACACTATACAAACACTTCAAGGACGATACACCTACAGTATTGGAAAGCTATGTCAGAGATTTCCATTACTCATTAATTTTCCAGTTATGTACTGAAAGACATATCTCTGAGTTAATGCCACACATATAAATCAGTAAATTATAAGCCGGTACTAATATACATTGTGTAACAGTCAGTTGGGACTCTTGCTTAGCCGGCACGCTTGAAGACGGGAAGGACTGGGAGAAAAGCAGTATCTCCCCCAGAACACGAGAGGGCAACCGCCCTGGTAGGTGTCGGGGCCACGGGAACACAGCTTGGAAGCTCAATCCTGTGTGGGCCTATGGCCACCGCAAGGGGGTGCCTGGACATTTGTTAAGCTCTGGACTGCAGCACTTTTGCCACACCACGAAGTGCTGCCAGAAGAGAATCCAGGCACGCCCCGAGTGCTCCCGGATGGCCATGCAGCACTTCTGCCACACCAAGAAGTGCTGCAGGAAGACCATCAACAAGTACCTGGAGCACATCCAGGTACAAAATAAAAGGGGCCGCCTCACTCCATTCGAGGAGCCGGAGTCAGGAGGCAGAGGAGTGGAGGTGGTAAACAAAGAGGAAGGAAAGAAAGAAATGGACTGAGCTGAATTGTGGTGAATGATTTGTGCATTGTGTAGTGCTATAAAGCCATAAAGAAAATAAACTTGTGTTTTGGGACATTGTGAGTCTGTGTCTGTCTGTAGCTGGGCTGATCTTCCACAACTGCAAAATAGGTTTGTATTGCGTTAGTATTGTTTTGTAAGACAAAACCTTCAGTGATAGGAAACAATGGTAATTACAACAAAAGACACACCAGAAGAAAAAAAAAAAGAAGCTATAATTTCTACTCCTTTGATGGTATCCACACTAAGGGGGAAGATGATAAGGAAGAAATTACTTACCAAGGATTTATAAAAATCAAAACTGAGGGGACTGTGCTTTCTTTTTATTTTGGAATACACATAAGGTTTTGAATCCTGTTACCACTGCAATTTACTGTATTCAGTCTTCAGCTTTATCTGTGACAGCATAAATTTGGACCTCTGATGTGTTATTTGTGTAATGTTGTTTAATCATTTTCATTGCAGTGCATCTTTTTATGTTAACAGATAGTATAATACAAAGTTTAGCTCTACTGCAGATATTCCTATTATAATAAAAATACATTGTTAGCATATTGTTATTACAGTCATATGAAAAAGTTTGGAAACCCCGCTCAGCCTGCATAATAAGGTACTCTACTTTCAACAAAAAAGGTAACAGTGGTATGTCTTTCATTTCCTAGGAACATCTGAGTACTGGGTTTTTTTTTTCTGAACAAAGATTTTTAGTGAAGCAGTATTTAGTTGTAGAATATTAAATCAAAATGTGAAAAACTGGCTGTGCAAAAATTTGGGTACCCTTGTAGTTTTGCTGATTTGAATGCATGTAACTGCACAATACTGATTACTTGCAACACCAAACTGGTTGGATTAGCTCATTAAGCCTTGAACTTCATTGTCAAGTGTATCCAATCATGAGAAAAGTTATTTAAGGTGGTCAATTGCAAGTTGTTCTTCCCTTTGACTTTCCCCTGAAGAGTGGCAGCATGGGATCCTCAAAGCAACTCTCAAAAGATCTAAAAACAAAGATTGTTCAGTATCATGGTTTAGGGGAAGGCTACAAAAAGCTATCTCAGAGGTTTAAACTGTCAGTTTCAACTGTAAGGAATGGAATCAGTAAACGGAACGCCACAGGCACAGTTGCTGTTAAACCCAGATCTGGCAGGCCAAGAAAAATACAGGAGCGGCATACGTACAGGATTGCGAGAATGGTTACAGACAACCTCCAAAGACCTGCAAGAACATCTTGCTGCAGATGGTGTATCTGTATATCGTTCTACAATTTAGCACAATTTGCACAAAGAACATCTGTATGGCAGCATGATGAGAAAGAAGCCCTTTCTGCACTCACACCACAAAGAGAGTTGCTTGTTGTATGCAAATGCTCATTTAGACAAGCCAGATTCATTTTGGAACAAAGTGCTTTGGACTGATGAGACAAAAATTAAGTTATCTGGTCATAACAAAAAGCACTTTGCATGGCGGAAGAAGAACACCGCATTCCAAGAAAAACACCTGCTACCTACTGTCAAATTTGGTGGCGGTTCCATTTTGCTGTGGGGCTGTGTAGCTAGTTCAGGGACTGGGGCCCTTGTTAAAGTCGAGGGTCGGATGCATTCAACCTAATATCAACAAATTCTTCAGGATAATGTTCAAGCATCAGTCACAAAGTTGAAGTTACGCAGGGGTTGGATATTCCAACAAGACAATGACCCAAAACACAGTTCGAAATCAACAAAGGCAGTCATGCAGAGGGAGAAGTACAATGTTCTGGACTGGCCATCACAGTCCCACTGACTTGAATATCATTGAAAATCTAAGGCATGATATGAAGCAGGAACTGAACTGGAGAGATTTTGTATGGAAGAATGGTCAAAAATACCTCCATCCAGAATCCAGCCACTCATCAAAGGCTATAGGAGGCATCTAGAGGATGTTATATTTACAAAAGGAGGCTCAACTAAGTATTGATGTAATATCTCTGTTGGGGTGCCCAGATTTATGCACCTGTCTAATTTTGTTATGATGCATATTGCATATTTTCTGTTAATCCAATAAACTTAATGTCACTGCTGAAATACTACTGTTTCCATAAGGCATGTCAAATATTAAAAGGAAATTGCTACTTTGAAGGCTCAGCCAATGATAAACAAACATCCAAAGAATTAAGAGGGGTTCCCAAACTTTTTCCATATGACTGTATATACAACGAAGTGAAAATGCAAGCAGAGTAAGCCTGCTTCATTATGGCACATCTTTTTAAGAAACACCTTAGTTGGATTTAGAAGAATGGCCTCTTAAATAACATGGACATCTTTTTACTGGATATAATGAGGCAAAGCTTGCTGTTTTATTAACCAGTTTGAATCGTTTAGGTTGTATCTTTCCTTCTACTTTTGACTTCTAGTATTTAATGCATGGTTTCTCTGCAAATCATTTTTGAAATGAAAAATAATGATTAAAGTTTTGAATATTCAATCACTAAAATTTGTCTTGTTTATTGACATCATATGCCTCCGGTGTGCTTGTTCGAGTGCCTTGTTAATTTCCTTCACTCTTTCTAAGGTAGTGATCTTGCTTTGGAGTATGTCTTTTATGTTTGCTCAGGTGTGAGCCATGTCCATTCTGTTAGGATCGTGAAGCCCTTTCATGGGCAAGACTGAGAAAACCGGAGGATATAAGCATGTCTCTGGACCCTGCTAAGACATTTTGAAATGGAGGTCACCAACGTCTATTGCTCCGTTTGATTTGTGCAGTCATTTCAAAGGTAAACTGGTAAGTCCCAGTAGAACTGCAGCTCTTGAAGAGGCTCCTGGCCTTTGCCAAAGGTAGCGTAGTCTTTTCTGGGGAAGCGCCAGGGGCAGCAATAGGGTCTTGGCCCCAGTAAAGGTATTTTTGCTTGGTCTATTTTAAAGCTAAGGTCGTCAGCCTTGGCTATATTGCTCAATTTGATTGGGTGCTTGGGATATGAGTGAGGAGTGCATGTCATAGGATGTACACATAAATCAAGACTAATAATTTGGACATTTCCAATATGATGTTGTCCACCAATATAAAAAAAACCTTAGAGGTTAAAGTGCCTTGCAAAGACAACTGTACACTGCAAAACACAGGTTTTACCTGATCATTTTTTATTAAAAATGAAATTTTGTAAAATACATAACTTTAACTGATACATGCACACAAACTATGTACTCTAAATATATCTATACTAATAAACGGCAAAGCCCTCACTCACTC
>JANRMT010062790.1:19049733-19071931 GCA_026402145.1 Polypterus bichir lapradei | reverse complement strand
GTTCATAATATCCACGCAGACTTGCACGTAAGAGCGGGAGTTATCCGCTTTAACAAGCAGCGTATTGCACTGATACGAAATAGCTGTGTGTGTATATATGTAGATGTGTATGTATATGTTTATATATGTGTGTGTGTATGTGTATATATATATATATATGTATTTGTGTATATATATGTGTTTGTATGTATGTATGTATGTATATGTATGTGTATATATGTAGATATATATATATATGTATGTATATATGTGTGTGTGTATATATATGTGTATATGTATAGATATGTATATATATATATATATATATATATGTTTATGTGTGTAAATATATATATGACAGCAACACTCATCACTCACAACATTGACAAAACAATTACATTGACAATCATGTTACGTTATTTTCAAAATGTTTCCTTTTCTTTTTCATTGCTTCTTTAACACACTACTTCTCCGCTGCGAAGCGCGGGTATTTTGCTAGTATGACATAAAAAGAAAATATTAATGCACAATTCCAATACAATGTTATGTTTGTAGGAGGTTTATGAAAAAGATACAAGGCTAGCACATTTAACGGGTTTACAAGTAAATATATTAGTCTCTTAAGCTAATATGCACATTGTTCACATAAAAGAATTTGCCCTCACTGCTTTATCTGTTCTAATTCTCCTAACTTAAAATGTTAATTACTAAACACAAGTTTGGTCACTGTCCACACTCACACAAGAAGTGCCTGTTTTAATTAAAAGGCCAAAATACGTAAGTCTGAACTCATTAAAGCAGCTTGTCTTTTAATTTCTGCCAAAGACACACAACTCTGTTGGTGGGACCCTTCTCTTTCACTCGAAGTTTAGCTGGACAACAAACAGTTTGTCATTTGTGTCCATGCACAGGACTCTCAAGTTTATTTTCCTCAGTTTGTTACTACACTTTTTTAATGCAAGAGACAATTTTGTGATCTTCTCTCCTAAACTCTGCCTAGTTGAATTCTGGCAACAACACAACTTGTGCACTACCAAAAGTATCGTAATTCTTTGCAGAAAGAAGCAGCACAACTTCATTACCATAAAGCTTAGAAAGGCAAATGCTGTAACAAAATAATTTTTTGAGATCGTCAAATTTACCTATTTGGAGCGAATTTTGGCCGATTTAGATCAACAGCCAATCAATCAAGCATCAATTTCGGGAACCACTTCATCCAGCACAAGCTCTTGATTCAGCATAGATTCATGAAGAGCTGGTGCTTATCGCAGAAGACTACACTCAAGGTTGAAGCCAGTCATCTAAATCTAGGTACACTCTGCGTATTGCAAAAATTAACCCTGATATTATGCCATTCAACTTTCAAAGAAAATCTGCTTCCCATCATGAAGAACATGTTGATCTTTCCCGTTTCTAAAATATTTGTATTTTAAATTACTGAAAATGGAATGACGAAATGCAAGATGGTTCACCGAATCGAACAATCTTCAAAAAGCCAAATCAGTCAAACATACTTTAGTTAAGACTCAAGACTACGAGTAAAATGTTTTAAAAATTTAACCAACTTCAAAGGGTGTTTAAGGTTGGATAATTCAATCAGAAACCAATTAAAAGCATTACATATTTAAAAAATGCTTTTGTCAAATATGATGCCTTTTCAAAAGCAGCAAAGATTAAGACTGTGGTAGAATAAAACAAAGTTAAGGTGCTGTATTGTTTTGTTGTATGCAGGTTTTATAAAGAAAAAAAAATCTATACTATGGGTGTGTATATATACTTTTTTGGGAAGATTTAAATAAATTAGCATAACATGCACAAACTTAATTCAATTCAGAGTTGTGGGGCACAATAGCCTGTTTGGTTGTAAAATTTCCTATTGCAATTGTTAATGGAAGTCTGACATAATACTTGTGTGTCAATGAAATGCATTGCCTTCCTTTGCTTTACCAAACTCATTTAGTTGCTGACTGGTTATTATCCTTATTTAATGAAACATTGTCTGAACATCTCATGCAGGCTTTTTCAAACTGTGGATCGCAACCCTGTAGTAGGTCACAAAATAAACAAAATTGGTTGCAAACAAACGGAAAAAAATGCATAAAATGTTTGGAATACAGCTTATAAAATACAACTTTTCTGAAAGTGGTTCATTTTTCTTTTATACCATTCTCTGAAATATTCTCTAAAGATCAGTATTTCGGTTTAAAATTACTTCAGAAAATGTAAAGTACTCATAATGATGTTGAAGGTTGGCTATAAACAAAATAGTGTTACTCTTTCTGTTTTATTAAATGAGATAAATTCTCAATCATAAAAGGGACTGTGATATAGTTGTTTCTTACATTGTACTTTGATACTGACCAATACTGCATTTTGTATCTAACACGTCTTTCTTTTTACAATTTGTACATGATTTATATATGCTATGTAGATCGTTCAGAGTGACCTTGGGTTTACGTAACTTTTTGGAATTCATTCACCTGCACTAGACAGTATACAAGGGAGATAAAAAGCTGGCCCTACAGTCAGAGGCTGGTCAGAGAGCACTGCAGGAGCACAGGTTTATGTTGTAGGAAGCCTTTTAGCAAATATGCAGTTATTATTAAAAGGTAGTTTTGTCATGTACCAAGCTTTGCACATTACCTGTACTTGTTTAAGCAGTGACACACAGTGTGCATCGATTGCGTGAAAAGGTTACATGCAAAGGTTCCATGTATAAAGTTTATCATGCATTTTTTGGATATATGCATATGGTATAAAAGAAGTCAGCTTCTTTAAATACCACATAGGAAAGTAGTAATGATTTTTGGGAAAATTTGAGCACACAGCACATGTTCTAGCTTCCCTTCAGTGGTTACCAGTACAAACAAGAGCTGATTTTAAAGATCTTCTTTTAACATATAAAGCCTTGTATTGAGTTGCACCTCCTTATTTAGCTGAGGTAATTACACCATGCACTCCAGTATGTTCTCTTTACTCTCTTAATGTTGGTCTTTTGGTCATTCCCTCATTTAAGAAAAAACTCAGTTGGTCTAAGGAACATTTGCCTATCATAAACCTTATCTTTGGAATGGCCTGCCTTCTCTTTGTGTAAGACAAGCACACTCAATTGAGACTTTTAAATGAAGACTTAAAACTTTCCTTTATTCCCTTCACTACAATGTGCCTTAGGATTCAGTCAGTTTTATTATCCTTGAAATGTTCCTTATTATATTATTCCTTTGTTGACATACCTTAACTTTTAATGTTTTAATGTTATTTTATTCCAATTTTATTAGTTATTATTCCTTTAACATTCATGTTGTTTTATTTCAATTTCTATTTTATTTGATGTCTCATGTTCTTCTAATTTGTACAGTGTATTGGGACCATGCTGCATAGTGGTTATGACCTTTAAATAAAACAGATTTATTGATGGATTGAATTTCTACAAAAAATTGATAAGCTGGTAAAATTTCTTATAAATACAAAGGATTCACAAGCCATACTGAAGTATGCAATATCAGGTAAATATATGTCGCACTTAAGACACTTCTGACCATTCCAAAGTGAAGTTATTTTAGTAACAGAATAAACAGAATTTATTACTCGGTGAAATAACGGAACAGCAAAAAGAGATCGAATATATGGACATAGGTGATATGACAGAAGCATGTAGATATTGGTCGGCTTTAAAGTTTAAGTCGGAGTCTTGTAGAGCATCTAATTCGTGTTGCCATCAGGGAAAAGTAGTGTTTCTTCCCAATGAATAGGCATATCCGGAAGAAATAATAGATTTGTTCTTTGGTGAAAGTGAAATGCACAAACACTACAGGCAAAATATCCAAATCTACAATAATCTGTTTGCATTTGCATCATACAAAGTTCAAAATGTAGATTTATACAATTCAGGACCATATGCCATGAGAATCTGTGGTCCTGCAACAATTAAAGCTACTACAAGTTTAATTTCAAAGAAACCACAATTCGGCCAGGTTAATATTTATGATTACGGAGAAGTGATGCAACATAGAATCGAAAGAGTTAAACGACTGGACGTATTAGAAATTCTACAGCCAATAATGGATACAAATACATACATCCAAAAGTATCTTACTTTACATGAAATTTATCTGAAAAAACACAGGCAAAGAATTTTTCTTGAATTTTTATATAAATCCAAAAGATCACGCTTGCATATATAATAAACCAACATGTAACGAATTGTCAGCAATAATAGTTTTGAAAGATGGAGATATCAAAGACAGAGTTGATATTCATGTTTATCCAAAAGCATAGCACGATTCGTCGAAAGCGGCAGATCTGGGAAATGACTAGTGCATAGGGCCTGCCCGGTGGTTGGCAAGCGAAGTGGGCAGAGGGCAGAGCCCCCTAGTTGTTTATGATTTTCACCCCGATTGTATTTCAGGAATTGACTACATCAAACAGCACACTGAAGAAGCCTGCCTCCATCTAGGTGATCTCGCCAGGTCTGGTTTGTCTGATGAAGATGATCTCTTCTCTGCCCCATGGTCGCCTCAAGTGCAAGACAACAACAAACTGGACAGATAATTGGCCTGTTCAGCAAATCACACAGACTTGCTGAAATCCTTCCCAGCTGTGTGCAAGCTATCTCTGAAGCTGAATACACCTCTACCTGCCTCAGCAGCTCATGAAAGGTTATTTAGCATTGCAGAATTTGTCTTCAGCCCTAGAAGAGTGAGACAGAGTTCTCAGAGTTTTGAAAGCCAACTTCTTTTGAAGATGAACAGCAAATGTTTCACTTTCAAGTAATGGACAATAAAGATATTCTGATGATCATTGTTGTTACTGTAGGGAGGGCAAGAGAAGGAGACTCTGTTTTTGAAAATGAAGAGCAAATTTTTCAGGAATGCAGAGATGAAAGGAAGGAAGGATAGATTAAGGGAAGGAGGGAAGAAAGGAGGTTTGGATTAATGAATGGCAAGAAGTTGTAAAGACCTAGTTTTCCTGCAAGTGTAAAACAGGCTCCATTTTAAGGTATTGTACATGCTTAAAAGAATAAACTTGATTCTTCAAAATTCACTTGCCTTTTTATTAAAAACAGTTACTTTTACTTTCAATACTCGAGTACATTTAATATCAGAAAAATACTTTTTATAGTTAAGTGCAGAAAATGAGATACTTTGTAAGACTTTTACTCAAGTAATGAATTAACAGGAGACTTTAACTTTTACCAAAGTCATTTTCTGGTAAGATACTTGTACTTTTACTCAAGTGTGGTTTTCAAGTACTTTATACAACATTGCCGTTGCCTGAATAATACTCGGGACTAAACATTGTTAGACTTTAACAGTCCGAGTAATCCTCAGGTGTAACACTTACACAAGATGCATCTATATACAGTAGCTGCTCAAGTGAAACCTGGGACTAATGCTTTTCACACTGTTTTCACAGCAGAGTGATGCTTCAGTGCAACCTCCTTAGCGTTAACATAATAGTTCTCAAAAGGGTTGTGTCTGTATTATATCTCTCATGTACTTGGTCACAATACAAAATGCAGTTTCTGCAGTGAGTCACATTCAAGAATGAAAGTTTAAAAAAATGCTACTCTAGTATTAGTATACATTCTCTAATGTCTACGATTTAGTAGCCTGAAAGGTGTCACCACTGCAGAATTGCTCAATTCAGTTATGTGAATCTCAATAAAATATCTGCTTAAAAGTATAATAGAACAAACTAAATATGTCAGTTTGCAGCTTGTTCATTTCAACTTCATGTAGACAGGTGATGTATGGAGTTAGTAGGCACTGGAACAACCTACAATGAAGTACAAACCTAAGTTTCATGTCTGTACAACATATTGCCAGTTAAATGTTTTGATCATAATTCATACAGTGATTAATATTTAATGTAACACAACAGTGCAGCTTTATTCTTAGCATCACCGTTGGCAGACAACTGTCATTTAGCTGTACAATAGTTATTTTTGAAAAATAAAAATGGAAAATAAAATACGCAGAAGAAACATGATAGATCATTTCGTTGTCCTGGCTGCTTAATTATATATGGGGGAAATTTACAGTGGAATCTGGGTTACTCATAATATTCTATTAAATTTACTTGTATTTTAGCTGGCTACAATAATTAAAGTTAATAATTTTCACTTTCTCCAAAAAATTTTATTTTCAGCTAAGAGGCAAAAATAGTCTTTCAGAGTAAAATAAAAGTTTTCACCAATGTACTCTGCAAAATCAAAACCTCATTGTTCTTTTCTTGTATAAACTTAAACTGAAACTGATTCTGCATAGGCAATAAATGTGTCTTTTTAGTTATTTGTTTAATCAAAGTCTCATACAGTATATCAAGATATATGTGAACACCAGACAAAATTTAGTATCAAATTATGCTAAACTAGCGTCTGGGAGCCCGATCAAATCGGGCTACAAATTCCACGTTTGTGAAATGCATACTTTCTTTGCAAAGAATTATTTGTTTTTTTAAGTCCTTGAAATTATTTTGTTATCATGGCACTGATTTGTGCTTAAAATAGACCTTTTCGGCAGATGTAATGAAGAGCTTCCTGTTTAAACGGGGCTACGAGACGTGAACTCAACTCTTCAGCGCACCTCATTTGATTTTTTCAGGCAAACAAATTTTCAAAACAAACCATATTTTACGACTCTAATCAGAGTCGGAGTAATAATTATGTTGGCGAGGTCATTTTAGATCTGAGACTGGCTAAAATTTAAACAATGACCGTTGTTAATACCCAGCCATCATTACTCAGTTTGCTAATAGATGTCAGAAGGACGGATGCCAAAACCAAACTGCCCAAAGATAGATTTTGACGTACCAAGCAAATGGCGATACGTTCTAAATTACTTACGGTTCCAGAACTGTCAAAGGGTTTAAGTCAGTCGACGATGTTAGTCCTGGAAAGTACACCCCACCAAAGCAACGTTCCAAAAACCAACCGAACTTACTGTTGTTATCTGCTCGAACCAAGAGCGACTTACTATACTCGGCCGTCCAGCGGTGTCACTGAAGCATTCGAACATTCTTAGCCAATCATTCAATACTGCATCCGCGTTTGCCACGTTATGTTCTAACTACAGAGGCAGAGTCCCATTGCATGGTTCTAACTTGCATTGAGTCGGGGTATTGACGCGCGAACACCATACATACGGATAGTATCAAAATTATATATCAGGATATAAAAGCCTAAAAAGGAGGATGATCATATTTTACATAGCTATATTATTCCGAGTTTCATCTGGTTCTATAATGATACTATTTTGTCAATAAATGGATGGATTATTCATTCAATAAATATTCATGTTTTATAAAAAAATCCATTATTTTTAACTGTATTTGAGAACAGGATCCAGACTGGAATTCTCCTCATAACATAAAATAAAAACTATCTAAAACTGTTCATGGTGTGTACTGTAAATTTACAAAAAAAATACTAAAAGATTTTCCTTACAATCCTGTGAAAATATTTGACCAAGAATATATTGTAGTAATATAGCACCATCTTGAGGTAAAGAAATGAGATCTGTACATCAATGCATACAAAATAAAAAATAACTTGTAAAAATCCAAAATATACAAAGAAAATATACTTCATGTACAATAAAAATGATGCTTAAGAACTACACGCAAAATTTTGAAAACTATACTCAAAAGGCCTGAGTGGGTGTTTTAAGGAAACTTATCCAACTTATACCAACAAAAGTAAGTCTGCACCTTAACCATGACTATGAATAAATGTTCAACAAACTTGATGATTTAATTGCACCAAAACCAAAACTGCATGTTTTTGTACGAACAACATGTGCAAGGAACTCAATATCAAAATGGTGACATAAAATTACCATAACTAACATATTTAAAAGCTGCACAGCAAAAAGTGCTAAAAAACATAAAATAAACAGTAACTTTGAAACTGAAAAATTGTATATCCCAATATATTGCAATAATTTTAGCTCCTAAAATAAAATTATTCTGTACTATTACAATGTTTAACAGGTAGTTAAAAAATCCTTGTTGCATAACTTAATTGTCAATACTTAAGTAAATGCCAACCCCTCAGGTTTCATTAAAACAAGCATCCTGAGGTATAATTTCCCTTATAACCCATTGCTTTTCCAGTATACACAACTTTGCATCCTTGTTTCTTTTGCCATCCACTTTACCTCAAATTTTAACTAAGTGATGTGGGCCTTCCTGCCTAGTGCAAACATTACTAATATTCTGCTTGAACTTCACTTTTTTGCTAAGTTGCATGCTTTACATTCCATATATTTTGTAAGCATGAGACTAAATGGAAGGATATATATGTATTACATAGTTTACTGTCAAATAATGCATGTTAGATCCCTGCGAAGGGTGCAGTTGAGTGTGTACGCTAATTTGACAGTAAACTACGTAACATTCTATGATCGGCTTCTCCGCTGTTTTATTGTGCTGATAACTGCAGCCTTTTTATTTAATCCACGGCTTCTCCGCTGTTTTATTGTTCGTTTATTACGATTATAGTTATTGTGTAGGTATTTTAGACTTACTTTACATTGTTCAGGTACCCATTTCCTTTATTGTTCCAACCGTACCCCCATTAACATGTCTATCGAGGTGATCACCATCGATCAAAGAACTGTCACTTACCGAGTGGTTTCCATGCCCGGAGATGGCACCTGCCTTTTCCATTCTCTTTGTTACATATTGCACGGCCATATCAGGCTCACTCTTGATATCCGGAGGAACATTGTGTCTTATGTATTGAATGACTGGGACAGGTGCAAGGTGTGGACTGATGATGGTACAGAAGATAATTATACTACACAGGAGCACTATAAGAGTGAAATGCTTAAGCCCTTCACCTATGGTTCTGCATGTGAGTTGATGGCTGCCGCTGAATTGTTTGGTTGTCGCTTTCAAGTGTACCAAAATGGCCAAATATTTTACACCTTTTGACAACCGCCAATGCCTCTTAAACGTCTTAGATTCACAGGTGACGATTTCAGTAGTGGACACTTTGATGTTTATGAATGTTTAAACTCTCAAAAGCTGGATGTGAAGTTATCAATGAAACCGGTTGTATGCTTACAACGCTTGACAGGTGCCGAATGTCACTTCAACACAAGTCCTGCAAATACTGTCGGAATTGAAACAAACCATGAAACTCAAACTGATTATGACAGCAGCAATCCAAGCTGTGAGATTTGAAACAAGATTACTTTTCACATGGCCAACTGTACGTTGCATGCTCAAGAGTAAGCTCAGCGCACAGCTTGGTCATATTACAACCGGAGGGCCGAAATTACAATGTGGTATACAAAGAGATCCTTAACAAATAATTATTGGTATATTTTCCCTCAGTTTAAAAAGGTTTAATTTTCTTAATAAAAATTTTAAGGCAGGACTTCACCGCTGCGAAACGCGGGTATTTTGCTAGTATATATATATAAAAAGTCAATGTGTGTATGTTTGTTCCAGCATCACGTCCGAACGGCTAGAGCAATTTTCATGAAACTTGGTACACATGTTCCTCATTGGTCGACTAAAAATACTGTAGGGTGAAATCAGCCGTAACCCACACCCTTCTGGGTAGGGTGGGTGATGATCTTGCGGTCTTGTATGCATGTTATCATCCAGCTGACACTCGGAACGACCACTAGAGGGCAAACTGGACGTGACTGCCAGCATTTTTTATGTTTGAGCGCCACCGTGCCCCTGTTGTTTATGAAATTAAATAGAGTTCTATGTGTGGAAGTGTGTGTGTGTCTGTCTGGCCCGGAAGTGGGACGCAGAGTCGGGGTGAGGGCTCCAGCTCCGAGGATACAGAAGTGAGGCCAGTACACGGCAAAAGGAAACCTCCTAAGAAAGACAGTTGCTTAGCTGCTAATGCACAAATGATGCAAGCACTTCAGCAACATGAATCCTTCTAGCAGAGAGATGCCCAGAGTAGTTCTGATGATTTAAATACTTTCTAGGATCCTGTGCTGTTACACAGTTAGTATATACCAGGCGACTGCCAGCATTCTTTATTTCTGAGCAGCACCACGCCCCTGTTGCTTTTCAAATTAAATACAGTTGGCCGGTTCCAAGCGTCAGCTGGATGATAACATACAACACAATAACATACAACACCGCAAGACAAGCACATTAGTGAATCTTTGTCCATCCATCCATTATCCAACCCGCTATATCCTAACTACAGGGTCACGGGGGTCTGCTGGAGCCAATCCCAGCCAACACAGGGTGCAAGGCAAGAAACAAACCCCGGGCAGGGCGCTAGCCCACTGCAGAAAACGAATGCAGACACAGGAGAACATGCAAATTTAATTCAGGGAGGACCTGGGAAGTGAACCCAGGTTTTTTGTTTGTTAATTTATTTTTATAGTTGTTTTTTTTTTTTTAATTATGTTTATCTCAAACAATTAAAAAAAAACCTTATTTTCCTCCCGGGCAACGCTGGGTATTGCAGCTAGTGTATATATATATTATATACATACACACAGACACACACACACACACACATATTGTCACAGGTGTGCATGGGAGGCAGCTAAAGGGCTTGAGTAAGGGCAAATCCGAGCCAGACTAGGATGTGGCAGGGTGCACCGATTCTTTTTCTCCTTGGCCTGCAGACCATCCACAGGAGATTCCACCTGGCCTTGTTGACATCACTTCCGGGTCAGAGCCTATGGAGGAAGACCTTGTTGGCTCCGGCACTTTTGATGTCACATCAGGGCTCGACCCTATGGCTGAAGACCCTTATGAGCCCAACCCCTCTGACTTCACTTCCTGTCTTCCCCTTTAAAAGCCTCCACCAGGAGAACTAAATCATAAAAGTATATTGACAAACTGCACGAACATTTTTATTTCATGCAGGAATATTCAGGTGTGACTGTTTTTGTACTTCTTTGTGCTTCCATACCCTTGCTCGTTACTTCTCCTTTTGGTTTAATGCATGCTCCTGTACCTGCACCCGCTTCCTCTTCTTTTTACTTCTGGTGTCTGCATTCTTAGTTTACCTTCTACTTTGGGAAGCATACTGTGTTATTAGTAATAAATTAAATTCTCAAATTAAACCTCATCAACAGAGAAAATAAGTAAATATGATGTAAGCATATTAAAATAACATTAATTTGTTTTTTCACATCCAATATCTATGTTCAAAGTCATTTGAAAGACAAATAAAAGAAACACACTCATCCATATTCTGTACTTGGTCACATGCTTTTAAACATTTACTCAGATAGTTTTCCTCTATTATGGGGGGGAGGGAGGGTCAAAAAGTTTTAAAAGCCATCAGGGTTGTCTTGGAAAAGTTAGGAAAGCATTGCTTCAGGGTACGGGAATATATACAGAACCGGCACAACTTTGCTTGCTTTTTACTAACTTGTGAGTATGTGACACCTTTAGAGGCTTTTGAACAAGTGTACTACTTCAAGCACAATACTGGATTTCATTAATGTAAAAAATATAAACTATTGTTATTGTTTAGAGAAGTCTACACTACTGCTCTTTTTTGAATTTGAATTGACTTTTGAATGTGTCTCCCTGATGAAGAATCTAGTTACGTTTATGTAGTTTATCAAATTTATTTAAAACCAAAATTTTTAATTTGTGTGCACTACCCCTAGCCTGTGATACTGAAGTTATGAATCTGCCACAGTGAGCATAATCTTCTTTTACTTATATTTCACTTACAATTACCACTTAAACATTTATATTAGGCCTGGGAAAGTTAATGCGTTATTTTTTGCAATTATGGTGGTATGTTTAATGTGTGAAAAAATATTGTCGCATTTAGGGCCAGCATCGAGGCAAATGCCTCAGATTGTGGTTTGGTCAGGCTGGCAATTTCACATATATTTTTTTAACATTACAAAACAATAATACAAGTAAGTTAAATGTGTACCTGAAGAATTACATATGCGTCCAGTACCATATTTATATACTACCTTTCATTTTTAAGGTTTAACATTTCATATTACACGGCTCACTATGATACATATGTCACTAAGTAGCACACTGGTGTTCATTTTCTTGCTTATTCATACTGACACAGGTGCAGGTAAGTGGGAGGAAAGAGCGGGAGGAAACGGGGTGGGGAGGAGAAGTTTATGGCCATCCTGGTGCAATGCTGGAGAATAGTTGCTAAGGTAAAAACTATGCTTTTTTTTTTTTTTTTTTAAATTTCATGTTTCTGTAAGAAGATTGAATCAAAGTCATATCACATAAGTGCAAAATAAGTTATCTTTGAATGGCACTAAAACCAAAAAAAAGTCTCTAGTATCTCTGTATTTAACTCACCAGACTGCCAGTCAGATTACAGTGCTTACTGTCCTAATATAATCACAAAATTCTACAAAACAGAAGTGTAATGATTATTCCTACCACTGTTTAGGTTTGAAGTATCTTCGCTAATTTATGCAAAGAAGACAACATAACCATCCAAGTAATGCAAGGTGTCAGTTTTTAAGTGTGAGAGAAACTACTGAGATCTTTTTTAGCGTGCTGGGCACAAAGGTGTAGGTAGAGCAGTGCTTTCCAACTGTTTTTCTGTGGTGGCACACTTTTTGTAACCCAAAAAATCCCAAGACACAACACGACTCTAACAACCACAAAAGGATGACTTCTATAGATGTGCTAAAACTTACTGCAAAACAGCGATCACAGCGCTGCTTTTATGTCAGCTTCTAAAGGAAGTCTCTCCCTCCTCAGACAGGACTTGCCCATCTGTGGAGCATGTCTCTCTCCGGTCATGACCCAGGGGCACTACACTGTTATTTCCACAGTGTACCAGATAAAACACACTTGTGTACAGTATAATTATCAACTTGTTGATGAACAATTGAAAACAGTACTTATGGAGCTACAACACAAGTTTTAATGCATGCCCATTTAAGAGATGTGTATTCTTTCAATTAAATCAGTCCTCAGCAGTGCATTCAAAGTCAACAGTCACTTCAATTGTGTAATTTTTACTGACATGTCTGTGTCTCATATGCTATGCTAATTTGACAATTAATATTAGCCTTGTTTTCTTTTTGTCTTCTTTTCAACTTGCCTTTTAGGAAAGCATTCAAATTCAGGTTGTACTTGCTCAAGTAGTATTTTGTTAAAAGTTCAGGGTTAAGATCATTGTTTAAGTTTAAACTCGGTCATCATTTTTTTAATTAAATTCCTTTGTGTTGATTCTACATTCAATTTTTGATTCAGCATGTATTTACTTAATGATTTATTTATTAATTTTATAATTACATGCTTTAATGTTAGACACAATTAATTACATACATTTATGTGATTAGTTTTTTTTTTGTTGATTCCGAGCCCTAATTTATATTTTTGTAAAGCTGTTAGTTTAAAGATTATAAATGCGACATAGCTTTTATATACAATAGTATCCAATGTATTTTACTAGTATTTTGATATATTGTCACTATTGTGCCATTTGTTTCATTTGGCAGTTCTCCAAAACTTGAACTACTGAATTCCCCCCGCTCCCCACTCTCCAAAAATTGCAGCTGCATAACAGGACAAGCATGCAATGGAATAATAAAAAACTGCTGTCAAGGTAAATACACAACTGACAGACAAAGAAACTGTAAATAATTCACTAACCATGATCAGAGGCAAAAACCACAATTGTGCTGTCCGAGAGTCCTAAATCATCTAGAGTGCCCAATAACTGGCCAACCTGAGCATCAAGGAATGAAACAGCAGCAAAATAATTTTGACGGATCTTCAGCTGTGGACAATAATAAAAAGAAAAAAAGATCTCTAGTTTTCTAATCTCATTTTGCAAATCTTAGGCACTAACTATTCTCAATCTATGTAAAATATTTTTAGGAAAAAAAAACAAAAAAACAAAAAAAACAGTTTAACTGCATTAATTACATTTTAACTTTCACTTTAAAGACAGACAGTAATGCAACACTTAATTACACCATGAACCTCCAAAACATGTTCATTTGTCATATCCAGTAACTTCTGTAACAAACATTAGTCTTGTAAAAGCAACAAATACCAGATATCAGATGTTCAAAATGCAGTTTTATGAGTGTGAACTAAATACAGATTAAACAAATGATGTACTGTATACATTATGAGCACCAAATGGAAAAAAACTTACTGAGAAAAAAAACAAAAATGATTCTTTGACATTTAATAATTAACTAAACAACAAATTCTTTAGTAATTAAACTGACTGCAGAGATATGTTACATTGACATTACTGGTCAAATCATGTTTAATGAGAAACATAAATACATACATAAAGTTACCTGAAAATGTTTTGGGATTGGACCGTAAGGGAAGCTTATATTAAGAGCTTGAACATCCTCCCTTTCACGAATGTCTGTCCAGGGATTGTATGCTACAGAAGGTAACCCACTTGGAATTGCTGGATCAGGCGCCAGAGACATGTTTTCTATGGGATACAACTTTAAATATTCCTGTCATTAAAATAAAAATGTAATCATAATGAGTATTCTGAAAATCAGTGCTGGATAACTAACAATATTAGTAGTAATTAACCTCAATGATAAATAAAATTTGAAGATGAATACATATAGTGTATCTCCATTTTAACTGCATAGTCATTGTCAAAGAGCACAGATGGGCTTCTCAAAAAACACGTTTTATAGGAGTAAACTAAACAGTAAATAAATATACGTATGAAAATAACCACACAAACTATGTCCTCTTCCACTCTCCATCTTAACAATTTGGGTATAGTTGAAAGCTTTTTTTCCACATTTATCACTTTCATGTTGAAGCTTACTGAAAGTTATCTCATCATAAAAGCTCAATAAAACAGACAAATTAAGAAATAATAAGAATTCTTATTTTCCGTTTGTGTTTCTCTGAATAAAAGACATTTAGACATAAAGACCCAGATGAATCCCAGATTAATATGGGAGACTGGCCATCCTTCCCTAAAAACGAAGGATGTTCTGGTAAAGTTTGCCATCATCCTCCAAATATTACAAACCCACTTTTCAGGTAATATACTCTAGCTTAATTTGATTGGCCTGTTCTGCCCTTGTTTGTGCAGGGTTTTTTCATAATATTCAGGCGTTCATCTTCCAGTACATCCTAAACACATGACAGTGATGACTTTACACTTGCCTAACATGAGGAAGTACATGTGAAGGTAGTCTGGAGTTCTGCTCAAAATTGGGTAACACCATACTAAACATAATTAAAGTGAGTAAAGAAAATAATGAGTAGCTTATGTATTTTGTAAACCTGTATTTTAATTAACAGCTTGTAAATTAAATAAACTCTGTATATCATAAATATGCCTGTTATTTTTTTCCCTAGCACCCAGTGTAAGTATTGTCTCTAACCAAATTACATTCTTTTTATTTATCAAGGAATCACAGTGTTCTATGTGTAGCCTTGTTCATCTAACTAACAATCTTACTAACCCACCCATGAAGAACACTTCCAATAGATAGTACAGGTATATCAATAAACAATGAATAAAACAGGTGCAGTGTGCATTAAGAAAGAAATAAAAACAAAAAAAATAATCTTTCAAACCCCATCCTGATGAAAAAATAGAAAGGACTCTACGCCAGAACCCATGGCTGCATCTATTGACTATGACGGAATTTCAGAACTTTAGTGTCATTCAATTACCTCTGGATATCTGAATGGAATATGTGGTTTATAATAACCCACAGCTAAGAAGAAGGGGTCTTTTTTGTTGTGCACAGATTTCAGAAGTCGAACAGCCTCCTCTGTATTCTGTATATCTGGCAAAGTTTTCTCAGGCATTTCTGAAATATTTACTGGACACAACAGATTTTCATGAAGCTGTCCATCTGGACCTCTACAGACCTAATCAAACAAATAAAATTAACTTAGAAAGGCATGCCTATAAAAACTATATGTGTTAAAAATATCATAAAAATTGTTTTCAATCCTATTTTTTGTAAAAATTGATCTGTATGGAATGATTACAATAAAATCAATAAAATTAAAATAAAAAAATCATAAAAAAAGAATTGAATATGTTTAAAGCTAAAACAAGATATTAGTTGGTTTAACATTAACAAAAGTCTCCAAAAACAATTTATAATATGGTAAAATATTTAGTCTAAAATGCACCTGCTTGTTAGATTTGTAAAAAATAAAAAAAAAACTGAGTCCTATATTTTGAGTAATAAAATACAGACTGCCTTTTACTAGATACAAAGAAAATGCTAAATTCATTAGCAGTACCTTTTGCCTTTCAAATGCAAGGGATGAAGGATGATATGGATGAACTGACCAGCTATATGGATAATCATCTGAGCGATTTGAAGCAATTCCTGCCAAACAAGTAAAAAATAAAGCTTTCAACTTTGTACCCAATAAAGGGCTTTGCCATTTTATTACAGAGGAAAAATGACAAACTACATACTTTGTACATCCAAACAATATTAAAAAACAGTTAAAAAACATTATGCAAGTTGAACTTGAAGTGTTATATAACATTCTCAAATCTTGTTTTGTAGTGTAACACGGTAAAATGAAAATAAAAAATTAAAAAGCCAATAAATTTATTAATGCTTGTATATCACCTTATACGTACAAGACGTCCTTTTCATCCATGATGCAATCAACCAAAATATCACAAAAATACTAGCTACACCTAAACAGCCATTTAAGTTAAAGTTATTTTACCTGCATGTTTTATGTTTCATATCTTTGTCTTCATTTATTGAGTAGTTGTAAAGACTAGTCTGACAAATAAATATTAGCTTAAAAAAAAAATTGTTTAGTAAATTCCATCATAATAGATCAGATCTACTATAAAACTTACAAACTCACCTGGATGAAACACTTTTCCCACAGACATTGTGATATAACCATTTGATTTAAAGTACTGGGGAAGAGTTGTGTAGTTTCCAGCATGCACTCTCCAGTAAGAATTAAAATCATACAGTCTTGTTGTATCTGGCCTGCGACTTGTTAAAAATGAAGTTCTGCTTGGAGCACACACTGCTTGCTTAAAAATGGGAAATCAGACATTTGATATTTATATAAAACATATACAAAATTAACATACAGTAAAAAACGGAAAATTGACACCACTGAATAACCTAACATTAAACTAATTTGTGTCAGAGAGAAATGTGTTAGCTTGCTGTGCACAAACTACACTTGGAAAGATCGTGAAAATAAATTGTTGTGTCTACAAATATTATTACATTTTAATTCTGGTAAAATTACGCCTCTCATTGTGTAAAGATTAACATGATTCATCATTCAGGGTATCAAATATGGGTGATAATAAAATGATTGACACTAACTTGTTCGTAAGAATCATTTTAGTGTGGTCATGCCTTTACCCAATTGTTTAAGTTAACTGTAGAGATAAGAATGTTTCCACAATTTATTAAACCAAAATTCTAATTATCAATTGCCTAAAAAAAAAAAAAAAAAAAAAAAAAAAAGTGTTGCTAGACACCATTTATTGTGTATCAGTTGTCAAAAGTTTCATTATTTATTCTTTTAGCATATGACAGAATGTGGCACTTTCAGGATGAAATGTATGCTTGTTTTTGGTTTCATTTTTACTAAAACAATAACAAACAAATATTATGTTTAAAATTACCAAATTAACAAAGCTTACTTGTGCAAAAGCATTCTGAAAGATCATACTCTTGGAAGCTAATTGATCAATGTTGGGAGATTTTACAACAGTGTCTCCATAACACCCTAATGAAGGTCGAAGATCATCGGCAAGGATAAGGAGCACATTCAGTCGGTCTGAAGAAGAAAAAAAATAATAATTATAATTATCAGTTGCTAACGATTATTAAAACAAAGCGCATATGCCGTTTAAAAAAACGCTTTGGGAAAATGCTTAAATGCACCAAAAACCTCAAAAGTGTATCGCATTCGACATTCTTTTTCAAGGTAAAAGCTGTAAAAGCCACACAATTACAGGACCCACATTTGCTTCTAGACAGAAGTTAACTGTTTAAGACAGTAAAAGGATTTCTGTTCCATCTTCACAGTATCTGCTTTGATTTGTATTTGTATTAGTATTTCACTACAATAACCACATTCTTCCCATTTATCTTTGCGAATTAAACATATGCTGTACAACTTTATTTAAGCAATAGGACATCACTACAAACTGTCACAGCGCGTCGAACAACAAGCCCATTCAGCAGGGGTTGAAACGTTTATTTACCTGTCTTGCAATTTACATGATCTGCTGCCCAAGCTGCATGATGAAAGCACAGTAATATGTGAACACAAAGAGCGAGCCATCCGCAACACTCGGTGGTCACCATGCTGGCATGTCACACCTTAAAAAGTGCATGCATTACGATAACTCTCCTTGCACAATTATGCGCCTCACGCTGCTTTGTGTCTTCTTCCTCATTTGTACGCGTCCAATGTTGATATTCCTATTTAAAACCACCTCCTTTCTTTTGATTGGACAACTTAACTTACATCAAACTCGTATAACCAAATAAGAGCTTGTTGTCATCTTAAGGTACCGCCTTGCTAATTCCAAATGGTTGTTTTAGCATATAGCCACACCTCTCTTGCGCACTTTGAGCCCCGCCTTTCCAATGTTGATATGCACTTCAGTAACTCTGGAGTGTCTGGGAATAATCACATTAGCTTGATTACTTTGGGATTATTTTCGCCAAACGTTTTATGTCTTTTAAGTATGAATATTATTTTTACGTATGGACAATGAGAAATACAATAACAACACAACGGTTTATCCAAAATAGACAAACCTACTTCATTCTGGGCTCCAGATGATGGCGCTATTTGTCTTCAAAGACATCGTGAGCTATTCCATTAATTCCTTTGCTTGAGAAATAATTGGGTAGAACAAATGACTGCTTGTGTCTTCTATTACGCACCTGCTGAAAGATCTAAACTTTGCATTTATAAATCGCATTGATCTGTAGTATATATATTTGAAAATGTAGGTTTGCAGTTGTGAGTACGCGAAACACAGAGCTTATTCTTGTATTATTATTTATGTATTAATTATTACCTATTGTATTATTTATTTGTCGCCCTCCGGTGAGCTGGCACCCTGCCCAGGGTTTGTTTCCTGCCTTGCGCCCTGTGTTGGCTGGGATTGGCTCCAGCAGAACCCCCGTGACCCTGTAGTTAAGATACAGCGGGTTGGATAATGAATGGATGGATTGTAAATTTGTATTTTCTTCTAATTATTATTTTTATTAAAGCGTGCTTGAATGTAGCAATCATAACCTATTTGTCTTTTTCCATACGATCAACAATTGTAGACTTACTTTTGACCACCCGTTGTGTGTGTGTGTGTGTATATATATATATATATATATATATATATATATATATATATATACACAAGACAGTAATAGACACCCTGAAATCGTCGGTTTCTTGGAAACCTGTCTCATGGAAAAGGCTTCATTCAGAAAAAAAAAAACAGACTGACATATTTAATTCGGCCATGTGTAAGCCCAGAACCATGCAACACAAGTTAAGAGAATAACAGGCTTCAGTGGTGCTAATACAATTAGAAAGGATTCTTTAATAACCAATTAGCATGTAAATACTACTAATTAAGGATAATCTAAGGTAATTTACCATTAGCATGCTGAAGGGATTGCTGCTGAAAATGGGGCTTTGTAGCCATATGTGAATAATAAATTCAAAATCAGTCATTTCAAGCCGTTGTAAACACTAGTTATGCCCTATATTTTAATTTCAATTTAATGGGATCTTGATAAAAAAGATCAATTTCTATCAAAAAATAACATTTCTGGGTGACCAGAAACTTTTGAATGGTAGTGTTTATATAACGTGAAGTTCCCAAGACTACTTTTTCTGCTAAAGCAGTCCGAAATAGTATTGAATCGTTACTGCATTTCGTAAGCTTTGTAATCATTACACATCCTTTGAACGTTATTGATCCTGTTTTTACCATTTCTAAATAATCATGCTGTCTTTCACAATACCTCCACAAAAATTTTGGATAAGGACAGAATAATCATTTTTAAATGATTAAAATTAATACAGTTGACAATACAATCAGATTACTAAGACCTTTAGGGAAATACTTTCATGGAAAGAGACCATTCATTCCCTAATCCTGCACATCACATCTGTTCACCAAATATTTTTGAAATAATGTTGTGTCAGTATTTGAAGATCTGAAGGCTTTGCTTTCAATTCCACTGCTAGATAACTCATTCTATGTATTTACAACTTGGGTGGTGCCATGTTTAGTGCTACTGCCTCACAGTTTCTGAGTCAGGGGTTCATATTATTGTCAGTGCAGAGCCTGCAAGTTTCTCCAGTGGTAGCATGGGGTTTTTTCTTCTGGTTTCCTCCTGCATGCCACAACATTGCGGAGTTTAGGTTATGTTTGATTCCAAATTGACCCTATAAGTGAGTGAGTGAGAGGAGTGATGTGCATAAGTGTTTCCATTCATGAATATGAATTTCAACCACTATTTTCCTACTTTCTGCTTCAGGCTGTCAGGATAGGCCCTAGCTCCCCATATAGAAATAAGTTGGTCATGTATGAAACTACTATTTTTCTTATTAGCTCAATGTTTACTCCTGATGTGCTCCTTTGTACTTGATGAGGATTTTATTTCAAAGTAACAGGTAGTATCCATTTTAGTCATTATTTTTATACATTTAAATATGTGTTTAACTGAGATGACCAAGGTAAGATGGTGAGCTAGACACTCCAGCTCTGTGTGAAGAATTCCCAAATGTTAACAGATCAGGCAAGAGATATAATCCACGAAAGTGACCTGGGTCTAGTACATCTGTTATGGGAGGTACCCAGGGTACATACCTACTACTTGCCCAAGTTACTGAAACTGTCGCCTGTCAATCTGGAGAAATAGCAGCTGTACTCCAAGATTCTCCAGGGCTGCTGAACTCAAACTATTTACAGTGAATAAGACCAGGCATCCTTTACTTGAGTTCACACATTCTTTGTATGGATTTGCTCAGGGTAATCTTACCTCTCACATCCAGAAGTTGTACTTGCATGGTTAAGTGACCATTCTAAATTGTCCAAGTGTGAGTATGAATTTGTGCACAAATGTAATGTAATGACCTTTATTTACATATTCCTGATGCTTGCGAAATCAGCTCCACCTCATATGATGGATACTGTTTTGGATTAAGCAAGTTATATTCGGGGCCTGAGTTGCCTTGAAAGCTTGCATAGTTTAATCTTTATAGTTAGCCAATAAAAGGTGTCATTTTGCTTGACTTCTCACTACTGTACATAAAAAATGGAATAAATTGTTTCACAAGGGAATAAATTTATCTCATATTATACAAGGTTTTTTTTTTAAAAGAAGTCATCTTATTGTTGATTTCTTGCTGTAACTGAATCATTAACATTTTTTTTATGATGAGGATTTTAGCAGAAGTAAGTTATATTATGGGAAGTATGATGTGTGTGGGACATTTATTTGTACAGATCTTGATGTGTAGTGACATTTTTAATAGTTTATCTGTCAAAAGTGAAAGCTTGAAAAAAAGCCACATATTTAATGTATCTGGTGAAAAATAAATTTTTGGCCTATAAGGTTTGTTTTCATTCTCAAGTATGGTGCAGTTCAAAATGGAAAGGGCTTCTATAACTAGCTATTTACATTAACTGTAGAGCAATCTGTCTGAATTACCATGTTGGAGTGTAGTGCTGTCCAGTCTTTGTAGCCAGTTGTTGCAGAAATGTAGTCTCTCATATAATTATCTTCCTTATTATGATACTACTTATTAAAGCGGCCAGATCTCTCTGATAACAACTGTTCATATCTTTATGTGTTTATATTCATGCAGTCTTATGTTGTTACATATTACTATATAGTGTCTTACTGTGATTGTAACTGGCAAGTCAAAAATTTTCTTTCTTTTAGTTTTCTTTCTTTTTAGTTATTCTGATGAGTATTTAAGATGGATGTCTTATTGATCATAATATAATCTTCTTTCTTATTTTTAGCATTTTATTGATTTTATTAAAATGAAATAACATTCCATACAAGCAAGTCAAGTTTAACAAAACTAGGTTCAAAACAAATCAGCCCCGACCAATGAGAAAGAGAGCTAGGCCAGCAGAGTAAAACTTTAAACTAGAAATAATATAACTTTTCTTTCTTTCTTTCTTTCTTTCTTTCTTTCTTTCTTTCTTTCTTTCTTTCTTTCTTTCTTTCTTTCTTTCTTTCTTTCTTTCTTTCTTTCTTTCTTATTGGGCCATTCA
>JANRMT010062790.1:19024133-19041664 GCA_026402145.1 Polypterus bichir lapradei | reverse complement strand
TCTATCTATCTATCTATCTATCTATCTATCTATCTATCTATCTATCTATCTATCTATCTATCTATCTATCTATCTATCTCACAAATACAGTAATTTTACTTCACTATTACCTGATCCTTTATAATCTCAGATACAAAAGCATTTAATGGCATCGAGTTAACAAAACATTAATAATGTGCATACCACGGTACATTAATGATGTACAGACCATGGTAGAGTGTTATATAAAATTTCTTTATAGAACTTTATTGAGATCTGATCAGATCGGGCAAGAAATGGCTCTGAAAAAGGCAGCATCACATCACAAAACCCTTGCATGCACCTACACTCATACTCGGCCATAGGAAAATTGCCAATTAACCTAATACACATGAGTCTGAGTATGTGGAATAAAAAACACAGTCCAAGACAAATAACTAATTCAAACATGGGGAGAACAAGCAACCTTCACATGGAATAGTACCAGACGTGATTTGTACACAATGTGCTTTTTTCATATTTACAAAATAAATACTATAACAGAATCATGTCCACAGTTACTGCATACCAGTTACTATCACTCTACCCACTTAATAAAGTTGCTTCTTCTATTACTGAGTCAAAATAAACCAACTTTGTATCTGATGTCAGACCTTCACAGGATCAACCCTCTCACACAGCGCCCCTCACACATTCAGAATTGCCAATAAACCTAACACGCACATCTTGTTGGAAGTCCGTGGAGTTGGGGTCCACAGGAATAAATCCAATTGGACACTGGGACATTAACAACCCTCAGACTGTGACCAGGGTGGAAATAAAATCCTGGAAGCAGAAAGTTTTGGGAGCCAGCAATCCACTTAAAAACAGAAACACACTTATTTAGAATAATGAAAACAGTTGTAATTAAAATATTATTACACTGACAGCCTTCTTAATCTGCACTGCAAAAACTTAAATATAAGCAAGTGAAAAGTATTTAAATCATGACGTTAAATCTTGTTTTCCTTATTGTAAGAATTATTGACTTATCAAAAAGATTGTATTTACAATTATTTAGCATAGTAATCTTGTCAAATAAATTTTGCTTACCCCCATTGGCAGATTTTTTCGATAAATAAAAGCAAAACAACTCCCATTTAAAGTTTTTTGTCTAGTTTTTACACATGCATTTTTTGTAGTCTGAAACAAATAGTGTTTTGAAAGTTGTAAAACAGAGTAGTGGAAAATACCTTTAAACATGTGAACATGTTGCACAATATATCATTATAAAGTAAATATTTGGTAGCTATAACATCCTCAGATGGATGGAATTTGATCATATGCTATATACTGTACTTGTTGTTTGACTAGGCCTCAACCGAATGGAGGCCGTGCTGCCTTATTTACTTAGAAATTCTATAACTTTTCTTTAAGGTAAGGGTGGGTATAGAGTGTGGCTGGGGTAGAAGACAGCGTTTTGAATTACAACACTAACCTTTTACACAGCAGAGAGAAACTCCACTTAACTCTAGCAGCTGCAGATAATGAGCCAGCACATTTGCTCAGGGAACCTCCCATCTGGCCTCATTATGCTTTGATTCACTGAAGTCTATTTATACTTAGAAAATGACTTCTGGTAGTTTCATTTTCGATATGCTGTGTGTTGGCTAAACAGGAAGGGTGTGCTGCAGTCGGATAAGGTTGTTTTTCCACAGTTTTAACTTTGCTTAGCAGAATGGGTAAGTTAAAATCTAACTGCATTGTTTGTTTTATTTTAATGCCTTTCCATCTATTAAAGGTTACATTATTATAAATGCCAGCAATATAAGCAGATTATTTTATGCTTGAGAACAGACAGCCTAAATCTATTATTGTTTGAAAATAAGGCTCTATCAATATGCCCTGTAAATACTTCAGTACTATAAACCTACACTTAAAGGATCCATAGCAGTTAACTCAACTGATTTTCACAGAACATCAAGAAAAAAATGTTTCCTATATTAATGTGAACAACACAATGCAACAAGTAAAATGAAGAAAATGTGTTAAATGTTTTGAATGTTTTAAAGTACTTTCTGATTCTTATATAGCTGCATGCATACATTTTGATAATATTAATAATAAGATCCAAATAAGTGAATTAGAAGATGAACTGTGTTAGTGTGCAAACTGAAAGTTAATTCCATATTGAAAAATAACAAAAATCTTCATGTGTGCAGAAATAGCAGACAAATGCTTGTTGGAAACACTTATAACTGAAACAAAAAGGGCATTTTTAGAATCCTATTTATTTATTTTGCTTGCTTGTACTTTTAACTTTGTTTTTGGCTCATTATCACTGACACATGCCATGTCAGTATGTAACCTTGGGGTTGTGATCGATGACTGGCTAATCTTCAAGGACCATGTTGCTATGGTCTCTTAATCTGGGAGATTTACTCTATACAATATCCACAAGATCAAGCCATAGCTGATGGAGTATGTAGCACAACTCCTAATCTAGGCTTTGGTCCTGTCATGACTCGACTACTACTACTCTCTGTTAGTAGAAGTATCGGCATGTGTCACCAAGTCACTGCAGATGATACAAAATGCAGTGGCACGTTTAGTGTTCAATCAGCTAAAGCAGGCACAGGTCACTCCCCTATTCACATCACTACAATGGTTTCCTGTAGTGGCACCAATTCAAATCCTTGATGCTAGCCTACAGAGTAGTTAAGGGATCAGTGCCTATATATAGGTGAAGTCCTCTTCTCGACCACTCAGGTCTGCATATGAATGGTGTCTGGTGATGTAGTCACTGAAGCAGTTTTTAATTGGGCAATTACATTTCCAGACAATACTAGCTTGTGCTGGATATCATCTTATTCAATAAAACACATAAGGATTGTTTACACAGATAATGAAATAAACTCAACTTGTAGTTTTTATGAATGCCTTACTTATTCTGAGTTTTCATGGGACTTTTATATGAGATTAATTTTCTCTACAAAACTATAGAGTACTCTGAGACTAGCTCACAATGACATTGGATGTATCTGCAAACTCCACACACATGGTGACTAGGCCACATTCACTCCTCAGACTCCTGGAGCTATAAGGCAATGGCATTAACCATGTGCCAATATGCTGCCCCATTTTGAAGATTTTGAACTTTAAGGGGCTTATAATAAAATATTCAGAAAATGTCTTCCATTTATTGCTGTTTGCAAATTTCTAGTCTCATAAATGCATCTAGTTTTACATTTTTTGTATTAGTTTGTCTAAGCTTATGTTTTTTATTAATGTGAAATTTTGTGCAGTGAAAATCGTTTTGAAATGTACTCTAAAGATAAAACCTATATTATAATTCTTATTATATAGACAAGAAAATGTTTGTGTTGTAATCCATTATGAGCCCATAAATGGTCTTTGTCATAGCCGTATTAATAACCTTTTGTTACTGCCTTTATAATGACTTTTGTTTAGAGGAACAAATAAAAAAATGAACTAGAGCTTCTATACACAAATTATAAACAACATCAATTCTTCCTCCTGTATGTCTCTTATCAGTTCTCCACATTTACAGTTCCCAGCATATACCAGCTTCTTTTTGCTCCCAATTAATCTTTATAAATTTTCTGTCTTAGTGCAGTCTATCATAAAGTGTGATTTAATTACCACTCCTCTAATTGCTCGGCTGGTACTTTTCCATAATACAGGTGTGTTCATCTCTAAGCTGTGCAGTAATGTAAAGTAAACCCATGACCTATGTTTAATGGTTTCTTCTTTCCAGCTAGTCCATACGGAGATATCACCAAAGTAGAAACTACTGGAGCCTCTGACAAAACAGCAAAACAATGCCACTCATCTGCAGGTCAGTTAGCAGGAGTTTGTTTTTGGTTATTTATTTCATGATGGCCATTTTCCTTGAATGTTTCTGGGAAATTCTTAGAAAATGGAAAAATAAATATTTTTCCTCAAGCTGACTTTATGCTACATAGTACCTTTCATGAAAATATGCTATAGGTCAGTTAGTATTGTATACTGCTAATAGATTGGTATTCTTTTCCTTGTATTTGTTGTTTCATTAGGAACTTTTTTTAGGTGGTGTCTGGCCAGTATCTGATGATATGTTCATTGGTGATATTTAGTTCCACAGATACAGGAGAATATATTATTTCATTGGTATGTAGCTGCTTAATAGGCTAATATTTCACTATACTTTCAACAGCTTTAGCCTTTATTGTTCTCAACTGTGTCATCTGAGACTTTATATGATACCACTGTTATATTTTTTTATCTTTATTCTTTCCTTCTATTTGAACAGTTTATTTTGAAAGAGCCAGATTACTGGGGTATTTCCATTTTTTTCCCTTGAACCAGAATAACATTCACTGGGCAATGTATAGTAAATCAGTTAACTTTTCAGTTGTATCATGTAAAATATACTATAACTTACATAATTAAATGCAAATTTGCTCCATACATTCCTAAAGTGCAGAGCCATTATTTCTTTTAAATTGGAAGTACTGCACTGTCCTGACAGAAGTTCAGTTGCTAATGCATGGTGTATTTTGTTTCCCCATGACATTTTGAAGTAACAGGCTATCTGCCCACTACTTTCTTCCTGGAAAGAAAACAGATAGCCATTTCTTTTCCCAAACTTCATTTAATTTTTTAATTGTCAAATTTGAACATTAATCAAATGCTATGGCTAATGTTGAGTATTTTATAAATATTATGGTATTTTTCCTACCGCTGTTACATTTTTTGAAAAACATCACAGATAGTTCTTACTGTTATAACATTAAAATTGCTGCTTGAGAATGCCAATAAAAACTAAAGAGAAATATATTTACTAAGAGGAAAAGGAAACATTTTGTGTCTAATCTGGGAAAGAATTATTTTAAAATGATTGTAATATTTAAGGGATCTTTTAACTTTTCACTGAGCAAAATATTCACACGGTGTTGATGGTCTCTTCTCATCTATTGATGTTACTTACTACTCGTTCATTTTTGTTGACTAATGGGTCTTCATCATTATGATACATGGCACATTTCTATTGGTTATGTGTAAGGAGTCAGTAAAAGAAAGTTTGGTTTAAGAGTATATCTTAACTTGGATTGAAATGCAGCATGTGTCAGTCAATGTAAGATTAACTCATAAATAAACATAGAGGTCAAAAATAATTTTGAATAAAGTGTATATGCTATATAAATGTGTTTCATAGGAAGGAATTGCATGCCTTTCCCCTGTTTCATTTTCATATGCAGAATAACATGTTTTTTTTTTAAATAATGGATTAATTGGATAAACTTAAGTATTTTATATCTTGAATAGGCGTGGAAGCCTCTCACAAGCTTGCTAACGAAGATTTGGAGCGCATGAAGAAGTATAAAGATATTATCTTTAGTGTAGGGCGTGATAAACAAATTGATCCAGCAGTGATTGCTGGCATTATCTCTCGAGAGTCAAGAGCAGGGGCAGCACTTAAGGATGGATGGGGAGACCATGGAAATGCGTTTGGACTCATGCAGGTAAAATGGGGCCTGGTATCCATACCAAAATAATGACTTATCTAACTAGATCAAAAATAGACCATTTTGATTAGAATCAGTGTGTTAATCAAAACCTAAAATGTCTTTTTTATGTAGTGCCATTCAAGATGTGTATTACTATAAGCACATAAGTACAAAAATATTGCTGCGCTGTATCCAACTTGAAAAACCTTTGAGTGCAAATAAAGTAAACACAAGTGAAGAAAATGCAATATTGGAAACCATTTAGAAATGAATAGTCAATTCTTTGTGCAATTTGATAATAAATGCCAGAGGAAAAGTTATGAAAGGGAACAATCTAGGCAGGTCTTAAGCCTTGATTTAAATATTACAATTAATGGAACCTTGATATCAGGTCTTTGTTCAGAGTTCTAAAGCTTTATAATCCTGAAACTAAATTGAGTTTTGTACTTGTAGTAAAGGTTTGCAAAAGGAGGGTGATTTCTCTTATAATTAAAAAAGAAAAAAGCAGAGGGTTAATATAATTGGTAAACCAGCTACAGTGAGATGTCGTTTCTACTTTTGGTCTTATGCAGAGCTCTAGTGCGACTCTGTGTAACCTGAAGAAGGAATGTTGAATAAGAAATTACAATAATCAACATGAAGATTAATAAAACCATGATGAAGGAAATTCAGTATTTGGCAAGAGGAGAGATAAGGACAGACTCTGATATTAGGCATGTGGTCAGTTAATGTTTTCACACAGCCAAGATATGCTTGATAGGAAAGTAAATTTTAAGTTGCATATTTTTTTTTTTTAAGGTAGTTCGAGCAATTATTTAACTGAATCCAAAACTGAGCTTTCCTTAATATCTTACAAGACCTTGCACTACCTTATAATAAACTGAAATCCATGCCCAGATATAATAGAGACAAGAAACATTTTTTTTTTCTACAAAATTTGTTTCTAGCAGTAATTTTAATGTTATGCCCGGTGCCATGAATACAATGGTGGTTGTAGTAGTAGTAGCAGTATTGCCATGTACACAGATACGGTGAAATTCTTACTTGTATGTCCAGCCAATAGATAATATAAACAAGCTGAAGCATGTAAACACTGGAGAGAAGTGATACAAACAAAGAACCTCAAAGTTACCTTGGGTTCCAGATAAGAGGAAATTGGATTTGCCAATGACAAAAGCGAAACTGCATGAGACGAGATAGCTAAGAGTACATGAAAGTCTGGACCTAAAATGAGGAAGAAAGTTAAAGATGTACGGTTAGAATTACTGTAAAGGAATTTGTAAATGAAGAGGAGAAGAAGGATAATGATGGCAATATAGTTCCTGGCCATCAGACCTTACTTTTATTCTATATTAATTAGTGTTCTCTTATATATATTCTTACTTTATCTTTTTTTCTCTTTCTTCATCATGTAATGCACTTTGAGCTACATTATTTGTATGAAAATGTGCTATATAAATAAATGTTGTTGTTCTAAGACGGAAGGCACTCACAGAAGAAGAATGGATTTAAAAATGGAAGCAAAATCATGACAATGTATAAAATAAGAGATGGCTGTCTTTTGTTGAAGATCTAGCATGTGATCTCCAGTTTAGGATTCATTCTTCTCTCATTGATTAATATGTTTTTGTAACAGAATTTGGAGGCTGCAGGTTTTTTCCAGCAATGTTAAAAATGGACAGAATGTAAGATTAGACAATCCTGATTTGTACTCCAGTTCAAGTCTCTGGTATATCCGCTCAACTCTACTCAGAGTAGTTTGATTTTGATTATGTGAACAATGTCTATGGTGAGAGACCATGTGAAGCTGGATTGAATCCTCAGCAGTTTCAGGACAAAAGTAAAAAAAGCAAGCAAATTATGTTCAACAAGCATAATACAGAAAGATCCCTCTAGGGCAGTAGGCTAATGTGACTAGGCAGGGTGGCAAAGGAAGATCCAGGGTGAAGCAGAGATAATCAGAGCACAGCCTCAAAGCTAGGGATATGAACAGGAACTACTCTATGAAGCTTAAATGTCCAATGTATGGCCGTCAACTTATAAAATGGTGAAAATAGGTTGGACATGACCAGAACAGATGATTGTACAGGAAAGGTAGTTTTGAGTTAAAATAAAAACAGGAGAAGAATTTAAATTTGAGGTTGAAGCAATAGAAAGACCGCCATCATAAATGTTCAGTGTGCTGCTTTTGCAATGCAATGAAATGAATTTAGAGAACTCTGTCACAGTGAGGGAAATTTTAAATCAAAGGAAAATGGGATGCCAAAATAAGAAGCTTGATAAGAATGTTCTTAAATTAACTGTAATTGAGAAGAAAGAGCAGAGCAGCTTAATATGAAAAATTAGAAGTAGTCACTGTATCCTCAAACTGTAAGATGTAACAGTGAGATGAGGTAACTTGGAAGAATCACTAATGGTAGTGGTAGTTTGGTAAAGAGTGTGACGAGGAGTCCTGGACTACCAGAAGGTAAATCAAGTCAAGTTTACAAGAAAGGTAGACATTTGAGAGAAAAAAAAAAATAAAAAAGACGGGGCAACAGCTAGGTAAGTTAAGCTGAATAGGTTCACTTTCAGAAATACGATGAGCTAAAAGTGTAGTAACAGATAAATAAATAAACAAAGGCAGAAGAACTGGCACATTTAGCTCATCATATTTCTGAAAATGGCCTGAAAGTGTAGTAACAGATAAATAAACAAAGGCAGAAGAACTGGGATATTCAGGCCATTGAAAAAGGTCTTTATGTGTCTGGCTGTGAATGAGGCCTTGTTTGATAATGTGAATGCAGAAATGTGAGGCATCTTGGTTGGCCTGAAGGTTAGTTAAATTTCCACTATGTTCTGAAAGCAGCACGTGTCAAAGTGCTTAACTTAGATTTGCATCCTCAAATTCAATGTAGCCTTTCAAGGTACCACAAATATTCAAATGCTAATAAGCATAATGAAAGCTAGCTAACAAACACATTCCTGTCCTAACCTCAAAACTGACAAAAAATAAATAAAAAAAATTTCTGGCATCTTGAATTATTCCATTTTATGAATCATTTCTATTCTTACCGCAGAGGCAGAAGAGAACTGCAATGTGAGGCATATTTTTCTATAAATGCAGTAGAAAGGAGAATTTCACTTGTTAAAGGGTTTAATCATTTTTATTTAATATAATTGGTAAATGTTTACTCGCTTTATCACTTCTGAATGGTTTCTTCTTTATCTTGCTGTTAACAAAGAACTGACATCACTATGAACTTGCACTTGCTGTACAAAGAAGTAACTTATTCACTGATGTCATTAATAAAGGAGAAATGCTGAGGGAATGCTGACATTGTCTTTTTATAAAATTTTGTTCTATCAGATTGATAAACGTTATCACACCATTAGGGGAGAATGGTACAGTGAAACCCATCTCAGTGATGCAACGCAGATTTTGGTTGATTTCATTAAGGTGATCCAAAGAAAGTTTCCTACATGGCCAAAAGACCATCAACTAAAAGGTAAAATTTTAAAATTTCTTGACTTTACATTTAAAAAATATGATTTAAAGTATGAATAACCACATTTTCATGAATATGTGCGAAGTTAACAGCCTAATAATTTGTTTCACTTCTTTTTAAATGTTGCCATGTAGACGTTTAACAGAAACCAAAACTGAAAGTCATAAAGTGGTAGTCCCTTGATCAAGCCTTATCTAGTTTCTTTTTATATAGCCTTAACCATTGTCCCAGATGCACACATACAAGTACGATGCATACTATTAGGGATCAGACGGGGCACTTTTACTAATGGAGTTTGAACATCCAGTTTTTCTTTTTTTCACACCCAATATCTGCAAGTTTTAAACTACCAGGACACACTGCCTGTTGCTGGGATCCTCTTAGGCAAATTAAAACAAATACAGATGTAGATGACCCTCTCAAAGAATAACCAGAGCTTACTAATATACTGGAAAACACATATGTGATGCTGACCTGCCCCATTTTGGGATTTTGTAAATTTGTAATTGCAGAAACATTGTCCATCATTCACCTCCTGAAAGAAAGAAAAAAGTGGTGCCTATGCAGAGCACTTTATACAAATCCCCTACTAACCTGCCAATAAACTTGCTACATTCATTCTATATAATCACAATGATTGATATCTGCTATATATGTTCTGTGTTTCAGTGAGGTAGGCAAAAGATAGCAAGGGCCTTGGAAAGACCTAATAGGTACTTTCAACCCATGAAAGTGAGTCCACGAAAGTAACTAAAAAGATAAGCCATGAGGGGATTAATTTAAATAATGCTCAGAAAAGAAATTCATGAGACCCTGCTGGGAAACCAACAGGCATCCAGTACCAGGAGTCAGATGTTTAAAACTTGCATGCACAGAAAAAAAAAAAAGAGGTCTGAAATATGTGTGTGCAACTTTCCACACAAAAATCAGGATTTATAAAATAAAACTTGGCAGGAGAATCTGCGTATATTAGATGTAACTTTGACACATCCCTATGCAACATTTCCCTTGATTAAAAAGGAAAATACAGCCAAATCAGCTATATGATGACTCACGCGCACAGTAATTCAGATCACTGAGCCATTACTATAATGTGCCATTGTCTTGGAACAATATGCTGAATTGTGCCTGGCATTAGATGACAAGACTTCCTTAAATTAGTTTCTACCTGTTTGGCTTCTGGCAACAGGCACCTACCAGAGGTAACTGGCTAACAGGTCAGGAATACCTCAGCAAAGTTGGAGCTCCATCATGCGTGTTGTACTGGAAGCTATAAACTACTGAGGAGGTACTACATTAAGATTTCATATGGTACAGGCCAACATAAAAAAAAAAACAAATTGCAGCAGTGTCTGGTTTTCCTAAAATAATTATGAAAAATCATTTTACTCTTATTGACATAAGGGAACCTAGCAAGAATGAGCTGTTATTGCTAACCATAATCAATGACATTACATTAATGCCAAGTATTCTGTGATGCCAAGATGAGACAAGCAAACGTCATGGCTCAGTGACCTGTCTCAATCCTTGATTAATTTATTCTGAGGCAAAGTAACCTTGGTAGACAACTTGCTGATGGTGCTATGTGATGGCTGGCTTGTTAGTAAGGTAGCTGGCTGACCCTCGAATTTTCATATGACCTACCTGTATACCAGTGGGTTCTCAGCTGTTTTGGCCATGGGACCCAGTTTTATCTGCTTCTGGTCAATGACAACCCCAGGCAATGTTTTCATCTGAAAAACATTTGAAATACAGGAATGCGGTACTGTGATGATAAATATATCGTATAATGTTGTGGGGCAGTAACTGCTTTTTTCAGATAGAGACCCAGAAGTGGTTCAGGAAAATTAGCCTATACCATTCATTGTAAATTAAATTTTGTCATGTGCCAGGCGAAAATGGCTACCTACTGAGATTCTGGTGCTTTATGCCATTCCCTGACTCAAACAGGGCAGAAGAGAGGTGCTACAATTCCATGCATGTTCTTGGCATCTTAGACGTGGAGCGCAGTATGGGATCTCTGAAATGTGGGTGGCAGTATCTGGAGGCATCAGGTGGAAGTCTGTTCTAAGAGCCAGTGAAGTTCTGCTGGGTCATGATTCTATATGTTTGAGGCTAATTAACATAGTCCATATATGGTTGTTTCACAGTGGCAACCAGAAAGGGCTCATGAAACATTCACATATGCACATTTACAGGATGATTGTGCTTTATAAAGGTACATTTCATGCTAATGTGCATACTCCAGATTTTATACATCTGAATTTTTTTTTATCCTGTATTTTTGGCATTTGCATACGTTCACACTCGATTCCACGCAAAGTTTTATAAATGAGACCCCAGGATCCCTTCTGTTAAAGTGGGACATAAAAACCAACAATGGTGAAATCCTGTTAGATATATCCTTTAAAGCCTTACTAATTAAAGTGTAAAAGTTAGAGGGAATTGCACGGTCAGCAGTTTCTTGTCTGACCTAAGCAAGCTGTACACAGCCCATCTAACTCACAAAGCACCACTGGAATTTAAGGTCTGTCTTGGGTTTTTCTTGCTGATGAATTCCTGAGCAACAAAACAATGGACCTTTTTGGAGCTACTGAGCTTTTCTTCTTATAATACCATCAGTCTATTGACACATCTTTTTCTTAAAAACTAATTTTATCTAAAAATATAATGAAAATGATGAGTGGAACTGCTGACCATGTTTCTTGAGTCAAATCATTTTCCTGTTATTGTCTGTGTGAGGTCAGCATATTCTCCATGTGTCCATGTCAGTTTTCTTTTGGATTTCAGTTTTATCCCACATTCTACAGATATGCTCATGAGGTTAATTGAAGACTGGCCCATAAGTTGATTTCATATTTTTTGATTAAAGAGAAAAAAATATTTAAAATTACTGTCAGGACATTTATTAACCATTGGTACAGTAGAAATTAGGAGGCAAAGCTTTAAAACAGAGAGCTTCAAACGAGACATTTTCTTAAAGAAACACATTTACTCTGCTGCATATACAGCTAGAGAATAAATATCTCTCTCCTAGCATGAACATTAAATGTCATAAAGCTGACAATGGAAAAACAGACATTTGACCTGCTTTTGCCTGATTTAACAAGTTAAAAGTTACCTTCTCCTAGACTTTTTTGACATGGAAGCTTAGCACATGTGTAATCTCAGAAATGTGATTATTTCTTAGAAAAGTGGCAAAACCACAAGAGTCTTCTGCCTGTGATCGACTTTATTAAAGCCAAGTATGAATTGTAAAGGCCATTTCTCTCATTAGACTGCTATTTATGTTGGTATAATGTTTATAGAATTTTAGCATCTATTCACAGTTTAACTGATTTATTGCATTTTAGGCTATTCATGATATTATATCTCCTCTTCTTTGGTTTGTCAAGTATGCCTGAACTTTGGAACTGTAAAGGAGGGTAGGAAACATTATTGCAAGCAGAAGCAGAACTAATTTATTTTTGTATTTTGGCCCTGTGTTGCTGTTGGGCTGATACTATAAAATTCCAAATTGATTGAAATCCTCCAGACTTTAACAGTTTTAGTTTATTTAAGAAACAAAACATAATAAGAAAGAACTCAGTCAGGTGACCCTTATGTTTTACAGGCACACCAAATGCCTTTTTCTATATTAATCCATTTTCTTTGCAATTAAACTTACTGTTGTCTGTCATTTAGTATGTAAATATAATGTTTGGCTAAAGCAGTAGAAATATTAATTTGTTTCTACCAATAAAGCACAGGAAAAGTGAAATCATGGAACATAAAAATCTCCTGAAAGCAACACAAAATAGTAGGCTACAGTTACATTTAAAAAATAATTAGAACAAAGCTGTAGGCCACCACAACCTTCTATTTAAGTGTTCCAGCTCCTTTATGAGCTAAACTGACCCATCATGAGAGAATGTGTCCTGAAATGGATTAACATCTTATCAAAAGGTAGCTCCTGCTTTGTGTACAGTCCTGCTGAAATAGGTTGTGGACCCCATTGGTTATAGTTACATAAAATATAAAATTATTCAGTTAAGAAAATATGGCAGACATTAGAGTGGGTGAGTATGCTTGTTTCTTTTTCAAAAGTGATCATACACATAAACCCTGCTTTAAATCTACTAGTCACACAATGTCTTGTCCCTGTGGGTCACTTAAAGAGTTTAAAAATCTGAGATGTACAGTACAACATTGTCCAATATGTACTGTTTATCCCCATTATGCTGTTTAGCCTGCTCACTCTTTATTGTTCTAATCAATGCACAAATATGAAGTAGGTATAAAAGAAGCAGTGAGGCGCATGTGGTATTAAATTAAGTGTGTAATACAAATGGGACCTGCCAGGGTACAAAGGATTCTAGCCACAGGCCATTTTATAAGTCCTGACTGGATGTACATGCATTTGTGCTTATTCAGCTAGTGCTCTGCAGTCCTATAATGAAATTAATCCAGTCCATAAAGTAATAACTGGATGTGAGGACTGTTACTTGACACTTCTGTACAAAGCCTAGTAGTATATCTTGGATCAATCTCCTCACGCCAGTCACCTGCCCAACATTAAACATGGTTCTAACATTTTAACTTGTAAGTGGCATTTCCATGTTGATGTACAATGCAGAACACTCTGAAAGAGTTATATCTCTCAGTAAACCTGAGATCACTTTAAAAAATCTGGACCTAAAAACTCCTGGGTGGGGTTAAGGAACACCAAGCATGATCAACTCTGTCTATTGCTACTGTGACCATCGGTAAGAAATGAGACAGAAGATTACATTTTTATCCAAGAAGATTTACATTGCATATTACATAGTTTCCACGGTTCTACAATCAGAGCCATGGCTAGTTGTATGACTTATTCGGGGTCATAGTTTGTCTGTGTTGGTGGTGGTAAATGAACATGAATGCCTTGGTCACTAGAATAAAGATATAAGGCATCTCCTTGCTCTCACAGTCATGTGAGCCTCTGGCATGGAGGAAAGGAGGCCAAGTTAGAACAAAAAAATAACAAGAAGGGCCAGGTCTGCGTGCGGTACCTTGGCAGTGTTTTAATATAAACTAAGGAAAGTGTGGGCAGTCTTTGCAGAACCTACAGTGACTGCCACATCTGTTGATGGTGCTGTAAAAAATACAGCAAGAAACTATACAGTGTTTTTTCTACATAAAATGTTTTTAAAATTTAGAAAAAAAAAAAATTTCTTTAAGGCCATTAAAATGTAACCTACTGAATACTTACATTTTATGCTATACTTTACAATTAAAATATTTTTATAAAATTAATGTTTTGTATTTACATTCTGAAAACTGATAAATATTAGATGGCACTGGTTCTTATTCTAGTCATAAATAATGTGGGCAAATTTCAGATTCGGTTATCCTTCAAAATTGTGTGGTACTGTTATTTCAGATGGTATGTAGAGGTGGCTATAGTGAAGGTGGGCCTACTGCTTGTACCCAAAAATGTTCAAAATGTTGCTGATTGATCTTAAGTAAAAAAACTAAGTAGACCTGGTTTCTAAGTGTTCAATCTCTTTTTAGGTGGGATTTCAGCCTATAATGCCGGAGACCGAAATGTCAGAACCTATGACAAAATGGATATTGGGACTACTGGAGATGATTATGCCAATGATGTTGTTGCTAGAGCACAATGGTACAAGAAGAATGGCTTTTAAGAAAAATGATTTTCCATTTCTATGCTTCCAGATGTATCAATTGTAAAAAAAAAAAAAAATGCTGACATTTTGTAAGAAAAGGAATGAAATGCAACTGACCCGTGATCTAAAATATTAACCCTGCATCACTACAACTACTGGTATTAAATTCTGAGAAATATATATCAAGCACATGCAGACTATGCTATCCTTCTGAATACATTTCCACATATCTAAATGTCACTTTTTCCATACTTATTGAGAAAACCAGGGGTGTGGAGTCGGAGTTTGGGTATGTGGAGTCGGCAAAAATGTACCGGCTCCGACTCCTAATAAATTTAAATTGTAATGAAAAAAATACAGCAAATTCAAATGTCCCATTTAACAAACAATAGTCATAATTAGCCTGGGCGGCATGGTGGCGCAGTGGTAGCGCTGCTGCCTCGCAGTAAGGAGACCCGGGTTCACTTCCCAGGTCCTCCCTGCGTGGACTTTGCATGTTGTCTGCGTGGGTTTTCTCCGGGTGCTCTGGTTTCCTCCCATAGTCCAAAGACATGCAGGCTAGGTACATTGGCGATCCTAAATTGTCCCTAGTGTGTGCTTGGTGTGTGTATGTGCCCTGTGGTGGGCTGGCGCCCTGCCTGGGGTTTGTTCCTGCCTTGCGCCCTGTGCTGGCTGGGATTGGCTCCAACAGACCCCCATGACCCTGTGTTAGGATATAGTGAGTTGGATGATGACTGACCGACTGACTAGTCATAATTAAGTACTTCTCTGATGTAATAATAAATCCCAGTGCATAGTTGTGTTACTACTTGTGTGAAGTTCAGCTGAGCTATTATACAACCTGACATTCACGTATTGTAATCTGGATTATGGTACATTACAAAAAGTGTTTTCATATTTCAGATATAATGTGTTTAACAACTTCATCTGAGTGTAAACAAGTATAATGATGTAGGTGGAGGTGTGTGCTATGGTAATGATGTGTGTTCAGGGGTTCTTGTCTTTTGTTTAAACTGGTCAATACGGTAGAAAGTCAGCTTCCTAGCCAGTAGTTCTGTGGTTGAATGACGTATATGTTGCCTTCCTTCAATCAACATGGAAAATACATTAGCATATTAAATACAGAGGAGTCGGAATTGGAGTCAGAAGTACCGGAAAGTCGAAGGATATATCTACCGACTCCACAGCCCTGGAAAAAACAATTAAATTTGTGTACTTGCGGCTTTATTAACTGCATGATATTATCCAAGTAATTATTATGAAGTGATATTTAGCCGCTATTGTGTAAAACATCACCTATATCAAGTATGCAACCTCTCTAAAAAAGGAAATATAAACTGTTAAAGGTGTAAGAAATATTAAGAAACACTTATCAGAGTTAGACAGAATCATTCTGCTTTAGTGGTACCCATAGGGTGGGTTAGAATTATCCACCCAAATGTAAATATCAGGTTTAGAACAGGGTTGAAGACCTGCTGTTTCTATCAGTATAACCAGACTTCACATTACAGGAGAGCATTGGTTATTATATGTCAAAAATGAGTACCTTGCCTGAGGATCTCTTGGAAAGGAAAATATCAGAGGTTAGATACAAAGTAGCTAGCATGGAGAGAGAGAGCAAGAACTCCCAATGATGGGACAAACGGAATGAAAATTCCATATACACACTGGACTTTAAAACAAAAAGATATTAGAAATGTATAAAGAAGTTATGCTGGAGGAAATGTGCACCTAGATGGCTTTGGCTCTAGCCAGAGATTGGCCTTCTCCCCAATCTAAAATAAACAGTTAAGTTATAGTGACCATTTTTTTCATTGTGGTTGTTATTTTATTCCCATTTTGTTTCCAAGTTCATATTATTGTACAAGGAAGGGGCATTGCAAAAATCCTTAGCTCTTCATGAAAGAAATAGTAATTAAGACAAAAACCTTTTCTCCAATGACAGCTCATTCATCGGTGATGTCAACACAGAATTCAAGCATTTTCCACATAGTCATGCTCATGCTCAATGCTCTTTCCATTTGTCAAAGCAAGCAGCACAATCATCTTACTTAAGATCTCAAGTTGCTCATTCACCTCACCAATCAATTCATCAAGTCTCTGAACATTTTTGTAAAGGTTCTTTAATTTTTGGGAGCAAACAAATCATGTGGCACTAAATCAAGTAAATAAAGAAGGGGGGCTCAACTAGCTGGATGCCAGATTTCTCCAAAGTATTAATGGTCAGCTTTGCTGTGTGAACTGGCACATTGTCGTGGTAGGAAAATGACTTGTTCAGAATCAGTTGGGGTCCACTCCCTCAATCTTCCCCCTCATACCACTCGCTATGACTTCCTGTGGGTAAGCAATTCTTTTTTTTATAAACTCAATAAAGAACAAACTTGATATCCAATTGATGTGAACATGGTAGCAGCTCACCAAGAATGTAAGGCTTTTGCAACACCCCTTATCATAAAAATAAAGGACAGGGAGTAAGTAATATAAGAATTATAAATAATTAATATGATCATCGGTATATTGTTGGATCAGAAATGCTGTGTTCCTAGTTATATCATATTTCTTGAAATTGGGTCAGAAAGTAATATACAAATAAATACATTACTAGCAAGACCTGACTGATATGCAGTCAGGCAAAAACATGTCAGTTTTTTTCTTGTCTGACCAGGTTGTCTCTTCCAACATTTAAGAAATACAGAAAAGCTAATAAAGGGCTTTATAGAGCAAATACCTAGCATAATTTAATTCATACAGGACCATTAACAGTGTGCACTTTCAAAAGGAACTTTATAGATCTAAAATGTTTCTATACAATAGAAAACTGACAAACCTATAAGTAGAATAAATTAGGGTGTAAATAAAAACAAGACTATAAGACAGAACCTTAATAGTAGATGAATTAAGAACTACATAATATGATATATATATAT
>JANRMT010062790.1:18981046-19024033 GCA_026402145.1 Polypterus bichir lapradei | reverse complement strand
GTAGAATAAATCCTTCACAAAGACAAAAACAAAGTTTTGGGGACCGTTCCCGTATATTGTCGTTCAAACAATAAGAAAAAAGAAGGGATTCAAAGTTTTGGAATTACAATGAACATTTTTACTGTGACAAAATGGCAGTTATATATCAGAGAAAAACATGTGACAGGAAATGGTTGGCATGTTGTGACGCTGCAGCAGGAACCGGAAACAACGTCATTCTTGGTAAGCCGGAAGTGAGGTGATTTGTGGGTGCCAGAAGTGACGTCATCAAGGATGGCCGAAAGTGACGTCATCACGGCCATTTTGGAACCTAGAAGTTGCAGGATTATTTTTCTTCTTGGTTTCTGTTGATACAAGAGATTTCAGGTAAGCACCACGTGACAACCCCTTATCTCGCGATGTTTCACTCACCTTCAGGCTCTTTGACTGCCTCCTAATCGCACATGTGTGACAATATATATATATATATATATATATATATATATATACACACTAGGGGGCTTTGCCCCCTGCTCACTTAACTTGTCAACCCCAAACCCAAAGGACTGGGCTACGCGTCAGCCACTTCATGCCTCGCTCGCGTATGTGGATTTCACTTTCACCAAACAACAAATCTTTTAATTCTCACAGATATGCCTCTTCATTGGGAAGAAACACTACTTTTCCCTGGCAACACGAATTAGACGATCAACAAGTCTCAGACTTAAAATTTAAATCCAAACAATATATTCAATCTCTTTTCACTGTTCCATTATTTCACTGAGTAATAATTTTTGTTTGATTGCGCTAATGTGATATTTACTATAATTATTTTGAGACTTTCGAATTTTAGTACTTTTATTATCTCTAACCTGCTCTGCATGTGTATCGTGCCAATGTTTTTGAATTCTTTACGATGTTCTACTTTGTCATCTAATCTTTGTCTTTTATTTCCCGCCTCGGGCATGGTTAAATCTCTTGGCACAAAGTGTCATCTTGCAGGACATGAAAGTAACTCTCTGAAAAAGTCATGTCTTGTCCCATGCTAAAAAGTCTTGTCTCATCCCAGGATTTTTTTATTATAATAGAGATATATAAATATATAAATGCCATTAAAAAGACTCTTTAGAGCATTTTGTCATCAGGAAGATCACCTTTCTTTGTAAAAATAGGCAAACCTCTAGTTATTTGTTTCTTGTATGGCAGAGATTTGAAAGCTCAATACAAATCATAGCCCTTGTACAAGCTAGGGTCTATTGACTGTGCAAACTATAAATGAGCAAATCAGAAACTTGAGTGTTTAGTTGAGTACCTGTAATTCTCAAAGAAAAAAATATTTTAATTCATTGTGCAGAGAATGACTTTCTTTTATTTCTATATAAATTACAAGTGTTTTCTGTAAAACTTGACTTTTAAATAGGCCATGTGTAATATGTCATTGATACGGAAACACAACATGATATAATTAAGTGGCAATGAACAAACAAAAAGAAACTGAATAAAATTATCTTTAAAATTATAACTTGTGAAAAAAAATCCAAAACAGGACCAAAATATAGTTAACACAGTTTATACAGTATGTGAATATTAGAAGAAGAGTAGCTACATATAATCTAGTATTTCTCTAAATGAAACTGTTAATTGAACACCATAAATGCATTGATTCTTTTTTGTGTAAATTTTCCCAATTTCAGTTTGCTAGAAGCCAAAAATCTATACAGGCAGGTTCAAGGCTGTACCCCTCACTAGATGGAACAACAGCCATCACACGATGCTCTGAAATACAAAATGCACCAGGTCATTATAGAGATTCCGATCAACTCAGCTATACATAGGTACATTTTAGAACTAAAACACCATCTCCAAAAAAACTGAAAGATCAAACAGAGGATAAATGCAAAAACTACATACAGAAGTTAACTAAGCATGAAACTAAACCAGAACTCAAACCTTATGAGGGGTCAGCCATACACTCTGCCACACTGAGCTGCCCTACTGCCATCCAAATTCACATAACTATCTGAGCTACCCGTCTAAGACAGGGTAAAATCTAAGTAATCAACCTAGAACTCAGCATTATCATTTTCAGTGCCCAAGGTAAAGCATATGTCTCTGTTGTACGCCATTTGGTATGGAATTCATAAAGGTAGTGTTAATGTGTGTGATGCACCATCTGTTTAAATGACCAATGCAATGCATTTTATTATTTAAAAAGTTCGTGATGCACCATCTTCTGGAATGACAGAGACATAGCAATCACATGAACACACAGACAGACACACAGACATGTATCCTTTTATTAAGATAGATGATATATCCTTTGAGAATATAGGTAATACTCCTCAATTCCAATTATCTGAACAGGAACAGTTCAGAATTTCATCCCTACATTGATTTTCTATGTAATTGAAGTTGAATTTCTGTCTCATTCTGTGTCATACACAAACAGGTTGGACATATTTTTTTTACGTGTTTGTATTTGTAGAAAATTAGAAAATAGTTTGCTACAATACTCTTCTTCCAATCTTAAAGTAAAATAGCAGCCATGGATTTACAATGCACAAACTGATAAGCACTTGGTTAGTAAATCAAGTTTTAATTATTGAAAAAAAAATCCATTAGGTATAGAAGGCAGTTAACGGTGCAGGGAATAACTAGGATCACTGGACGGAGGAGCTTCATGTTAACCTGAAATTTAGAGTTCTGATAATTCACTTCAAAATTGGAGCCGTGGAAAATTATGTGAGACACAACTTCCAAGTTGAAATATTTAAAAATATAAGTCAACATGTTCATTCTACTGGAATACATCTTCCAAATTCCCATAATCACATCTAATTATCCATTTCAGTTTAAATGCCACCAGTGCAAGCCCAGACTTTGTGAACAAAGATCATCAACTTCAGCACAAGCTGCTTCTCAAGTGTCCAGCTTCGCATAACATGATCAAGGGTGTGTAGCAACAACAAAATGGTGATTTGGGCTCCTATATGTGTTATTTCCACTGACATCCATTACTTCAAAGTCATTTACCAGTCAGGATAGAATATATGGGTCTAACACAGCTGGCAAGCTCTGCCGTCTAAACACCCTGCGGTGGTGACTTCACTGGCTCTGGAATTTACTGTATATTTTCTCTTTTCTCCTACAGGGATATAGTTAGTGACATCAGTTTGTTTTGTTTGCACATTCTGTGATATCCATGGAATATACCAGTAGGGACTCTGCATTTAGGAATTATTATTAATAGCTGAAAAAATATGAATAATTTGTTGTGGATAGCCAAGATTCTCATGCCAAAATATGACTTATTCTTGCCACATCATTGTTTTGCAGAAGGGTACACAGTTAAACATGACATAAACTTAGACAAAATAGGGTGTGGTTTTTGTGATCTTGAGCATCATACACACTTTGGCACCTCCAAAATGTGAAAGCCCGCAGACATACTAATAACTCTTGTCACAATAACAGACCACAGACATCAAAAAGGTTTGGGGCAGCCACCGTATATTATGCCTTGGCTGCAAATGTGTATTTTTGTTGAATTGTTCACTGTTTGGAGTCCAAAGCAGAACTAATTTAAGAGTGCAAATATGGCGGCTTTAAAGGCCAGGAAGTGACGTCATCGGGACCAGAACTGGAAGTGACATCATCAATAACCATTACCCCACATTAAAGGCACCGGTCCCAGAAGTGATGTCATTAATGGTACAGGGACCTAGAGGGAGTTCCTGTGGATGGTCTGCAGAGGATTGAGAGAGAAACTCAGTGCAGCTCGCCACCCCCTGGTATGGCATGGTACTACTATTATTCAGGCCCTTGTTCTGCCTCCCAATCTCATGTGTGTGACATTCTATACCTGCTCACTTTTTTTTCCTCCTATTGAAGTATTTGGTTCATGGTATCACTAAAGTTTGCTTGCAATCTTTTAATCCTGATTCCATCAACGCCTGTATGGACTTTGTACTTTCTCTGCTTATTTCTGTTCAAGTATTCCAGAGATGTGTGTGTTAGGTTAGTTGCCACCTTCAACTTTTCCCAGAGTGGGTGGGTGCATGAATGTTGAGCTGAAGTGAGTAGAACACATTTCATCTCTTGTTGATGATGCTCACCAACACTTTTGCTTCCTCTGAAGTCTGATTAAATGTTGTATTTCTCCATTCATTCTCACAACATCTACAGGTAAACAATGGAGTCCATCCTCACTGGCTGCATTGCATCCTGGTACAGCACCTGTTTGGTTCAGAATACCGAAGTACAGCAAAGGGTGGTGAAGGCAGCACAGAAATTTACTGACACCAAGCTGCATTCTGTTCAGGGCATCTTCAGAAAGCATTCAGACCCTTTCACTTTCTGCACTCTTAATTGTGCTGTAGATTTAATTTTACATGGATAAATATGCCATTTTGTCCATCTATCTACACTCAATAGCACACGATGACAAAGTTTTCATACGTTTTCAGAAATTGTAGTAAGGTGCATCTTGTTTGCTTTATTTATCCTCAAGATGTGTTTAGAACTTGACTGAAGTATATTTGTGGCATTTAGAACTGATTGGATATCGTTTGGTAAGATGCACACCTGTGAATAAAAGGTCCCACAATAAGCTACCACGTAGTGTGGTTAAGCTACCAAGTAGTGTGGTAGACAGTAAGATGTTAGGGACTTTCAAAACTCGACTTGATGTTTTTTTGGAAGAAATAAGTGGATAGGACTGGCTTCTTTGTTGGTCTGAATGGCCTGTTCTTGTCTAAAGTGTTCTAATGTTCTAATTCACAATGCTTGTTAGGACAAAAACCAAGCCATGAAGTCCAAAGAACTCATTATAAAATTGTGGTGAGGCATAGATCATAGCAAACGTTTAAACCCATTTATAAAGCTATGAGTGTTCTTAGGAATACAGTGGCCTCAATAATTGTGAAATTAATTAAAGTTTGGAGCCACCAGGACTCTTCACAGAGTTGGCTGTACCTGAAAATGGGGGCTTTTTATAAATTTAAATCTACAACATAAGAAGTTGTGGGGTCTGAATGCTTTCTGAATCCACCATATGACATTTGACATATTAGAAGGGCACACAAGACCTGAGCCATCCTGCACAGCTGTTTTCCTCACTTCTTCCTTCTGGCAAACGATACAGGACCACTGGTACACACACCTGTAGATTTAGGAACAGCTTCTAGTAATTTTAATGATAAAAAGTAACATTTTATTTTCCTTTTTAATCACTTCTGCACATTCCTTAGATGATGTAAATATTGTATCCACCTAACTTCTAAATGCTTTTCAGAGGTTGCTTCCTGTAGAAGAGTGTCTCTATCTTGTATTTTTAATTCATGTTTCCTTTGCTCACGTGTTGCACTGTTCTACATTAAACTGTGTTTTCCATGTGTTACCCAGCCCTGAACCTTGTCCTTTTGAGTTGTTAATGCTTCCTCTTCAGTGTCTGCTATTGCTCAGATTTTAGTATAGTCTGCAAAGTTCACAAGTTTACTAACTATACCAGAATCAATGTCATCAATGTAAGTCAGCAAAAGTAACGATCCAAAGAGAGACTGCTAAAGGACTCCACCGATGACCTCACTTCACGTGGAATATTCTCCGCTTATCGGTACGCTTTATCTCCTGCCGATCAACCAACTTGAGATCCAGTTTTGTAGGTTACCTCTGAATCCTACAACTTCTGAATTTAGAATTCATCTTTGGTGTGGGACTGAGCCTAAGGATTTTTTGAAAGTATAAATTAGTCATGTTATATACTTTGCTTTTGTCAACAGTCGCAGTTACCTGTTCAAAAAATCTAAAAGATTTGTTTGGCATGATCTTCCTCTCATAAACCTATTCTGACTGTAATTTAGCATATTATTTTCATATAGATACTTTTTGCTCTATTTATTACAATATTTCCCATAATTATGCATGGTACAGAAGTAAGACATATTGGTTTGCAATTACCAGGATCCATTTTGTCCTTCTTCTTGAATAATGGAGTCACATTTGCAGCTTTCCAGTCCTCTGGTAATTCTTTTTTAACTTCTTTCAATACAATTGGTAAAAACCCATCAGGTCCAAGGTACCAAAGGCTTCAAGAACAAATGACTCTTCTGTTTTAAAATCTATGAACTCAGAGCTTGTTTTTACTTCTGCATGGGGCATTCCATTTGTTTCTTCATTTACAAATACTTGGATTAAATATTTGTTCAGTTTCTTTGATTTCTCTTTTCATGTCTCTGAGGATCCTTAAATTGTCTTTTATTGTCTTTATACTAAAGTATAACTCAAAAAACTGATTGATGTTTGTTTTGGCTTTACTAGCAATTTATTTTTCAGTTTCCCTTTTGACCTTTCAAATGCTTTTTCTGATCTCTTGCTGCAATGTCTGGTATTCCTCTGAGTCAGAATTAATTTGGCTGTTTTTTTCCTTTTTAATAATATCCTTAGTCAATTTTTTTGTCTTTTTGTTTAATTGTTTTTTGAAATATATTTATTTTGAGCCTGAATCAGAAGGTCTTTATGGCAAGCCAAATTAACATTTAGAGATATCTCAAAATGAATTTTGGATATCTTAAAATGTAATTTACTTTTTATGATATCTGAAACTCGCTTTGAGATATCTTAAAATAATTTCCTTTACATTTTAAGATATCTGCAATACATTTTGAGGTATCTCAAATGCATTTCAAGATATCTCAAATACAGTTTCAGATATCTCAAAATAATTGTTTCTGCATTTCAAGATATCTCAAATGAATTTTCAGATATCTTAAATTGACCTTTCATGCATTTTAAGATATCTTAAATGCATTTCAAGATATCTCAAAATCATTTCCTGTAAAATTGCCTATTATTTCAATGGGACTTCTTGTTTATTATAAGATATCTTAAAATGTATTTGAGATATCTTGAAATGAGCAGTAAGTGATGTTGAGATATCTGAAAATGTATTTGAGATATCTGAAAATGGACAGGTAGCTGTTTTGAGATATCTGGAAATGTATTTGAGATATCTTAAATTGTATTGTAGATATCTGAAAATGCTATTGAGATATCTTGAAATAATTGAGTGTCCTTTTAAAGATATCTTAAAATGCATTTTAGATATCTTGAAATACAATTTGAGATATCTTGAAATACATTGTTAGATATCTGAAATGGAGCAGAGACCCATTTTAAGATATCACGAAATTCATTTTAGATATCTAAAAATGTATTTCAGATATCTGAAAAAAAATGAATTTCAAGATATCTTAAATGCTTTTTAAGATATCTAAATTATATTTCGAGATATCTCAAAATAACTTCCTTCTCATTTTAAGATATCCCAAATTCATTTTGAGATATCTGAAATGCATTTTCAGATATCTTAAAATGACTTTCTGTGCATTTCAAGATATCTCAAATACATTTCAAGATATCTTAAAATAACTTCCTGCACATTTCAAGATATCTCAAATACATTTCAAGATATCTTAAAATAACTTCCTGCACATTTCAAGATATCTCAAATACATTTCAAGATATCTTAAAATAGGCAGGAAGTTCCATTGAAAGTATAAGAAATTTTACAGGAAGTGATTTTGAGATATCTCTAAGGTTATTTAAGATATCTCGAAATGCGCAGGAAGTTATTTTAAGATATCTGAAAATGTATTTGAGATATCTTTAAATACGCATGAAGTTATTTTAAGATATCTGAAAATGTATTTCAGATATCTGAAAATGCCTGCAGATGTATTTTAAGATATCTTGAAATGTATTTGAGATATCTCAAAATGCACATTAACATATTTCAAGATATCTCGAATTGCATTTAAGATATCTCGAATTGCATTTCAGATATCTCAAAATGTACAGCATATCATTTCAAGATATCTTGAAATCTATTTGAGATATCATAAAATGGTTTTTAGATATCTTAAAATAGATGCATTTTTAGATATCTGCAATTCAATTTAAGATATCTAAAATGCATTTCCAGATATCTTAAAATTCATTTTGAGATATCTCTAAATGTTAATTTGGCTTGCCATAGGTCTTAGAAGTGACATCAGCTATCATTAATAGTTGCTGAGCTTTTTTTTTGCCATTTTGCGTTTTTTAGATACTTCCTCATTCCCATGAAGTCTGCTTCCCGCAAATTACAGGTCTTTGCTTTGGTAAACATTTGTGTGTCTTCAAAGATGATCTCAGCATTTACCATGTCTTGATCACTTTTGCTTAAAGTATAAATAACTTAAAAAAGTCGAGATCTAGACAAGCGCCACCATGTATTGTGCTTGAAATAAACTGGATGAAAAAACAGTTATTTGCCATCAGCACCATTTCATCTTGTAGATTAGACTAAGTATCAACAAATCCTGAAGGAGAATGTTAGAACATCAGTTAAGAAACTAAAGCTGAAGAAAAAATGGCTTCTACAAGAAGATAATAAAGTACCTTCAGAAATACAAAATGAAGATTTTGGAATGGATCTTGTAGTGCCCATACTTGATCGTCCTTGAAAACTTGTGGGTATATCCTTAATCATGTTTAACATGCAAGACAGCCCAAGAATATCTCACGGCTAGAAGAGATCTGCAACGAAGAACAGGAAAAAAAATTTAAAACAAGAATCCAAAGACTTATAGTGGGCTACAAAAATGAATGGGATCTCTGATTTTTGCCAAAGGGTGTGTTGCTAAATGTTATGACTGAGACTCCCAGAGCGCTTGAGTTCCAAGAACACTTCCAAAAATGCCCACTAGAGGGGGAAATTCCATCAAAAACTCCAGCTAGATATAAAAAGGGCCCAGTAAAATCTTTATAAAATAAAAGATTTATTATAACAAAATTTCTCCATAAGTTGATGAAACTCCATAGAGTACTCAAGGTGAAAAGTAGTTGCCAGCAAGATCCATCCAAGGCTAACAAGGCCCAATAAAAATCTAGTGATAAAGTCAAAAAAATAGAGCAAAATGGTCAAGAATACATCCATCCAACCATTATCCAACCTGCTATATCCTAACTACAGGGTCACGGGGGTCTGCTGGAGCCAATCCCAGCCAACACAGGGCGCAAGGCAGGAAACAAACCCCAGGCAGGGCGCCAGCTGGTCAAGCATCCAATGATTCAAAATAGTAAGGCAGAAGAAAAATACAAGTAGCACTCACCAAACCCCCAGTACATTCAAAGTGCACCTCTAGGATCTGTGGAAGACCCTGTGGATTTATAGGGCCTCTTGGGGGGACCACCTTCATAGCACATGAAACATAGCACATAGGCAGTGCAGTAGACAATAAACAAAAGTAAATGATTCTCAAGTTGAACAAAAAAGACATAAAACAAACTTTGAACCCTAGGCAGGTGAGAAACCAAATTTGTTGGTACCCTTACAGCTCCTTGAAAAAGTTCTGTATATCTCCTAAAAAGTGATTAAATGAAAAACAATTGTCCCATTCATACCTGCATGCCTTTGAGGTCTCATGGAGTAGAGAAAAGCAAGTGTAAAAAGAGATAAAATGCTTTTTATTCTAAAAAAATGTTCTTAATGGCCTGGACACATTTATTGGTACCCCTAGAGAAGATCATAAATAATTGGATTAGAGTGATTTTTCAAACTGGTTCTTTTCTTTAATTGGCATCACACCTCTCCAATCCTGCAATCAGTCATTCAGCCTATTTAAATAGACAAAAGAAGTCCCTCTGCTTTTTGGTATCATTGTGCATCCAACATTGCTCATGGACCAGAGAAAGCAAAGGAGTGAGTTGTCTGAGGAGATCAGTAAGACAATTATAGGCAAGCATGTTTAAGGCAAACGCTATAAGACCATCTCCAAGAGTTGATGTTCCTGCGAGAGCCGTTGCAAATATTATTAAGAAGTTTAAGGTCCATGGGACTGTAGACAACCTCCCTGGATGCAGGTGCAAGAGGAAAATTGACCCTAGAATGGGCAGAAGGACAGTGAGAATGGTGGACAAAAATCCAAGGAGACACAAGCTGAACTCTAAAATCAAGGTCCATCAGTGTCTGATGAGTGACAGGGAGATCAATGGAGGAAGACCCAGGAGGACTCCACCGTTGAAAGAAAAAAATTAAAAGGCCAGACTGTAATTTGCTAAAATGCATATTGACAAGTCACAATGGTAGAATGTCCATAGAACAAATAAGACAAAAGTGGAGGTTTTTGGCAAGTCTCATTATCTTTATGTACACAGATGAAAAAATTAAGCTTTCAAAGAAGAGAACACCACATCTACTGTGAAATATGTAGGAGGCTTAGTTATTTTTTGGGGCTGCTTTGCTGCATCTGGCACAGGGTGCCATCAGTCTGTGCTAGGAATAGGGAAGTTTAAGACTATCAGAACATTCTGGATTGAAACGTACTGCTCAGTGTCAGAAAGCTCTGTCTCAGTTGCAGGTGATGGATCCTCCAACAGGAATGACCCAAAAGCCAGAGCTAAAAGTACTCAAGAAAGTCTAAGAACAAAACATTGGTCTAATTTGAAATGGCCTTCTATGAGTCCTAATTTGAATCCTATCCAACTTTTATGGAAAGAATTATGGAAACATGCAGTCTGGAGAAGGCCCCCTTCAAATCTGACACAGTTGGAGCAGTTCGCTCAGGAAGAGAGGGCCACACTACCTGTTGACAGGTGTAGAAGTCTCATTGAGAGCTCCAGGACCTGCTTGTTTGCTGTGATTGCTTGTAAAGGTTGGGCAAAAAAAACATTAGGTTTATGACCCCATCACTTTGTCCATTCCATTTTCATTTGTGTTATTTGAAATATTCTATTGAATTAAAACTCTAAAGTAATGCATGATTTTTGTTTAATACTGAATAAATAATGATGGATGCCAATTACTTTTGTCATGTTAAAGTTATTTCAGAGACAATTGTAAGTGATTCTTTTTTGTGGACTGTACCAACAAATTTGTCCACATCTGTAGCACACACCATACTGATATAGCAGGGCATTATGATTATCATTATTGTCAACTGTTCTTAGGAGAAATTCACATTAAAATATCATTGTACTATGTACACATGACAATAAATCTTAAACTTGAGATAGGCTTTATCTAATTTAAATAAGTGGTTTCATTAAATGTGGAATACAAAAAGGCTCCTACAAGTTATTTGTGCTGTTTATTTTTTTAATAATGCAATATATATTTAATTTGATTATATTTTTCAAAATGCACGAAACACTCTGCCTCTTGAGCCTGTTCTTCCAATGCCACATGAAAATGTGATGTGTATGTCATACGCCATTGGCAAGGAAAGTGAGTGCAGAGGTGTGCCTATCTTATATATTAATTATATGTTAAATATTAAGGCATCCAATGATGGCAAAGAAAGTGCTGAACATAGAATGAAATTAAAATGGTAATAATTCTGTCATTTCTGAAATCTGTAACCAATTTTGGCCCTTGGCATTTGTTGCTTCCCTGTTATTAGCAATTTTGGTATATAAAAATTACTTGCAGTATTTTTATAGATGTTCTAGTAAATATTTTGAGTTTTTTTTTTTTTTCATTTCTTTGCCTTACAGCTAATATTATGTAACTTTATTTGGTTTATTTGTGGATGAATTTTTTAAACAATTTAGAGAGCAGTTAATGGCCAATTTTAATAGGAAGTGGCAGATAAGAATCAACTGCAACAGAAAATGGAAAACAATGGACTTGAAAATTATGGGGTAACTAAAGGTAAGTGACACTGTGCACCAGTACAAATAAATATCTTTAAATGAAAATATGCTTGGAAATTAGAAGGTATCATTCAATTTTTAAGTTCACATCCTCCATCAAGCAGCAGAAAACTGGATCCAAGTCCTAGAAGTGTCTTCAGTTATGGTGCACTGGGTCCAGGAGAGATCATTTATTATCTCCACTCTCTAGTACTTAGTGCTCCTGATTGACTTCACAGTAGAACTGTTTATAGAGGAAAGTGTGTAGTATGTTTTTTTCATGAAGTCCACACTGATCGCCATTGTTTTATTGACATTCAGGGTCAGGTTATTGCAGCGTTTCTCAACCTTTAAGTATTTGCGACCCGAGTTTTCATAACAGTTTAAACTGCGCCCCCCTAACGTTTTTTTGAAAGGAGCCCACTAATACCAATTTGTTCTTTTTTAATTAATGATATATCATAGATGCATATTTTATTATACCTACTTAACTTTTATCAACATTTATCTAACTCTATATTTATTTTTCGAGTATTAGAATGTAATTTAAGTTAATTTGTTTTGGTTTCAATAGATGTATTTTCCACATTTTTGATTCTTGTTTTTTTTTTTTTTCACATCTTCACGCCCCCCTTTTTGTTACTTCAGGCCCCCCTACCCCACAGTTTGAGAACCACTGGGTTATTGTTTTAACGCAAGTCCATGAGTTGTTTAACCTCCTCTCTGTAGGCCATTTCGTCATCACCACTGACGTGTCCTATCACTGTTGTGTCATCAGTGAACTTCATGATGTGGTTCGTGCTGTACCTTGTGCAACAGTCATGTGCCATCAAGGTGAAGAACAGAGGACTCAAGATGTAGCCTTGGGGGATACCATTTCTTAAATTACTGCAAAAAGAAAGACTAACAATCTAATACAAATGTTTCTTCTTCTTTTTTCTCATCTTGCCGGAGGCTACAAATATCGAACTTTAGAAGGTTTATAAAAATATGAAACGAATGGAAAAAAATCCAGCCAGCAATGGGATGTCAGGGTTACTTCTTTTGGGCGCCCCAGTGTCTTATTTATAATGTAACAACAGATTCACGCAATTGAACAATGGAAAAACGTGAAGGTAATCTCCAACGGGAAATGCTTTATTAAAGCTATATTTTCATCTGCAACCTTAAAAGGGAGCCCGATTTCTGTGTTTCAGTCGACTTCTACATTATTTATGAAGATGCCTTAAATAGTATCGGAAAAATTGCGCCTAGACAATAACACTGCATGGTGTACAATAATAACAGCGCAGCTCGAACAAAGGAATTCCGCACGATGGCGCCCGTACTAAAGAGTTCTCTTAAATGAAAGGCGTCCCGTTTCTAGTCTCAACGCTTCAAAGTTGTAATTAATTGACAGCGGTTTTTTGGAATGACTACACTTCCAGGTGCCCATAGACCCCACATGGTAAATCGTTCTCCAGGATTTTAAAATGCATCGGATTGAGATGCTCAAGCTGAAGGTACTCACAGCCGACTGCTAAATGACAGACCACGCGGTTAGGGGCGCGGGGGATGAGGGGGAGGGCGCGTGGTATACGTGACTCTTTCCTTATAAGGAGGCGGGGTGGAGCTTAACAGAACAGGATGCTTTTCTTCAGACTTCATTTGTACAATTTGTAAAATACAACAAATAAAACAAAAAAAAATTAAAAGGAGTTCTGATGCCGCTCCCAAACTGAAAGAAGCGAAGTCCCGCAATCAACTAATACGCAGCTGGTAAGTACTCCTTATTGGTTTAGTGTTTTGTGTAAAACTTGCCTTCTCTGGTGTTGTAGTGTTGTGGACCTGGCCGCTGTCCGTTCAGCCTGAACATCTGGAGCGGGTGACCGAGTCGAGAATCTGTAGGCTGCCGTTTTCCCCACTCCCTGCATAATGAAAGTTTTAACGTAAACTCTGTTCTTTTTTATTCTGTTGGGGTTATACTTGCTTTTACCGGAAAAAGAGACGGACGCATAAAGGCACAGATTTCCAGCTACCTTGATCAGAGAACATAATCCGTAACCGAGGGTCATTACCAGGTCCAACAGAGTCCAGTAGGCGCCCATCGTAAATGATCAGTCTTGTATATTGTGTCACCTTTATGTTGTGGCGGAAATCCGATCCCACGATTGATTGATTGATTGAATGGCTGATTCTTTAGAAGGATTTAGTTTATGTGGATCTACCCTTATATTACTTGGAGGTTTCGAGGCATATTTACATGGCGCAGCGGAAGATGATCCAACAAAGTGAAATAAACGTTAAAGTGGTCTAAAACTGTTGTCATAATAAGGGTGTTCTTTAAAACTGTTGTCCCGGAGGGCCTGTTAGTAATAGATATCTAATTCTGAAAATATAATGCTGGATAAACACGGAATTCAAGCCTTAGGTTTATACTTAAAGCCTTTAGGAGAAGCTGAATTCATGGAGTGTTTGTCATTCCAATGCACCTTTTCGAGTTAGCTAAATCTGTAATCAGATTTTGATAATTTGATAATAGGGTAATTTACGTGACATTTACGTGACCCTATAAATATAAACTGCTAACAGTCTTGCGAGTCGGAAATTGCTATCAGATTTATATTTTATAACATACTGTAGGCGAGTGTTCTGTTATTTCCATGAAGTTTTTGCATTTATTTTAAAGTGCCTTATTTGTACACAAGACTAGAATCAAAATTATTGCTAACTGTTATTAGTACTATTAAGACACTGGCAGTTTCAGAAAGGGCAGGTTGATGGTGCAGTTATTAGCGCTAAGAGTTTAATTCTCTAAGGTTAAATCTTGCTCTCCTTCACTGCATTCTGGTTTCTTTTCCTCTTTCAAAGTGTTAGATTGCCTGCCCCGTCTCATCTGACTTGACCTATGTGAGTATTAAGTAGTGTTTGCCCAGCAAAGGACTGGTAGGGTGTGGTTGGATCCTACTTCATACTTCAGGGTGTTGTGTAGTGTGTCTCTCTAAAGGCATACGACAGGTTCAGAAAATCTTTGGTCTGCTCTGAAATATTAAGAAAACAAATCTTTTTATAACCCAATTATGTAACTCATTAATGACATTATCTCCTAATTTAATAAATATTTAGACTTGTGTATTTAAGAAAAAAACAAGATATTGAGTTAAATACAGGAAACTGCCATCTTATTTTAACATAGTGTAACATGTAACTATTCTATTCCAAGAGTGATATTATGACAGAGTGGTTAGTTAGTACTGCCATTTTATGGATCTATCTTCATGACTTCAAACCTCATGCCCAAGTTCTTGTATTTGTGGATTTTGCACATTCTCCCTCCCCATGTCTGTGCAGATGCTCCAGTTTTTCTTCCGCATCAACAAAGTCAGGCATGTTACGCTGACTGACAATTCTAAATTGCCTTTAGTAGGCCCTATGTTGAACTGGGCACCCAACTCAGTGTTGTATCCTGACTTGTGCCCAGTGCTGCCTGGGCTGCACTGACACTGAATTGGATTAAATGGGTTTGAAAATGATATGATACATTGTTTCATCAGGACTGGAACTGACTAATACTAAATGAAACAATAGAAATTAGTGACTACGTTAGAACTTGGTTGTAACAAAGACATCCAGAACTTGCCTAGGAACAAGTAACCAGCAGTTTATTTTTTTTATATCCAGTTAGTTGTGAAGGATTCCAGTGATATTAAAAGTATTTGTAAGACAAGGAGTACAGTGTGCTACAATACATTGCAGATTAACTAGTTCAATATAGAAGGTCATACACTGTATTTTAAAAACACTGAGTCTTATGACAAATTAATTCCTACCAAGATACACATCCTCAAAAGCAGTTGATAAAGAAATAAAACTAATAAGATGGTTGTTTAAGAATGGAACTGATAAAGAATCGTGATCACTATGTCACTTTTTTCTAATTTTATAAGATAACTTGTCTCACTTTCATTGTGACATGCAATGTTGTGTATTGGCTAAGACAATGGCTGTAAATCACAAAGTTGTCACTTCATTACGTCTGTCTGACTCAAAGTGTGACCCTGCGTAAATCACTTAACCTGTCTTGCGCATCATTATATCAAGTCCTCGTCATCACTACTTACCTACTGTCTATTTTCTGGATTTATCTAAATTAGCTGGTTGGCCCCCGCCCCCCCCCAAAAAAAATCTTTTTCCTCCACTCTAAGCAGTCCCTGGCATGATTAATGGTGAGATGACACTTTTCATATCATTTGACACCACCCCCAACCTCAAAAATATATATACAGTTATAAATACTGATTTTGTGAGCAGCCTTACATAAGGGTGTCATGTAACACTTAAAATAATAATAAAAGATAATGGAGCAAGAACTTTCCAGATTAGCAAGATAAGATTCAAGCTAGCCATGTAACAAATGTTATACCTTTAGAATGGGTGTTCCATGTATTTAAACTGTAAAAACAAACTCTATGAATAAGAGGACCTTTGGTAGGTCCAGTGTCTCATAAATAAGCAAAAATAGCAAGCCATTCACTGGGGCATCAGTCAGGGGCATAGACTGAGCATGTGCAAAACTGAGATAGGCGCCTGAAAATATCTTTTACTGGTAGAATGTAAAATTTGTCCATTTTTGGCAGCATGTGCAGTATGTATGTCCAAAGACTACATAGCCACAAACTCTTATCAAAGTAATTAATTGGTGTCAGCCAATCTGTCTGGTGGCATATCTTTGGGCTGTAGGAGAAATTCTACACAAACATGGAGACAAAATGTTATCCATCCATCCATCCATTATCCAACCCGCTGAATCCGAACACAGGGTCACGGGGGTCTGCTGGAGCCAATCCCAGCCAACACAGGGCACAAGGCAGGAACTAATCCTGGGCAGGGTGCCAACCCACCGCAGGACAAAATGTTATTTCCTCCTTATTTTTCTTTTAGACTAGAGAGCAGTACTGTGAAGTAACCAATACCCACCAACCCAAGCAATATGCTTTAAAGAGTTCTACCAAGTAGAATATTATTTACTTTTTGTATCTGTATTTATATGTCATATGTGAAACTGTTGAAAAAAATCATCTTTATTTATTTCACCAAATATCCGTCTGTCTTGGAGGCTGCATGTTGATGCATTGAGTAGTGCCTAATTTGCATCCTGTGTTAGGCTAGTCCCATTTGCTGCCCAAATCCCCAAAAATGTGTAGGTTAGGTTAACTGGTGCATCCAAACTGGCCCAGTGTGGGTGTTGGGGTGTGTGGTTAAGTAGGCCCCGTGATTGACTGACACCCCCTTCAAGGCTGTTTCCTGCCTTGTGCCCAGTGCTGCCTGGATTGGTCTGGTTACCCCATGGCACTGAACTGGATTAAGTAGGTCTGAGAGTGACATAAGATGATATGTATGTGTCTAACTGAAGAATGTCATCTGGAAGCCAAGGTCACTTTGTAGATTAGGGGAAGTGCAGTGATTTGAAAATGATTGCCTAATGCTCCAATCTAATGAGAAGGGCAAAAAGCAGTGACGTGACCTGGTCAAGGACTTTCAGCATAGGCAGGTTATGATCGATGTTGGTACCCTCGTGTTTTTTTTTTTTTTCTTGTGTTCAATTACCATTCTGCCTACAAAGAAAAGAAAAAAAAGTCTTTTACTGATCTTCTGGTGAAAAGTCCTGCACTCATTTAAATGTTGTTTTTATTTACAGGTGCCGGTCATAAAATTAGAATATCATGACAAAGTTGATTTATTTCAGTAATTCCATTCAAAAAGTGAAACTTGTATATTAGATTCATTCATTACACACAGACTGATGTATTTCAGATGTTTATTTCTTTTAATTTTGATGATTATAACTGACAACTAATGAAAGTCCCAAATTCAGTATCTCGGAAAATTAGAATATTGTGAAAAGGTTTAATATTGAAGACACCTGGTGCCACACTCTAATCAGCTAATTAACTCAAAACACCTGCAAAAGCCTTTAAATGGTCTCTCAGTCTAGTTCTGTAGGCTACACAATCATGGGGAAGACTGCTGACTTGACAGTTGTCCAAAAGACGACCATTGACACCTTGCACAAGGAGAACAAGACACAAAAGGTCATTGCTAAAGAGGCTGGCTGTTCACAGAGCTCTGTGTCCAAGCACATTAATAAAGAGGCGAAGGGAAGGACAAGATGTGGTAGAAAAAAGTGTACAAGCAATAGGGATAACCGCACCCTGGAGAGGATTATGAGACAAAACCCATTCAAAACTGTGGGGGAGATTCACAAAGAGTGGACTGCAGCTGGAGTCAGTGCTTCAAGAACCACCACGCAAAGACGTATGCAAGACATGGGTTTCAGCTGTCGCATTCCTTGTGTCAAGCTACTCTTGGACAAGAGACAGCGTTAGAAGTGTCTCGCCTGGGCTAAAGACAAAACTGCTGCTGAGTGGTCCAAAGTTATGGTCTCTGATGGAAGTAAATTTTGCATTTCCTTTGGAAATCAAGGTCCCAGAGTCTGGAGGTAGAGAGGAGAGGCACAGAATCCACGTTGCTTGAGGTCCAGTGTAAAGTTTCCAAAGTCAGTGATGGTTTGGGGTGCCATATCATCTGCTGGTGTTGGTCCATTGTGTTTTCTGAGGTCCAAGGTCAATGCAGCCGTCTACCAGGAAGTTTTAGAGCACTTCATGCTTCCTGCTGCTGACGAACTTTATGGAGATGCAGATTTCATTTTCCGACAGGACCTGGCACCTGCACAAAGTGCCAAAGCTACCAGTACCTGGTTTAAGGACCATGGTATCCCTGTTCTTGATTGGCCAGCAAACTCGCCTGACCTTAACCCCATAGAAAATCTATGGGGTATTGTGAAGAACAAGATGCAATACGCCAGACCCAACAATTCAGAAGAGCTGAAGGCCACTATCAGAGCAACATGGGCTCTCATAACACCTGAGCAGACTGATCGACTCCATGCCATGCCGCATTGCTGCAGTAATCCAGGCCAAAGGAGCCCCAACTAAATATATTCAGTTGGCCAACATTTCTAAAAATCCTTTTTTTGCATTGGTCTTAATTGATATTCTAGTTTTCAGAGATACTGAATTTGGGACTTTCATTAGTTGTCAGTTATAATTATCAAAATTAAAATAAATAAACATTTGAAATATATCAGTCTGTGTGTAATGAATGAATCTAATATACAAGTTTCACTTTTTGAATGGAATTACTGAAATAAATCAACTTTGTCATGATATTCTAATTTTATGACCGGCACCTGTATATAATGCAGACTAAATTGTTTTCTAAACATTAACCCAACATAAATCTAGTGTCGATGTTCATTGACATGTGTTATAATACTAATTTTTATTATTAATTATTCATCTGTTCCCCCATAACCTGCTACAACTATTTTCAGGGTGTCAGGTAACTGAAGCCTATCCCATCAGCTTTGGGCACAATTCATTCGAGACCACCATTTTGTGCCCACACCCGAACTGTTTAATATGGAGTTGCCAAGTTACCTGCCATCCGCATGTTTGGGATATCAGAGGAAATGCAAGCAGACAAAGAAAACACCATCCACCGCAGATAGTGACTGGGCTGGATTTTGAATCTACATACACAGCAGCACTCTCCATTGTGCCACACATTATCACTCATTAAAGTGTAGCATATAGCAAGTTTTCAGGATTTAATTATTTTTAACACAGTGTCATTTTTTAATTCCATTTACATTTTTATGTGTTTTTAGTGTTTATATACAGTATATATTTATATTATTCATATATGAAACTGCTAAAAAGAAAAACAAATTCATCATGTGTCCGTCTTTCTAGGAGGTTATGTGGTGGTATAATGGGTAGCACTTAATCTAAATCTTGTGTTACGCTATTCCAGTTTGTCACCCACATCCCCAAAGATGTGCAAATTCAGTTAAAAAGTGAATGTGTGCACCCTGCAATGGACTAACATGACTAACACCTAGTCCAAGGCTGTTTGCTGTCTTGTACCCAGTGATGCCACTGTAGGCACTGTTCCAACATGACCCTGAACTGGATTAAGTGGGTTTGAGAATGAGATGAAACAAAATATATCTATCCAATATTAACCCCTTTCACATAAAAGTTATTTAAATGAACACAAGATTTTTTCACAGGTGACAAAGGTCTGTAGGGAGGAGAGTGATTGTTTAATCCGCATCTCGTCTTTGTCAATTAGAGGATTAGCTAATAAATTAGTCAGCTTCCTTCCCAACTTATTCTGAAGATTTGAAATGATCTTACATTTTATGTTTAGATACATTGCAGCGTTGAGTTCTGAAGAATTTTTGATGAGCCTGACTACTGAGCTCCCATGCCTGTTCAGTATAAATGCAGCACCTTGTGGAAAAGCTTCTCATTCTCATTCAGTCACACTTGAGTCATTCCAAAAGCATTTGGTATGCACATTAGGAAATGAGCAACAGCAAAATGCCAACAGCCCTTTCTACCTTGTGGACTAATATGTCTAAGTATTAAACAAAGTTTGCTTGTTTCACTCCACAACATCTACACTTGGGACACTGTGGTTATACTCCCACCTTTTTAAAGAGTTCTGAATTTTATCCCAAACAAGGCATTTGTTACAACCCATAACGAGTTTTTAATTATGCGATTCACTGCCAGGAAGGTATTGCCGTACTTGAATAGACCAAACAGTGTAAAATATAGATCCAGTAGAGATATTATGTTTTTGAAAGTAAAAAAATCGCTTCACTGTTAGACATATAACAAAACAGAGCTAAGAGTAAATCTAAGGCATTTTCGATGTGTTTCCTTGTTAAGCCGGTCTACACTGCTGTACACCCTATAAATCGTTCATTAAGAGGTTTGTTGGCACATACAGCATAAAATCTCCTCTTCTTATAAATGATTTACACAGCTTGCCTATTTAAAAGCCAGGGACTTTATTCCAGGGATTAGCTCTATTGATTGCATCGAGGTGGGCTTGTAGGAGTCGATCTGAGTGCTGAGAGCACTTCCTTCATGTTGTGAGACAGATTTATCCAAAAATGCTATTTGCTGCATGCTGTTTGAAATCAATACATGTCTGGCTTCCTGTTAGTTTAAATGTTATAACAATGGATTATGTTTGTGGGGAAACAGTATGTCAAGGATGAGACTTTAGACAAGGTCAATGGTTGCAAAAAAAGAAAATCAATTTTGAGCCTGGCCATCCGTATTGTCTTTTTTTTTGTACACATAGTTTTTTTATTTCTGTGGGAACACACTGATTAATATTGGCCTACAAGTCATTCTAGGAGGTGCTTTGCAATTAGGTGTAAAGTTAAATATCTAAGTGACAAAATGATGAAATATAAATGCTGTGTGAAGTGAGAGGTGCTGAGCTATGAGAAGCAAATTCTGCCTGTAGGTAAGATGCAGATGCAATAGAGTGTAAGACACAATCATTGATCTGTGGAATCTAAATCAAGCAAGAGGTTCTCACATTCATTTATGACTCCACATTTTGAGCGCTGTGTTTTGTTCCGATCATTACTCTTTCCACAAGAATGTGGCAAAAGCAGAACAACCGTGTTCATCCTACCTGAACATACCTAAGCAATGAAGCTTTACTTTGCATAGCAAGTCTTCACAACCAGCTGCATTACTAGGTGTTTCACAAACCAAAGAAGTACCAAACAGAATCCATCCATTGTCAGGCACACTTAACCCATTTCAGAGTTGTAGGGATTGAGGTCCATCTCAATTGAGAAACTAGCATTCATTGTGCTGCTAGTTTGTTATGGGGCACACTCATTCATATGCATATAATCACCCCAATTATCCTAAAACACACATTTTTGGGAAGAAATCCAAAGTTAACATTTGCCAAAGCCTTTATGGTGTCCAAGTCCAATTACTACAGATGAACAAGGACAACATGCAGGGTTGGGCAGATTTGTGGCAGATGAACTTTAATTTAAGTAAATGTAAGTTATTACACATAAAAAGTACACATGTTAGCATTTCATACACAATGAGTGGTTTGAAATTGAAAGTACTGCTTATGAGAAGGATTTAGAAGTTGTAATGGACTTATCATTATAAACTTCCAGACAGTGTTCAGAAGCGATGAAGAAAGACAATAAAATGTTAGCTTATATAGCACCTTTATGTGTAGAGTACAAGTCCAGTGAGGTTATACTTAAGCTTTATAATGCTCTAGTAAAGCCTCATCTGGCATACTATGTGCAGTTTTGGACTCCATATTTTAAAAGACAATAAGAGGTGACATGACTACAATGTTTCAAATTATCAAAAGAATTAGTATAGTAGAGCGTACAGTACAGTACAGTATTGCTTTAAAATGAGTTCAACAAGAACAGAGGGATAGGGTTGGAAACTTGTTAATTGTAAATTTCGTAAAAACATTAGGAAGCTTTTCTTCACACAGAGAACCATAGATTAATGGAATAAGCTATCAAGTAGTGTCGTAGAGAGTTGGACTTTAGAGTCCGTCAAAACTAGAACTGATGCTATTTTAGAGGAATTATGTGGATAGGAATGGCAAGCTTTGTTGGGGTGAATGGCCTGTACTCATCAAAATATTCTAATGTACAAGGAGAAATATCACATGCAGACATAGGTAAAGGTAAACTCCGCACAGACAGTGCCTGGGCGTAGAATTTGAACCAAGACTTGTTGTGCCGATAGATGATGGGATTAACCACTGTAGCACCAAGCAAGTCAATCCAAAATAAAGCAACAAAAATATCACCCAGTAATTCTCTAAAACAGCATAATGTTCTCAAAAACCACTGAATTCAATTCAGGGTCTTGGGTTGTTGTAGTCAATCCAGCAGAACTGGGTGTAGAGCAGAAAAAAGCGGTCCATCGGAAGGCACTTGCACACTTACTCTCATACCAGTCCGATTTATAGTTGCCAAATACACCAAACTATCTGTCTTTAGGATGGGAGGAAAACCAGATTACCCATAGGAAATGTCGTGTAGACATATTGAGAACATGGAAACTCAGAATTGACCATGACCACGCAGAGGATTTGAACCCAGGAAGCTCAAATCTGTGAGGCAGCTTAGCAGTACTAACACACTACATCTAAGTCAAATCAATCAAATCAAATTTGGTTTGTAATTTTCCAATATGTGTAGAGGAAGGGTAAAGATTTTTTCAGACTGTTATCACCAACTTGTTCATCTCATGCCAGTCACAATTCTGTTCTGTTCTTGTCAGATTTGACCTGCATTGTGATGGTTATTTTGCCCTAATGCTAGCATGTTTAATGTATTTGCCTGGGCGATGCTGCTGCATATTAAAATAAGTGACAGCCCAAATTTGAATAGTCAGTAGAGTTAATTAAAGGCTAGACCAGGGGTGGCGAACTCCAGGCCTCGCGTGCCGCAGTGGCTGCAGGTTTTTATTCTTACCATTTTCTTAATTAGTGACCAGTTTTTCTGCTGATTACTTCTTTTAATTAACTTGACTCAGGCTCCATAGTTGTTTCTTTTTCTTTAATTAGCAGCTAAACAATAATGAGACACAAAACAAGCCACCACATGACCAGCTCCCCTGTGCCCATCACACAATATCTGAAATTAAAGAGAGGTGATGGTCTTGGTAAGGTTGATCTCTCAGGTCACCAAAACATTTTGACTGTGCTCTTAGAAAGAACAGTTTTCGAAGTGTTTGTTGTGGCAGAATGAGAGCAGTAACAAGCCATGGAATTAAATAATGGGTTTAATTAACAGCAAGAATTGGCTTCTCATTAAGAAAGTGATTGGAGTGAAATTGGTTGGAGTTTGAAGCCCCAGTTTAGCTGGTCATCTGTTAGCTTGTTTCACATCTCATTTCTGCTTGGCTGTCATTTAATGAAGAAAGGAATCAATTCAGAGGGCTGAACTCTTGTAACAGGGCTATTAAAGTGATGGGGAAAAGTTAATTAGCAGTGAAAACTGGTCACTGATTAGGAAAAGGGTTAGAATGAAAACCTGTAGCCACTGCGGCACTCCAGGCCTGGACTTTGCCAACCCTGGGCTAGACTTGTGTCATTCTGGTGAGAATTTAAGAACTTTATACATCAATTTTGGGAGAACTCTTACATTCTATAGTAGGTCACTTGTGTCATTTATTGTTTTTGTTCTTTCCTTGTGGAATATTGTTAGTAATCCACTGTCAGAAACTTAATAGCTTACAAAGACAGTTTTCTGTAGGTTTATAAATTTCATTGATTCTTGCCTATAACCCACCAATCCAACATTTTTCACAAGCCCTGCTGTAATAAATAAAATAAAATGAAATAAATAAATGGCTTCAGGCAGTGCTTTGTCTCTGCAGGTTTAATAACTGCTTTGAAGTACAACTTTGCCCCTTTTTCCTGACCTTCTGCATTGTCTGGATATTAAAATTCCTTCTGTCTTCATCTAACAAACATTTCAGTTAAATCGGGAATGGAGGGCTCAGTTCACAGAAGAGAATGGTGAGCTGGAGAGGAAGTTAAAAAAAAGTAGATGAATGTTTCACAGTGACTCAGTCCTGCTCTAAGTACGGTAAATTAGTTTTTTCTGCCTTCTGATGAATTTTCCTACTTTAAGACGTGTGCCTCTGATCCTGGTTTGTTATGAGTTTAGCAATCATTTATTAAAGTATGCATACTTTTTCCATTCTTGATGTATTTCCCTTTTACTTTTAAATGAATATGTTGGAATCTTACCAATTGTTCTAGGCTCTTATCTGAAAATTGTCAGTCAAGTTGGTAGGCTCCAGCTTCCTTACAGCCCTTCTATGGACAAAGGGGTTTACATCATAGATAGATGGATAAGATGTAAGCCATATCTTGGTAAATGCCAAAAAACCCATTTACTTTATATGATAATTTTCTATTCTTGGCCTATAAATCTCCACCTATTCATTTAATTACTGCTCTTTCCAAGTATCATGTCAAGAGGACTGAAATCTAAATTAGCAATATTGGGCCAGCTTATTGCAGAACATAGTCATAAACAAACCAACGATCAACCACATGAGGAAGTTTAGACTTACCAATTAACTTAATCTACATGTCTCCGAGATATAGAAGGAAAACCCGATTTCCTTGATGTAGCTGGGTTCTCCTCAGTTTGACAGTTCTCTTTTTTCCCCCACTGGAATCCCAGGACATAATCTTGGATCTGCATCATATGCAGAGGGTGAGTAAGTAACCACCTTAACCAATAAAGTCCAGGAGGAATTTTCCAGGCTCGGGTGACTACTTGTGCTTCTGACTGTAAGGTTGTCTCTTCTTTGTAGTGGGTCCATTCCATCTGAACCCCAATATGCGGAGAAAACCCTCACCAAATAGGAGAACCGAAAAAAAAGCTGTGAGTCAAACCCAGAGCTCTTGAGCTGTGAGGCAGCACTGCAAAATCTGACTGCAAAAGAGTTAAATTTAGGCTTGTTGAAGTTTTTAATGGAAAGAGATTGCAAAAAAGATTACAGCAGGGACAACAAATTTATCCATATACTGTAGGTAGGGCAGTGAGTTTATGAATGGATAAGTGTTAGATTGGATTCACTTGGTCAAAAATATGCTCTCAGTTGCACCTTGTAGTATACAGTATATGTTTGATGGGGGCAAATGAGAACTTTATTTTAATTCCAACCCCAATAATATTTGTTACTTCATATAAATTATATTTGTATTAACATATTATTAAAATAAAAAAGCCTGAATTAAAATGTAATAACGTAGTTTATGAGGTAGAAGTACATACTAAACAAGAATACTTGCATCAGATATTTGGAATATTAAAATATGTGCTTCAATTTAAATGTTAAAAATCTAAATATTCTTGATTGTAATAGACATCTGTCATTTTCCACCCCCAGCCAGCACAGGGCACAAGGCAGGAACAAACCCCGGGCAGGGCACACACACACACACACACACACCAAGCACACACTAGGGACAATGTAGGATTACCAATGCACCTAACCCACATGTCTTTGGACTGTGGGAGGAAACCGGAGCACCTGGAGGAAACCCAGGCAGACACAGGGAGAACATGCAAACTCCATTCAGGGAGGACCCAGGAAGCGAATCCAGGTCTCCTTATTGCGAGGCAGCACCGCTACCACTGCACCACCGTGCTGCCCCATCCATGGCCAGCAACCTCAAAATAGCAAGAAACAACACTCCACATGCCTATACAGTATTACAGGCCCCCATTTTTTCAACGTTTTGAGAAAAGGAGTAACTTTGGCCTCCTGCATCCCATTTAAAGTTAACTAACCCCTACAGTTGGTTGATGTTGCATGCTTGACTTCAGGTCCTTCTGATAATTTTTACTGAAGACCCCTTTTGGTTTACTCTTTATAATAGGGGTATACTTTCTTGCAAAAGATACAATCTAAAATTGCTGTAAATGTGTCTTTTTTCAGGTTTAGAGGGCATAAAAGATCAATATCTTGCATAATTAGACATTAAAATGAGTCAAAGGTATATTATATTTGGGGGTTTTTTCCTACCAGTGATTCAAGAGGCACCGGGCAAAAAACTGAAGTGTTTTCAAAACATTCATAAGTAATTTATATTAACACAATACATTCAAATATTATGTCAATAAACACAGTTTTCTGCAGCTGTGAGGCAGTAATACAAATGTCCCAATGTGATGTACATGGCATACATGCATATGACCAACATCCACTGATTAAATTTTGATTTTTTTCTTGAATATCCAACACATACTATATTAGATTTCTGTTTAAACAAAAAAAAAAAAAAAAAAAACAAGGAATCCTTAAATCAGAAATAAAATCCACAGGGGTTTAGTAATAGAAGGACAGATGGTTTCAGATGTGAATTTCAGTGACTTGTGTATTAATGAACCCTCATCAGATTTTTGAAGCAGAGGTAATTCTGCTCATATTACTCACTATGCAATATGTTAATTAGTGTCACTAATTTATGCCTAAAATGACCAAAGGTAGATTAATATTGATTAACAGTATATACCATGCGAAGTACTGGAAGAAAGCAGGTTTTATTTGAGGAGGGAGTGCCACTGCACATGCAATACTAGACAGTCTTTACATAAATAAAACTGGACTTAAAAAACTTGAAGACTTCATGTTAGCATGTCTGAAGCACCAATAGGAAATTAAAGCCTTTAAAGGTAAGAATAGCACAGTCTCACTTCCATGTTCAAACATGTATTTAAATATCTTCATATTGATCTATTAGTGCAAAAATGATATCACATTCTTTTGTACATACCAGTCACATTAACATTTTTTAGTCCTGAGGTTTTGATGTATGTAGCCTTATAGATTATAACTTGGCTGAATTGGAGCAAGTCAGCTACAAATGATCACCCAGAGTCAAAATCCTTAATTGATATTTTCACTAATTAAAGGTCAGTGAGTAGCAGAAAAGAAAACAAATTTAAGGAATGTGACCAAATAATATTCAATCATAGCTTTGTTTGAAACACAATATAGCAACTAACTAATACACCAAAGCCAGACAGGAATCCAGAATCAGAAACCATAACAAAGCCAAGATCAAAACCTTGTTTATATTTTTCTGATTGCTTTTGTTAGTTGAGTTTTCCCCTTTTGTCACTTGAGTCTTCCCGTTTTGTTATAAATTTTGGATATTGAGGTATGCATGCTGCTCTGTTTCATAGAGGTGATACAATAATGTCACAGACTGTGAACCATCATCACCCATGTGGGTGGCAGCTCGCTTTGTTTCCATAGCCAATGTGGTAGTGTCCATGCAAAACAACACAGAATGGCAGCAAGTAAACAGACAGAATGTAGATGTAGTGAAGTCTCAGAATAACAATAAAATAGTTAAAAGTCCAAAAGTAATGATTAATTCTTTCCAAAAAATAAATAAAATGAAACCGACAATAACTTAATGGAATTCCCAACACTAATATCCACTTGAGATACAGGGATTTTATTTTAGCCTGAGTAGATGAGAAATGTTTTAGTCTTTGCAAGAAGACTATGATTAGAGGAGCTGCCATAAGGTCAGTGCCTTGAAGACGGAATATTATTTGCTCATAAGGAAATCCATTAGAATGGTATCAGAAGAGTATGGCTCATTGCTATAGACATTTACTTTAAGTGGGAGATAATGAAAATGTCTGCACTGAAGAAGGGACAGCCCTTTAGTTCAGCAAGTTGATATGCCTATTTTCCCTCTCCTGGTTTGAAACTGAAAGGTCAATGTTTTATGTTCAAGAGGCTGAAGATTTACAGCACATGCTAATTAAACATATTAGGGTGTTAGTGAATTAGTTTAGTGTGAGTGGATGATACAAAGCATTGACAGCATCTTCCTTGCAACCTAAAGTGATCCTAGCCACCATGATACTGAGGTTCTTTTGATGACAGGTTGCTTGTGAGTATAGTGCATGAAATGGCCAGTAGTAAAAGTGAACCCTTGTCTCAGTTGCTATGTTGTGAGATGTTGGAATGACAATCATCTAGGATGCTGCATTTATTGGGGGCAGTATACAGTAAGTAATGTTAGCCATTTGTGCTCCAGACATTTTTTACCTCAGCCAATTGCATTTCTATAATGTCCTTAGTGGGTCAAACCTCAGTTTCTGTGGTGTAAGGAGTGAATAAACTTCTGAGAAAGTATGGAAAATGTAACTGGACAGAAAAAACAAGAAAAATGAGCCCCCATACTCAGGAACATCTTCTTCAGCTCTGCCTGTTAGGTCACTTGTCCTTCAGTCTTTGGGTTGGCTGCTACCTTTAGTGAACATGATCTTGATTACTAAGTTGTCAGTAATGTGTATTGCTTTCATTTTAAATATTTTTTTTAAATGATGCATGAAACTGATGTTAATCACACATTCTCTAGAAGTTCTCAGCTAGTTAGGCCACTTTTGATTTTCATCTACAGTACATATGGTTGCTAGCACGATCAATGCCAGTCTCTATTGTTAAAAATAGGCCTGTCATTCAACTAGGAAGTCACATTTAAGTGGGAAAATAGAAAATAATGAAACCAACCACCTGGTTTCCACAATGTCTTCTTTAGTTCAACTGGTTAGGATGCTGGTGTGACCAGTTCACAGCAAGACAGGTCTTGAGGGCAGGGTTTCAGTCCTGTGTCAGGGATGAGCCATATTAGGCCCTACTTGTATCATAGATTTAGAAATATGCAACATTAATTAGCAAGCACTTTCCTCATACTGTCTTAGATCTGACACTTTCTAGAATATTTAGGGTTGCCATAAAAAGACAATATCAGCATTCCGGTTGGTCACTCCCATAATATGGGATGCATACTGAAAAAAATCTCCCTTGGAATATCTCTCCAGCACATGTCAAGTTTTCTGTGGCGGAGAAAGCCAGCAAAATTACCTGACAGAGGTCTCCTAGGCACAATGGTGCTTACAGTGGAAACAGGGCAGGAAAGTGCACCGCTATGCTTTCTGCTATGAAATACATGATTCTAACTTGAAGTATTTTATTTCTGTTTTTTATTTTAAATAAAGTATGTTTATGGAGCAGATTTCCATGAGCACTTGATCAAACATCTTATGAAAGAGGCACTGTTCAGATAAACAGGGCCCAGTTCAGTCAAATAAAAACAAAAAAGCAGCAAATTCTGATGTCTTAACTAGCTGAGGTGCAGATGTTCTGGCAGGGAAAAGTAAGAGTCTGACCCTGAGAGGAAACATAACCCCTTAAGAACATCAGTAACTACTCACTTCAGTCCACCCTCCACCCCCTATCCTGTGATGCTGTTATTGGGAAGGTTTCTTCTTATTCTTAGTGAGTTCCCCTGGGATGGGAGGTCTGTGGGAGGAAGGCACAGACTGAAATATCTTACATGGCCTTTGCTGGGAGGAATAATTAAAAACAAAAGAAAAGCAGACAAAAGTGCAGACGTCAGTGCTTTATTTCATATTTGTCAAGCACAATTCTAGTGATTAGGGTGGGAGGTAGGGAATACTATTACTGTGTGTTTAGGAATTTTTATTTTATTTCAACAAACTGGGCTACGTCATAAGTCTTTTTGAAACTTCATATCTAAGACATCATATTGTTCATGTCACCAGTATATTGTTTTGCACCGTCAAATTCACCACTTAGAAAATTACTACTATTCAGTCTATATGTTTTTGAACATACTTATTTTAATTGAAGGTTGCTGAGATCATTAGGAGCAAGACCATTACAAACTGAGAATAATTCATATCTTAAACAGAATTTGAATCTATGAGACTAGACGCTTGCAGCCTACACTGTGAAAAAAATAATGTTACATTTACGGTAAAGTACTGGCAGCTGGGTTGCCAGAATTTAACCATAAAAAAGAAGGTGACAATATTTTTAGGTGTACGGTACACTTTAAAAAAAAAAGTTAAATTTACGGTAAAGTACTGGCAGTTGAGTTGCCAGAAATTTACTGTAAAAAAAAAGGTGATAGTATTTTTAGGTCTACAAAAATGTTATTTTTACAATAAAAAACTGGCAGCTGGGTTGCTAGAATTTTACTGTAATAAATAAGGTGACATTATTTTTAGAAGTATGGTATAACTTTGTAGTAAATAACTGTTTTTTCTTTGCAGCACATTCCAACAGTAGGGAATGTTTAACCATAACCAGAAATCCATGTACTGTAATAAATATGCCAATCAATAAACCATTAGAAAGTATTGTCAGGGTCAAACTCCAGTACGCAGCCTGCATCAGTAAAGTAACAACAACCAATAGCAAACATGTACCATTTTATTATACACATTGAAAACAATTCAATGTTTAAGGAAGCTATGGCACATTGTCTGGTGGGGAAGTAAAGTTTGCTTTTGTGGTGTTTGGTGTCCTACGGGTGTGCCAGCTTATCGAATACAACCCACCAGAAATCAGCTTCCATAATCTCAAAAAACCTTCAGCACGCAGGGAAAAAATAAGTCTGCTAACTTGGTTTCAGTTTTTTTCCCTACTATTCAAAGGTATGCGGTTCACCAGGAACAATATTGTAAAAGGGGGCATGTCCTTATGCAAATATCGTAACTTCGGTGTTACTGAAACAGCACTTTACCGTTTTACATTTTATGTTTTATTTACAGTTTTACACTGTAAAATTAACAGATTTTTTTCAATGTAATTGCAATGCATCAGTAAATGGTATTTAGCATATTTTGAAGGTAGAAAAATATCGATTTTACAGAACTTGGCTATAAAAAATAATGAAATGTATTGTTTAAGATATACAGGTAATTTTCAGTAGAACATAAGGTAACTTTCCTTTTTTTCAGAAAAGGTCTTTTACTTTCACCATTTACAGTATTTTTACCATTAAATTTAATGACATTTTTTACAGTGTAGGCTGACCAGACAAAGCAAAAGGCTGTCACAATTTTGTTATAAACATTTCCCCTTAAATTCCAGTACTGGAATAGTCCTATAATTTGCACCTTTCCTAATTGCTCAAGTAGGCTCTAATAAACCTCCTGCCAAGCTCTAAAGGACTTGATGATATAATGATAACCACTGGAGTTAGCAGGATATGGCTTTAGAGACTATGGTCCTCTGTTGGTCTCAGGAGCACAATGCCCATAAAAACAATCACTGACTAAACAAAAACATGTGCAGGCAGAGAGTGGCGTCCAACAACAAAGAAGCTGGACGTGAATCTTATAGTTTTCAGGTTCCTTTTCCACCTCTGTGTGACCATAAGCAAAACACACTACATACTTGTACACTGAGTGTAAGTGTATTGTGTGTATCTCTGGAAAAAGTTGAACTGACATGATCTCTGACATAAGTCTGAGTCAATGAGAAGGAAAAATCCATGAAGTCTCTGCAAGCAGTTTCATCCTTCACGCAAATTTGTCCCAGACAGCAAACTGTAAGTAAAAGGAATCTGGGAGAATTGGACTTGTGGACAAGAAGACAGTATGTACCTTAATTAGAGAAAGTGCATTAAAAGGTTGGTTGTCTAAATTAGAATCAAAACAAAATTGTTACGTAAACCTATGACTAGCATTATAAAAAGCAAAGGTTATTTGTTTCCTAAACTTTCTAACCCTAATAAAAGGTTGCAGAGTTCATCTTAATGCAGGAACTAACCCTAGATAAAGGTCCAGTCTCTGTGAGTCATATTAATTTAGAGATCCACACCAACCCAACCCATCCTGCTAATCTCTGAATTGTGAGAGAAAATCCGTATGAACACATAGAAGTCATGTAAGTTCCACTCCAATATTGACCACCCTTGGGTTTGAACCAAGCAGTAGCACTGTGAGGCTTCAGCACTTATCACAGCACTATTGTTCTTTTTGTTTTAGCTCAATCAGTCTTTATCTTACAGTCTGATAAGAACACAAAGCAGTGGCCAAATTAATTTACAGAACTTCTGACATTGGAATAAGGTAGAATTCCATGAGGCTGCTCAAGAGTTTAACACTGGGTATACTACTATGTTTGGGAATATGTAGAGTGGTATTTTGTAGCATATCAAAGAAAGCACTGCCAAACTACTCCTTTAGAAAGGCAACTGTCATCCCAGGAAGATGCACTGAAAGATATAGCCAAGGAATGGCGCCAATGTAACATAGGCATTCACAACAAAATGCATCTATATTTGGTTAGGCATAGTCCTGTTGGGGTATGGTACCAGAGAGATCTTTCATAGCAGGTCATGTAGTGAGTGACAGGATCTCCTCAGCAGCTAATCAAGTAGTCAAACTGGCCTTATCAACCATCACAAGCAACTGATTATTGGAAGAAATGGTGCCACATAGCAGTGTAACATTTGACAATGTTGTCCAGATTACCCCATTCCCTGTTTTATATCTGATGCCATTCAGCTCCAAGGCCCATTCCTGAAGATAACCATGTTGATCAAGTCAAACACCAATGCAAATGTGATCAGCAAGTGAGAAAAGACGGTGGAAGACATAATTATAAGTTTAACAAATTCAGTCTCATTTCTGCCAGTAAATGGCCCATTGCCAAAGATTAGTGGTCAGCAGGGAGTGACATATTTCTGCAGAAGAAAAGGCACTGCACAAATGTAAGCGGTGTCACCACCTATTGCACAATTTCCCATTCATCATCTGTTATAATTCCTCTAGACCATATTTTATGAATATACATGAAATATGTGTCTACCACACATTCATTCCCTTACATAGCAGACTTACCATTGAAGCATGTGTAAAGACAATACAAGAATAACTATCCATCCATTATCCAACCCGCTATATCCTAACTACAGGGTCACGGGGGTCTGCTGGAGCCAATCCCAGCCAGCACAAGGTGCAAGGCAGGAAACAAACCCCAGGCAGGGCGCCAGCCCACTGCAGGGCACGTACACACACACACATACACACACACACACATGCACACACACACCAAGCACACACTAGGGACAATTTAGAATCGCCAGTGCACCTAACCTGCATGTCTTTGGACTGTGGGGGGAAACCAGACCACCTAGAGGAAACCCACGCAGACACTGGGAGAACATGCAAACTCCATGCCCGGAGGACCTGAAAAGCGAACCCGGGTCTCCTTACTGTGAGGCAGCAGCGCTACCACTGTGCCACCATGCAGCCCAAGAATAACTAAATTACCAAAATTTTATCCTATCTGGTTTTCACCTTTTCATGGTGAGCCTAAGGGTCCCCCCACAACTGGTGGTTGTGAGCATAATGATTGTCCATCTGTTATTAAACCTGCTAAATCCAGTTCCAGACTGTTCTAGGATGACGTTAAATACTATATAGAGAAAATGATTATTCTAAATAGTTTTAAACTATCAATAATTCAGCAGACACATTTTAATTTTTAATATCCCACCCACCCATCCACCGATTATCAAACATGCTTATTGCTGTTTAAAGTTACAGGAGCTGGAGCCTTTTCTAGCAGCATTGGGCACAAAAAGGGGAACTAACCTTGGACAAAGAACAAGTTCACATAGTACTCTTGCACCCACATCCACCCTTAACAATCCACATATTAAATGGTATGTCAATAAGAATTCCAATTCTATCAAACAGTGTAAGTCACCAGTTATCTTCACCTCCTCATCTTTGGAATGGAAGTCTGAATACCTGACGAAAAACCTATATGGATACTAGAGGAACTTGCAAAGTCAAACTCGACAGTGCTTAAGCTGAAGCAGGCTACAGTGCCACTGACTTGCCAGCTAATTATTTGAATATATGGCCATTATCATTTGCCAGGCAAGTTTTCCATGGGGATTAAACCCATGCTTCTGCTTGTAACTACTTTGTGTTAGTGTCTAATGATTCCTTTCAATAAACTACACGTACCTTACATTCCAAAGTACAGTATATAATTTAAGGGCAAACAGAGGTGGCATCCATGTCCTCAAAAGCTGAGGGTTAACACCTTACTCACCAGACTAGAGTGCCTCTTAGCTCTTCTAATTCGTCATAAACTGGAAGCCAGAAAATTCTGTTATATCACAGAAATAACGGGGATCTTTAGACTTTCTTTATCAGCTCAATTTATGCATATTGCTGAACTCATTCTTTTTCAGCATAAAGTCACAGAACTACATTCATTCTGTTTACTTCTGTCCTAGTATTGAAAAAAATAATGACATCTGTCCTTGACAGCAAACAGGATATTAAAAGAAAATGAACAGTGAACTTTAATATCCCCTAACTCGATGACAAGAGTAAACTGTGGGCAGGCGCTGCTTGTTTTCATCTTGTCAAAAAGAGCTTTTCCAGGCTGGAACCCAAAATATAAAGCTGTAATCTGCAAATCTCAGGTAATCCTGATGTGCTGAACACAGTGGCTCAACATGATGTAGGCATGCTTCTAAAATGCTGGTATTAAATTCAGAATGACCTGAAGCAGGATACGAGTTTAAACACAGAAGGACATTTCTCGCATTTGGCATCAGCAGTTTGTGGACATCTTTCTTTTTTTCTGCTTGGGAGAGTCTTCTCATTTTCTTACTTGCAATTCCTTAAAGTCTGCAGCCTTAATGAGTCCTCAGGAAGACCGCTGGTTTATGAGATGAGATCCAGATGTGAATGTGGAATTTTAAAAGCAGCTGAAAGAGGAAAAAAGGCAAAACAAAACATTGTTGGCAAAACTAATAAAATTAAAAAAAAATATCTAACTGCAAACTGTCCACCATGTTTGGAATGTTTTTCAAAGTTTAAAGTCCTGCTATATTGCAGGAGAAAGCCAAACAGAGTTTTGCAGAACAGAGGTCTTAGTAAATATGCTATTTGTTGTTTGTTAAAATTGCACTATTTAGACCAAGGAGTGGCTCATAGACCTGATGTGCCCTCAACCTGCATGGGTGGTCCCTGAACGGTGTGTGTCTGCAATGACCTGTACTGCTGTTGAAACAGCTAAATAGATACAGGTAAATATAATTTAAAATAAGACAATGAATATTCATCCATTCTTTTCCTAAACAGTATATCCAGTTTAGAGATACAGGGGACTGGAGCGAATCCAAGCAGCATTGGGTGTAATGGTTGTAACAGCCTCTGCTAAGGTGCCAGCCCATCTCTAGGCATGTAAAGATAACATGGGAACAACATGCCAGTTCTTCACATACAATATGAGGACTATGAAACTGAGACGCAGCAGCCCCAACAACAAATATATGCAATTAAAATCTGTTTATCCTTAAAAGCTGAGTAATGTTTTAATGAATGACATGCACAACAGAAACAATGCTTGGAATGATACTTTAAGGGAACCATAAGGAAGTAAGTTCAAAGTACCAAAAGTATTGTCCAGTATTTATTTTCTTTAGCATCTTTAATAGTTTTGCAGCAAAAAGAAGAGCCAGGGACCTGCAAGATAAACCTGTTTAATTGTGATTAGATTACTGTCTGTTGGGCCCTTGAGCAAGGCCCTTAAACTGCAATTGCTGAGCGATTTGAGTAGTGAGAATAGTGCTATATAAATACAAAGAATTATTATTATTACTGTAGCAACCAAAAAACAAATACATAACAAAATTGAACACAGGACCCGAGGTCCATTGGTCCATATCAAAGACTTAGCCTCTTAGCCAGGTAAAAGAAAGGTCTATCTCATGAGGTTGTGTCCTCCATCAAAGCTGGTCCTTTAATGAACACCAGCTTCCGGTGATGAAGTTCTTTAAATGGCAGCTAGACCTGAAGTAGTGGGACTTCCAGGAGTCTTGCAGAAATGATATCAGAGTGTGTCTGTAGTGACTTTGACCACTGTAAGGGAAGGAAAGAATAAATGTTAATGAGTATGTTACACCTTTTCACTTTCCTCTGAGTCTTATCTGTTCAGGGTCTGTTAAATAATCCCCAAGCTCACCTATTTAACAATATATATTATTTGTCTGTGCTTCACAAAGCAGTTTGGGATATTGCTAATCATAATGGGTTGGTAGGTTTTACGGTGACACAGCTGCAGGAGACATGGCCTAGTCACAGTCTGGGTGGAGTTTTCATGGCTTTTTCTCCAGGTACTCCAATTTTCCTGGTGTATTAATGGATAGATGCATGACAGTTATGCTCATGACTGCCACTATTGTTATATTTCAGCCAGGCTGGGGTACAAGTCCTTGTTTCGTGCCTTTTTTGTTCATGTTTACTTTGGTTAATTATTTACATTGTTCTGTGCTTTCAATTTTGTTGTATTACCATTGCCTTTATTATGCGCCTTGTGTTTTCTGGATGGCCCTCCAAGAGGCAGGGCCACCTGACAATCACAGAGAGGAAATACTCTCCACCTTATACTGTATATCTGGAGGATTTTCCACAGTTCCTGTTGGTTCATTTTGACTGCACTTGGGAGGGGTGACTTCTTCCGCTTTTTGTAATTTATGTGCTTTGTGATTTTTTTTACCTTCTGCTCTGCGTTTTGACCATGCTATTGGAATCTGATTTGAGGTCCGGATTGTCTTCCTGTTACAGGCAATTCCATTTTGTCTTCATGCTTCATGGAAGTTCATTGTAAATGTAATGTTTTATTTTTTTTAATACACTTTTTATTTTATAATAATTTGGTGCTTGCCCTTATTGTTTGCCAGAGTTTGAATTCCCTAGTGGGCATTATTGGTAATGTCTGAGACTACATGCTTTGGAATTCTTTAGTGCTTTGTACTTCTAATTCATGACAACTATGTGGTATCATAAAATCGTGATGACTGGACTGGGTAGAATCATGGATGCCTTGCTATATATGACCTTCTTCTACTGCATTATGCATACAATGTCTAATTGACTGTTTTCATTGTTCATGACATGTGTATTTATTAGGCTTGGTGGTCATCTAATTGTATTATGGAAGATACCGTATTCAAGCTAGCATCCATGATTCTGTATTGGACTTTAGAATGGTCACAACTTGTCCTAAAAGGTGTTTTGTAACAAAATCCATCAAGAGCACCATCAGCATATTATTGTGCATATGCATAGACCAGGGGTGCACAATTGTTTTGAGCTTGGGCAACTTAATGACTGGCAGGTCCTGTTTGTGCACCTGGTTGGAGGATTTTGAGAAGCACTACTCATTTGTCCAGCATTACTGCTTGAGATTAAATTGAATGTTGTTCTGGACTGCAATTTATGCTAATTTACAAAGACAAGGATTTGAAAAAAAAAAATGAAAGAACTAGACCATAGAACATTTATAAGTGGGAAGAGCATATTTTTCAAAGATCCTCTCATCGATGTAATATATCAAGCTGAATGTATGTTTATGGGTTTGGCTGGTATGCAAATCCACAGCATTGAAATTATCTCCACCAGGTTTTGCTCAGATTCCTTATTTTTACCGGAGAAGACAATAGGCTATATTTTGTTCCAAAACATTTTTCCTTAGGTAACTCCATTAGTGACTGCACTTATGTCCCTCGGAGGCATTTTTGAGACTTGGCACAGGTTTGCAAAGGTTCTTCCCATAGTGGAATAGCCAGTGAAGCTTTTGTTTGGAGGCAAAATTTTTCCCACTGGTGAATTTATTTAGTGATCACATTTGCACTTTGTTTCCACGCCATGTAGAGCTGATTACTCATGCTAGTACAGTATATATTTCATTTATATATATATATTCTAAATTTTATTGATTTTATTAAAATCAAATAACGTTCCATAAAAATAACTGAAGTTTTACAAAAAAAAAAAGGTTCAAAACAAATAAACCCCCACCCCTAAGAAAGAGAGTTAGGCTAGCAATGTAAAACTTTAAGCTAGCAAAAGTACATAGATAAATTAATAAATTAATAAAGATAAATGGAGTAAAAGATGGGAGAGAACCTGCTTCCTCAATTTAAATGCTTATTCTAAAATGTTATTGATTTATTAGATCCTGCCAAGTTCTGAAAAAGTTTTGTACAGATTTTCCAAGTGCAAATTTGATTTTTTCCAGTTTCAAACAGTATAACACATCAGTTTGTGATAATGCGGGTTTGCTCCATGCTCACATCAGACTTCTGGGAGCTCTTGAACCCGACACCGTCCGACCTATATGAGCGGACATATGAGGACAATTCTCAAATGAAGCCAGGGGATATTTCCAAAAAGTGCCAAGGTGCTTTTATTAAAACAAACAGTTATGTCATAACAAAAATGCAGTGTTCCACAGTTTCAATAAATAATCCATAAAAACAGTGCAAAGTGGGGATAAAAACAATAAAGCCTTTAAAATCAGAGGTTAAAAATGCAGTCTCACTCTTCACGATCTCAGCACACCTCCATCTCTCATTCTCCCAGGCTCACCCATAACTCACGTAGCTGGCAGAGACCTAACAGCAACAAGCTCCTTTCGGCCGATCTTCGTCTTGGCTGCCTTAAGGACATCATGGCCAGACCGTCCAAGGTCTGCTCTCCTCCCTTCTTCCTTCGCGCTCACGTAGTCGCTCCTCAGATCCATCAGGAGTACACCTGCCTTGCTCACCCTACTCCACCCGAATGTTCAGTGGGATGGACTAGCCCCTAGAGCGCTACAGCCAAATGCTTCTTCACGGGGCCCCAGCTCATTCTGCTTCAAAACCGTCAGGTGGCCAGATCCTCTTTCCAAACCTGCCTTTACACGCCCTTTAGCCTATTTCTCCTCTATCCATCCTGATTTCTCGATCCATCCCCCTTTCCTTTGCGCCAGCCTGTATATATTTATACACACACACACCTCCGTGGGCGCAGCGCCTTAATCACACGCAGCAGGAAGCCAATGAAGCAATTGAGAACGATCGCACCCCACACGTGCAGGTGCGACTCGCTCCAACTAGTCCAATTAACTCCCCGTGGCTGTGCAGTCGCACCCACAGAGAGTGACATGGCTTTATGGATTTAAAACCTGGCCTGTTTTCTTTTGAAGCCGTGGACCCGCTATACCACACAGTTACCCACTGACTTAGAATAGGTGAGTTAGGATTCTTCCAATTTAGCAAGATAAGTCTACGTTCCAGTAATGCAGTAAAGGCAGTTTATTTATTTATTGCATGATCCATAGTTTCATTAATGTATTACGCATGTAAAGGTGTACAGTGATCTGAGAACTCCAATGAGTAAGGGGCTATCTTTATATGTTGAATTGATCACTGAAATGAAACCTGACTGGTGCTGATGTATAAAGAAAGTAATGGAGAGTAGGTACAAGTTTTCATTGTGGCATATGAGTCTTAATTAGAAGTGTGCTTTTGGTACTGTAGGAGTGGCAAGGCTGAAATATCCTGAAATTATTATGTGTCAGCATGTCTGACCAACAGAGAAATTCTAGAGTCTCAACAAACGTAAATGATTACCCTTATGCTTTTTGTAAGCTTAGAAAAACACTATGGGTTGCTATCTGTGGTCAACTTAGGCTTGTCTAGTCTGCCTTTAAGCCTTCTAAATCCTCTAAGTATTGTTGTATCACCTTTGAAAAGCATACAACACCTGATTTTGGGACTTTAAAGTTACCTTCAGATTATTTCAGGGGTAACATTGGTATAACCTTGAAAAGATCCCATACTCCCATTCTCCACTTATGCTCTAAAGAATGCCTCCCACACATGCCACAGTCCTTAAGTAAGGGAGAAGCACACGTAGCCCCACAAAAATATACAGTCTTTCCTTCACAACTGTCATATTCACAATCTTGTGAGCTTTGCTTTTTAATAATGTTATTAAATAAATATAGTGCACTTTCTGCAGTGTGGTTTCATGTGCTAAGAAGTAAATAGGCCGCAAGCCTTAGGCAGGAAAGTCCCAAACTCCCTATGTAGGAAGTCATCTAGTGAGACAAATTTTAAAAATATCCCCCATAATGAAATTTCCCCTAATATGTGTGTCATGACAACATAGTTCTTTTATTGAGCAAGCTTTCATGACCTAGACAGCTGGATGGCTATGTCCCCACCTCCTGGTGCTTCCCTTGATGGGCTTCCTGGACTATTTGCCATTGGTCTGCTTTCAAGTTTTCTTTTTGTATTCTACATGACCCGGTGCCCCCCCTTGTAAAAACTGAATCCATTAAATAATTATCCAAAATGAATCCCAATCCAGTAATTGTTCATGTGGCCTTTGTAAATTCTCCCAATGTCTACTTAAGTTTTTCTACATTTTTTTATTCAATGTTTTTCCTTACACTCCAAAGATGTGTATTTCAATCTGCTGTGAATGAATATGGATATGTGTGTGAGTGTGCCCTGCAATGAACTGGCACTGCAGTTCTGGACTGGGTCTGATCATCAGTTAAATGACAAGTGAGTTCAAGACAGGGATTGCTCCATCTTGCACTCACAAGTGGTTTGGGTAAACATGTTTGAAATGATAAAACCTTCTCTTTTTATTAAATAATTTTATTCATTATTAATAATCCCTCTAGCAATGCTAGAAATCCATTAAGGAAATGTAAATTAAAAAGTTTCTTTTCTGAGACTGCTTTTTAAAGTATAGTGTTCCAGAGAGCAGCACTGTGTCTGGCAGGAAAGGATGTCATCTCTGTAAGTGATGCTGGTCGTTCAAAGGAATATTTCCTCACTCATTCATGCCAAGCCAAGTTAGAGTTGCCAGTCTGCCTTGCAGCCATTTGTGGAGTGTGGGAAGTGGGTAACATCCAAATTCTATGCAGGAGGGTTCTGATCCTGGAATTGAACTAGAACTCAAGCGCTGTGAGGCAGCAACCCAAATTATTGCTGCCATAAATGATTATCCTTTTTTTTTAAGCTCTGTTCTTATTGTTAGGTCACTGAGGTCAGGAGCTTGCGCATCAACATTTGGAACAAAGTACAAATTATCTAGATTTAGGGATACATCCATAATACATAGGTCCATAACTATAAGGCACATCCTTGATTTGGTAAAAAGTTCCTGGAGAGTTCCATGTGTACATAGGGAGAACATTCATACTCTGCACAAGTAGTCACCAGGCTGTGAATCAGACTCTGGAGCCTTGAGCTGTTAAGCACAAAATTACTGCGGTGCCTTCTTGACATAAATCTTCAATATGTATTATTTGTCAATTTAGGAAGAAAAATGTTTCTGTCAAAAATGCAATCTGCTGCAAGACAACATCAAGGGCCTGGCACATTTAAGGCATATATGTGACAGTCAGAAGAAATCAGTTAGGTGTTTAACAGGTACAGAGTTCTAGTTTGAATGTGTTCATTAATTTGTGCATCTCGGGTGCAAACAGGTTAAGTGACTAGCTCATTTAGTGAGGTCTGAATTGACACCTTTGGGTTTTATCATCAAATGCATTACCCATTCTGCCGTAGTGCCAGCCCAGTCACTCTTGATGAACTAAGAGAATATTATTATAAAAAATTGGATCAAATGTGATGAGAACAGGACATTCACCCCAACAAAGCTTGCCAGTTCTTTTCATCTAATATCTCCAAAATAAAAATAAAGCAAGTTTTGAATTTCCCCAAGAGCTGTTTCACAGCAAAATGGGTCAGCATTAATACAGTTAATGTTTCAAAATATGAGAGACAAAGAGAGCCATTGTAAGATGCAAGACAGAGAGAAGAGGTGAGCCTTGAATGCACTGATGCACAGATCCACATGAACAGACTTAAGTAGAGAGTCTCACAAGTAGGAGTCCCAAAGCTAAATAAGCATTTGCTGAAACAAATTTTTTTCACATATGATATAGAAAGTATTAGACCTGGTGCTTTTGTTGTCTTTGAAATTGTCTTTGGAGACAGAGCATCTAAATGTGAGAAGAATGATTACTTACAAAAGCAATGTTGGCTATTTGTTCTAAAGAAACTCTAGAAAAGTGCAATTACTGGAATGTGATAATAAGTGATAAAGAAGTGACTCTGGACTATAATGATATGAACAGAATACCTGGAAGGCAAGGCTTTATTCTAACCTCAGCATTTTGAACAGATGACCACTTTAATCTACAGTAATCTACTTAATGTAGCTAGAAACTGACAAAACACTGAAGTGTGCTGTCATCTGCTTCTTGTTCTGCAAATTCACTTCTTAGATCACCATACTACATGACCTGTAAAGCACTTAAGACATTATCTGTTTCAGGTTCAGATTAGAATTGTATTATCACATGTTACCACTGTAAAAGGCAGCATATATAAGAAAGTACAGTAGACTTGCTAAGCGTTATTGCTCCCTAATACAACTGAGTTTGAGAAATCCCAAAATGTGCATACTTTTTTGATATTTACATCTATCATTTTATTTTTCTAAAAGACTCATTTTGTTTATCAGCATCTAAATTGAAATGCAAATCTAGCAACAATGAGTGCAAAGTTGGAAGAATAAAAATACATGAAGGGGGTCCCACTTGTAGAACCATGGCTGTCAGTTAACCTCACTGCCTGTTGAATTCTTCTTCATCTTCTTTTGTTTGCTCCCATTAGGGGTCACCACAGCGGATCATCTTCTTCCATATCTTTCTGTGCTCTGCATCTTGTTCTGTTACACCCATCACCTGCATGCCCTCTCTCACCACATCCATAAACCTTCTCTTAGGCCTTCCTCTTTTTCTATTCCCTGGCAATTCTATCCTTAGCATCCTTCTCCCAATATACTCAGCATCTCTCCTCTGAACATGTCCAAACCAACACAATCTCGCCTCTCTGACTTTGTCTCCCAACCGTCCAACTTGAGCCGATTCTCTAATGTACTCATTTCTAATCCTATCCATCCTCGTCACACCCAGTGCAAATCTTAGCATCTTTAACTGCTACCTCCAGCTCTATCTCCTGCTTTCTGGTCAGTGCCACCGTCTCCAGTTGAATTAGTGGAATAATATTAGGCCTGCACAGGAAGTAGCGTGCAGACAAAATGGAAAATATTCAGACTTAACACTGAACACACCCCTGCCTATATATACTGTATATCTACACACACTTATGTATACTGTAAATCTATCTATCTATCTATCTATCTATCTATCTATCTATCTATCTATCTATCTA
>JANRMT010062790.1:18954130-18981036 GCA_026402145.1 Polypterus bichir lapradei | reverse complement strand
CTATCTATCTATCTATCTATCTATCTATCTATCTATCTATCTATCTACACACACAAAATATATATATTCAGATCTGTAGGGAATGATCTTGATCATCCCCAAACCCCACAAAATGCTCAGACAACAGGTAAAGTCCAAACAAAAGGGGATTTACTGTTTGGGTAGGGTCAAATATCAATGAGTAAACAGAAAGGGAATAATTACTCTGTATATTGGAAAACTAGCCTCACTCTAACTTAATAAAAGCTTGCACCATGAATTGTCCTTTTATGTTACCTCTTAACTCTTCTTTTGTTTTTGTCTTTGACATTCTTTCCAGTCCTTGTCCAAGCAAGCCCTTGCTTTTTCTGTACACATAACACCCAGCTCCAAGTTCATCTGGCTGTGCAACTGGAGGTTCTTTTAAAGGAGGATCCAAGAGTACATCTGGAGTTATACCCAACTGACCATCATGTGGTTTAGTGTCATCCTTATTTTCTTCCCAAGCATGCTGCTATCTCCTCAAACAGTCAATTGCCCCTGCTTGTTGCCAGAGCACAGATGCACCTTCCTGCTGTGTCTCAGTGCTGGTCAAAGCCTATATGGAGCCCTAGGCAGGGATGGGTGTGGGATGCTATGTCAATGCCCCTCAGTGTCCATAGTAGATAGTATTAGGCTTCAGCAAGGGTAGGGGCTTCCCCCTTGGTGTCTGGAGCACTCCTTCAGTTGCATAAATGGCTCCCCTCTGTGTACATAACACAGACTTCACAGACCGTGCACCCCTTGGTATGCAGAGCACACACCACTTACCTTCATACACGGTGCCCCTAATAGATTGACCATGTTAGGTTGTAATTGAGAATTTTTGGGTGTGAGGCAGTTGCCATGTTGCCCAACAGTATCCATATCATCCACTAAGTGTGTCTGTGACAGTGTGTCTGAGTATCTAGTAGGACTAAAAACAGTTGGTGTTGTTCTTCTAACATCTTTTACATATTTTAACCTTCCTTAGCCAAGTCCAGCTCCAAACTATATCTATGACTATCCATCTGGGCAGTGGCCTATCACAACTCCATATTTACAGTATGTGTATGTAAGAATGAATACACACTTTAATATTAAATCATTTATTTAATGTAAAATAGATAGATAGATAGATAGATTTTTTTAATATGTTCTCTACTCTCTAGAGCTAACACAAATTTCATTGTGGCCCCTCAGTTCAGTCTAGTGTGATAGTCTGATGCAGAAACCTAAGCTACTCCAGCACATATAATAATATTTTGAAGCAAACCTAGTTACGTCAAGAGGAATCGCTCCATTGAGGATGTTTATTTCTCACATCCCCGTTTGAAAAGAATGCTGTGCTCAGTTTTATTTATTTATTTCCACGGAAGAGAGCTTGGTATTTCCTCAAGAATGTCCCTGAAGTCAGCACAAAAAGAATAAGGCAGTCATAGTTTTCTTGTTATAAAAATACCTATTCTCTTTCACATTTTGTCTTTTTCTATCTTTATTAATTTAACTCCATTTTATCTATAGATCTATCTATCTATCTATCTATCTATCTATCTATCTATCTATCTATCTATCTATCTATCTATCTAAGTGGTTGAGGTACTTTAATGTGATGTCATTAAAAGACTGCCAGCTCTTCCACTAGTTTGAGGTTCCAGTTTGCCTATAGCTTAAGGTCTGATTAGCTAGTGAGCTTGTCACTGAATGGCCCTACCTCCTATTCCCACAATCTTTGAGAAAATCATGCATGCAGACAATGTTGTTCAAAGCTGTTTTATTGGATGGAACTCTCAATATACTGTGTAGCTGTTTTGGGTTTACTGAGCTATATATTATGTATTAAATGAATATGTCAAAGTCAGTAAAAAATAAGTGTCAGGTTCCTGACGAATATGCATGTAATTCAAGGTGAATGATTAAGACAAAATTTCTCAATAGCTCTGAAAAGAATATAACAGGAACAACAGACCTGATGTACTAGTTATTATACAGTGGGTACAGAAAGTATTCAGACCCCCTTCAATTTTTCACTCTTTGTCATAGTGCAGCCATTTGCTAAAATCATTTAAATTAATTTTTTCCCTCATTAATGTACACATAGCACCCCATATTGACAGACAAAAAAAAGAGTTTTTGAAATTGTTGCAGATTTATTAAAAAAGAAAAACTGAAATATCACATGGTCCTAAGTATTCAGACCCTTTGCTCAGTATTTAGTAGAAGCACCCTTTTGAGCTAATACAGCCATGAGTCTTCTTGGGAAAGATGCAACAAGTTTTTCACACCTGGATTTGGGGATCCTCTGCCATTCCTCCTTGCAGATCCTCTCCAGTTCTGTCAGGTTGAATGGTAAACATTGGTGGACAGCCATTTTTAGGTCTCTTCAGAGATGCTCAATTGGGTTTAAGTCAGGGCTCTGGCTGGGCCATTCAAGAACAGTCACAGAGTTGTTGTGAAGCCACTCCTTCGTTATTTTAGCTGTGTGCTTAGGGTCATTGTCTTGTTGGAAGGTAAACCTTCGGCCCAGTCTGAGGTCCTTAGCACTCTGGAGAAGGTTTTTGTCCGGGATATCCCTGTACTTGGCCGCATTCATCTCTCCCTCAATTGCAACCAGTCGTCCTGTCCCTGAATCTGTTCCTCGGAGAGTCACAGTACACTGGTACTGTGAGTGCTGTACAGAGTGGAGGCAGGACCTCTGCGTTTTTCCCAGTTGATTCTGGAGTTCCTACTCCTACTCCTACTCTGTTCAATGCTTGTATGGACTGGGTGTTGGACAAGGTTGTGGGGTCCAGCGGCTGTGGGGCATCTGTTGGTGAAGAAAGATTCACGGATCTTGACTTTGATGACGATGCTGTGATCTTCGCGGAGTCAATGGAGGCTCTGATCGGGGCACTTGAGTGAGGAGTCTTGAGTGTCTATGCTTGAGTGTCCTGGATAAAAACCAAGATCCAGGCCTTTAATGACCTCTTGGGCACAGCCATAAGCAGTGTTTGTTTGCGGAGAGTGTGTTGACCTTGGTGAGACGTTTACTTACCTTGGCAGTGACATTCATGTCTCTGGTGACTCTTGGGTACCGTTGGTTTGACTTTGTGTCAAATGAGAGGTTGCTCATGGAGTCTGGAATGAGGCACATTACCTGCATTGTGAAGGAGTGTCAGTTATGGCACTACGGCCATGTGGTGTGTTTCCCAGAGGATGATCTGGCTCATAAAATCCTCATTGTTGGAGACCCAAGTGGCTGGACCAGGCCAAGGGGTTGCCCATGTAACACCTGGCTGCGGCAGATAGAGGGTCATTTCCAGATGGTAGGAATGGACTGCGTGTCTGCCTGGGGGGTTGCCAACCGGTATGCCGAGCTGTTTCAACATGTAGTGGGTGCGGCAATGCAATGTACCAGCGCATGTTCCCCAACTTGACTTGACTTGAGGATAACTGGGCAAACAATTCACTGTTAGTTACATGATCACAAGAACTTGATCATCCTTTTTTCCTTTCTATCTTCATATTGCTAACATGTGTTGATAGATATTTGATTAGGTGGCCTGAGCATGTGTGCTGTGTTTGGTTATGAGTCTAGAAATTTAACAATCACTTGAGCGCAGAGCAGCCTACACTAATGGCTGAGACATTAGGCTCCATGCCCAACATGTGACTCATTCGGTGAGCCAAGTTTAGCCTCAGGCTCATTAAACCTGCTTGAATTGTATCTGAAGAATTTTTCTATTGGTGCTAATGTCAATGGAAAGTGATTTAAATGGCAGATTGTTTCAAAGAAGCTATAAAATATAAATGCAACCTCCTACTGAACTGCAGAATGTGTAAGGTGCCATGCCAACCACTATCCGAAAACAAAACCTTTATATTTATGAGATGGAATTTACTGATTCAATACAAAATCATTTCATCCATTTACAAAAATAATTAGTGTAGGAGAGCAAAAAAGTGTTCCCATTAGCTTACTTTTTAAAACCCTAGGCATGTAAAACTTTCTTGTCATTCAGAATAAAATGATAAAAAATTAATGTGCTTATTTTTTTAAAATGTTCAATCAGTTTTAAGACATCCTATCAAATTTGCTGAACAATTCAATCTCTGTCCTCCTGAGCCTCTACTTTGAGAAGTTGACAATCCACAGGCAGAAAATCATTTTTTGAACATGAAATGACTTCCAATTGTTATGCCTCAGCCAGGGTTCCTTGCCTGGCTGAGGTTCAAATTCATGTTTTATGTCTGTTGATTATGTGCATCTTTCTTTATTTTTGGGGTAATCTATGTATATAAGCAGCCTTTGATAAGTTTCACGAGTTTTGTACTTTGTCCCTCAAGAGACGAGGAACTACCTTCCACCTTGTAAATCCAGAGGGTCTTCCACAGTTTGTTTCGACAAGTCTATTAGGATTCTGTATGGGGACTTCCTTTTACTTGGATTGCCTTTGTTTCAGGCATTCGTGGTCCATGGAGCTTCATTGAGATTGGAATGCTTTTTTGTGAAGAATAAATGTGTCATTTTATAAAGGTTCAGTGCTTGTCTCTACTACTAGCTGGGGTTTGAGTGTGATATTCCTATTGTCAGAACAAAGAGGACGAAAGAGCCAAAAAAGGTTTGGGGTAGCCACCCCATATATTGTGGATTGCTCCTGTACAGGCAAAAAAAAAAAAAAATTAAACAAATTTTAACTGAGTTCAAGATGGAACTGATGTATTGGTGACAAAATGGTGACTTTAAAGTTAGGCAGCGGAAATGAGGTCATCAGGGCTAGAACCAGAAGTGACGTCTTTGGGGCCGCAAAAAGAATTCACATTGTCGCGGCCAGAACCGGAAGTGATGTCATCAGAACCAGGCAAGATTTCCCATGACTGGTCTGCAGGAAAAAAGAGGGTTAATGCACTCCTCCCTAACCTGGTCTGGCATGGAATTACCCTCATTCGAGCCCTTTAGCTGTCTCCCATGCGCACGTGTGTGATACTCTCAAGTGGGCATTATTGGAAGTATTTAAGACTTCAGTATGTGCTTTGAAACTCCTTAGTGCTTAGCATTCCAAATCCACAACACCCGATACTAGCACCTGTGTTCTCCTGATCTCTTGATGACATACTGATTCCTATGGGATATTTTCTGTTACCATCAACCAAGTTCAAACAATGATTGTTAGTATGAATTCAATAAGGATATTGGCCACCAGGAATGAGTGAAAGTTCATTTTGTAAAGCAATTCAATATTTAGACCCTGGTTTATCCTAAAACTAGATCTTACCTAATCTTTCATTGCTGTAGACATTGTGGACTTGTACACACGAATGTAGTCTGGAAGATGTAACACTTGCAGCTTGGTATACAGTACTAATTCACCCAGTAATCCTCAGTAAGTCACCCAACCAGTATTCCTTCAGGAGTTTAATTACCAGTCTGTAAATTTTAGATTAGGTTAGGTAAATTTTATTATGCCACAGGCAAATTTGTTTCAAGTGAGAGTGAACAAACATAAAACGTTGTTACATGACCCATTTGGGCCTGGGCTGCAGGCAATGAAATAAAGACAATAAATTATTATTGCTAAAGAGCTTTATAACCAATAATTCTGTAAACATTCTGCTCAGTGGATGGTATGATATCTACATCTGATAGGACCCTGCAGAGTTCCACTATGTGCTATACATACTCCCTGCTTTTTATCAGGTGCTTGCCTGGCCATTTTTTAGAGTAACGGGACTTTGAAGTTGAGAAGGACCTGGTGCTGTCATGGGAAACTCTAACTATATGCTCACAGGGCTTCTACACAGCTTAAATAACAGTATTTATTTCCCAGGAATTACCTAAAAGTACTTCTGTATATGACCCAGACTTGAAAGTCCTACTGGCTAGTGTGTCTTAGAGTATAGAGGTGGGGAGAGAGCAGATGACAGTCACTTGACTGTAAGGAGGAAGAGAAGCCAGAAATTGTTAAAAAAGCACTTGGGAGATGATAAATGCGAAAACTGTATGCATGATGGAGTGTGTAAGTGTATTAGGCACTGCACAGATTAGTCAAAGATTTTATATCCTGCACAGGGAGTCTCAGAGGGGCAACAGATTTTCTTTGTATTTATATGATATTTTGAGTTCTCCTCGAGTTACCTCACCTTTATATTAACATATTTGCCGAATAAATTACACTGGACAAGCAAGATCTTGCTTCCTGGGTTGCTTTCAGTGTCTCTTATGGATTTTGGACTGCTAATCACAAAAATCCCCATTTACGTTTTCCTCTCATGTGCTATTTTGTTGCAATTGCCTATTTTTATGACTTTCTTCCATATTATATGTGTACATATACAGTACAACAACTACAACTGGAACATCTGGTGATCTAAAAGTAGTGGCAGTGCTATTAGGAATGTAGATCAGATATACCAACTACCGTAGTGAGTGGAAAAGTGATGTGAAAGAGTCTCAGTACATTAAAAACAACTGGCTGCTCCATAAACTTTTTGTTCCTGGGGAGAAAAATGTGCCACATAAACTTGTTGATCCAACAAAGATATTTTTGTCTTCTCTTCATATAAAACTTGCACTCAAAAGTGCATGAAAGTTCATGAAAGCAAGGAACAAGGAAGGTTAACGGTTTATGACAAATGTTTCTATGATTAAGTGATGCCATGATTAAGGAATGCATTTTTAGTGGTCCACAAATCAGACACGTCATCAATGAGAAGTGGTTCGAAGATCTGCAAGTGTGTCTAGATGAAACCACATAAAAAAGCGATCAATGATGTTGTTGAGAATTTTCTTGGCAACTACTGAGCACCAAACTACATCCAGCTGGTTGATAACATGTTTCAAGAATGCAAAACTATGAAGTGCAACATGTCACAAAGGATTTGTTTTCAGAATTCACAATTGGACATCTTCCCTAGTAATCTTGGTGCAGTCAGTGATGAACGTAGTGAATGGCTTCACCAGAACATTGCACTGATGGAAAAGCAGTATCAGGGCAAGGGGAATCCATCAATGCTGGCCAACTATTATTGGACATTGAAATGAGGAAAACCAGGTGCTGATTGCAAAGGAAAATCGGCAGGATTTTTTTTTTTAGCTCAGCTGATGTAAATGACAGCACCATTAAGTGATTATTCAACAAAAATTAATTTTGTGTTTCTCCAGATTTAGTCAGTCTGAAATTATATTTGTGTTCAGCCTGAAGCTCTCAATCTTAATTACCAAACATTTTATGGGAAGCAAACCTTTTGAAAAGATTTGTTGTCCAGTATTAACTATCTTTGACCAGCTTAACACCAGTGGTGTTACTAGGTTGTCTCCCACCCTGGTGTGGGCATTTATACTGTATATGTAGGGATGGCAACTAAATGCCAACATAAATTACAAGTTTACTCATTTGTCACTTGATGGGCAGATGACCCCTTTGGGTGGGCCAATAACTTTTGTTCTAACTTAACACTTATTCTGAGTTTGGGTTCAATTTGAGAATGCCCTTACTGGCCAAACAAAAATAATAGAAAATAAGCCAGGAGAAAATAAATGACATCCATTGTTTTAATCATTAGACAAACAAAAGACCTGTGCAGGTATGGAGCAGTCTGCTGTACACACACTCAACCACAGCCACTAGAAGGCGCATGCATGCACTTTCAGATTTTTTTGGCGCTTGCATAAACCTCACTTCTCACTATGAAAGACCTGCATGCAGCAAACACCACTGCTCAACAACAATGTCGTGCTAATGACACAGTTGAAGAGGTACAACGTTGAAACGAGGCAAACGCCACAGCTCAGCAAAGTGCAAGTGAAACACCTCAGCAAAGGAGGCCAAGACTTGAACGTTTCACTAAAAACTGGAGGTATTTTTTTGAGACAAAGATCAATAGGACTCATATGCCAACGATATGGATATGGTATGATATCGCTAGTGTCTTCTTATGAAAGCCAGTGGGGCAGCAAGCAAAGGTAGGTCCATGTCATCTGCACTGGGTAATTCTTAAGAGTTAGCTGACACCTCTCCAAATTCATGAATATAGTAAAACTGCTAGGGAGTCTTTGGGTTGTTTTTGGTCCCAAAGACCACATGGAGCTAGTTGCTCATATCTAGGATTTCTATAAAGAAGCATATTGAATTCCAGGAGTACTTTGTAATAATATGGAGTTTATCAGGGTTTCTATAGACACTAAAATTCAAAATGCTTATGCCACTCAGAATAAAAGAGATCTTAAATGTGCCCATCAACTTTTTGAAATCTCTGTTTTAACCTTCAGTGTCACAGAAAGTTTTTCTGCAAATGCATTGTATGTATGGCAGGTTGGAGCCCTGAATGGGTCAGCAATTAATAGTCACTCTTCCTTATCCCATCTGGAGTCATTAGGCAATTTAGAATTGCATTGCTTTAGTTCATTGATCTGTTTTCTGTATCCCTTGGGTCACAGGGAACCAAAGCCCATCTCTTTAGTATCAAGCACAAGGCAGAAATCAACCCCAGATCCAGTCCTTCATGGAGAACAGACTTATACTCTACAAATGAATTTAAAGTCACTGATTAATTTAACCTAAAATGTATTTGAAATGAGGCAGGAAGCATGGTTTATTTAGCAAAAATCTTTGCCCCACACAGACACTTACTATTCTAGGATTTAAGCATGAGTCCCGAGAGTTGTTTGACAGTGTATTATCACCATGCCACCTAGTCAGCTTTGTACAAGTATAAAAAAAGAAAAACAACAGCTGTGTATTTCAACATTTTGCGCTTGCCATCAAAAGCACAATTTAAAGTGGTGTTTGTTTTCTTAAAGTCCAGCATCATGTTTATGACTGTCTCTGTTCCTCATGCACTAAAAGCCCATGTCCAGGAGGAAGCACTCTGGATTCTTTTTGCTCAGCATGAAGGACCTAATTGTAACCATCAACATGTTCAAAACTTTGCTGTTTCATGTTAAATGATGTCTTTTACATTGTTTCAGCTTTATTATTTTAGTACACAGCACAGTGAAAGCCATCCTGATGCACTTCACATACAATAAGTAGCATAACACAATGTGGAAAACCGAGCTCTGAAATGACTTGAGGTTTTAAATTAGTTTGTAAAGTCAACAGAGCCCACCGCTCATGGCTTAGGTGGGGGTTGGGCAGGGCGGGGAGAAAGATTGCTATCCTTGGCAATTTCTCAACTCTGTCACACAGTCTGAAGATTTCTGTGACCCCTTTTAGCCTCTCCCATATGATAATTTGTCAAATCACCTCCTTACAGCATGCCAACAACTTCCCACCCACCCCTCTGACTTTTTGGGCCATAATTTAAGGACCTGTCAGTAAGTTGGTTGGGAGGTCTGGTTGTCCTATTAACAAAGTGGGCAGCCTCCCAAATATGCGAATGTTTCTGTTTGTCCAAAACAAACCCTGCTTTGCTTCATTTGCCTTATACAAACAAACTTTTACTTTTGACTTTAATTCTTTTGTGCTTGATGCAGAAGCTGAAAACAGAACTAGACTTTCAAAACAGGACGAGAGCACTGAGTAAATCTTGATTCCTCATTTAGATAGCGCCTATATAATCAAAGGGTCTGATCCTAGTGTTTATTGAAAGAATTTATGGTATCCGCTTGCACACCATGATCTAGCAGTGTTAGTTCCAAACTGCTAATGATGTGCTGATTTTCCCTCACCTCTGATCCCTGAATGAGCCATAAAGGGAGCATATTAACAGTCATAAGAGATTAATACTAGTCTAGGTATATCCCTGGGCAGCTGAGGTGACTAAAAATAATGCCTCCAAACTACAAAGATACAGTAATTAGTTCTGTCCATTACAATTGGTCAATCTGATAATGAACTAACAAGTCTCTACAGAAGGCAAGAGTGAGCTCAGAACTGAAAAAGGCTGCAGCAGACTTGTCACCCGGCTCCAGTTTGTCTGCATGGGTGTCAGGTTTCCTCACTCACTGCTTCATAAATTCAACCATCAGGAGACCCCTTCCACTGATTCAGACCTGCTTCCTTGTCTACTGGACGGGCCAAATAGCTTTCTTCTTATTTTTGGCAGTAGCCAGTCCTGGTGTTGTCTCTGCAGTTTTTGTATGTTCCTCAATTGTATGTACTGCTTTTTGATTTGATACTCTAATTTGGCTCAGTGAGAGTGTGCCTTATGATGAACACCTCCAAGGTTGTTTCCTAACTTATGCAAGAGGCTGCTGAGTTAGACTCCAGACCCTACAACTTTGAATTAGACAAAATAGATATTAGAGAATGATTCATGGACAGAGTCAGTGAAATAAACATTAAAGAGTGGAAGAGTACCACAGTGGTACAACATTCTGTGTTTAAATCTTGTGCACAGTTATTGCCTGTGTGGAGTCCGTCTTTCTCTCCTGTGTATGTGCAGCTCTGTCTTCTGGTACTCTGGTTTTCTTTCCACATCACCAAAGATGAGCAGACTAAATTGACTGATAACTAAACTGACCCAAGTGTATGATGGGACCCTGCAATGGAATGGCACCCTGTCCAGGGCTAGTGCCTGATTTGAACCTGATGATGCTAGTAATGGCATCAGGTCCTCACAATCCTGTATTGGACCCAAGATGTTCTTAAAGAAAAGGTTAATCGATTTCTGATAGTGAATGGCACAGTATTTAGTGCTCTTGCCTCAACATATTTGGAATCTGTGTTCAGTTCCTAGCTTTTGCACTTTTTCATATTCTCCCCTTTTCCAACTGGAATGCCTACTCCAGTTTCCAAAATTATTATTATTATTATTATTATTATTATTTAATTAATTGAAATAGTTTCTGTTCCTTTAGTAGTGCTATGAAGTGCGTAGTTCACTTACTTAAGAATTCTAATCCGTTTTTTGCATTTCAGCATGGACATTTGTGTGAGTGCCCGATGATGGATTATCATTCAGTCCAGGCAGTCCTAATTTCCTGGGACTCTGTTGGTATTCGTGTATTAAGAAAGTAGAGGGAAGGGTGTTTCTGTTTCAGATGTAAAGGTTTTGAATTTGCAGTGTGTGGTTATGGTGTCCTCATGTTTTTCAAGATATTCTAAAAATGTTCAGTGTTATCCTCCCTCTTAAGTCTGCTTACTTTGGTCAGATTAGCTTAATGGTCATGAGAAGCATAAGGTAGGAGACCATCTTGAACAGGTCAAATGATGTTATACAGTTTTTAAGCAAATAGACCAATGAACCATGTTCAAGTTGTGAGAGGAGAACAGTCCTCAGGCCTACCAAGGACAGAAAAATGCAAAGTCCATAAAGATTCAGAGTGTGAAGCAGAAATGTTTCCAAATTTGTCACTGCACTATTCAATATCTGCCCTTATGTTTGATTAGGGAATTCAAGAAATGTGAAACAACAAAGAAGTCCAAATACTGATGGGCACATAAATGTAAAGAAATGAGTAAAACTCATGCACAGACACCTTAAGAGTTGTGAGAATGCATATCCATACAGTAAATGTCTTTTAATAGTATAACATACACTGGCCTGTGTTTTCAAATTGTCACTCTGCACGTAAAAGCAGAATTAAAGCTGAGATTGTAATTACATGTAGGAAATGGTTTGTAATTAAGTTGGAATGAAATACGCAGCCACAGTCTCCCCACAAATCTAAGGCTAAGAAGCAGAAATATTGTGCAGTAGACAATTAGTGGCCTCTGGTTAAAGACAGATGAGTGTCTCTTGAAAGGTGGACATCTACTGAATGTTTGCACTTGTTTTTATTTCAACTCTCTGAGATACATCGAGCAAGTCCAAATCCAGCATCTCTTCCTACATGAAAACTTCAAAATTTTATTATTGAAAACTTTAAAAGTGAAACAGACCAACATATGTTTACTTTCCTTAATTTTCTAGTCTGTTGTGTATGCTGTTACTGCAATTCTTGGCAAAATGGCGAGTGGATGGAGTTGCTGACCATTTTCCTCATCATTTTGACAGAGGTGTTAATATTTTAAAGGCTGTTCTAATGGTTGAATTTTGGTGGTATGTCATCTTTATCTGCAGGTATAAATTAATGTGTTACAGTTACTTTTCTACAAATTTCATATTGTGAAGGGCGCTATATGACACGAGGCTTAATTCTTGGCACACTGCTGCTGCCTCCTCCTAGCTGTGTGCCTGTGTAAAGTTTGCATGTTTTCACCAAGTCTTTGTAGTTTTTGTCCTCTTAGTACTACAGTTTTCATCCCATACACATGCCTCCTAGGTTGGCAGATGACTCTAAAATTTCTCATTATTAATTATTGTATGGGCATGGGTGAGTGTGCCCAGTGATACTGTACATTGACAAAACATTCAATATTAGTTCGTACTCATGTTACCTTTCCTGCCTGTCTCTATGGTCAGGGTGATACAGGGGAACTTCTTTTTTATCGCTTTCCAGTAGTGCGAAGCTCCAGGGCCAGAGCGCCCTGCTCCGGGGTAAAACCCTGTTCTGACTTCCTTCGTCCTTTAGTTTACAGCAGGGAGCGACACACAAGGCTTAAATACTCCAAAAACTTAACTTGTAATTATTAACACTGAATCCGCTTCTTTCTGATCAACAGACAACATAACACGCAAGCAAAAAAAAACTAACGACTAATATATATACAGTACCTGTATATTGAACTCTCCACCCCTCAAATACTGGTGACTCCGCCCACATCCCACGTTCAGAATGATCGGGGTGTTGGGCTCTCAGTTTACACTCTCATCACGACACTCAGCGTCCAGTGCCTCTTGCTACCTAAACCGGATTAGTAGTGATTATTTTTACGTGGTAGTCTGGATTGGATGAACCTCCCGTGAGGATTTATAAGACCTGCCAGTAAGTCTAAAACGTTTCACCTGGGAATGGCTGCCCTGGCCGGGGAAATATGGGGCATGCCCCCCCCCCCCACTTTGGTAAACCCTTTTATAGGGCATTGAGAGTTGTATTTGTTTTTGTATTTAAAATCAAACTTTTTTTGAAAAGCACTTTGTGAAAGTGCAAACTCCCTCAGACTGTTCTAGTTAAGATTTCTGTTCACTTTTGCTTTTGTTTTTATACAGGAATTACAGGCACGTTTAATTTGAGGCACTGCCAATGTCCATTGTTTATGTCTGTATTTCATAAACAGTTTAACACCACTGAGCACCATTACAAACTCAACAATAAAGCCAGTTCTCTAGTTCTTTCAGTGCTCTCCGGTTTAAACATTTTTAGAGGCAATATCATCGTCCCAGTCTAGCCACCAGCACGGGGGGTATAAATCCAAGAGGATAGGCTTTCGTCGATCGTGGCTGTACACCAGCCCACCCCTCTGTCCCTGCCTCCTGCCTCCTCCCCGTGGCGCCGGGCCAGCGCCGGAGCGAGCGGGTGAGGAGCAGGCGAGCGCCTTTTAGAAAGTTAGCAGCGGCTGCCAGTATGCGATCTGTAATTGCGTCGGCATGCTGGCTTTGTGCGCTCTGCGTGTGGCCACTTGGAGGAGCAGAGCTGGCAGACGGCTGACTCTTTGCACCGCTCCGGGGGTAATGGTGCTGGGGTGTGAACATCGCAAAAAGATGAAACAGACGGTGTAGAGGGTGATACGGGATTACTTGCACCTTGCTACGCAGACCATGGCTGGATTTTATAGTTGTTTGCGGGGTAAAAAGTAAGTCGAGCTTTTCATTATTTATATAGAAAGCTTGGGGGCGATTAATGGATTTGAATATTCGGTTTAATTTCAGATGAGTTGTTACCATATATGATCTGTGCTTTGTGTTGAAGAAATGAAGGTACTGAATTATATCGTGCAAAGCAACACACGTTACATTTTATGGTGCCTTTCACAGTGGTCGAAAAAAGGTTTCTATAGAACAGTTTTTAACTACATTTCCACTATGATGTTATAAACCCATCATCCTCCCAATTTGTTTCGCTTCATTCGGCTTCACTGATTCATTCTTCACGAGACATCGGGCAATAGGGATAGTCTAAATAAGTCATAAAACTTCGATGGTAAAGTTCTTTAAATGAATGAGAAGGGTTGAGCAGTAAAGTCGAAGCAGAGTATATTTGTCAATGGATTGGTATTGACTAGGGTTAAGGTGGTGTTAGATTTTAAATGCAGTGGCGAATTGGTGGGTCTCCATTATTTTTGATCTTATTGAAAAAACTTGGAATCTCATGTGGAACAAAGTTTGTGGTTTAAAGGTCCTTCTTAAAGATCCAGATCTATGCTTTGAGGAGTTGGATCCGATCCCAGCAATAAGCAATACAGCACCTTCCCACCAAAATGTCAGTCCATTGCAGTGCACTAATAATACAAGAAAATGCTTACTGGTAATGCAATAATTAATCATCATTATACTACTGCAGAAGTGATCTCACTGAATAAGCAAGTGTCCCAGAGAGTGGCTACCACACACTGACCCTCACTTAGATAGTGTTTGGATGCTGATCACTTTGTGGCACTATATTTTTATTTTTCAACTGTTTTGTTTTTTTTGAAGCTACCCCTGAACTCTTGTTTGATTTGGGTGTGCTAGTTTTATTGCAGTTTAAAGATATTTTAGTAAGAAGGGTTAACAATACCTACAAGTACTGGTAGTTTCCAAATTGCCTCTGCATAAAGCGTTAAGAAAAAGCAGCAAGAGTTAACTTTTTTCTAATCAAAAGCCTCAGGGCTGATCTTGATAAGAACAGTGGTCAATAATGACTCCTTGGTTTTTTAGCTTTGCAGCAGAGGGAGAAGTTCGATTCACATGCCCTTTGGCATTTACTGTGTTCTGCAGCTCATACCAATGGAGCCCTTTTAATATTAAAAAAGGCAGAGAAAGTCTAACGGGACCATTAAGCAAGTATTTGCTTTCTTTACAATGCACTTCTGCCCCAACACAAGAGTCGGGTTTCATTTCAGACTTGGCCATTTTTTTAGGCCTTCAGGGGAATTTATTAGTTTTCTTCTTCCAGTGTTATTCATTTTCTTAATTTAAACTGTAAGTTATGTGAAATTTTAGAATATTTTATTTTTAATCATCTGGTTTCCATCAGGTTAGACATTTTTTAAGTAGAATATTAAGGCAATGAAGTGGTTAAGAAATTTGTGGAAAGCTTTTTAAAGGTTAGGATACCCTTCAGTGCCTCATCAGTCTCTTTTCAAGCGGCCTTTTATATTAACATATAAACAGATTACACACAAGGGATAGAATCCTTCACTGCTTCTGAGGCTCTCGGCTAATAAGATGTGAAACAAGAGTTTTGTGTATCTCTCTCATTTAAAATACGGTACTCACCAAAAGGACTGGTGGCCAGGTGCACTTTTGAGAATGTTGTAGAGAAAATGAGCAATCTCTTCTAGTTAAGCGCCTGGAAACAATCAGTCTTTTTATTTATTTATTTTTTCATTTGAATAGAATTCACTGCAGTTTTTGAACCAAAGCCTGATTTTTAATTAGATTTTACTTGCTAAAACCAAGGTCCCCAACTGTCCTTAACATCATTCAACTGAGTACGTTCAGTTCAGTTCCTAGAACTCATAACACAATCAAGTTAGTTATTCCCACTCTCGAGGTCCGAAATTAGCAAGATGGGCAGTGGAGACCTTGGGTGAGAGTTTTAGATCCAAATTCTGCATCCCAGTAGATCCAGTTAAAATAGTCAGTCCACAGACTGCTTCCCACATATTTTATTAACCAAGCAGAGCCCATTGAAAAGACTAGGAAAGATAATTCCTATTTCATTTGTTCTTTTCGTCCAAGAGTGGATGAAGTGAAATCCAAATTTTCTGATCTTGTCCTCACATTTTATTTTTTAATAATTTTGCAGTTTTCTTATTCATATAACATATAGTGGTCTTGTAAATATTTTTTTGGTACTTTTGCCCCCATGTAACATTTTTTTAGTGTTTTCTTTGAAAAGATGGATCATACATGTGGCAGTTTACTGACCTTGTCTTGCTGGCTTACTGTGTGAAGCTATAAGTTATAGGGGTTTCTTTCTGCCATTTAATACACTAATGAAAGCACTGCTTGTGAACCCAGTGTCCTGAGTCTGAGTTCCATGCCCAGTTACTGCCTGTGTTGGTATTCCTCCTACACCCTCAAGGACTTGCATAATAGGTTAGTTGGCAATTCTAAATTGGATGTGGTGTGGATTATTGTGGGTGTGTGCAAGAGTATGCCCCACAGTGGATTCTGGCCCCATTCAGGCTTGTTTCCTGCCTCGTACTCAGTGCTGTCAAAGCAGGCTCTGGCTGCCATGATGTTAAACTGCATTAAGTTGGCCTGAGAATGTATGCATCTATGCATGATAATGCTTTATAACACACTGAATATTGATTTGATGACTCACAAACTAGCCGAAGGAAGTCACTTATTTTTAAGCCAGTTCAGTTCAGTGCTTCTTCTCAGATGCCTTGTTTATATTGGAGTGCTGCTTCCAGTACTAAGAATATTGTGTAAGAGAAGCTGAATTGCCAGCATATTTCCTTACTAGTTTATCGAGCAATTGGCTCCTAAAATAAATATCCTGCAGAGCTGTAGCAAGACGCCTTACAGCAGGGTGGCTTTTGTCTGATAAGCTAACGAGATGTAAGGCACATATGCCATAAAAGGGAGAATAAAGTCAGACAGGATTTTTCAACCTGAGTGTCTTATGCTTAACTGATATCAGTTTTTTTTCTGCTTTTCCTTCTCAAAGCTGTTGTTAGACTTCATTGCAGTTGAAAGTGTTGGAGTTATTGTAGGTCGTCCGTAATAACTACTGGTAAAAAGAAGTCTGACTGACTGTCAGTGCCATTAGTTTAAACCTGGAAAACGTGCTGAGTTGACACAGCAATGACAACAACATTTCACACAAATGATGTAGCTCAAAGTGCTTTACAAGATGTCAAAGAAGTAGTTATATGCAAAGAAAAACAAATTGAAAATTAGCTAAGAATAATAATGCATATATAGTTTACAAAAATATATAATACACACTTACATATGAAGGATATATAATTAAGAGAAATAGAGTCTTTAAGTATATAATTTTTTTTTAAGTCTGTAAATGTTGGTTACAGGTTGAGTATCTCTACTCTGAAATTCAAAAATTTGAAATGCTACAACATCTGAAATTTTGTGAGCACCGACATGAAGTTCAGAAATGGAAAATTCCACACCAGGGTTCTCTTTTATAAAGCTTTGCCTGGATTTGAGTGTGAAAATATGCATACACCACAAAGTGGATGTGAATATTAGATGCTTGGATTCAAAGCAGAGTTATGCTTTTAGAGCTAGATGGGGTGGGTTATTCCCCAGTGAAGCTTACAGTGCCGTGAAGCAACAACACGCAATTGAAGATCTGGAGTTTGGGGGTTCCGTGACGGATTGAGCTCTGGTAAGCAATGAAACACAGTCGATGAGCTTTGTGTCCTGTAAGGTGGCAGTTCAAAAGTGCTGCGCGGGAATATTAAAATTGCAAACGACTTGTGCGTTAATGGAATGTCATTGATTATGGTTAACAAAACAACTTTATTCTCGCTTGGTATCCTTATTACAATGTGAGTTCACTAAATTGCTCTGATTACGTTAGGAAAACTGAATGCTGCTGCAAATTATCTTTTTATGTTAGCAAAAACATGTTATGTTTTATGCATGTACACCCACACCATATGAAAATAGAATGTAGCACTTTGCCAGTCAGTTAATGACTTCCAACACAGCGGGCATGATGGAGTGAAGGTTGGCTGAGATTTATGTGGTCGGCCAGTTCTCTGAGACATGTGGCTGATATTAACTGACAAAAAACAAAACAGTTTTTCAATGCAAATAAGCATTGGCCCTCTGTAATGGGAACTACAATAAAGTCTATGCAACACATTCATCACTTTTTAAGTTTAATATGTTTTTCACGTCAATGCACATTATCATAACAACTCGGTGGTAATGAAGTAGTATATACATGAGTTGTGATTTAGGTGATTTCCTCACTTCGTCAAGGATGTCCTCAAGATATTTCATTATGTACATGAAGATAGTCCAAAATCAAAAATATTTCTGGTCCCATGCATTTCAGATAAGAGATACTCAACCTGTATTTTCCTTGAATAGGACTACAGCACTATGGCTATGTGATCAATGGTGCTATCTTTCTAATCAGCTTTAAAATGTCTAAATTAACACATGCTATGGAGTAGTTCAAATCCAATGTTGACTTTTATTGATATTGAAAAGCGAAGTCCTCTAGGATTGATCCGGTGGAGTGTTATAGGGATCAAATGGGCTGATATATAATATCCTAGTTAAGCCTGCACCACACATAACGTGTGCTGATTCTAGAGGCCTGTATTGCAAAGGTGTCAACTAATTACAAAGAATTACTCGGGGCCAGGGACATTAACCTCCCTTTGCACGCTGCTCCACAGGCCTTCTATTTTGAGGGTACTGGCTGTACATTTATCTAAGTAACTGCTAGCTTTTAGTTTTCTGGATTAACCAAATACCTCCTGACAAACTACTTTCTAAGTATAAACTTTGTCTGTTTTTTTCTACTAATTTCCCTTGTAACAATGTCTAGATGACTGAAAATCATGCTTTGTACTTCCACCTAAATACAGTAAATGAAATTGATAATAATGAATCAAAAGTATTGGTGTACAAAACAAGCAATAGAATGCCCTGTACTATATGCATCGCATTAGATATATGAAAATAAAAAATGAAATGGAGTTGTAAATGATTAATCTATCTTTTAGGCTGAGAAATAGTGGAGGTGGTATTTTGGAAAGACTCTTGTTTCTTCCACAGTTTATTGTTGTGATTACCACTAACTACTGACTAACTGTTGTGAGCTGTGCTCATTGACAGTAGCAGCCAAGCTGACTTACATTTACATGTACATTTATTTTCTTGGCAGATGCTTTTTGAGTAATATTAGGCTAGGGCCTGTTTCTTCAGTAAGTATAATAGGCCAGGTAGCAAAAGTTGATTGCCACAAGTGAAGCGATGTAATAACTAATAATTTACAATCATAAACTTAATGGAAATAAAATTTTCTGCACTGACGCTCACTTCAGTAAGCTCACATGCCTAATGCATTTGCTTGTACAGAGCCAGCTCTACATTAATTCATAAATTGAGGCATAATGCAAGATGCAATGGCAATAATGCCTACTAAACATTAGTAGGCAAACACATAGAATGTATGTAATAGCTAATTAATAAAGAGATACCGGACATGCATACTTATCTACCAGTAAAACTGTCACATTGATTGTTACAAGGAACTGGACTTACTTACTTAGATAGATAGATAGATAGATAGATAGATAGATAGATAGATAGGCACACACTATGGCCTGAACACACTTCAGAATGAGTAAAAAATATAAAAACAAAAAAAACTTTTGGCTTGGCAGTACCAGAGACAGTGAGACATTATGCAGATGCATTGCTGTTGGTATAAAGGAGCCCCAGTAGCGTTTCTTGACACACTTCTGCTGAATAATTTGTTGTCTGAAAGTCCTCAGTGTTAGTGTGCCAGTAAGGGGATGTGCAGCATTGTTCATGATGGCATTCAGTTTTGTTTAATTCTCACCCTTGCTATTACCTCTAGAGATCCAGAGTGCATCCCATAACATAGCCTGCACTTTAAAAAATCTACGCATTAAAAGCTCTAGTGTACATAACTTGATGCAATCGGTAAAGTTGCAGCGGGCAGGATGACTTTCAGTAAGTAAATAAGATAGGGTGAAAAAATTATAAAGACATGTTCTCTTATGTGCTATTGAAGAATTCTTCATTGTCTAGTCTTTGAAACTATGGTGGTTCTGGGGTGAGATTAGTTTTTCTTCAGATCTTCCTCGCTTTTTCTTTTCTGTTTAATACAGCATGTACCTGCAGACTCTACTCATGATTTGAGCAATGCAAAGTTTTTGTATACAGTTTTGCGTGTGAATTTATAAGTCATGCTGTAAGACTCCTCTGGCTTCAGCAACGTGTGACTCTCACTTTCATTATTCTCAGCTTTATTATTGATTGTTCTTTACCTATTAATGTCTACAACTGAAAACCATGATTTCTTTTTTTTTAGATGGCACCTTTTAAAAGTATGTTGTTTGAAAATTATTTTTGTTAAACGATGTAATAGTAGATGGAGTTCTCTGAAGTGTCATATGAGGTACAGATGTACACTTAAGTTGTTAGCCAGCTTTGACCAGCTGCTGGGTGTCTGTGAGGAGTGCTGAGGTGTTGCCATCCAACTTCTGTTATTTAACATAAAGCTGGAGAAAGAAGACATTATAGGCACTTCATTATTGGTACTGACTACATATCAGATATTACTGCATCATACATATATTTGGTATTTGTACAGATATTTGTATAGATATACTGACCACTTATGAGGTATTAGTGCACTGTACACTGAATTCAAGGTCAGTTGAAAAAACAAGTAAAACTATACAACATATTTTAGACATGATGAGATCTTCTTTCTCAATTAATTTTAAAAGGTATAAATTTAGTTAATTAGCAATCTCTTTAGCCTAAAATGTACGACATTTCCTTACACATAAAAAACCAAAGTATTGAATTTCCTGATTTATGCAAATATATTGTTTCCTTTTAGAATACACTGTCTGTGATTTAGCTCAAGTCAGATTATAAAGTACAACTTTTTATTACTACGGACCACACATCAATCTATAGAACTTGGACTTAGTACTCCCACCTGCCAGGGCATGAACATTAGATTTAGTACTTTATTATGAATGACATATTACATGCTGTTCTTCCAGCAGAAACTTGCTATGTGAGTACAGAAGACAGTGAGTTCCACAAATAATAATCTAGAAAAGTCTTTTGAAATATATAGTTAATTATAACCTGTTCTGGGTAGTGGGCCACACCGGGCAGATATTAACAATGGCAAGCACTTAAATGAGACACCTTCTATTTCATTCTCTTGCTGAGAAACCTTATTTATATTTATCCTTGTTCAAAAGTGAGTGAACACCATTAATTTTGCCACACTTTTAGTCTGCTTCTCCTGGCTAGGATTGTGGTGGCAACACATTGAGTTGGTCAGGCAAGACTACTCCAACCCTAGCAACAGTCACCTGCTTCTATTGGGATGTCTCTTGGTATTTCCTTTCCAACTGGGAAATATAGTTCCACCCTCAGCATATTTTTGTTCTGTTCCTGTTGAGTTGTACCCAGGGTTCATTCCTATCGCATGCTTAATCATCCTCTTGACTCATTGGAGCAGCAACCACCCCAAGATCCTCCCAAACTGAGCACGTTATCTTGGCTTGTGAAAAGAGCTTAGCAGCCCAAAGTGGCAAGCCTCAAATCAGCTGCAAAATTCATTTAAGTAAAAAAAAAACAAAAAAACATCAAAAAGCACATATGCGAATCAATTCTTGACTCACACTGCCAGTCGTTTGTAAGAGACTCTTCTGTCCAAAGACCAACCCGAGGCAACACTTGTTCGTATTTATTGAAAATTGCAGGAGGTGGAAGAAAGAAGAGCAACCAGATGGCTGTGAAATGTAAGAGCATTTGAATCCCTGCCACACCACTACCCACTGCTGCTGAAATGTAGCACAGATATTCCTATTATGATAGTTTGAGAATGGAGAAAATGACAGTTTTATTTGTTTTGCTAGCTTTTGCCAGTTCAGTCAAGGTACTTGTCGGCTAGAAATTTTGCGTACACACAATATCATTTGTAAAGTTATTACCAGAAAGCTCTTAAAGAATGGATACACAACATATGGACTAGGGGCTACAACTGTCCCAGGAGGAATTCTTCCCACCTGCAAGCAGAAGATAAGCCCCATCCATTACTTTCAGAACATTTTAATAAGTGTGTATTTCTGATTATAGAGGCTGTCTATTGAATTGAATATTCAGCTCTATCGTTAAGTCAGAGCAGTTCTGTTGAAGATTTGCTGCAATGGACTGGTGGGCCATCCCATGCCAGTGCTAGGTTATTTTGTGCCCTAGGCCAACCTTATTAGTGCACCAACTGACTGTTTGGTAGCTAACCTATGTGGTTGGATTCCCCCCACCCCCCTTACGATCTGCGCCCTAGGCGAATGACTGATTTGCTTTAATGGTGGTGCCAGCCCTGGGGCCATCTAATGTCTACTGTTGGATTTGCCTTTTACTGTAATTGGGTGCTGTGATAGTCAGTTTAAACAGAGTGGAGGGCTTAGGCCTTCTTCCAGTGCCATGCATTCATCCATTCTTTGAGGCTCCATTTATTCATCACTGTATCCTAGCTGGCTTGAGCCTATCCTAACATTAGACCCAAGCCATTCCCAAGTCTAGACCAGAAGCCCAATCCATCACAGCCCAGAGCACTAATACCTGGTGGAAGTTTCAATTAATACTCAGTCCTTCTTCATCCAATTAATCAGGAGAGGTTCTGCACTAGTTGAACATACCAGCCTTCCTTTGTCTAGCACCAGTTCCCAGGTACCTGTGAGGAATTTACAGGTAGTGAAGAGGACTGTTTTAGCTGTCAGGAGTTTTCTTCCAGTGGATTGTGTTTGGCACACCACATTTATTTGTTTTTTTCAGCAATTTCTTACTTATAAAGTACTTTTGTTATACAGTGGTACCTCAGTATACGTTCTCAATCCGTTCCAGATCCTTGGACCCAGAAGAAATAAAGGGAAAATGATTAATCCGTTCCCATGAAAAAAATTCCTATTGTTATTGGCATATTATACATTGATGGGGTTCTATAAAATAATTTAAAAACTGCTAAATACTAAAATACATAAATACAAAAGCAATTAGATGAAATAAATGAAAATTTATCCTCACTTTACCTTGCTGAGAAGAGTCAAGTGCCGTTAGCCGATTTAATAACATCTTTGTTTTTCACAATCGTAGATACCGTCGTTCTTGGCATATGGTATGCAGCAGCCAAGTCCCGGATACGCATGCCACCTTCATATTTTTCTACAATCTCTTTTTTCACCTCCATGGTGATCCTAACCATTTTCTTTGTTGCTTGGCTTATCTCATTAACTTTCTTAGAACTCATGGTTAATGAATTTACTAAAAATTTACATGAAAAAACACAAGATCACGTGAAAATTCACAGAGAGTTATAGCGCAGGTTGTTCACTGAATGGTAGCAACTGGCTTACTGACGCTCGTGGGCAGTCGTGGCTTTGTCTCACGAGAGCATGTGGTGTCGTGACTCATTTTGACCCATACAAGTTCTAGCACACAAGTCGTATTCCAAACAAAGGTCGTATACCAAGCAAAATGTTTTGCGTCCAGACAGGACGTATACCAAATTGGACTTATTTCAAAGCGGACGTATACCAAGGTACCACTGTATAGCTAATATAAAAGATGCAATGTCAGTAATTAAAAGATGCATTCATTTTGTTTGACTAAAATGCTATTCAGAGCAGTAAAGAAAATGATTACAGGTTGTTATTGTGACTCTCAATGTGACCCAGAGCTTCCTAATCTTCTTTCCATGATATCTGATGTGAAAGCTGCTCTTGGAGGTGACTCATCTTTGAGTCTTAGTAAAAGGATTTGAGATGCTTTTTGAGATTTAAAATACATGAACAAAGGAACAGATTTAAGAGTCTTATTTTCATAGACAAGTCTTTGCTTCCTTACAGTTCCTTTAATCCAACCCGGCTGAAATTAAGTAGAACCCCTATAAAGGGTTTTTGCTTTCTACCATCAAACAGACGTCACCTTAGGTTGGTGGGCGAGTGTTCAAGAGGTTTCTTTGCCTCACTCTCCACCAAGGAATTGGAGCCCAGCCTGATAAGCCTGAGTTTTTAAAAACATTTATGCTGCATCAGTCCTGAAGTATGTCGCACTCTGAGAATAAACTGAATGCCTATTGCTGTCCTGTGAATGGCTGTCTTCTTAGTAATTCTGCATTGCGATCTGTGGGTTAATAAGTCATTTGAGAGTCCTGAGGTGCCTTGAGTTACTAACTTCTCACTCAGACTGTTGTGCATTGGCTAAAGAATTGAATTGCAGCCATTTTCAACAGTTTGTTCTTTGATTGGTGCTTTAGAGCCCAGGTTTTCGTGGCACACTGTTTCTCATGATTTACTTTGTGTCCAGCCCCTCACCCATTGGTTATTTTAGATAAGAACTTATTTTTGGGTCTGAGCAGACAAGTCCATCTTTGTGTGTTAGTTTGGCCATGTGTGTAGTAGCTGACAATTGGCAAGTGCAGATGCAGCTGAGTTCTAAACCTGTGCAGAAATAAATTCATCTCAGTAACATTTCACTGTCAGACAGTAGTGTACTATTCCAGGAGTTGAAATAAACTAAACTGGTGCCATACACTACTGTACTGCTTCTCATCTTGCTTTATAAACCCCTGGGCAGGACTCTTGACTAATAAAGGGGGGGGGGGCCTTGAAGGTGGGGCTTCAATTAAAAAGCCAAGATCACACTTGTGCACGCTCACTATCATGCATGAGTGGATCTTTCATAAATAGTCTCTTTAACAATATTTTGGCAAAATATGTGTGTTTGGGGAAGCTGTGAGTATATAACTGGATACCTAACATTTGGATTATGTGATACAAATAATTTAAAATATTTTCAAGGATATTTTGATACCATTTTTTATTGTTCACTTGGGGTCCTCATTGTGTTCAGTTTTCTCCATGATAAAATGGAGATTCAAATTTTTTCTCCAGTGTCCCCATAAGGAAACTAGTGTGAGTAAAAGATACAAAATTTCATTTTTGGATGGAGTATTTCTTTAATGTTGTCCAAAAATAACTGAGTTTGTTAACTTTTTGGACACATTTTTGAATGATAACTTCAAATTAAGTCTTCTTTCTTTCTTTCTTTCTTTCTTTCTTTTTGCTGTGATGTGTTTTGAGAAAGATGGATAATTGTATATGTTGTTAACAGGTTATGTATTCATTGTAGTGTAATTCTTAAAATTAGTAAAATATGTTATTAAAAATACTGTAACGTCCCAGCCAGGTTGAAGGCTCTTGGGAGTGACTGTTGGGTCCAATTGAGGGAGGGCAGAGTACAGCACGGAGGACTAACAGCGGGGGTATGATTGACGCAGAAGGGGGGGGGGGGTACCCTGAACGGAGGGGATGGGAGCAGGGACTCGAGAAAAGAGGGTTCAAGAAAGAAGGTGTTGTTGCATTACGTAGTCGGCATTTTTTCTTTAATGGGGTCTCTCAAGGCCCGAACAATGAAAGAACTATAGGAAATTGTAAATAGTTCATGTTCAAAGATGTTCATTTTTTTGCTGTTACAACCCTGTGTTTTTTTTTTACTGTTCCAGTAAACTGTTCTTGTGATCCTTACTTTTTCCTTCTGTTTTTTTTTTTCTTCTTTTCAAACCTGACATGGAGGTCGCTACAATACATTTAAAAATACTGCTGCTAGTGTATCGGCAACTACTTCAAATTATGACTATTTAAGCCCTTAGCTTACCTCATTGCACAGGTTTTCTGTCCATTATAGAAGCTGCTAGTTATTTATTAAGATACCAAACTAGTCTAAAATGTTTGGGCTTTGTCATTAGTGTCATTTTCAAGTTGCTTGTAGGAATTTTCAATTTACATTTTATATCAACCAGTGACTACTACGTCTGAGATATTAGTGGACCACAAAGAATCACTTCAAATGATAACCTCAATCAACAAGCTCTTAACTACTTATATGTACCTTATATTAAACTTATATGAAAGAGAAGCAGGGGTTCTCTGTACTAGATTGTGTTCTCATAACAAGATGCACCTCTTCATAATGGTGTGGCAGAGCAGGACATTGTGACTGGGAGATAATTGTTCCTCCCTTCAAATGCTAGCATTAGATAAGTTAGGTTCATATATATGAGCCACTGGCTCAAGTGCAGTCTTCCATTAGAATAAATGGATTTGGAAAATAAATGAAGGAAGGAAGGAAGGAAGGAAACATTGTTGTTACAAGACTTGTCTGTTTTATTGCTGTTTTCTTTGTATGATATTCTGGAGACTAGCATTTAGGCCTCCTCCCTATAATAGCTTCTGTACAGGCCAGAGAGGGGTTGCTCTGTTTCTGATGAAGTGCACTGTTTGCTTTGCATTTCCAGCTGATCTAACCATCATATCCATTCATTTTTGCAGCTCATTTACCCTCGAGGTGGTTGTAATAGTAAAAGAAGTGATCTAAACATCCTAAATTAAAATGATACGTACATGTGCCTGAGGTCTGTGCAGCAGACAATAATTAACACTGGGGAGTGAAAAGTGACTTTTTCTACTGGTAAAAAGAGATAATAGAAAGGGAAAAACTCCCTGCTCACAGTTGCCACTGCATATGAGGCACTCCTATTGCACAGCTTCACTCCACTTTCATGTCTTAGATGTTTTGAGGCATATATGATTACGTTCAAGCCAGGCATAGGTGACCCATTAGTTTTGGAGTCTGGAGATTTTTTCTATTCAGACATATCAGGCTTTGACCTTGTACAGTCAGTGTTGCCCAGGCTCAGTTATGGAGTACCACTGTTCCTTTCTGCTTTTCATTCTACCCAGTTAGTAATCAGAGGTAAATTTCTGCCATTATCTGGGCATGTAGTTTAAATGAGAATGTTGCCATTCTTTTCTTTTACCATTTATTTTTGACAAAAAGAAATTCCTTATTTCAGTTTATGTTACTCAACTGTGGAACTTACTATATATTTTGTTTGTTTATTCCTAGAAATAAATTTGTTTTATTGAACTTATTTGTTAGGATTTACAGTCTTCTTTCTTGTAAAGTGTCAGTTGTTAAAGCAGCCACTTTCAATTTAATGAAATACATTTATGAAAGGCGGTGAAAGAGCAGCTGATCTTTAGGCCGCATAGTTTAGTCTCTTGTTTGGTAACTGTCATTTGTAAAATTTTAAAATTTTACAAATTAAAATTTTAAAATTAATTTGTAAAATTAATAAAGTATCTATCTATCTATCTATCTATCTATCTATCTATCTATCTATCTAT
>JANRMT010062790.1:18876922-18940787 GCA_026402145.1 Polypterus bichir lapradei | reverse complement strand
GCCATCGGACCTTACTTATTCTATGTTAATTAATGTTGACTTAATTTTATTTTTTATTGTGTCTTCTATTTTTCTATTCTTCATTTTGTAAAGCACTTTGAGCTACATTTTTTTGTATGAAAATGTTCTATATAAATAAACGTTGTTGTTGTTGTTTCGAAACAAAATTATTTCTGTTTTTTATGCAAGGCTTACTTGCACCTATTTTCTGTTTGACATATTTTTTATTATTATTTTTTCTTGTGTATTTTTTTTTTAAGCGTCATACTGTCTGGAGTCTATTCTGCAGTGGTCCCAACACAGTAGCCAAGCGTGGACTATGTACCAATCCAATGCAGAGCACACTCATGCACACATTCACACACTCCCTTATACAGGGCCAATTTAGAATAGCCAGTCAACCTTGAACAAATGTCTTTGGGATCTGGGTACAAAATGGAAGTAACTGCAGATTTTTTTTTACAGATAGGGAATAATGTGAAAAGTTCATACAAACAATGACCTAGGTGAGACTAAAATCATGTGCCTGGAGCTATGAAATATATATATAATAAAATAAACAGGAAAAGCCAAAATGAAGGTTGGGGTTTTAGCCAGGATGCCCCATATAATTACCTTGTTCATAGTTCAGGCTTTTGGGTTATTGGTTCAAATGACACTCACTTGTTGTAGCACTGGGCATTTTATTGTTATACAACATTGAATCGCAGTGGGTTTAATTTGGCTTTATTGACAATGATCAAAATGGCTCATCAATGACAAGTCAGTATTTGCTAAATGCACCTTTGGCAGCCATGATAGCCTTGAGTCATTGTGAAGAGGTCTCTATCCACCAATTTATGAGTACCAGTTCACCTAACCTGTATATCTTTGGACGATGGGAGGAAACCCACGTGGACATATACAGAGCAGCAGAGATCCAAATCTCGGTCTCCTTGTTGTGGGGCCATGCCCAGTGAAAATTCCAAAAATTCAAATCACAAAGATTTGGGAAAAAAGTTATTAAACACGCAAATAAAAAATAGTTGAAAAGAAAAAATTTGGTGTGGTATCCCCTAGACTTTCTTGTATACTCAGATATGGGGATGGATATTTGAGGAGTAAGCCACAAGACAATGATTATATTTTTAGATTATGTACTTTAAAGAACCATCAACAACAAATTAAATTAATAATATATTGAACAAATATTATAAAAGTAAAATTGAATAAATCAGACTCTGCAGCTGCATGAATAAAAAAGTACCACTTCCAGTTAGCAGAAATAGCTCAAAAGTTGATAGAAATTAGGTTGACCTAACTGAAAGTGTACTCAAGTTATCGTGTTTACACACACACAAAGACAGACACACAGACATAATTCCAAAAATTGTATTTTTCGAACTCGGAGATCTAAAACGTCGAGATTCATCAAAATCCAGAGGTCGAATTTCTGGACAATTACAATATACTTCATATACAAGAAAGTAGAAAGGGAAACATTGTTTTTTTCTCTTTCTCAGTGAAGTTTTTGCTTTCTCGTGTTAGATGTCGTTTACTTTCTATGCCTAGGTTGAGTTACTTTTCTGTTGTGCATTCTTATGTACTTACAGGTGCAGTACTACACACCAAGGTTTGAAATTGTTAGTGCCAAATGTCTTGCCAACTGCAAGGCAGGGCAAAGGTTAAACTAGTCTGTACTCAGAATGACAACAAGTCAGTTAGAGTATTCAATTTATGTGGGGAAACTTTCATTATCTGTGTAGCTATGTGTGTTATATAGTAATACAGTGTACTGCCTAACATTTTAACGTTAACTAGGTAGATAGTTTTATCAATTTAATATAACATTAACTAACTAAAAATGGCTATTACACATGGAGATAATTTAGTGTTTTTTACTTTAGTTTTTAACTCTTTCATCATCATCATGTTTTTTCATCCTACTTTTCTGGTTATTTAAGCCCTTATTTACTAATGAACACAAGAGTGAGGCTGACATTGAAGCAGCTTTGGCGTTTCATCATTCACTGTCATTTTCCTTGTAGTCTTGTCATTAATTGTCATTATTAAGACACAATTAAGGTAGGTGGCTCCACAAAATCAATTAACAGAAAAATGGAAAAAAATTAACCATGTAAGGCTATGACATAAATATAAAAATTTCTAAATTTCCTTTAAAATGTAAATCTCACAACAGTGTTTTTCTGAATGTAGAACAACAGAATAAAAACAGCTGGTTAAACAAAGATCTCAATTGATTGTAAAACTGTTTTGAGCAAAAGCTACAGTGGTCCTCCAGGATTCACCACACAGAATATAGTTGGTTTGTGCTTGGAAAGGTAATTTCAGAAATGCCAGAAACTGTTAGAAATTGTATTGCTAGCGTTTAGTGCCACAGTGTGCATTTACCTAGGTGTCGAGTCATCCCCTTTTAATTTACCATTTAATGTATGCTGTGGCCAGGTGCAGGAATTACAGTCCAGCGGGACTAATTGCCTTCACCAGGCAGTTTCTTGGCACTGTGGGGAAAAAAAAGAGAAGACAGCATTAGAGGCCTCGGCGGGTAATTACCTACCTCGACTGAGGGCATTTGTCATTTGTTTAGTGCCTCAATAGTTAAGTATTTTCTTGAGTCTCTCTTGACTTTTAGAATACACAACATGTACACTGCGTATGTATCCCCATTGGACATGTGACAAATCATTTAATGAATCAGGTATTTGTCACAGTTTACACTTCTGCTTTTTTCTTGCATTTCAAGTCTTCCCCATCTGTTTTAGGAAATTTATAAAAACTCATAGTGCCTGCTTCTGTATTGCATTTACAGTTTACCTAGTCCCATTAAAGAAGTTATTTATACTGTATACTCTTTGTGTTTAGTAGGATGTTGATAAAAGTTTAGCATAACAGGTTAACAGTATCTTCAGCAGGGCTATCAATGCAGGTGGGATGAGAAGCTGGTCAAAGAGTGGTTGGAGGGCTGCTGCTTTGGCAATACTATGATCCAACACAAAGGAGAAGTCCTTGCAGACAAATGATGAGATTAATTCTTGTTATAAATAGGTAGCTAACGAACCAGCCTAGTGTGAAGGTGACAGAGTGATGCTTAAAGATGAATAAGTACATATTAAGTAGCGTTCACTGTATGTTTTTAAGTGTGCAATTTTTCAGTTTCTTGTGTAACCTTTCAAATTGGAAGTAATTGGCACATTTTGACTTGTCAACATTTTGAAAAAAATTAATGAATAATAAATGATGAGCAAGGACTAGGCTGAATGGCCTTTTCCCTTTAAAACTATCCTTATACCCCGCACGTCTGAAACATAATAGCATATCCTGCAACACCAACATTCAGTTTCAAAGTGTCTGTTTTTCAAAGTAGGCAGCATGGTGGTGCAGTTGTTAGCGCTTCTGCCAACCAGAAACAGTAAACACAGTTTTAAATCCTGTTCCCAGTCATTGTCCATGTAGATGAAGCTTGCTTGCTCTTCTTATGTCTGACAGAGTGTGTGCCCATGAATGGGCCCTGCAATAGACTGGTACCCTTTCCAGGACTTTTTTCCACAATGTGCTCAGTGCTTCTTGGATAGACTCTGGTCTCTGGTTTCCCTGAATTGGATTAAGCAGACTGTAGTAATGAACATTTCGATTCCCTTTATTGGTTTGATGTTTTCAAGCTACCTGTTTAAGTGAATCTATTTCTTGAATTAGTTTGATTTATTAATGAGATTAGAGGCTGGGGCATATGGAAGTCTGGGGTGGGTCCTCTCTGATCAAATCACAAATATATAATTTAATTATTTCAAATAAGGCAATGCAGGTTTCCACATTGAAATGTTAGGGTTACAACCAGGTTGTCCTCATTTAATTCAGTAATGAAATTTTAACAAAAATGGACTGCTATGTGCATCAGTACAAACAACAAAAAAAAAGCAAAATAAGAAAAGTTAATGAGGTTTGTCTTTCTCTCAAGTGATAGGAAGCTCCATTGTATGATGCAGTCTGTTCACAACTGAGCCCCTCCTTCTGGCAATGACAGGCTTTATAAGTGGAAGACCAGAAAGGGCGGAGTCAATTGGCCTCACTGGGTGTCTTTATTTGCTGCAGAAGGAAGAAAAGAGGAGAGGGTTAGTGAGGCCTGGGGTGGTAGTACCTGCATCAGATGAGCCCAGCTGGTGATCCACAGATGGGCATACATGACAATGTATATAAATATATAAGTGCATGTGTGTGTATATTTTTAACGTGATAATAATTCAGGGCAGCATGGTGGCGCAGTGGTAGCACTGCTGCCTCGCAGTTAGGAGACCCGGGTTCATTTCCCCGTGTCTACTTGGGTTTCCTCCGGGTACTCTGGTTTCCTCCCACAGTCCAGAGACATGCAGGTTAGGTGCATTCACAATCCTAAATTGTCCGTAGTGTGTGAGTGTGTGTATGTGTGCTCTGCCCGGGGCTTTGTTTCCTGCCTTGTGCCCTGTGTTGGCTGGGATTGGCTCCAGCAGAGCCCCGTGACCCTGTAGTTAGGATATAGTGGGTTGGATAATGGATGTATGGATAATAATTCATATGACATGTCCTGTTTCAGTGGACAAAGCATGACAATCCATTTAAAATATATAATTGAAATAAGACTTTACATTACAGAATCCCAAGTAAATGAGAACTGTGCAGCTCATTCTTGGGTAATGATTTGTTTGCAAATCACATGAATGAGAATCATGATCATCATCTCATTCCCTGGTGATTCATTTTGAACTCAGAAGAATCAGTAAATGATACATGCCCAGTGAAGTCAATGAACTGTAAAAATAAAAGTGTGCACTAAAGAAAAGTTAAAAGCAAATAATTTTTAAAAATTAGAACAATATTTTTTACAAGGTTCAGCTTAGTGTTACAAATTTGTTGAATACAAAAAAATAGCCACATAAAGTTTTACTATTGTTCATATATTCAGTTTAAAACAATTGCAGTAATAAACTTATAAAACAAAACAGTTGATAAATTCTCATATAAATGTGTTATTACTGTATTGTACTTATACTGTATGATTAATGAGATAATTGACAGAGTTTTCATTTGCCAATATTGATACAGTATGAACTGAAAAGAATCATAAGTGAAGCAAGTCAAGACTAATGATTCAGGACGTTTATGCACTTTGAACAGCCCCCAGTGTTACCTTAAAGATACTGTAGATGATGACAACATCATTCAAGACAGGCTTTCACTTTAGTACTCCTATTGAGCTCCACTGAATCGATTAGTTTGTGTTCATGAATTGATTCGTATGATTCACTGGAAAGAGTTGCTAAAACAAAAAATCAGCCTGTTGCAAATCGCCCATCACTAGCTGTCTTGAGAACGTTATCTTATTTTTTAAATCTGAGCCTTAATTATGGAGACCTAATTGCACAGCCAAGGAGAAGTAAAGCTAAAGATGTGCTTATTGTGATTTTATATTCATTTCTGAGTTCTCATTTCTTTATAGATCACAATCCACTTACTGATTTTTCAAACAAGCAGTTGCTGCCTGGGTGGTTTAAAATTAACTTTTAAAATTTTCAAACACTTATTTGAACAATAGTCAAATTCTTTATTTAACTTTTTATTTGGGGTTGCCCCTCATGTAAAAAGCAAATGCCTGCCAACTCGAGTATATCATGTTTAACTCAATTATTGATTTCCTATACAGTATAAGCAAAGGGGCAGATAATCTAATCTGACAAATAAACAAAATTAACAGGGAACTAATAGGCTGCTTATTTAATGTTGGAATCTAATTAAAAGGAGAAACTGGTTGGGAGGAAAACCAGCAGTCACCGGGGGGTGTAGAACTGAACTTAAGAACCACTGATCAAATGCAATGAGTTCCATTAAAGAGGAGACTGATAGCCTGGTGAGAGTTGAGATTCAGAGTTCAAAAGCAGCCATGTAAGTTGAACCCTACACTAAGATATCCATTGGATATGCACTGACAATTTAATTAGCCTTTGTAAACTGCAGCTTACCCTTTGATGTTAGTATAGCTGTACAGTATTTGTATTAAACTCTGTTGACATGCAGCTGGGTGATCATTTTTGAGGACTTGGTCTGGAGAAGAGGGAGGCTGCAGCAATAATAGTGTGGCCAAGCTCCACTTTACACCCAGTTTCAGTCGCTAGTGCCAGTCGTCCCCCTGAAGTTACTTACCAACTTCCTGAAATTGCTAGTCATGAAAACCTCCCTTGAATTTAACGTGTCCAAGTGTTGGTAGAAAAGCTTATTTTTATTAACATGAGAATATAAGTGTAATGAATAACACCTACAGTTTTCCACATGGACTGTTAGATCTTTCAGAATGGTGGCACTTGCTTTCTTTATACATTAATTAAAGGAAAGGACAAATCTCCTAAATTTGGCAACAGGAAGTCTGATTCAGGTCAAAATATTGCTGGTTTTTTATCATTCAATAAATATTGCCAGCCAACTGACATTTTCATAGTATGCTTTTACTTAATCAGAAGATGCTCTTCTTGACTTCAAATCACCCTGAATTAAACTGATTGGCAAAAAATGTTCAGAAGAAACCTGAAGTTTTCTGCGATAGACTGACATATTTCTTGTGACGATTAAGTTTTCCTTCCATGTTCTAATCAATATTAGTTTACTTAGTCTCCAGTAGAGGACTTATTGAGATATTAAAAGCAGATTATTGCAGTTTGTTTTGCATCTTTCACTTACTTACACATCCTTGCAGAATATCTGGAGGAAATAAAGCTTGCATCCACTGTATGCCCATAACTTGTCTTGTTTGAACTGAAAGAAACACATCTAATTTAATTATTGGCTTAGAACTTTATTCCACATGAACTTTTATCCACTATGGAGTTCCCTTTAATTATGGAGGAGAAATCTCTGAAGACATAATACGTTAAAACACATAAAAAGAAAACATGTGCTGCAGTATGTCTAGAGATGAGATCATATGCAGCCTTTCATGTTGCTAAATTGACTAGATCTTGGATACTACTCCACAAAGTCATTTTTTCTTTCACATCAAAAAACTGAAATCTGTAATATTTGCTCAAAACTGTGCTGAAAGTGGCATTCAAGGAGAGACCAGAAAACCTTTATAGCATCAGACCACTCTTTTGGCTTTGCCCCCACTTTTGCAGATGTAGAAGTGAATTGTAGTTGAATTCCCATCTGCAATGTGTTCAGCCTGATCAGCAGGGCTGAGTCTTGGTCAGGCTGCCAGAGGATTACTCATAAGCTCAACATGGTGTGCAGATGAAGGCCTAGCTGATTCAGTGACAGTGAAATGCATTAAATCCTGGGCGTTACTGGCAAGAGCCAAAAACAATGCCATGGTGTAAAAGACATTGACACGTTTGGAAACTCCTGCAAACACAGAATGTAATTTATGGATGCTTTCTGTAAATCTGCCCTAGATGACCATAGATGTTTTGTGGTACTTTCTGTGGATTTTTCTTTTTTTCTCAGTATGGTAAATGTTTTTAGTACCTTACAGATTTGCCTGAAAATTAATCTGTTGCTGTTGAAGGAGCAAAGTGCTATGAAAAATTAGAATGGCACACTGTAAAAAGTAGGGTAGCTGCATCTGTTCATCCATTAGTCCATTCATCCAGCTACCTTGAGTGTTAGAAAAAGCTAGTTTTTCCAGTCCAGTCCATTATTTAAATTATTATTATTATTATTGTTTCTATAGCATGTTTCATATACTGAATGCACCTCAAAGTGCTTTAAAAAAATTACATTAAAATTTAAAATATATAGGGTGAGCCAATATTATGTTAACATTTGAATGGCGGAAACAATTTATTCACAAAACATACCTCATATGTGCAAGTTGATTTATAGGAATGTCTCAGCCTGTTTGCCATCACGTTCAACACATGTACCATATGTGGCACATAAATTGTATATAAGTATATACATAGCAGTACCATTAGTGAACATAATTTTGACTCACCCTGTAGTTATAAATTACAAGTTCTAGTAAAATATGCAATGAAAATAATAATAATAATCATACCTACATACATACTGTAAATGGGTGAATGATTTGATTTGACTCAGGCGTCGCTGCGAGTGGCAGCCTTTCCAGCAGCTCCATGTATGACTTTATTTTTCTACCTTTTTCTCTATTTTACTGATCACTCCTATCACTTTCTTTTATGTGGACTCGCTCCCTGGACACTTTTTACTACTTATTTATGTGAATTTCCCCTTGGGATTAATAAAGTATCTATCTATCTATCTATCTATCTATCTGATGAGGCAGGGCAAAGCCACATGTTTGGGTGCCAACTGGGCAAAACCCCTTTTAATTCCAACCAAAGATAAATTAAAAACAACAAAAAAAAGATGTGCTTGTATGTGGTCTTTATGAGGGATAATTCCCTTTAGCTATTGCTTTAAAGCACGTTCTAGTGTCCGTCTGCACGTCATCGTGGTCAATTTCCCGAACTGATATATCACCTTCCGGATTGTCTTTCTTTTATACGAGGTGCACTGGAAGAGTCGAGGTTTCCTTGGCTTTGTTGCCCTCAGAGGGGCAGAGTCTCGAGGCTATGAGGGTAAAACAAGACAAAACCGGTAGCGACAGTGTCCCCTCTTCTCATTGGGTTGTACTGCTTATCTTTAGGTGAGCCTGGAAGGTGACCATCTAGCACGCATGTGTAACAATACATACGTACATGCGTACACACATACAGTACAAGGTACAATCATAGTCACACCAGGCCAATTTACAATTGCCAAGTAAATGAATATGCTTTATGTGTACCTTAAGGATGTGGGAGAAGAAAACTGTGAGAAAATATGAACATCACAATGAAAGTGACGAGAATAGCGCCTAAACTTAGAAAGATTCTTGGTCCATTGTTCGGACAGTGTATTTGTGAAGTAGGAAAACGTATCATTTTACCGCCACAATACTCTTGTAACATAACATTTAGAAAACACAAACTATAAAAATTAACTGTTATTACATAACTATTTGATGTTATGCCTTTTTCATCTAGATCTCCAATCATTCATTCTTCATCAAACCTTGTCCAGTTTAGCGTCATGGGGGGTGGCGCCTATCCCAGCAGCATTAAGTGCCAGGCAGGAGCCAGACCTGGAAGAGTGCCATTGTTTTGCAGGACCAACAATGTGCACCTGTGTGGGATGTGGGTGAAAATATCACATAGACACAGGGAGAATGAGCAAACACCACACAAAGCTGTGAAGTGCTAACCACTGTGTCATCACGCTGCTCCTACATATCTGCTTATTTCTAGAGCAAAACACAAAATAATAACATTTCTGGTGCACCAAACCTTTTAATTGTATTCCTCTTGTTATGGAGCTAAATCATGATGCAGCTTTCCATATATGCTATTTTTACTTATGGTCCAGCATTGTTAGGTGTGGTTGGTAATAAGATACCATGTGCTTGATAGTATGGCATACTGTGGTTACTTGACCAAATAGTTCTGTGTGCAGAGCTCTGCTAAAGTTGGAGTAATCTTTACTCAATTACACAGGAGAAGCTATTTTTAAAATCTGATTTTGTTGGTGACAGAAATGATCTGGCCACAGTCTGTACATCCTTCAGTGATTTCTGAACCTGGCTATGAAGACGACATCAGATGTGTGTGCCCCAGAGAATCTTATTTTCATCTCTCCACTGAGTGGACTCATTACTTAACATACTACAGTAATGAAGAACCCCAAAAAAGAAATGCAACATTCAAACGAGTATTAGAACACCAGTGTGAAGAAAATGTAGTCATAGCTGTTGATTTAAAGTAAACGGCCATAACGTTTTGCTCTTCACCAGTATTTTATATCAAGTAAGAACCTTGTACTATCCAGCCGAAAACTGACAAACTATGAACAGTTAACAGTGCCTGCCATATTTAGAAACTGCAGTGATGTTTCTTAACAGTGTATGAGACCTCCTTGCTTCTCCAATCACTTAAACTAGCAGCTGGAGTGCCAGCTTGCATTATTGGGAATGTTTTCACAAGAAATCCAAGAGTGTTGGGGCACTTCACACTAAATGAAAGTCATCAGCCGTCTAGCTAATAACTGAACTAATACAGTGTGTCTAATGTTCTTCTGCTCTTCTTCTGCACATTTTGTACAGTACAGGAAGATGCTGTCATCTCCATCTTTTTATGGTCAGAACCAGCAGTCCAGAGTTTTGTATTGTCAGGATGTTTAATTCTAATTGTTAATTTCAGAAGTTCTAAGAAGATGAAGAAGTTCTAAGACAACCCATGGGGAACCTTTTTTATGCTGAAAGGTGTTACTAAAATGTGTTACTCCATTTTCTGTTCTAATCTGAGTGAAATGAACTTAAATCATACAGTAGATATTCATGTGGTCTCCACTTGTATAATTTATTTATCAAACTCAATCATGTTTTACCCTTTGATTTTAAAATGTTGTCTTTGGTGAAGCTTCACCCATCGATCTATTCACTACTGAACCACCCTAATTCAATTCAGCTTCACTTAAGGCTGGAGCTTATCTGTGCAGCTTTGGAGGCAAGGCAGGGACCAACACTGGACAGGTACATACCCCCACAGTGGGCCAATTTAGGGTCACTAATTAACTTAACTTGTGCATCTTTTAGGTTTGTAAAGAAAACTGGAGTGTACCCTAAGAAGAACATACAAATTCCACATGCACAGCAACTAAGCTGGATTTGAACCTAGGGCTCTGGAGCTGGAGCTGTGGGTGCCTTGCAAACTTCAAATCTCCACTTGATTATTTTTTTTTAATAAATGGCAGGGTTGGGCTGAATGTTGTACTATCATCAAACATCTTCTTTTGATCTTGTATCAAAGTGCTTGCAAAGCCTGATCATCAGATACTTTTTCTGAAATTTTACATGTTTAGAACTGGATTTTAACCTTTGCAACAATCTATATACTGTATATAAAAGCCAAATACCACTGACTCACTCATCACGAAATCTCCCGAAACATGAGGACTTGGGACTTAAAATTTGGAATGTAGGTTACCCTTGGCCCATAGATGCTTGCTAAGAATCGGGTTTAAAAATTTTGTGGAGCACACGCGTTCTGTCTGCATGCCTGTCCGCTTTTTGTCTGTCCGCTTTTCACGAGAGAATTACTTAACAGATTTAGATCTGGTTGTTTTCTATAATTTGCTTGAACTTTCCGGTTGATTTTGCGACTTCTGTCATTGTGCTAAGTACCATAGTTCGCTTGTGGTACTGATGTATTTATGCAAATCCAAGAAGGTGGCTGTCGGCCAAGAGCAGGGGGGCGGGGCCTTCCTCATTCACTCGCCAGCCTCTGTTCGAGTTGGTCTTCGTCTCTCCACATGTTGGAGTGCACCTTGCCTCCGCTGAGCTAGCGATACCTGTTTGTTCAACTGACATTATCATCTACAGACTGTTAAGGAGTAACGTTTGACATTTTTGAGAGAGAGATCAGAGCTCCATATGTTTTAGAGGGTAACTGCTGATTGCCAGAGATATCACGGCCTTGTGCTTTTCTCCCCATGCAAGGAATGCTTTCCCGTCAGAGCTGAACACAATCAGATATACTGCCAATGTCTATTGATTTTTAAAGTTTGTCCTGTTTCATTACTATGTGGGTGAAGCCATGGGGTACAGCTAGTAATTTATATAGTGTATTTTACTCTATAGGATATAAAGCAGGGCTATTCCATTACAAATTCAGTTGTGCCAGGTTTTCAAACCAGGAAATTTAGCTGACCAGACATTTTTAGCGGACGGTAAGCAGCCACATTGCATTGTGGGCTAAATGTTGCTAGGCTACACAGAGTGTTGCATTCATAGTCTGTACTACTGTAGGAATTTCTGAGGGCTAGTGAAATGTGTTTTTCTCACTTTTTCTCTGCATTTCTGGCGGGACCACGGGCTGGGCAACTTGGAGGTAGCTTCTGGTCCACATGTGGCCTATGGGACGCTATTTGTATAGACCGGGTGTAAAGGATCATCTGCAATATCCTTGTAGAAGGCAGATTGATCAGTTTAAAGTCATTATAAGCCAATTGTCCACTGATAATAAAGAATTAAATTGTAACAGAGAAATATTTTTGGTCAAGCGTAAATGAACTATTTGCAAAGCTGTTGGTGACAGGATGCTGCCTGTGAAAGTAGCTATATAAACTGAAAATGGATTGCTAAGTCACATCAGGACTGACTGTTTTGAAGGTCTTGCACATATAGATGCCAGACACATTTTCTAAAATAAAAAATCTCTTTGTTCAAAGCCTCCTTTTGTTCTTTGGATAAACATGGCAAATGGCAAATTTAGAGGCCCTGCATTCCGACCCTGATGTCCAAACGCTTATCTCATATATTCAGAAATAAATGGCAGGACTGTCCCCTCTGAACTGCCATTTAGCTCATTCCCCCCCTCAATGGCTGTACTGTTTATATTTCCAGTTTTGCAGCTCTGCTGTGGTTTAGCTGAGATCAGCGGACAGACTGCTTGAAAGATTTCACTTTTGGATGTGAGATTAGCAGAGGCTGCTCACAGCAGCCCTTCACAATCGAGCCTGTCGAGCATTAATAGATTTCCTAGAAGCAGAAGCGGCTGCCAGGTTTCTCCAAAACATGACATTATCAGGCTTGCCACTGCTTAGCATCTTGTAAATGAAATGATTATCAGAACAATTAGTTGGGAAATGGTGCCAGAGTTGACCTTGTATCACTCTAAGTCAGCACTCTTCCACTTTTTGCACATTGGCATCAGCATAGGTTGGCAATTACTGATAAACTAATCATCCGGATGCAGTCTTCTGGTCAGATCACTGGCTTTGCTTTCCATTTTTTTTGTTATCCTCCTGGGATGAACTTCTCACTAAGTGGAAGTCTGAGGCACTTCTCATATTCACATTGTGTCCATATTTATTTATTTATTTATTTATTTATTTATTTATTTATTGTGAATTACAATTCCACTGATCAGTCCATTCTTAAATCTTCTTCATTCCATTCAGGGTTGTGGAAGTCAGCATATCTCGGCAGCATTGGACACAAGGTAAAATACACCTTTAGGTGGAGTACCAGGCCGTCTCAGGAGATTCTCATTCACACCAGACCAATTTATTATCGCCAGTTATCACAGTACTCATGTCTTTGAGCTGTGGAGTAGTAAAGAGAAATTGCCTTAAAACCCACCTGAACACAAGTAGAATGTACAAAATGACAAAAATAACGAGCTGGTTCAATGTTAAGCATTTCACCACCATGCTCCTACACCCTTCAATTGACCTACCAACTACCACCTATCTGCTACACAGCCTTCCTCATCCTGCTGGGGTTGGCCAGGGACAGCACCACCTCACCTGCCTTCTCACAGTAAAGTTTCAACTAGGAGCTGTCAGTTAGGCCCTGTCCACACGGACGTCTGAACTGAGTGTTTTTCTGCCGTCTGTAGCATCAGGTGAGTGAGAATTGAATGCTGAGTGTTTTTCTGCTCATTTCATCGAATCAGACCATCCACACAGGCTTTCATCACTTGCATTTGGTTGAATGCTCATTCGGATGGCATGAAAAAAACGCCGCATGCACCTTTTTCTTGGCATCAGTTTCTGCCAAAATCCATATGAGCATGAAGAAAACATCTGTATTGCGTTTACATGTTGTTGTTCATTTAGCAAATGTGTCTTTTGGGATGTAGGAGGAAAGCACACACTGACACAGAGGTAACCTGCAGTTACAGTGTACAGTGACTAGGTATTGGATTCAGTCCCAGGAAGCAGGAATCATGAAGCAGCAGCTAGCTGGCTATCGAGTCTAAACTTTTTCAAATTTATGTAACAAAAAAAAAAAAACAATACTAATAAAAAAGTAACTACAAAGTACCTAGAGAAACCTTGAACTATCACGTAAATAATCTTTCAGACTGAGATCCCAGGCTTAGCTAATAATCTGCTTTTTGTCTTCTGGAAATGTATAAATGAAGGAGAATGCAACTGTTTATATGGCTGAGGTTCCTCGCGTCCATGACCTTTAACTTGGCTCTGTGTCAAGTGCTTTTGTAATCGGTTTGCATACAGGGAGTGCTCTTGTTAATAAAAGTTTTATATTTTTCTCTTTCTTTCTGAAATCTCTTAGATAACATTGGCATTGGTAAAGGGTGTTTTGTTTACTTAAAATCTTGCGCATAAAGGTTCATGTAGAGGATACTTGGTCCTAAATAGTAAAACTGAAGGTTCTGTTTTAAGCCGGGTGGGGAGAATAGTTGGAAATGCAGTGGCTCCCGGCCAAATGAGTCAGAGAACACCAATAAACATTTGAGGATGATGATGAAGTGCAGACACTCAAGAGAATGTGAAGAACGGCAGCTGTGTAGAGTACTCTAAGTAGAATATGCACTGCACATTAAAATCACAGTAGAAGGCATGCTTCTTTTTCCTTTTATTTAGGATAATCAGTTAATCTGTGCCATTTCATATATCATTCTTAACAGAAAAATGTTAGAATTTTCACCTTGAGAACTTGTCCAAGTTAGGTTAAAGGGAATATTAAACACCGTAAAAGGAAGGAAACATTTGTAATAATTACAACCCCAAATCATAAAGAGTTGCAACGGTATAGAAAATTCAAATTAAAAAAAAAAAAAATTCTTGAATTTACTTTTGAGTTTTATTGCATTGCAGACAGTATCAACCCAAGATATTTCATGTTTTGTCTACTCAGCTTCATTTCATTTGTTAATATACATCCATTCCTGCATTTCAGCCCTGCAACCCTTTGTAACGTCGCCCTTCCTTGTCACAACACGTAAAAGACTTTTTGGCACTGAGGATACCAAGCGATGAAGCATTTCAGGTGTTGTTTTGTCTCATTCTTCCTGCAAACGTGTCTTAAGGTGTGCAGCAGTACGGGGTTGTCGTTGTTCCATTTTTATGTTTCAAAATTCCCCACATGCCCTCTACTGGGGACAGCACAGGACTGCAGGCAGGCCTACCAGGTAACCCATACCCTCTTCTTCCACAGCCATGCCTTTGTACTGTGTGCAGAGTGTGGATTTGCATTGTCTTATTGAAAAATGCACGAAAGTCCCTGGAAAAGATGTCATCCTCAAGGCAGCATGTAGATAGATAGATATTTTATTAAGCCCAAAGGGAAATTCACTTACTCCAGCAGCAGCATACTGATAAAAAACAATATTAAATTAAAGAGTAACAAAAATGCAGATAAAAAAAAATTATTGCTCTAAATTGTGAATATACTTTTCTGCATTAATGCTGCCATCACAGAAGTATAAATTCACAGCCCCATGCCATGACTGACCCTGGCTTTTGGACTTGTTGCTGATAACAGTCTGGTTGGTCCTTCATGTCTTTGCACCATTTCTTCCAAAAACAATCTGGAATAACTGATTCATCTCACCATAATATGTGTTTCCACTGTGTGATGATCCATCCCAAACGTCTCTGAGCCCAGAGGTGTCAATGCCACTCCTGGACATGATTAACATTAGACTTCTTTTTTGCACAGTAAAATTGTATGTGGCATTTGTGAATGTAACTCCATATTGTAGTGCTTGGCAAAGGTTTGCCAGAGTAATCCATTTGCCCATGTGGTTATATCAGTTATTGATGAGTGACGGTTCTTGATGCAGTGCCATCTGAGGAATCAGAGATCACAGGTATGCAGTTTAGGCTTGCACCCTGAAATTCCTCCAGAGTCCTTGAATCAGTTAATGATATTATTATACACTGTAGAGGGAGAAATAAGTAAATCCCTTCCAGTCATTCTTTGATTGACATTGTTGACATCACCTGTTTGAAATCACATAATTATTTAATTATTTTACCTCATTTGCCCCGTCCCAATTTATTTTTGGAAATGTTGCAAGCCTGAAATGCAGGAAAAGATGTTTATTAACAAATAAAATAAAGCTGACCAGACAAAACATGAAATATCTTTGATTAATACTGTCTGCAATGAAATAAAAGTCAAAGTAAAAGTAGGAATCACTGTTTTTGCTTGGTGTGTGTGTGCCCTGCGGTGGGCTGGCACCCTGCCTAGGGTTTGTTTCCTGCCTTGCGCCCTGTGTTGGCTGGGATTGGCTCCAGCAGACCCCTGTGACCCTGTGTTAGGATATAGGAGGTTGGATAATGACTGACTGTGTTTTTTTATTTGCATTTTCCCTACCATCCTAACTTTTTCTGATTTGGGGTTGTATAATATTTTTATATTAGTTTATATTTTTCACAGTAGTTTATATTTTTATAATAGTTACTTAAGTAATCAACCGTTTTTTCCAGGGTAGCAATTACAGTTATGCAATTCAAAACACAATGGCGACCTCTGTTCAAACTAGGTTCCAGCATGGACTGTAATTTTTTATTGAAGTTGTTCTTTCAGCTAGACTTTGTTCAAGTGCAAAGATATACAGAATGTTTTTGGCAGTACTCCCTATAGTCAGACCAATAAAACACAAACCAAAGTGCAATTTTCCCCTTGTTGTTATTGCAGGGAATGTGATATGATATCAGTTATGCTTAACACTCTCCTACCATCACCCACCCAAAATCATGGAAGAAGTGTTACCCCTGAAATGAGTGAAAGTGATTTTTGTGACTGGGCACTATATACGCATGCAGTGTGCTCTTTCAATGTGTGAAGTACTGAGGCGCACTGAAGCAGTCATATGTGGGATTTGTGCCTATCTCTATTGTTCAGTTAGAGATGCAGTGAAAGCTCCATAAAACAAGATGGTGAAGATTCTCCATTCCACACATGGAAATGTGAGCTTTAAAATTATACATGTAAAATAGACAGTTATCTGAAATTTTACACTGGAGAGTCAAGTAAAGCCAGTGCAACAATACAGGAATTTCCTGTGATTTTCACTTAAAGATTATAAATATACTGACTAGATAGATAGATAGATAGATAGATAGATAGATAGATAGATAGATAGATAGATAGATAGATAGATAGATAGATAGATAGATAGATAGTGCAGTCACAAGGCATATTTACCTGCGCTTCAATAACCCGGCTCTTCACAGAAAACTTGTTTCTTAAATGCGATGTAATCCCATATTTCACTTAAAGAAACTGGGTTATTGGGCTCTGAGAAACCAACAGAGGTAGATTTCTCCACAAATAACCCAATTATGTGGCCATGTAACCCCTGAACCGAGTTACTATTTAGGAAACTGTACTCTGCACTTGGCCATTGCACTGTGTCTGACTGCACATATATTTGCTTTACATACATTTTCAGCAGCAACAGGTAGCAGCATCCATAAAATTCATTTCTAGATGCAAAAGTTTGGGTAATTGTATTATTATTCTTTATTCCAGCTGAAATAATATCTCTCAATATATCAGGAATTGCTCAATTTATATTGATAAACTGACCATACAGTGTAAACTCAGAAGTACAATTTCAAGAGCAGTAGGGTAACACAGTAATAGTAACATGCATTTCATAGTCCGATTACTTTTTATAGTTACAAGTAACTTAATTCATTACTTACTGAATTTAAAACTCCTCCATTATTATTATTCCAGCAGCAGGCATCATGCTTATTTTCAGGTTCACAGGGGCCGATGATGATGTTTAACTTCTTTTTGCACAGTTTAATGACGTTGGAGGATTTTGACAAAGGAAGATTACATGTACATGTTAACATGAATTTTTAAGAAACCAAGTTTTTGCCTTAACCAGTTATTCACTTTAACCCGGTTTTGTGTGTGCATACAAATGCTCCGGCAATAAGGAACTATATTGCCATAGAAAATGGCAAAGAAAATTATAGCAAAATGTAGATGGTTGGTGTATTTGCTCGTTATAACTTTTTGTGCAGGGCAATATATCTGACAGCTCAGTCATAGAGTTCTTAACAGCCCCCTGAACTCTGTGGCGTTGTAGAACAGAATCAAACTGCTATGATTTTCTTGTAGCAAGCTGAAAATTGTAGGAGTGAGCTTGTGTCTGTGAGATTTAAGAGCCATTGATAGGTCACTGGAAAATATAATGCATAAACAATGAAGGACAATGGCCTCTGCACGGAAACAAGGAAAGCAAGTATTTTGGACTGCATTTGTCGACCTTTGGTGCTAGCACAGATGTATTTGAAGTTGCATTTTTCTTGTACCATAATCAGAATGGAAAAAAAAAAACTTCAGGCAGCAACTACCTTCTTGTATCCCACATTGTTCATTTATATTTGTGCAATGTTCATCTTTTTATATCAGAATGTTTCATATTGTATAGTTTCTAAAAGGAGACGTCATGGCAATTTCACAATGAGATTTGGAAGAATTCATTATGGACATGGCACAGCAGTCAGACATGGCACAAGAGTGTTGGAGAGTGTCAGTCTCAGCAGAATTTTGAGCAAGACAGTCAGGCTGGCGTGGCATCCAGGTAAATCTTTTGAGATATTGCCTATCCAAGCTTTACACACTTTTGCCCTATGGTTGTGTGGACTTTCTCCACATACCCTAAGACAACTTGTGGGTGAGTGGGTTTGAGCACATGTGTATGACATTAACATTTGAGACTAGCTGTGACAGATTCTTCTGCCATGGGGCTTAAACATTGATTCAGAAACAGCTAAGCTAAGTGGCCATGTAGTGAAACATTTCATATACTTGATTTTCCAGCTTAGGGTTACTTTGTACAGAAAATATTTTTTGTAGGAATATGTAATAATACATACCACAGGCCTTGTGTTTTGTTTTTGTTGTGTTTCTGAATCTGAAAATTCTTCTTTTCTGCTGAAGATAAAGTGATCAGAACAGAATTGTGGCTTTTTCTGGTTATGTCAAACAGAGTCTTTAAGACACAAAGTGGCCAGACTCAAAGAATATCACTTTTGTTCACCCAATTTATACTTACTATATTTACAAGATGACCCAACAGATATTTGGTGTAGTTACTTCTTTATTCATTACATTGTGAGCCAAAGGGCATACCTCCATCTGGAGCCAATTAATGGCAGATTCTTTGCTAAATATGGACAAATCAGAGCAGGGAATCACCACTATATGAAGACAGCAGCTTTTTTATTTGAGGAATGGTTTCAGCAAACAGACATGAGTGAACCTTAAGAAACGTCCTTAGAGATGAATAGTAATAAGAAAAGTAATAAGGAAAGATCTGATGGCATGCATTCTGTCTACAAGATTTATATCCTTCCATTTTCTAAACTTGGAGCGTCACAAGAAGTGTATTCTAACCAGACAGAGTACAAGGCAGCATCCAGCCCTTAGTGTACATTCATGCACACACCCACATTAGGTTAATGTGGAGTAAACATTGCAAAAAGGAGACACAGCAAAGTGAAAGAGATGGGGCACCACTTTGGTGACCCCGTATAATTTGAAAGAACGTACAATAACGCAACACCTTATAACTTGTGGAGACATCTTGCCAGATGACCATTCAAAACAGAACTGAGGACAAGATGGTTTATATAGTCACTTGGGAGAAAGGAGCAGGTCCAAGGGGCAGACAACTTAAGTGACATCATCGGTGGAGTGGCTGTCAGTCTTCCATTCTGTGGAGGAAGGAAGAGAGAAGGAGTTAGACCAAAGCGCCAACCCCATATTCCGTGGGTAATTAAAATCAGTAGAACCCTCCCATACAGTCTCCCATACGCATGCGCATGACAACACACACACACACACACATATTATGAAACCTATTCATCTGGTTTGGGGCCACAGGAAGCTGGTGGTCATTCTTGTAATACTGAGTGCAAGGCAGGAATTAATTATTTTGGGAATGTGAGAGGAGAAATCAGAGTACTTGGAAAAAATATGTGGATACATGGAGAATGTATAAACGCAAAATAGTCAGAGCTCAGGCTTAGTTACAAACCCATTATTCTGGATCTGTGAGACAGTCACCGTGTCACCTCTTAATTTAGAGTTAGTGCTACTGGTTTATGGCGTCCTGTTTGTCGTTGGTGTGAGGTTTCACATTCTCCATATGTTTGCTTAGGTTTTTTTTAAAGCTACTTCAATTTCCCTCCCATATTTGTAAGACATGCACGTTAGGCTGACTGGTAATTTTAAATTTACTCCGTAGGGATGTGTGCATGAGTGGGCTCTGTAGTGAACTGCTATCTGCTTTGAGGATTGGTTTCTGCTTTGATCCTGATGCTTCTGGGATAGCCTACTGCCCCATGTGACCTTCAATTTGACTATCGTAATATAATGTTACTTTTATTCAGGTCTGTTACAAAATACAGACAATATCTTTTTGTAAAAATTAGTCATTCTTATGCCAAGAATTACATATTCTGCAGCTCAATTTCTCTTTCAAAGTATTTTCAAAGAACAATTGGTAAAAATATTTCTTACTGTTGCCAGACCTGGTGAAACATGGCAAGGCAGTGTTGCAATTGGTATTCAGTTATATTCTCGGGGTGTGCTTATATTGCTTTCTTGTCTTTGTCATGTTTAATTATGCTCATCAGAACCTTTCACAGTGTTTTCCAGTTGTAATTGGGAAAGAATTCTGAATCCTTAGAGGATAACTTAAAAGAAATCAGTACATACTAAAGCCACAGATGTTGTACTAAAATAAAAGAAAGATTTGCTGTTGTTACTTGAACTGAATCAACAAATTAATATTTTCTATAGCACCTTCCACTGTGGGCATCATCATAAGGCTCTTCTTTATACAAATATTCTTGACTGACATCCAAACTTTATTTTTATTTGCTATAGTTAACAGCATGGCTCTGTAATTAGTGCTGCAGCTAACAGTTCCAAATGACTAGGTTTGATATTCCAGTCTGGTCACTGTCCATTTGCAGTCTGCAAGTTCTCTACATGTCACATGCATCATTTCCAAATACTGCGGTTCACTTCTACATATCAAAGATGATCCTGCATGTTATACATGTGTATCATATGATGAAAACACACTAAATATGGGTTGGTTTCTGCCTTGTTCCTAGGCCTCAGCTCCCTGCCACCCTGAAATAGATAAACAGATTCTGGAAATGAAAGGATCAATGAATAGGTAGCTACACTGGAATTTGTATCCGGACATGAGGATTTCTTCCCTCATTAATATCTGTGATCTTTGAGTTAGGTACTCCAAGTGCATTCTCAAAAGTCTAAACTTCAAGAATATCAAGAGGGAGCAATTGTGTTGAAAACTATCTTTTAATAAATAAATGGCACCCATGACCATTGTCTCATTAGGTTCAAGGGTCAGAGAGATTGTCCCATCAACTGAAATGATCATTTTATTTGCAAGCTGACGTACACATGGGAATTTGGAATAGCATGGCTGTCTGAACCATCGTTATCCTTAAGAACCTCATCATGGCCACAGAAATGAGTTATTGTGAAGTGATGGCCAAGAAATATTTTAATGTCATGTTTTAATGGAAAATAGAAATCGAAGATTATGATAACAGTAGGCTTCAAAGGGGGTGAGCGGGGAGGCCAATACAGAAAAACAGTGAACATTATTAAAATGTGAATGAGTAGATAAAACAAAATCTTTAGTACTGCATTAAAGAAAGCTACTAAGATCATTCTGGACAGTGAGAGTCTGAAAATGTGAATGCTGGGATCCACTAGTTTTGAGGTTCTATAAAAAAATACCAAATATATGTACCAAATAAGAGGTGGTGTTAACTGGAAAGATTAATGCAATACGAATATAAATGGAGGACATTAAGTGTACCAGGTTATATATTGTCATTTTCACAATGCAGTGTAAAGGAAATTAGGCTATTGCATTGGTGTTAATGTTACTATTGAGGGAAGAGCCCCACAGGCATTTTATATATGTTTTGGGTTATATGAATTCCTAGTCATTATACAATATAATTGTCACAGCACATAGATACAATTATAGTCATTAATGAATCAATTTTGATGTCTATCTAAAATGTCTACCTCATCAGCTTTTCTCTCTCAGTAGAGATACAATTATGTGAAATTTTGTTAGCAAGAGCATCTGTTCTTGTGAAAGAGGCTTCTTCTCTGCAGTTTCTTTTCTTTCAGTATGTTGACATACACAATATGCTGCACTACTTGCGTTTGCCAAATGATGGGCTAATTTTCAAAAGTTAAGAAGTAAAACAAATGTGTATACAATACTGTATATACATTTAGTTAAACCGTCTTCCTCTGAATGTACACACAGATAACTCCTTGGGTTTTTATTGGTACAGTTACTAATAAATAAAAATCAGCTCCCTGATTTTCTAAACAACACTGAATAAAAGTTCATGTGAAGTGCATCTTAGGTATTCATTATATATTCATCTGGTGGTTCACTGTCTGAATGATTTAAAGATGAACCCTTCTTCACCTGACTAACATGCAGATAGCCAAACAGAGCTCAAAATGAGGAAACCCTCAGCTTCAGTTTGCATACCAAAGTTACACAGAAGTTGTGATGATACAATGCTGGTGTATCAAAATTAGGACATGTACAAGAAATTCACAGAGATGCTCTTGAGATTAAAATAAGGAGGTAAATTATTAAGATGTTGTGCTCAAAGTATTCCTGCCATGAATTTACTGACTAAAAGGAATGGGAAGCACAGGGTCATATGTGGCATCTTCTGCCTATCTTCAGATTTTTGACCTCACCAAACTTCTGACCATGTGTATTGGACTGTTCCTGATAATAGGTTCAGGGGTTCCCAACCATTCCTTCAAATATGTTCCACTAACTCCTATGTGAAGACTATTTAAATTTCTTAAGCGCAAAGCTTTGCTAATTGGAATGTCAAGGTTATGTAAAAATTAGATTTAAAAAAAGTCACTGATACATAAATGATGAAAATAATGAACATTGACTCTTAGTAGATTGTCCAGTAATACATTGTATGACCTCAAAGCTATATTTTAATTTCTTTCTAACAACAATAAACAAGGTGTTACATTTAAGCTGTGAATGTTACGCATTCTTAACTTCATGGAAGAGAAGATTTTGGGTACCTTTTCACTTCTGAATTTCATCAAAAAGTAACTAGTAATCATGAGTAACAAATGACATTTGTGGTGAATTGAGCTGTACAGTTAAGAGAGGTAAGTTTGAATTATAAATAAATAAGTCATTGGCATCCTGATTAAAAAACAAAAATAGACAAGAAAAGGTTAATGAAATTATCATTGTACATTGTATGTAACACACATGCAACATCTTTGTTCCTTACATATATATTTACAAATATTTGCCTGCCACAAACTATCACTAGAGGTAATGCCAGCTCACAGGCTGCTCAGGCCTTTGCACTTTAGCTTGTGTATCATAGATCTATTCTTGAGCTGAATGCGTCCTCTGTCCAGAGGCCTTGAGCCTCATTATTATGTGATGGCTGGCATCTGTAGGCCAGAGCAGGTCTTTGAAGCATAATTACAGGAAATGTAGTTTTCCTGATCACAGATATTAATGCAGGGAATTCCTGATGACTGAAAGAAGAGCAGATGGCACTTAAAGGACTTTTTTCTCAACCCTTGACGCTTTGTGGTGGGTTTCGTATCTTGGAGGGTGGGAGTGGTCACTGCCCTTAGTACAGATTCCACTGTAATGCATACTGATATTACGATTCCTACAAACTCCTTATCCAAATGTGATGGTTGGTAATCAAAAGTTTTAGTCTTCAGTTCATCATTAACCTGAAGAACCAAAAATAAAAAGGCTTACTCTTTATTTGGGATGCCACTATTATTAAAATCCTTTATTAGGGTAAAGTTGATCTCATTTTTCATATCCTGTATTGTGCTTCTGTACATCTTAATCTTCTAAAATCAAATCTAATCTCTCTAATCTTGAAAAGCAGAACAATTTTAGATATCTCTTGGCATCATGCCATCACACTTACTGTACTCTGGAATTGATATGTCATCACTATTGATGTATTTGTTGAAAGAACTTCATGCTACTCTGCCATTGTTTTCCTGTGCTGTGATGTATTACAGAGTGCAGCTGACCTAGAGCACTTGAATCTGGAACTAAAAACACTGTGACATTTAAAGTAATTCTTTGTTAGTATGTAAAAAAGATGTATTGTTATCTACATTTCTTTGTATATTTTTGTGGTGTTCTAATTAAGTCTGAACAATATTTTTTGTGTTTTGGTGCTTGTCATTTTGTTTATTTAATCATTAATTATTAATTAGCTTTTAGCATGGTGATCTTATAAGAGGAAATAAACTTTTTCAGAATAATTTGAGTTGAAATGGTTATGTATATTGTATGTTTATATATATATATATACAGTGATACCTTGAGATACGAGTTTAATTCATTCCGTGACCGAGCTCGTAAGTCAAAATGCTCGTATCTCAAATCAATATTCCCCATTGAAATTAATTGAAATGAGATTAATTCGTGCCAGCCCCCAAAAAACCACCCCAATTTTTTGTTAAATGTTTTCAACATAAGAAAAATGTATTTATAATGAACAAATATTGTATACAAACAAAATAAAACCTAACACATAAAAGAGAATCTAAAGAAATAAACAGATATTGGCGAAGCCGATTAGCATATTGTAATGTTTTTTTCTTTCACTTCACTTTTGCTTAACTTAATTTAACCAATGACCAATGAAAGTGGATACATAAACAATACGATGACATTAACAATATATTTAATAAAGTTATTGAGTTAATAAAGCTATTGTAATAATCATAACCTGCTTATGAACCTGTCTTTTCCATATGAACAACTGTAAATCTACTTTTACCTAACCCTGTAAAAATATGGGAGACACAGATCCATTATCCTGGGATTGAATCCCATGTCATCTGTATGGAGTTTGCAACCTCTTCACATTCTTTATCTAGTCCACTTTGACCCTTAGCTGGGCTTGAGAAAATGATACCAAAGTCATGCATTTATTGAACCTTTTTATTATGCTTATTGTTGTAGAGGAACTGAAGCTAATCTTGGCAGCATCCATTGTAGAGTCACCAGTTGATCCAATTATGGTCGAATAGTGAACATACTGAGAGAAAATTTCATGTAGATATGGGCAGAACATGCAAACTCCATAGACATTGACTAGGCAGAGGGATTAAACATCCTAACAAGCAGCAACAGTCCTAACACTAAGGAGGCCAGATCTTAGAAACTCTAAGTGTTTATTAAATGAAGCATAACCCACCAAAGGGATGGATACGCAAAAAGGGAGAACACAAAGTTTTTATGACCTCAGCTTCCAAATGGGAAGTCCTGAGAATTTAAGATTGAGTTTTTAAAAGTCAAAGACCATTATATCATGGACATTTACTAAGGATAATGCAAAGAAGAATCAGGAAAAGGCCAAAACATGGAAGTCCTTAAATACCAAACACCAAACTTTAAAACGAGAGTCAAAACTTGTAGTTGGAAAAGCAAAGTCTATGGTTCGGAACAGTAACTAAAAAGTTCCTTTCCACGACCAAAAAAGTTCTTTGTGAAACTGCTTTTTATTATGTGCCACCACCTTAAATAGCTATGGCACAATGATGACACAAGCCATGCCCACATGACCAGCAATGGATATCACACCCTTCAACAATATGGCTATGTCACAGATCAAAAACACAACGTGGTCACAGCCATTAAAAGAGCAAACTGTAAAATGGTGGTAACTGAAACATTACCCATGAAACATTGTCAAAGTACACACACAAATAATTATAGGAAGTGATCATAATAAAAATAAGCAATCAGTAAACAAAGAAAACATTGACCCTTGGGTCCTGCCTAAATGGATTTTAAATCCTGCCCCATCCTCTTTCTCATCTATCAGGTACAAAAGCCCAGTTTCAAACTTCATGTCTCTCTTTCCGTCTTTTGCTCTTGACAATAAACTCTCGTATTTCTGCTAGTTGAGTGTTTACCACAACTCACTCATGACTCAGTACTCATTCAGCACCCTGTCTTGAAATGCCTTTAAACCTCCTGCTAGAGTCACTTCTAGCCAAGCCCCAGTAACGCTTCCAGTGTCAAAGTTGGCACTATTGATTGTTTGCTACAGAGACACAAAGATGTACATCCTGAAAATCTTTATTTACCCTTAAAGTGTCTGGTCACTAAGGAGGGCAGGTTGTCAGATATCCATTCCCTGCAGAGTCTCCCTTATCAGTGAATTTGAGATGTCCTTTGATTATTAGCTGCCTACCAGTCCAGCCAGATTTGCTCTTGATTTATCAACCTGACAACTTCTTACCCAGGATACATCTGGGTGATACCATCTATAAGGCAGGAGGGTGTGTGGCCGCTTACCTGCATAGTTGCTTGTGCTGTAGTGTTTAGAGGAAGTAGTACATGTCCCCATTCTGGCCAACAAGCTCTTTTTTAGGTATTGGATGCCCCTACCTGTTGTTCCATTACAGTTACAAGGTTTATGACATATTGGCATGAAAAGGACTCTGCTGCTGCCAGTGTGCCACATCCTCTCTTTTGAATGTATTCTGGTGGACTTTCGTCTACCCATTCTCTTTACTCTTGGTGACCACTTGCTTTGTGAGGTGCCCCTCCCTATATAGAGCATGCATGGTACTTTTCTGGCAAACAAAATAAGTGCCAATTCATGACTTCATTTTATAAACTCACTTAGACAAGTTGTGCCTATCCTGGCATCTTAAGATCAACAAAGATATTGCAGTCTTTTAAATGCCAGGAACTCTGAATTTTTTTGTCTGTCTGCTTCTGAATAACCTTGCACAACACTCAGTCCATCTGTGCTTTATACATAATAATAACGATGATAATAATACATTTTATTTATATAGCGCCTTTCCCATGCTCAAGTAATAGTGCCTTTCTTAGTACGTACTCATAGTCCTTTATGTAACTTTTATAAACATAATGTAACATAATACCTCAACTCCATCATTTGCCCCCTAATGTTGCAGCACTCCAGCTCGCCTAGTGACTAGTTTCACTGAGAAAAATCATTGTCACACTACTGTTTTCAGACTCTGAGCCTACTGTTTTCCTACAAGAATTTTAAATCATTAAAAAAATAACATTTGGCCCGCTAGTTTCTTAACTATTCTAAACCCAAGGGGGTAATAGCTCTCTTAACAGGAAAATAAATGATGTATTGTTACAGTATTATGTGGAAAAGGCAATAAAATGGCATAACATTTGTCAGAACTAATTGTGTGGGGTAAGCATTACCAATCCTTTGTAATAAATCTCAAACTTTGAAAAATACTTCACTGACATTTTTCTGGGATTGAGCTTCCTTGAAAATATCTATAAGAGCTTACTGCATAATCACCAGTAATTAAAATTTGAATTCTAGCATGTCTGGACTGCAGCCACCATTCATATTTCCAGGGTGGTGTCAAAACAAAGAAAATATTTTTTGAAAGATTTTCCCCGTTTTTATCCATGTTCTGTAATTTATGATGTCAAGGCTTTGGTTTTTGGCCCAGATGTTGACCCTTTGATGACCACCACACAAACTGGTTATCCCTTTCTGCCAAGGCTCTTTATTTTTATTGGCTGACCAATACAGACTCTATCACCTCGCTTTAAGCTCAGCAGGATCAGGTTTCCAAAGTTACTGACCCACTGACAATATAAGGCTCACATTTGCCAGAATTCTTGCATCCACCTTCTTTTGGTTGGGTGGTCAGATTTCCTTCTTCACATGCATCATGAAACTATGTCATTATTGGGTTGGTACCACTTTGTAAAATGCTGCTTACAGTAGTCTGTTTTAGTTCTTCCCAATCCGAACCAAAATTCTGACTTGTCGTCAAGTTTTACAAAAATAAAAAATAAAGTTAAAAACTTAAAAGAAAGCAAGTGGCATGGTGCCTTGCGCTTTCTGCGATGCCGCCACTGTCTGGGTGTGGTTTACACTGCACATGTGTGGATTTTACTTCATCTTCTCCACTTATCTTCCAAATCCAAAAGAGTGTTTGGTTTACTGCCAGCTCTAAACTGGTGTGATTGTCCAATGCTGTAAATTGGCATTCCACCAATACTGTAGGTGCCAGTTCCAGCCTTGCACCACATACATGCTTGGTGCACAGCTGTGAGCAGATAAATCAATGGGAAGCCATCACAGGTGTCTTTGCCAATGCAAGATGAAGAAGGGTACAGTGCAAGGCAGGCGAGGCATTATGGCAGTTAAGAGGCTAATTGAAGATGTCATAGTGAACGAAAACTGCAACAAGCAGAGCGGGTTGCTAGAGATGTATTGTTTTTAAAGGTTATGTAATTGTAAGAATGAACAGAATTTTCCTGGCAAAACTACTCACATATTTTATTGTTTTACTTTTAATTAAAAAACCACAGTGGGTGGACAGGGCACCCAGTCAACACTGAGCTCCATAACATTAAAATTACAATCCCCTAAATAAGAAGTAAGCTTGGTAAGAATGGTTAGTCATAGTTTTCTGTTTCTTTTTCACATTGCTGCTGTTGTAGACTGAGTCTAAAATTTGTTGACTGGTTTAGAGTGTCTTCATTGACGCCAGAAAATTAGAAAGAGACTTTAAGGTTGTGTGTAACTGACCAGGTTTCAGCTACAAGGTAATGTGCTCCGTAAAGCACCAGACAAGTGGTCTTTATTTTGTACCATGTAACACCTCTAATAATGAAAACTATGCAGAGTCTAGCATTTAAAGCTCAAAAGGCAGAGAGGTCATGAAACTACCTAAGGGTCAGCTGTCAAGCCATATACTATCGGAAAAGTATGTCTGTGATGGCAGCACTTAAACCCAGAGCCATCGACAGTATGTCTGAGGAAGAGCTGGGCAAAAGAGGACACACAGTTCAGAGGTAGGTGTAAAGCGTTTAGTGTTTTTATTTTAAACAAACAAGGGGTCAAACAGTGCAGTGCTCTGTGAAATAAATAAATAAATAATCCTTAGTAAAAACAAGTGAATCAGTGGAAGTTAAACAGTCAAATAAATGCAAACATCCAAATAAAACTGAGGTTAAAATTCTGGTAAAAACCATCCCAAGCCACAGTCCTTCCTTCTATAAACTCTTTAACTCAACATCTGGTGTCCTCCTCATAAGGAGATGTCCACCGACAGACGCAATCAAACCTTTAATATCCAGATACAGGGACTTGCCACAAGTCTATCGGCATCCATGAGTTGCTGTGCCAAGTCTTGTGCTCCTTACTCCCATAAGACAGTTTCTCACGCTTCTGTGAAAGCCCACTCCGAGGACTTGGTCACTCCTACTCCTAGAAGTGCTCAGCAGAAGCAAACCCCCTGCCCCACCTTGAGCGTCGGCCACACACTTCTCATCCAGCGCTCAGAAACCTGACTACCTGCCTCCACTCAGCACAGCACTTGCTCCCAGATTCTGCCATCTCTTTTACTTGTGCTTTAACTTCCCTTCCTTTTGTTCCCCTCATTCTCTGCTCAGGCTCCCTTTATTCACCTCCCAGTTTTGCCGGTCTGCTGGCACTGATTACTGTCTCCAGAGCATCAAGGAGGCAGTCAACCAAATTGCACATTTCTGCGCAGGAATGCACAATCATTGGATCTCCCCCATCAAACTCCGGAAGCACTCCACCGTGTTACCATGTGCCTAAGCGCACTTTTATTTATTTTTTTAAAACTCGAGCTGCCGCTGACCACTTTCATCTCTATAACTATAAATCTGGTGATTGAAACATATTTGCTGTCAAATGCTAGAGAAAAGTGTAATGCATGAAAATGCACTAGAAGGTAGTAGCCTTGTTATATTACAGAGTAATTTGATGGATGATCCTGTTATCCTGCAGTGACAGAACCACTCTAGTAGATATGAGCAATGTTATCCAGCTAGACTAAAGAAGACCTGCCTCAACTTGCATGGGTGTGTGGTACACAATAAGGTATCAAGATTTCATTTCGTGTAGGGGATAAGCTGTGTTGAGGTTTAACGACAGATTCAAGTATGTACTTAGGCCTACCGTGTGAGTGTGCACTTTAAATACATATGAGCATCAAGAGGTCAGTGTTCCCGCAGGTCATCAAGCTCAAGTGTAAGTTTATGGTTCCATGTTCACACTGATATAGTTACTTGCCATGACTCTTATGTGTTAGTTTTACCCTTTCACATTAGTACAATAACAACAACAGGCAAAGAATACAAAGTTAGATGATATGGCCAAAAGTATGTGGAGTCGGTCCTGGAGGGCCGCAGTGGCTGCAGGTTTTGTTCCAGACCAGTTTGTTAATGAGAAGTCAATTATTGCTGATGAAGCACTTACTGTCCAAGTGTCATTTTTCTGCTTCATTTTAGTGATCTTGCTTGTTAAGGTTCCCCACCCTTAATTCCCTTTTTTTTAGTCTTAAACAGGTACATTTACCATTTTTAATGGCTCCTCATTAGCAATAAGATGCCAATGACAAAGGAGCCAGCAGTTCTCCATCAAACTTGTTTCCATTTATACCTGCTTGGATTCGTCATGCACTATTTGGTTTAATAAAACACTTAACAAAAAAAAACAAACTAAAGTATTATCCATTTTAGGCTTCAAATTATTTGGGGGTGGTGCAGTCTGTAGCTAGGAGACCCGGTTCGCTTCCCAGGAGTTTCGCTTCCTGAGTGGAGTTTGCATGTTCTCCCAGTGTTCCTCCGGGTGCTCTGGTTTCCTCCCACAGTCCAAAGACATGCAGGTTTGGTGCATTGGCGATTCTAAATTGTCCCTAGTGTGTGCTTGGTGTGTGTGTGTGTGTGCGCGCGTGCCCTCCGGTGGGTTGGCGCCCTGCCTGGGGTTTATTTCCTGTCTTGCTCCCTGTGTTGGCTGGAATTGGCTCCAGCAGACTCCCATGACCCTGTAGTTAGGATATAGTGGGTTGGATAATGGATGGATGGAAATTATTTGGATGATTTCCTGGGAAAGGAAAAAAATCTGTGATGTAAGAACCTTACATTTCAGACTAACAAGTCATAAAATGAAATAAGGTTTGAGATTGGCAAGGATTTGTTTCTAATTAAGCAACTGAGATGGAACGGAAACCTGCAGCCACTGCAGCCCTCCAGGACCGACATTGCCCACCCCTGCTCCATATTATTGAGTTCAGGCTGTTTCAGCCTCATCCATTGTTAACAGGTGCATAAAATCAAGCACATAACCATGCACTCTCCATTACATTGGCAGTTTAATGTCTTGTACTGAAGGGCTCAGTGACTTTAAACATGGCACTAGGATACCATATTTACCTTAAGTCAGTATGTGAAATTTGTGCTCTGTTAGATCTGCACACGACAACTGTAAGTGCTGTTAGTGGAAGCATCTTGGAGTAACAACAGCTCAGCCACAAAGTGGTAGACCAAAGGAACTCACAGAGCAAGACCACTGAGTGCAGAAACACATAGCACTTAAAAATCACATATCCTATAATGCATCACTCATAACAGAGTTCCAAACTGCCTCTACAAACAGCATCAGCACAAGAATTGTGCACCGGGACCTTCATGAAATAGGTTTCCATGAATGAGAAGCTGCACACAAGCCTAAGATTACTAAGCACAATGCCAAGCGTTGACTGGAGTGGTGTAAAGCACACCCCCTTGGGACTCTTGAATGTTCTCTGGAATGATGAATCATACCTGATAGTCTGATGGATGGATCAGTCTGTTTTTGGTGGATGCCTTCTGGAATTCATAGTGACTACTGTAAAGTTTGGTGGAGAAGAAATAATTAATTGTCTGGGGTTGTTTTTCAGGTTTGGGCGAGAGTAAAGGGTACGATTAATGTTACAGCATGCAAAGATGTTTTAGACAATTGTGCCCTTCCAACTTTGTGGCAACAGTTTGGTAAAGGCCATTTTCTGTTCCAGCGTGACTGTGTCCCAGTGCACAAAGCTAGGTCCAAAGAGACATGACTTGATGAGTTTGTTGTAGAGTGGTCTACACAAAGCCCTGACCTCAATTCATTTGAGGACCTCAAACCTTTGGGATGAAATGATTGTGAGGCACGTCTTCTCATCCAACATTAGTACTGGACCTCACAGATGCTCATTTGCCTGAATTAGCTCAAATTTACAAACAAACTCCAAAATCTTGTAGAAAGCCTTCCCAGAAGAGTGGAGACTGTTATAATAATCCACATTGATGCCCATCGGTGTGGAATGGGATGTCCAACAAACTAATGGATGTGATGGTCACATGCACATAGTCTTTTGGTCATATAGTGTAACTGTAAAGAAACGTTGGGTAACTTCTGATGTATTTCTGGATTTCATTACTAGACATTGCTATAAATGGTCATTTGCAGTGAGTTAAGCTCTATCAGAATAATGGTGATATTTAATTATAAACCAATCAATAACTCAATTTGATATTTGTTATTTTGGAGAAATTAGGTGCATAGGATAGGCAAGTTTTGTTGAGCTTAAAACTGTTCTAATGGTCATTAAATTCTAAACAATCAAATGAAAAAGTGTCAGCATGCCAGAAAGTTATTGTCTCTGCAAGAGGGTTATGCATTTGCTGCCCTTGTTTGCCTCTTCTACAACAAAATCATAAGAGTTATACGTCACTCGGTGATCTGTCAAATCAAATTCCAGTGCATTTTGGGTTTTATAAAACACGTTCACTTTTCACTTAATCTGTTTTAAAAGACCCCATCTATGCACTTGCCATCCACACTGTCCATTTTGGTAAAAGATATTGATAGAGATTCCTTGCATTCTGTTCATACTTATACCATATTTGCAGAAGCTACTTACTCTCAATACACAGATTTGCTACCTGAGGACAGCATCAGTTAGTTGGACTCATCCCTAGTGGCAGCCATGTATCCTGTTTGGTTAACCCTGTTGACTCTGTGAACTTTATTTTACATTCTTGTGGTCTCAAATAACGTCATTTTCAGCATTTGTGTGGTGCTGCCTATATGTGTTGTTCTGGCAGTCCCTCAGCATGCTGTTAGTGGAATTGGAGTTTACAATTTGCATACCTAGCTTCCATATCATTATGGTGTAATGAATACAGTGATATTCTGGGGTATAAAGGCCGTGACCTTTATCCAAGATTAAACATTCTGCTGGCTGTTTTCTGGATTTGTAATGTAATATAAATGTAATCAGTGGTCACAGTGGAGACAGAGCTGCCCCAGACATCAGTGCCAGTGTATAGGTGTAAAGTACCATTCTGTTATGACTAAAAGACTGATATGCTATGTTCTCATCAAAACATGATCTAAATGATTAAGGTAGAAATTCATCTCAAGTGCTAAAATTCCAGTGCTACATAAATGAAGCAGTTTTCATTTTGTCTGTACAGTACCGGGTCGATTTTTCAACTTGTCAATACACAATCAGTACAAACAGATTCAGTCAGTAATTTCAAGACATCTTACCAATAGATGAAGGGTTAGTTATTAATACTTGTCAATCATTGCTGTACAGTGTCCTCAAATGATTGCAATGAAATGAAGCATAAATATTCTTCATGTGAAGGGTACCATGAAGGTGATGTAGTGGCAAGGACAATGCCATGGTTCACGACAAGCAGTTGTTACAAGCTGTCATAAGTAGCAGCTGCTGTGCCCGATACTGAGATTGTTATACCTGGGACACCAGGAATTCCAGGAATCACACGTGTAGTCAAATGAAAGCATCAAGATCCGACACGAGATATATGGACCTCCTTTGCTTCTCACTTTAAAAAATGGGAGCCTTCAAATGAGATGTGGAGAGATAATTCAGGAGTTCTAGGACAGCCTCAGGAGTTCCTTGTGTCATTCCTGGTACTGAAATTGCTCTCAAAGTCTACCCCTTAAAAACCCTTTTCAGTACCCAGTTTCATGAGTGCGAAATCAGAGTGCAGGAAATGTACAAGTGGTCAACTGATGGGAAGAAGGGAGGCCAGTGTCAAAAGAAGAAGCAGAGGAGTCAGGGAGAGGAGATTAATTATGATGGGTTAGAGAGCCAGGCAATCTGTAGTTAGTCTCTGCTAAAACCCTTGCTTAGATAGACCCAGAAAAACATATTAGTTTGTTATTTTGATAATCTGTTTTGTGTATTATTTCTCCTATCTCATGTTTATGTTTAATAATTTTTGTAATAAATGTCCTTTCTTTTTATACTTTGACCTGCTTGACTTTTTCTTGGGTTCAGGATCTGTACAGAATGCCCTCTATATGCCTCATGGACAAACTGATACAAAATGTTTTCCCGTGTAATAGATCTACAAGTTTAGAATTTTTTATTCTATAAATAGTTTGATGTATTGTATTTATGTGAGCCATGTCATAATGAGAAGAGAAGAGTTTAAAAATTCAAGTGTTCTTGTATTTGAAACAGCTGTTCCATAATATGTTTTGTATACATTTTTATGAATGTGGATTTCTAAAACTGTATTGTTTGCCTGGGAAATTTAGTGCTGCAGTGGCAATCTCCAGGACGTTCGATTTGAAATCTTGGTCAAGTCAGTATCAGTGCAGTTTGCAAGTTCATTCCATGTCCACAAGGCTTTTCGCACTGGTTTTTCTTCCAGATCCAACAGACGTGTATTTCCCTGTGATTGTGTCTCATTAATCTTATTAGTGAGCGACAGGTAGATAGTTTATGTTTCTCAGTCCTACTAGGAACATTACTATCTGGATAGGCTCTGGCATGCTGTGAAAGAGCAATCTAAAATCCAATGAGCAAACAGAAAGTGGCTGGATAAACATTATTGTAAGAAAAAAATAAAGTAATATAAAAGGTATACTGTATATGTACTGTGCAGCTGTGTGCATTTAGAGCCCCAGAGCTGCAGCTATTTGATGGCAGGCTGTCAGATGTAAGCGCTGTGGACTCTTTGTGAACTAAAATGAAAGCACTATATGAACTATAAAACATGAGATTTAACTACATTCATGTTCTACAGGGTCATCTACCTGATGTGGCAATCATGAATGGATTATCTTAGACAAATACTGGAAATTATGATACAGTATATCCTAAGCTTACCATTACAACCCTGAATGTAAACGGAATTCCCGTAAGCTTTTACCAAATCTGGCTGCTTTCCAGGGGCTTACCACAAACTCAGCAAATACAGACTATTTTTATTTTTCCAGAGTTTTTAATCTTTGAGTGACATTTAGACATTGTGATAAACATGGCAGAGCTAATGATTGTCTACCAACCCCAATTACTAGGTTGCTGCTGCAAATGATCATTTTTACATTTCATTACTCCCCTTGGCCTTATAAAAGTTCAAGTTCAGCTGGGATGCCAGTGATTCCTGGATTATACAATGTCCTGCTTCTTTATGTGCCTGCACACCTCCCATGCACCAGGTGTCTGGAAATACGAAACTTTGATCCTGCCTGTTACTGTTACTGTAATAAGAGCACAAGTTAAGCTAGCATACTGTGAGCTTAGTTTTGGCAGAGGGCTTGGGGTGCGTTATTATTTCATTTTTTCTCCCTTCTGCATAATGTAAAGTCTAAGGTTATAATATGAAACCTGTTTTTTGATTTGCCTTTCAGGCTGCCATTTCTACCTATCTAGAGTTTTCTATATAAAAGCACTATTTATAGGGAGATTTCAGAAACAGTCCTGTGCAGATTACTCAACAAATCTAATGTTGCAGGGCAGCACGGTGGCGCAGTGGTAGCGCTGCTGCCCCGCTTCCCAAGTCCTCCCTGCGTGGAGTTTGCATGTTCTCCCTGTGTCTACGTGGGTTTCCTCCAGTTGCTCCGATTTCCTCCCACAGTTCAAAGACATGCAGGTTAGGTGCATTGGCGATCCTAAATTGCCCCTAGTGTGTGCTTGGTGTGTGCGTGCCCTACAGTGGGCTGGCGCCCTGCCTGGGGTTTGTTCCTGCCTTGCGCCCTGTGCTGGCTGGGATTGGCTCCAACAGACCCCCGTGACCCTGTGTTAAGATATAGGAGGTTGGATAATGGCTGGCTGGCTCTAATGTTGCAGGTTTCAGTAATTTTTTTCATTATCATAGGGACTTTATTTTTTTGTAATTCTAGTTTTATCACCATGTATTATCAGCTAATTCCACATTCATTAAACACGAGAGAATAATCATAAATCAATTTATAGTGCAATTAGTAAAATATGCATATAAAAACTAGGCCAACAAATTCACTTGTATCTTACACTAATGTTTATAATTTATTCCTTTTGTCAACTTGCCTTGGGATTTACTCCTTTCATCAGTCAGTCTTTATTACACTGACTGCCTTCAGTGATGGATTGCAACCTAAAGCTGTTTACTGAAGGAATAACAGCTTAGAGGCAGCCAGGTCATCATGAAGGATCCGTAACTTGTACTATCTGAAGTCATGCATTTACTTATAGTGTGGTGTGGCTCTGATATGCCATGTCCTCATCAGAAGAACAGATGTAAACTAAAGAGATGGCAGCGATGTGCCTCATACTGTATATCCCAAATACCACTCATACTTCCTTTCTGGGTGATATTCTGTATAAATATCCTTCATTTGATCTAAGAGTACCACTGTTGTAGGGATTTTTCTCTGTAAATCCTGACGGACACTTTCATTTAATCTGACAAGTGTCAGATTGCAAAAGAGTACATTAAAATAGGCAAGGTCAAAATACGGTGAGACAAGAGCTTGATAGTCAAGTTTAAGGGATAGCACCATAATCGAAGTCAAAAACAAAACAACAGAAATTTACTACTATATTTGATATAGTTTTTCTAGTATAAAGTCTTTCCTTTACATTGCTATGTAGGTTGAATTCTGTTTGTTGTACTCAGCCATCTTTGAAAGTACTGGGGAACACTCTATAACCTCCGGTCCTCAAAGAGAGGTGACACATGCACCTCTTTTGAAGCACAACAACCCAGGTCACCTCAGTGAGAGTGTGGCCAGCTTTTGCGTGCCTTAATGGTGTGTATGACTGTGTTTAGCACTCAGAGTGTATGACTTGTGAAGGACCCAAAGCCCAATTTATGTGATCGAGGTAGCCTGCACCACCAATTCTTTGGTCGCGTATTTCTTTCTTTTGTGGTTCTAAGTATTGCTTATTTGTCAGCATGCATGTCTCTGCTGTTCTTGGTTTTGCATTCTGTATCCTGTTTGAAATGCTGTTGATGCTGCATGTGTGGTGTAAATAGTTTCATGTCTTGAGGAACTTATAGTGTGTTAATTGTAGTTCTTCGTCAGCGCTTGCATTGTGTATTTCACAATTGATGTTGAGCAGATACTGATGCCGTTCTTCTTGTTCTACAGTGTGTGCCTTGGTGTAATGGCTCTGTGTTCAGACTAACTGTGGGATTTGTGGCAGTGAACCGCTGTTTCATTGTTTCTCATTCATTGCCAGTTAATTGACTCCCACTGTTGGCTTGACATTGAGCTGAGACTCCATATTGTATTGTTTTCTGTGGCATGTCAGTGAGTAGTTGACAGGCATCTGATTGGTCTGTAAAGTGTGCCTCACTGTCAGGAGATGTTGCCAGCGTTGTTTTCCTGTAAGTCACGGTGCAGGCATGCATGCCTGGTTTTTCTCCTGTCAGCCATTAGCATGTCACCATATCAAGAAGGACCCGAAGTCATTATGTGGCCGAGGCAGCCTGCATGTCCAGTTCATGGGTTGTGTTACATGTATCAATGCTTAAGCTGTCGATTAAGACCAAAGTCAAGGTCCAAGACCTGGGGGATTATAGTTTTTGCGTGACAGACAGATAACCCTTAGCATTTTATAGTCATAGATAACAGCCGTACATTGCACATACATCATCTGTTTAGCAACCACCTAGCACCACCTTGACCGGGTGGCATCCATAAAAGCAACTACACAAAATGAGGCTGCTCATAAAAAATAAACACACAAAATGGCAGAACTAATGAGGAAATAAATATGGTGATTAAAAGAGGGATTAAATGACATCACTTAAATATTAGGAAGAGTGCTATAAAATGATGGTAACCATCGACCTTAATAAAAGGTTAAGTTAAGATTGTGCTCGTCCAGTTTCTTTGTTCCTGTAATTCCAAAACATGGTGCATCACAAACATTATCCCTGCTTTTAAGAATCCCATACCAAATGGCTTATAACAGAGGTATGCCTGGTGCACTGCAAATGTTAGCACTGAGGTCTACGTTTGTTACTTAAATTTCAACCCATCTTAGATAGGTAATGCAGCTAGTGAAACAATAAATGGTTAAGCTGGGGACAAAATGATGTCCCTGAAAAAAATCAGAAAAATAACAAATAACAATAAAATAAAAGCAACATCATTTTTACAATCCCCTAATGATTCAACCAAAATTACACAGTGCACAGTACTGAAAAAGCAAATTCATTACCCTTCACCAGCAAAATGTCACGGTTGACTTTGGGTTGACTTTGTCCCTAAGCCATTTTTTTGCCTCCCATTGGTATTAGGGGCAAGATGGAGGTGTGCTTCCTATTTTTACTCAAGCATTACTCACGTTTACCTGGAAAAAGCCTTTTGTCATGTTCACTGTTGTATTTAGCATACAGTGCTTTTCCTTGCCTCTTAGATTTTTTCTTTCACCTTAGCCTTTAGATACCTTTTTTCTTTGGTTTACGTGCTATTTTTTGTTGTGAATGTGCATTTTTATTTTTTTGGGGGGGTTGCATACAGACTTTAATATAATATATTCTGATTTTCTTCCAGATTGCCTGAGTCTGCATCACTTGTCCTTCCACATATGTTGCTTAGTTTACAGGCCATGGAAGCTGATGTCTGGGGGTTGCACTGGGCAGGCGAAATCCTCTGATGACACTATCGGGCAGCTTAGTGCTGACTCACATAATGTATGTGTCTAAATAAAATAGTAATTGGCTCTTGCCTTTTCTGTTTTAGTTTGTTAAGCAGCAGGCTGATGCAAAGTTTAGCCGTGTTGTCTTATAGCTCCAGGAAATGGCATACTGTACATGGAGTCTGACTATTTTCCCCTTGTTTGGGTGGGTTGGGTGCTCTTGTTTTACACCTGTAATGTGTGTCATAAAAGTGTCTTGGTGCGAGTGAGTGACTCCAGGGCTGGGTCCAGCTTTCTGTGACCCTAAAACTGGATAGGGTATGTGTGAAAATGAATGGAAAGACTTGTGGATCCATTTCAAATAGAGGTGTGTTATGTAGAAGTGAACTTTCTGCCCAATTGCACTTCTAGAAAATTCCTTCTGTTTCCTCCCACTTTATGTGAGTATAGAAAAAATGCCATTTCATATTACTTTTTAACCCACTTAATCCAGACCATGGTCGTGGGGTTAGGTGGACTAAATTCTATCCCAGAAGGCATATGGTGCAAGGCAGAAAGAAAACCTGGACAGTACACTAGTCCAATGCAAGGCAAACACACACAATAACACAACATCTCCCACTTGTGGTCGATTTAGTGTCAGCAATTCACTTATCCTCTATGTCTTTGGGCAGTAGAAGGAAGCTGGGGTACCTGGAGGAATCCCACACAGACACAGGTAGAACATGCAAACTCCACACAGGGAGGACCTGCCACTGTTCCTCCATATAGAAGAATATGGATATGAAACACTTGGGCAGGCAAAATGTAGGTCTTTATCTGTCTGTTTTTAATTATTAACATTTCATAAACATTTATTTGAAAGTCTAATGCTGATAAAGGTGTGCTAATAACACTGTGGCAAGTCATTTCAGAGTACTTCAGAAATTAGCATTTTGTAGGAAAAATGCAAATGAATGAAAAAATCAATGAAATATATGAAAAGTGACGTCAGAGGTGCTGAAGTCATTAATCCTTTTAATATGTAATAGTGATTTAAATACACATTTTGTACAAAATAATTTAGTAATCTTACATACTAAAATGTAAATAGTTTACAATATGGATGAATATGTAGTCATTACTAAATGTATTGTATACTGGTTTGCAAAATCTCTACAGATGTGCTCTGACAATTTAGTTTCACGTATGATAAATTAAGTTTACTTTCAATAAATATAGCTTTATTCTCAATGGAGATGTGGACATTCTGAAAAAGCCTTGAAACTCCTAGTAAAGTCATCCTTATTCACAACCAGACTGTTTACTGAAGTAATTCAAATGGTTGTTGGGGTATTAGATACTATAGTAGACTAGATGGAATAAATGCATAAACAGCATAATTACTTGGGAGAGCACTCCTGGAATACTGTGCACAGTTCTGTTCTCGCTGTTATAAAACAGAGATAATGGCACAAGCAAAAGTTCAGGATGGGGTTACTAAACATATTCCAGGACCGCCGATATGAGAGGAATTTTTTTCTGGCATCAGTATTTACAATCTGAATGGAATAAATCAAGATTCTGCTAGATGAGAAAATATTTTACTGAATTGTTATATAATATTTTCTTATCCAAACATTGAAAAATAAATGGTGTGGTTGCTTAGAAGATTTATTATAAGTAGTACCTTGATGACTTTCCTATCTCTACTAAATATAATTTTTGGTGTCATAGATGAATTAGAATCCAAAAGGTATGTTGGACATAATGTTGGACATAATGGCTCCTCAAAACTTTTCTGATATGCTTGATTCAGTCAAAGCTTTGTGCCAATCATCCCACTCAGAATAAACATTTATCCAGGCATTCCTGGGCCAGCTATTATCAAGGTCTTTAGGTTGCGTCTAAATAAATGAATCTGAGAGACGGATCTTTTGTGCTGGTGTTTTAGTTGGAATCAATAACATTTCTATAAAAAGGGTGATTTTGCATTTCTTGTGACTTTTTTCCTTACACATCTAAATTATTAAAAGTTACCATTATTCAGTTCTATTCCAATGTAGTTCATTGATTTAAGCGCAGTGCCATTATTAGCCCAGCATATTATACAGTAATTATAAATAATAATTAAAAATGCAATGCATCATACACAGAATGCATAATGTAATATATACAGAGAAGCAACAAAAAGTATTCAGTATACAAAAACATACATAAATTATAGACAGAATAGTTTTCAAGTTCATATTGTAACTGTTGGTGGTGGGCCACATTTTGAAAAGGATCGAGTAGACAAATAACACTTTTGTTCAGATAAAAGACATCATTACAATTTAATTAAATTATTACAAATAATTAAAAAGCAATATATGGGAATATATATATATATATGTGTATATATATGTTGTCAGGGATGCCAGGGGCCATGACCCGGCCAGGACGTCATGAGGGACCGGATGTGGGTCTGTGCCCACCATGGATCACGTGGGGGTTGCCTTCCGCGTTGATTTGGGGGCCACGGGTACAGGGCATGGAAGCTCCACCCTGTAGGGGCCCGTGGTCACCGCCAGGAGGCACCCCAATGCCTTGGGGACCTGTTACCCCAGCACTTCCGCCACACCAGGAAGTGCTGGGGGGAAGATTTATGATGGCGCCCGGAGAGCAGCCGGGAGGACAGCCGGCACTTCTGCCACGCTGGGGCGTGACCAGAGGAGGAATGCCGGGAACACCTGGTGCTCATCCGGGAACCCTATAAAAGGGGCCATCTCCATTCATTCGAGTATATATAATGGGTTGGATAATGGATGGATGGCTATATATATATATATAAAAGTCAGTGTATGTGTGTGTGTGTATGTATATATTTATGTTCCAGCATCACTTCCCGAATGGCTGAAGTGATTTTCATGAAACTTGGTACAGATGTTTCTCAATGGTCGACTAAAAATACTGTAGGGTGAAATCAACCCTAACCCACCCCCTTCTGGTTAGGGTGGGGAGAAGGGTGATCTTGCGGTCTTGTATGCATGTTATCCACTCAGAACGAGCACCAGAGGGCAAATTGGAGGTGACTGCCAGCATTCTTTATGTTTGGGCACCACAGCACTCCTGTTGCTTTTGAAATTAAATATAGTTAGCTGGTTCCAGACATCAACTGGATGATAACATACATACAAGACCACAAGACAAGCACATTAGTGAGTCTTCATTGTTTGTTTATTTGTTTTTATTATCAAAGTTGTGTTTTTTTTTAATTATATTTTTCTCAAACAAATAAAAAAACACTTTATTTTCCTCCCTGGCAATGCTGTGTATTTCAGCTATATTATGAAAAACCTTAGCAGCAGCACCAGCAAAAGTATGCTGATCTAAAATAATGAGTTTTCTGCTTTGATTTTAATGCTGAGACAGATGGGACTTCTCTAACATCAGTAGGCAGATTGTTCAAGAGCATGAGTGCCCCACAGCTAAAGGCTCTCCCTTCTACTAGATTTGTTTATTCTTGGAATATTAAGGAGGCCTGAATCTTGAGATTACAAAGGAGTATAATAGTAACAATAATAGGTTTTATAAGGTAAAGGGAGATAAACCAGTTATGATTTTATATCTGAGAATCAGGATTTTAAACCTGGGACCAAGGAAGATGGCACGGTTGAAACATGTAAATAATAAAGTGTGAAATTTGAATAATAAAAGGCTTGGGCCAGATGATGCAGGCTGAGATGCTGATGACAGAGGGGCAATGTAAGGGCAAAACTACAGTATGTGTAGAAGGAATTAAATTTGATTTGAAGGATAAAAGCTAGTGTGTATAATAATAAAGCTAAACAGAATTATATGAAAGAAGGCTGTCAGCAAGATAAAAGCTGCCTGGTGCAGCTAACGAGAAAGAGAGGTGTATTTTTGTAGGTTGAAGGAGTGCGCACATTAATAAAGCACAATGCAAAATGCTTCAAAGAACTGTTCAGGTGAATGAAAATAAAAGAGTATGTGATGTGGTTCACATAGGGCATGAAGGTCTAAATACAAACACTGTATGAGGAGGGAGACTTATACACAGTAAGACAGTGCAGGAGAACTGTAGAACCGCACATAATACCAGTTACCTAGCAATATGATAGAAAAGCAGGTGCTTGGGAGACATTCATTCTGTTTATCCATCCATATTCTTCACCTGTATTGTCTAACCCAAGGTGATGGAAAACTGTAGTTGAACTCAGTATTAGTTTAAACATGTAATCTGTTGACCCTAGTTTGTGTTGAATGAGGGTACAAGTACCTTTGTGTGCTTGTAAAAATATGCTCATGTTTATTGATATGCAGTTATTTAGATATAAAGTACTCCGGTGGGCTGGTGCCCTGCCTGGGGTTTGTTTCCTGCCTTGCGCCCTGTGTTGATAGGATTTGTTCTAGCAGACCCCCGTGACCCTGTAGTTAGGATATAAAGGGTTGGATAATGGATGGATGGATAGATATAAGGTAGCTTAATTTTTAAGCAAAATTATTGCTTTTAATAACATCAAAATAAAATCAGTGCTAAAGAAACGCTCCACAGAAAAGTGTTTTTATATGTTACTTACCCCATGTACTTTGCAGTCATGGCAAAGAAAAAAAATAAACTCATGTTTTCATGCAAAATGAGAGAAAACAATTTATAATACAAGGGAACGTAATGGTGACCTAGGGCCTCATGCATAACGCCGTGCGTAGAATTCACACTATAACATGGCATACGGACAAAAGCGGAAATGTGCTTAAGCACAAAAAATTCCAGATGCGTAAATCTGTGTGAACGCCAACTTCCATGTTCTTCCCCTCCATAAATGTTCATCGTGAAAAGTAACGCACGTGCACGCGCACGCGCCTGCTGTCCCGTCCCAACACCTCCCAGAATTATGCCTCTTTGAATATGCAAATCATATAAATAGCCCTTAAGCTCAACGTTCTGTGAAAAGGCAATAGCAAAAGCACAGGGGGAAATAGAAGAAGTTCAGCGAATACCAAGTGGAGGCAAGGAAAAACATACTATTTGTTGGTTTAAAAAGTGATATAAACAACAAAAGGAAGTTGATCGAGTGACATAGAGTGTCAGAGAAACTCGAAAGCTCAAGTTCACAAAGTCGCACAGTGCCCGATATAAAAAAGAAGTTGTCAGGTATCAAAGTCGCCGTGAAAAGGCAAGTCGTAGCCCACTGTCTGAGTTTCATATGAAAGCTTATTAGGGTACAGAGAAAAGAAAATAGGCACACAGTGGGAAAAAAGCACGAAATGTCAACTTTAATCTCAAAATTTCCACTTAAATCACAAAGTTTATTTTGTCATTAAAGTAGAACATCATAAACTTCATCTTAAAATCATTTAATTTACTAGTTTCTCAAATCCCATCGTAACTAAAGTAGCATGTTAAATGCTTTGTTTTGTATTTGATCTTCTATGTGCTGTATGTGTGTGAATCACTACTTGCTTTTGGGCTTTCTTTTCCTCCGACAGGACACAGAATCCATTGCATTCGTAATATTACAACACTCTGAATAATTAAAATGCTGAGATGTATACTTGATATAATTTTCATGATGATAGGAGTTAAAGCATGTTATTAAACATGGGAACACAGTGGCGCAGTGATTGTGCGTGACCTTCGATGAAATACTTTATTGTAGCAGTACTGTCTCTTTCAAACGTACTAACCCCCAATTCCTGTCCTTACTTTTCTTTCTCCAAATACCCAATCGCCACACAATCAGCTCTGTAATAGACGTTAAGCCATCTGTAAGCTTAGAACGCCGATTCCTCAAAACTTTTAAGGAACATTGAAATATCTTCCTAGTACAAGTTTAATTATTGTATCCTTCCAGTGTCATGCCACTCGCAGCAAGCATAAAGCGTGAGGCAGGAACAATCCATGAACGCAGCGCCAGATCCTTGCTGTGCAATGACATTGTGTCTTTACATGTTTAATTATTAACAATACAGATTATTTAAATTAAGTTAAAGTTTTATCTGTTTTCACATTCTCCAGCAGCAGCATACCGATAAAGAACAATATTCCATGTCCAAGTAGTAAAAAGTAGTAAACATATTTTGCTGCATTTCATCTTAAAAATGATATCGTTATAATATGTAAATATGCGCTTTATAAAGTGGCTCAGGTTTTGCAATATTATAACTGTAGTGCAAGTTTTCAGTGAGGTGATTGTACTAATAAGAACAAACAGTTCTACAAGGAGCACTTGATGGACTGATTGAGTGCATTTATAGTTCTTGGGATGAAACTGTTTCTGAACCGCGAGGTCGGTAATAATAATAATAATAGTAATAATAATACTGTACATTTTATTTATATAACGCCTTTCCCATGCTCAAGGCACTAACAGAATATAAGAAAGAACGGCAGGGTATACAGTATATAGCATTGTACAAACCAAATAAATAGCTCAAATAGGCAACGTGGCTGAGGCAGCATATGCTTGATGCTGTATACCGGTTATTCTCTTTCCAATCAGCTGCTCCGAGTGGTGCAGTGAGAGTAATATGGAAAAAGGTGATCCGCTTTGGCAACCCCTAATGGGAGCAGCTGAAAGAAGAAAAAGAAGATGCAGTGAAAGTAACAACGCTAAAGCTGCTATGGTATTTGGAATAGTTTGGCCATTCCGTGGACCACTATATTGTTACAGGTTAATTACAATCAGATGCATTAAACTAATAAACTACAGTATATGCGGTTAATTTCAGTGTATTTATAAAGCCGTGTCAGTGATGTGGATCTAAAAAAGAAAGGGAAACCACACTGGAACAGTAGCACTACTTTGATGCTGGGTGCTGCCAGTCTGCAAAACCGAGTGCAGAACTTGCATACACCAGGGTATGAGCTACCATGGAAATGTGCGCCAAGTTTAGGTTTTATACATCGCGATTTGAACGTGGAAACAGGCTTACGCAACATTTTTGTGCATATGCACCGTTTATACATGAGGCCCCTGGTCTGTCTGCTGGCAAAAGATGTAAAAAGTGTCCATGATAAAAATGAAAAACATTCTGTCTGTAACCATGTCGCATAATACATATGTCTGTTATCCAGTTATCCAGTTGTATGCTCAAAACATGCAAAATACGTGCATTTTTTACTAAAACGTTGATACTTCAAGGAAAATTAACACAAAATGTAAACAGGCAAGGCAAATTCCTATAATTCTCTGTTTTTGAATTAAAGACCTGCATTTCCTCATTCATTGGCCAAGAGTCCTGCTTTCTCTCGTTCTGCATTAAAACATGAGATTAAAATTTACCGACAAATTTACAGTACAAATTTACGGAAAAATTTACATTACAAGTTACATGAAGTAAGTAACATATAAAAAATATAAATTTTGGGCGGTGTATCCCTTTAACACTATAGTTAATGTTGTGGAACTGTATTCCATAGTTTATTTTCCAAAAGGGTCTTTAGCCACAGGACCCTGTGATGTTATTTAGGGGCCTGTGGCTAAAGCCAATAGTCACGAAGGTATAGAAAGTTAAAGATGAAAGTGATGTTGATGTTCAGTACTCTTGAATGCCATTCATTTTTTATTAGGTTCCATTGCCTGTTCTGTTGTAAAATGTGTGTACACAATTAATTTTTATTATTAGATTTCATTGTAACATTTGCTGATTTTTACTGCACGTCAACAAGTTCCAGTCAGTTTTGTTTCTAATAGAAGGCAAACCTTCCAAACCCGCATCACTTCCACCTTTAGCCACAGGCTTCTGAATGATGTCACAGGGTCCTGTGGCTAAAGGAGTACTTTAAAAATACATGCAAAGGCCATACCATTCAAGAGATAATTGATTGGTATTAAGGGGCTAAAAGTGTGCTAAGATAGCATTCCCTACACCATTTCACCACCACCACCACAAGCCTGTATTATTAACTCAAGGCAGGTTGGGTATTTGGAGTCATGCTGCGTGGGCCAAACTCTGATTCTACCATCTGTATACTTCGGCAGCACTTGAGATTCATCAGACCAGGCTACATTTTTCTAGCCTTCAGCAGTCCGATTTTGGTGAGCATCTGTCCACTACAGCCTCATGTTTTTGTTCTTGGCTGACAGGAGTGGAACCTGATGCCTCAAAGTTTGATGTGTTGTGCATTTTCTAAGTTAACTTGACCTTTTTTTAAGGTTGAACCAATCTGGTGATTCTCCTCTGACCTTTCTCCTCAGCAAGGTGTTTCCATTTGCAGAACTCCCACATACCGGTTGTTTTTTGTTTATAGAGATTGTAGTGTGTGAAAATCACAGAAGATCAGCAGTTACAGAAATAATCAAAGCAGCCCGTCTGGTACCAACAATCATGCCTTGGTCGAAATCACTGAGATCACATTTTGGCCCATTGTGGTGTTCTATGTGAATATTAACTGAAGATCTTGACCTGTATCTGCATGATTTTATGCATTGCAATGTTGCCACATGTTTGGTTGATTAGATAATTGCATGAATAAACAGGTATAAAGGTGTTCTTAATAATTTGTTTGGTGAGTGTATATTGATAGTGTAGTGATGTCACCAGAAAAATCTAAATATTCACAATTGATTAGTTAAGGATGTGGTTGCAGCAACCTATATAGTTTTTGAAAAAATACGAGATTAGTTTTGATTATTAAAATGCTAAAAACAAAAACTCCTAAATAAAGAAGATGCTACAGACATTGGAGCGACAAGAGTGGGAGGTATTCTCTGTAAAAAAGGAAATGAAAATTAAAATTTTAAAATGAAAATGCAATCTCTTTTTTGCAATTTCATTTTCAAAGTTTGTGTGGAAGAAAGCTGCAAAAATGACAAGTAAAATGCAAATAAACACTGGTGCCACCTGCTGCTCATTAAATTTTCATTTTTCACTTTGCATTTACATTTTCAAGTTCTCAACATACAAATAGTGCGGGTTGATTTCCCACAATTCTTTGTTCTTTGTCCTTCGTTTGGCTACATCGATCGATAGAACACTTATCATGTCAACTGTGTTTCATTCACGTAATTTTGGTCTTTTCACCTCTGTACTGTGAGCTATACAGCAAAACTGTCTCACAAAATCCAAAAACTTCACATAATTGATTGTAGTTCTGAAGTAATTAATGTGCTATTTAATAACACTATTTAACATGACAAAAATTACCCTTTATTACATCATAGCTTATGTTTATTTATACTGAAGTGAAAACAGGATTCTTTGTATTTTTGTTTTTTGTGATATTTTGTGACACAGACACAGTCAAAGTGAAAGGTATTGTGTCAATCGAAGTGGCTACAGTTACGATTGACAAAGAATTGTGGGAAATTGAGGTGCAAAGCCCTGCCCATTGACTCACACTATTTGCATGCTGAGAACATGAAAATGAAAATGCAAAGTATAAAATGAAGATTCAATGTGCAGCAGGTGCCGCCAGTGCTTATTTCCATTTTACTTTTCATTTTTGCAGCTTCATTGCTCTTCAGGCTGAAAGTGAAATTGCAAATGCAGCTACCTCATTTTACTTGTAATTTTTGCAACATTCTTACATGTAGATTTTAAAAATAAATTTGCAAGTGTTGTTATTTCATTTTACTTTCACTTTTTTGTAGCATTCTTGCGCGCTGAAATTAAAAATTAATTTGCAAAAGAGAGATTGCATATTTATTTTATAATTTTAATTTTCATTTCCTTTTTAACAGAAAATACCTCCCATAATAATGGTATATAAGTGACAAAGAATAGGGCTTGCAGCACTTCATTAGTCAAGGTTTTACTGATTAATTTTAGTATTTCTCTTAAAGAATCTATTCAGGAGCCTATAAACCTGTAGTCTGAGAATTTCCATTTTATGGCTTTGTATAGTAAGTCAGACATTAGATGTTTTTAGATGATTATCATTCTGACTTGCGCTGATGCCCACTTTAACTCATAGTAAATGTTACTGTGTGAACTATTTATTGTTCTAAACATCTGTTTGCATTATGTGGTTTTATAGTTAAGTGCTGACAGCAAAAAAACGTAATTCATTCTAGCAAAGTTTTGTCAGATTTCCCAATTCAAGTGAAACACATGCTGCTGAAGGTGTCTGTTTTTAGTCATGGCTTTTCCTAGAAAGCTACAGTATATTGTATGTTAGATGTTCATATCTTCCTGTGCTTTTTTCACTCCTGTAGAAATGCAAAGGATCATTTCAAAGATTAAAGCAAAGCTCTTCCTTAATCTCATGTTTTTCAAATTTTGGGAAGTTGATACTTGCAGGGGATATGTTATCAAATAATGTAACCTGTGCCACCATCCTACAGCTTTCAGCTTCACATGAGTAGTCAAACCTGTAGGTTTGAGAATACTTTATACATGGTAAGCTAATAATGTCCTTTTTTAAAAGAACCCTGGATTTTTGAAAAAGTCATGCTGTGCCCATAGTATTAGCAACAGGAGTGATGCAACATTTTAAGCTCTTAGAATACTGTTTACATAGGAATTCTTCTGCACTGAAGCCTAATAGCAAATAAGATTTCCTTGGGTATTACATTTATAAATAATGAAACATTTAATCTTGTCGGATAATCTGACACATAAACCCGGCCTTGAAATGTTTCCAGAGTCAAAATAAAGTGTTTTTGTAAATGCTAAGTCCATGCTTATAAGTTAAAGAAAACACACAATGTCTTCTTTTGCCTTTTAGTGACTCTGATATTATGGCTTCTGGACCTTCTGAAGTCGACCCACACCAGGCACAGCCAGATACCTCAGAGGAGTGCCCAGGTAGGCATCCAGAGAGCTCTATGTTTTCAGCATTTAGGTGAACAAAACTTTACCTTAAGTATGTTTAGGCACTTCTATTCAGGTTGTATATACACTGAATGCAGTTAACAAGAATGGAAATGGAGGCAAGGTGTTTTTTTTCCATCATGTATACTATGTTCTATGAGAGATCCCTAAGGCAGTATATTTCTATTATGCAATGCTTTCTTATGTAAAGTATATTGAATTGGTGATAATTGTATTCAAGGGTTTATGTTTCTGAAGCAAAGGTAGAATATACAAAGAGTATTGGTAGCCAGAATCAGTTATTTACGATACTGTCAATGGTTTATCTTTATTTTATGCTATGTTACCCATAAAAAGCACTCCTGTATCGTTCTTTATCAGAGGATTTTAAACGTGACATATGATGAAACAATAAAATGCATACAATTCAGCTTTATGGCAGAACGTGCGATATGTATAGTGGAGTCAGCACTGGTCAGAGCCTGATATGATGCTTTAGAAGTGCTGGTGAACATGATTTTTCCTTTCTCAAAATGTTTTATAGTAACAAGACAGAATTTCAGCTTTGAGTTTTTGGTGGTTTTATTCATTTTATAGATCTCTGTACTTCTCTGATATGACACCTGTCTGTCTGTCTGATTGTGCCTGTCTGTTCACTTCTATGCATGTTTGTGTCTCTATGGCATACTTAACTCTTAAATGGATTAACTGATCACAATTAAACTTGCCACTTTTATTACAAAAATCCTGTAATGACAGAAATCCTATTGATGCTGAACCAATTCGGTTTATGGGAAATGACAGTTTACTATAAAATGTCTGCCTTTTATTCACTCTAAAGATTGACTTTTGAAGATTTTAACAAATAAATTTATTGAAAATTAACATGGCCGTAAGTTTAATTTGAAGCATTTTGCGATGTTTCTGAACATCTATCCGTGATTCTTGGAGTATATTTTTCAGAGAGTTGTTTCAAATACATTTTTGGGGATACAAAATTTCTGCAGAATTTGTTTGAAATGTTTTCAGAAATGTATTTTTAGCAATGGAAGAAATCATCAAGTAACCATCAAGAAGACCTGACATGTCAGCTTAGTGGCACTCAGTAAGCATTTATGTCTTGTCTCCTAAAGTGAACCCTAATGTTAATTTTGTTGTTTGTAAAGTTGGACTAGATATATCACAAGAACCGATACTTCAGTACCAAATTGATACCAAAATGCCCTAAACATAACGGTGCTAACTTTTTTACAGTGTAGGCAGTAACCTGTGACAGTCAGTACCACACTGATGAGTGAGTGCAGGTAGACAAATTACTCTGGAAGACTCAGTTATATGAGATAAAAACTTGCATAAAAACTACACATGAAAATGATAAGATGGCTCACAGTGCTACAGCACCACATTAACACATCTTGAAAAGAAAAACAAAGGAAGTCATGTCTGGAAATGCTTTGCGTTTGAGGGAGGGGAATTTCAACACATGATGGCCGGAATTATGCTTATCATTTTAACAAAAAAGGCAAAACATACACATAGCCTTTTGTTAAAGCTACTTTTCTCCCATTATTGAGTTAGTCAGAAATACATTAGTTTGAGAGCACAATGACCAATTAGATATGAGTTGAAATGTTGTGTTAATTTTGTTGAATGTAAGATATTTTTTTTTTTACACCGTGCCTTACACAGTTTGCATTCATACTGTGATTGAACATCTACAAATGTTTGTCCAAGCATCTGTCCATTTTCTAAATGGCATATAAGGATCAGGGTCAGAGCAGGTGGAGAAAACCTCACATGCATCCACAATTATGTGTATATGACTGTAGATTATGTGAGGAAAATGAACACTTGCAAAGCTAACAACGGATCTAGCAAAAAAATAAAATTGAGACAAATTACATGCGAAATGTCTTTTTGACTTGTGTACTCCAGTGATGAAATGAGCTACTCCTCCTGTTAATAGGAAAATTAACCTCATTTAGTTTTCCAGTGCTTCGAAGCACAAAATGCATGTATTGTGTTAATGGAAATGCATCACAGAGACACACAGTTATAGCAGTGGACAAAACACTATACTGAATACAAGTGTACAAACATTAAATTTGAGTCAGTCATTTTTTTTTTGAAGGCAAACTAATCTTCATGAGTGTAACCCCTAACGTGACAAACAAAGTGAAAACACATATGCTGTATTTGGTATGTTGGCAAATGTAAAGTAATTTAAGTACAATTAATCTTGTAATTCTGGATTTGTACACAGGCTGGGTGATAACAAAGTCCGATTTCTCATAATTACTTTGAAAGTAACACAATAAAGGCTACTTTCTAAGAGTTATTCTATAATGGATTAATATAAAACCGACAAGTCTGATTTCACACAGGAAGCTTTAAAGTTTGGACATGTAAAAAAAGAGGGGGAGATTTGGAAAATTGAAGCACCAAGAGATAGTGACATTTGAAATTGAAATCAATTTGGCACATCCATAAAATTTTACTCTTTAGTAAGTTTTTTTTACCAAGTAATGATGCAGTATTTTTCAGTTACAGGAGAGAAACATTCATTAGAACATTAGAACAATCTAGACAAGAACAGGCTATTCAGCCCAATGAAGCTCACCAGTTCTGTCCACTTGATTCTTCTAAAAATCTATTACATTTAGTTTTAGAAGTTCCTAAAGTTCTACTATCTACCACACTAGCTTATTCCAAACGTCTATGGTTCTCTGTGTAAAGAAAAACTTCCTAATGTTTTTTATAAAATTTTCCCATAACTGTGCCCCTGTGTTCTTGATGAAGTCATGTTAAAACAACATTCTCGATCCATTATACTAATTCCCTTCATAATTTTAAACACTTCAATCATGTCACCTCTTAATTTTCTTTTGCTTAAACTGTATAGGCTCAGCTCTTTTAATCTTTCCTCATAATTCTACCCCTATAGCCCTGGAATCAGCCTAGTCGCTCTTCTGTGGACCTTTTCTAGCGCTGCTATGTCCTTTTTGTAGCCTGGAAATCAAAACTGCACACAGTACTCCAGATGAGACCTCACCAGTACATTATAAAGCTAGAGCATGACCTCCTTGGACTTGTACTCGACACATTGTGCCATATTTTCATTTACATTTATTTGCTCAGCAGACACTTTTTTGCAAAGCAACAAACAAAACAGGTAAACAATGGATGAACATTTGTTTGTTCAGCAAGTATAATAGGACAGATAACATTGATTGCTACAAGTGAAGATATATAACTCATACATTTAGAATCATAGATTACAATCAATAAAGCAAATAAACTTAACCAAATAACCAAGACTATAAAGTATCACTGTGCAAAGTTTTTTTTAAGGGAATGAGCAGTATGGGTGAAGGTGGGCAGCCCGTTCCACCAACATGGAACCACACAGGAAAAGAGTCAGGAATGAGGCTTGATGCATTGTAGAGGTGACATCACCAGATGCTGTCCCTTGGCAGACCTGAGGGGGAGAAGAAGCATAGCACCTCACTAGTGTCTTCATATACTCAGGTGGTGACCCACTGGCTGGTCTGTAGACAAGCATCAGGGATTTGAATTTAATGGATGCTGCTACAGGGGGCCGATGTAGAGACTTGATGAGAGGAGTGACATGTGTCCGTCTCAGCTGGTTAAATACAAAACAAACAGCTGCATTCTGTATCATCTTCAGTCTAGCATTTTGTTAGCCTTCTTAATGGCTTCTGAACACTGTCTAGAAGTTGATAATGTAGAGTCTATTACAACTCCTATATCCTTCTCATAAGGTGAACTTTTGAGTTTCAGACTTCACATTCATAGAATAAAACTGGAATGTGTGCATGGGAAGATATGTCAGGCAGTCCAAGATGATGCCATTCTTTATAAGCCCTATGCTGAACAAGAGAATTTAACTTCCCCTCAAGTTAGTGTTATACTTGAATTAATTCCCATGTCTATCACAAATTACATTCCAGTCTTGCATTTTTGGATATTTGTGAATGCCAATACTAGTTTGCTTAAATGATAGCTTGGCAATTACTTGATTCATATGCCACTGTTTTAAGCTGTTGTTACTCTTAATATTTATATATTTGATATTTTATTTCAGAAAACGATACAATGTTGTTAACGTGAATAATGGAGGTTCTTTTGATGAAAAAGCTGGTGAATGAGATTTCTTCTTTTGTCATGTTATTGAATAGGTTACAAGTATTGTAAAATTCCACTGGTATTGGTATCTGATACAAATATTGTGGTATTGTGACACCCCAAATTTGAACTGTGTAATATAAATGTGCTAACAACATCAGTGATCAGAGTAATGAAAAAGCAGTGTGATTGCATAATGATCGTAGCATTTCTGCAAATTGACAGACAAATAGAAGTAATCAATAGCCTTATAAAACTGGAGTGTTATTTGTACATCTGATGGTAGATAGTTTTCACTGATAAATTTTATTAATTTAATTTTGCATAGCTTGTCAACTCACTGGTGTAACACTGCATCCAGAGATAGAGCACCGTCTTGGAGGATGATAAAATAAGTTGCTTAGAAGCTGAATATTTCCTGATTAAACCCCAGCTCAGCTGCTGCTGACTCATTATGTGACCTGCTTTTATTCCATCCTTCACATGAACATACAGTACTACAACCTTGTTACATCTGCTGTACTGCTGTGTACGCTACCACTTGGCAAAGTGTTCAAGAAACCTCTCTATATGAAAAAATTATGTACTTTAAATATTTTTTATCGTTCTGAATGTCAAAAGAGCAGCACTACACATGTCTGTCTTTATTTAGATGCTACATTTTTCAGAGAAGGGAATGTTTTTGTAAGAGTGAGCAGTTCGCATGTCTCCTTTAAGCAGGTCATTTTAGAGCATGTCTGCAGGTGGATTAGCCTCCATGCTTACCAGTAGCTGCCACTGACCTGGAGATAATCTCTTTCATAGGATTAGGGAAATAAAGTTTTGTAGATGGGGAGAGTATTATAAAATAAATGCTTTGAAAATAGTGTTGAAGTTAACATTGATGACGAGACCTGTCTGCATTTTGAATTAGGGAAGAATCAGCTACAGCTTAACATACAAAAATAGTTACTGAGAGCCTCTTATATAAAGTAACCTTAACCACAAGAAGGCGTTTTCAAGAAAAGGATATAGGAGTTATTGGAAACATCCATGAGCCCAAAAAGAATCCTGGTACGGACATAGGGACCTGAATAAAGTATAGAGCCAGATGATCTGCACCGTATCCTTAAACGTAGAATTTGAACTGATCTTGGGCAATAGCAGAACTGGCAGGGATTTAGTGTGTCCAGTGATTTTGTGAGATGATAAGAGAGTTTATTTAAAATTACCAGTATAGCAAGGCAAGTGACCACTGAGAGGTCCTTTATGTTTACTGATACATCCCATTGTCTTCTCCCACTGTTTAGCCATGTTTAATGTTCTGTTTTATTATCAAGAAACAAATTATTTTGATAAATAGTTCCTTCAGGCATTTTTGGTTTAGACATGGGTGGTACACAGAGGTTTTCTTATTACTATAAATGCATGGAAGTTCATTGCTAGGTTGCCAAAGAGCTTGGCAAGGTGAGAGAGAACCACAGTGGCAGCAGCACATATTCCACACTATTACAGGAACACAGTTCTGCTGGTGGCAGTATACACCTTATGTGAGCTGGATTTCCCTGGCAGGACCATAGACAAAGGTACTAGCATGAGTACTGGAAAGAGATGGCTTGAGTGGACGAATCCAGAGCTAACCCAGGAGACCTACAGTTCATGCAGCTCAGCAATTAGTGGGTTTATTCTGACTACATTTCACATTTTTGTCATAAAGTATTTGTAATGATGAATTATATTCATAAATAACAATTGTAAAAGAAGATGATTACATGTGTTAGTGGAGCACATAAAATGCATGGTTTAGATTCTTGCTGCTGATTTTGAACTAGCTACAGCCAATTTGTCTTTCTTAGGTAGTCTTGTTATGAGTTAATTAGAAAAATCTAGACTGCTAAAAAAAAGTATGTACTACTTTTCCTGCATCTTGACATGTTATAAGTGGTCAAACTCTTGGAATGGCAACTGGTAATATGGTTAATATGTAACCTGAACTTTGTTCCCAAGAACGCAATAACACCTAAATTCATTACTTGTGGCTTGATTTATAAACTCAGTCTATCAAGTTTATTTCTGAGACCCTCACTTTTTGATTCCTGCAACTAACAAAAATTATTTTTTTTCCTTATTTAATTCAAGGAAATTAATACTCATCCATTCTGTAATGCTAGTAAGACACTGAGGATTCAGAGACTTATGGTCATAGAGCACTCCAGACAGGTAAAGCTGTGTGTCGTATGCATAACTGTTGAGGTTCCCTGTATGTTTTAAAAATAATCTTCCCTAATGGGAAGATGTAGAGTGGGAATAACAGCAGGCCCAGAATAGATTCCTATGACACAATTTATGTACTTTTGTGAGTCTATTACATACTGTACAAAATCCACAACTTATGAAGAATTTTCTTTCTGTTATGTAACGTTGAAACAAGTTCAAGACACTACCAGAGAGACTGAGGTGGTCAACACGAATACTGCGTTGTATGGTATCAAATGCTGAGCTCAAATCGGTGTGATCCTTCCCCCGACCGGTCTGTCATTGTTCCGACCTCACTTGTAGGGTACGCCGTGTATTGGCACCCGCTACTTATTAAACGCGGGCCCGGATCACACCGCGTCCCTCTATTATGTACGATACGGGTCTCACTTACCTGTATCGCCACATTATTCATTACGGGAGGCTCCCCACTAAATCACCGCATTTAGGCCCTCACCTTCTCAAACGGCTCTCTGGCTGCAGCTCCCAACTCCTTAATAATATTTTCAATTGTCTTCAGGACCTGCAAGAAACTATTAAGGGGCTTGACTAACCGTTCGAGTTCCTGTAAGTCAATATTGTTTACTTTGGCCGGCAGGAGACTTACTTCTTTGCTCGTCTTACCTGCCGACCGGGAGCCAATGAGCACGTCCACTTCTGGCACGTGCTCTGGAGTGTCTCGCGGAGGCTTTTGGAACTTGGAGTTCTCTGAGGATCGGGTTGCCTCCTTCGGCGAACTGCGGTCTGTCTTTATTAATACTTTTTTGACATCCCGATCAGCCATTTCCCGACCCTCCTTACCTTCTCGCGGAGTGAGCGGTGCCTCGCTCACCTCCCCCTTCCCCTTCGGAATGTCCAAGTCCGTTCCTTTGGGCTTGAAGGCGCAAACAGCGGGACACGGACTTCCTCCTTCCCAGCAAGCAGCGGGTGTGCTGTCGTGTCCCTCTTCGGCTACCGTCATGCGGAAGACATCTAATCGGTTCTCTGGCTTTGACAGGAGCAGGCCGTCATCTTGGGGGCAGTCTCCTTTTTCCCTCGGAGCCTCCAGGTGATCATCTCCGAGGTACATGCAAGGAACAAAGTGAGTAATAATAAATGGATTTTTATTAACGTTCCCGGCACGTACCTCAGAGCAATCGGTGGGTCCTGGAGTTTTCTCCGGACTTCTAAGGCCGCTCCTTGACTCCTCCCGAGCATCGGCCATTGCACCTAAGGCTCTCCCGCTGGCGTTGTCGCTCTGTTTGCCCTTCCTCTTCCCCATTTTGGACTCGGATTTTTTGGGTTTCAGCGATGTTGTGGTGATTCCTGACGCCGTTGTCTGATCAGGGTTCACTGCCCACAGAAATTTTTGATGCAGATCCTCTGCAATAGACGCTGGAGTATCCTGCCGACTACGCCACTGTGGTAGATAGGGGGCGCTCTCGCTCCCTTGAACCCCTGTCCACGACTCCAGACACCAGATAAAAGTCCAAATGTTGACTTTATTAAATCGCCACAGCGCACAAAGCACGCTGTCCACCACTATTCTCATATAATAACAATAACTACAATAATAAACACATAAACCAATCCTCCAGCTCCCAGACACGTTGCCACCCTTCCACCCAGCTCAGCTCACCGTCTGGGAGCTCCCACAGTCCTTTTATATCTCCTGACCCGGAAGTGTTCCTAATCCCCAGTCCATGTGACTCTCAATCAATTCCGGGTCAGGTATAAGTTCTTTTCTTCACCCCGGAAGCCTGTCGCTCTTCCCTTGACGAACCTTCAGGTCATAGGGAACAAATAAGTCTTTGGTCCTCCCTGCAGCTCCCTCTTGTGGCCTCAAGTAAGTATCTATTGTGACAGATATCCGGCATCTTATCCCGGCTAGGATGCTCCTGAAGTGGAAGGATGGGGGTAGGCAGCTTTTTCAGGACACTGCTTCCCCCAAAACGCTAGATGGTAGCTCCTCTGGAGTGTAGCGGTGCCCCGGATTCCTGCAGGGCATCCTGGGACTTGGAGTCTGGTTTCTCAGCCCTGTTGGGTGCCGCCAGGGGAATCTATGAAAGGAACTGTGGAGTCATGCTTCCCTTGCAGCCCGGAAGTGCTTGGAAGTCATGAGGACGGAAGCCCCACAGTACTTCCGGACTGATTAAAGACTTTGGGATTTTCCATGTGACACGGAACTGCTGGCAAGTCACGTGGGAGGAAAAGCAAGAGCACTTCCGTGTCAAAATGTATATATAGAGGACTAGTGAAGACCCAGCAAGCAAGCCGGTGTTGGGAGGTAGTGGACAGAGCTGTCTGGGAGGAGTCGAGGAGAGATTTGTGTTTATTTATTGTACTTAGTTATTGTTCTTATTGTGGCCGTGCTGTTTTGGAAGCAATAGTCTTCTTCTTCTTCTTTCGGCTGCTCCCATTAGGGATTGCCACAGCGGACCATCTTCTTCCATAACTTTCTGTCCTCTGCATCTTGTTTTGTTACACCCATCACCTGCATGTCCTCTCTCACCTCTCACCACATCCATAAGCCTTCGCTTAGGCCTTTCTCTTTTCCTTTTTCCTGGCAGCTCTATCCTTAGCATCTTTCTCCCAATATACCGAGCATCTCTCCTCTGCACATGTCCAAACCAACACAATCTCGCCTCTCTGACTTTGTCTCCCAACCGTCCAACTTGAGCTGACCCTCTAATTTACTCATTTCTAATCCTATCCATCCTCATCACACCCAATGCAAATCTTAGCATCTTTAACTCTGCCACCTCCTGCTCTGTCTCCTGCTTTCTGGTCAGTGCCACAGTCTCCAACCCATATAACATAGCTGTCTCATTACCGTCCTGTAGACCTTCCCTTTCACTCTTGCTGATACCTGTCTGTCACAAATTACTCCTGACACTCTTCTCCACCCACTCCACCCAGCCTGCACTCTCTTCTTCACCTCTCTTCCACAATCCCCATTACTCTGTACTGTTGATCCCAAGTATTTAAACTCATCCACCTTCGCCAACTCTACTCCCTGCATCCTCACCATTACACTGACCTCCCTCTCATTCACACACATGTATTCTGTTTTGTTCCTACTGACCTTCATTCCTCTCCTCTCTAGAGCATATCTCCACCTCTCCAGGGTCTCCTCGACCTGCTTCCTACTATCGCTACAGATCACAATGTCATCAGCAAACATCATAGTCCACGGGGACTCCTGTCTAATCTCTTCTGTCAACCTGTCCATCACCATTGCAAGTAAGAAAGGGCTCAGAGCTGATCCCTGATATAATCCCACCTCCACCTTGAATATATCTGTCACTCCTACCGCAGACCTCACCACTGTCACACTTCCCTTGTACATATCCTGTACAACTCTTACGTACTTCTCTGCCACTCCCGACTTCCTCATACAATACCACAGCTCCTATCGAGGCACCCTGTCATATGCTTTCTCCAGGTCCACAAAGATGCAATGCAACTCCTTCTGGCCTTCTCTAAATTTCTCCATCAACATCCTCAGAGCAAACATTACATCTGTGGTGCTCTTTCTTGGCATGAAACCATACTGCTGCTCACTAAAAAGTCTTCTGAGTGCTTTTAACCTGTGTCCTGCGTCTGTCTGTTGGGGAAAAAGGTGGACAACAGTGCCACCAAGTGTCCACCTACTTACACTCTCTTCTGGCAGATACAAGGGTTTAGCACAGTTCTTTTTTGAAAAAAGTGGAAAAATGCCAGTGTTTAATGAACAGTTAAATATGTCTAGAACACTGTCAATCAGTATGTCAGAAACTTTGAAAAAGCATGTTGTGACTGGTCAATGACACAAGTATATGGTTTTAGCTGAGTAATTATTCTATGAAGTTCCATTTATTTAGTAAAGGAGTTTCATTCACTGTATTGAACATGCTCAGGTTCACCAAGGTTTGTTTCTGTGGGTTTGTATCGTATGACATTTATTTTTGAAAGTGGCTTTAATAGACAATCAGTATTTGAAACAGTACTTTCTTATTTGCTGCATTGTCAATTATAAGCTTAGAACAGTCGAACTGTCTCTCAAGTCAAACATTTTTTAATCAAAAAATCAATGTAGAGTTGTTAAGGAACACTGGCCTCTAAATCTAACATCTTTAATAAAGGTTAACTAATACTGTAAATAAATAAAGTATTGCAAAGCTGCCCCTTAAACAACTAAATCCAAGACTGAACACTCCAAAACATGGTGATCCGCACAGATATATATCACACAACAAAAAAAAAAGTAAATGAAACAAACACATGGCATAAGAGTTAGATATCTCCATAGAGCAGCACCATCTTAAAAACCCTCTTGGTGGCAAATGAAAACAGTGCAAACACATTTTTGTTTTATAGTTACAAGTTTAGAATAAAGTGTGAGTGTTCTAAACTGACAAAAATGTCCCTGTCATTCCCTACTGTTGATCCAAGTCATTCCACAGAAATACCCCAAAAACTGTATATTTTCCTAAATTTGTATTTGCTGACACCCATGGAGAAGTGGGATTTGTAGGGAGACTGTTTGTAGGCAAATGCTTCTTTGTGCTACTAATTCCTGTGAGGCTGACATTCGCAGTCACAGTCTGCCAGATGCTGGCAGCGGTCCAGTCAGCCTGCAACCCAGTTGTACAGGAGACAATGTGACAGTCTGGGCTGCCAAGAGAAGGTACAATAATTGTTCTGAGAAAAACGATGTTTTTGTATTATTTATTTTACGCTGTGTTCACAGACAAGCGAATCAAGAGGGGTGACCATGAGGTCACTTGTACTGCATAGAGAGACTCAGGCTAATGAATTGATGTCTATATAAAATTTAGATGAGGAATCTTTTTTTTTTTTTTTTTTTAAATTTTGCAGATTTAGAAGATACTATTTAAATGGATTTAATGTTAAAAACACTTTAGCATATTAGAATACTGTATGTACTTTATATCATTAAAGGCGATGTATACACATCCATCCATTCATCTATTTACAGATTCAAGCCATAGTATATCTACATAGTAATAATGGGTACAAGAAATGAACCAAATCTCAATGTGGAGGTCAGTATGGGAGGATAAAACACAGCCGCACACACATATGATACTCTAAATAGAGGAAATTGGACTGGCCATTTAACCTCACCAAATTTAACCAAGTTATAAAAGAAAACTGGGTTTCCCAAAATAAGCCACAAAAATACATTGATAACGTACCAAATACCATTCTAGACTTAAACTAGGACCCAAATGCCTGGCAAGTCAGGTTCCCCGTGGGAATGAGTAACTGAAAACTAGGAAGTATGAATACAAAAAGTAAAAGTCTCTACTCATGTAAGAATCATTTAATAAGCAAATGTGCCCAATTACCAACATCATAATTACACTCAATAAGAAACTTAAAAAAATTGTTGACATGTGTTAGAAGATCAATAGAACACCAATATCAGAAGTGAAGCACAAGGGATCTTAAAATAGCAGACAGTCAGTGTTATGATAGAGAACTTAATTTTAATTTATATGTAGATTATTAGTGTGAGAAAAACAAAAGACAATGGTAAAGAGTTGAGGCAGAGACGGGAAATCCTGTTTAATTGGCAGATGTTTTGCCAAAAAAAGAAATGAAACAAATAATGAATCTTCATCAGCCAGTGCTACAAAGTAATGCCTTCTCAGATGTGAGTAGAATGACTGACTTCTTCCAGTGGTGGCATTTTTCTAGATGGTTCCAGGAGGACACATGGGTTTGTTGACTTCAGCAGATGTGATGTGACAGGTCCTCAAGCCTTTATTCTTCCAGTCTGAGTGCAAATAAGTGGTGAAGATATGAACCACTGCATCATCCTCCAACTCGGAGTGGTGTTACCAGTAGTGAATAATCTCTGAAGATGTCCCCAAGTCATCCACCCATCCATTATCCAACCCGCTGAATCCGAACAGGGTCACGGGGGTCTGCTGGAGCCAATCCCAGCCAACACAGGGCACAAGGCAGGAACCAATCCTGGGCAGGGTGCCAACCCACCGCAGGTCCCCAAGTCATGCATGTGTGATAATAGAACAAGCCAGGCTGGCTTAGTGACAGGCCATCATTATGTCTACTGTTTGTTCCTGCTTTGTACCCCAGGCTGCCAAAGTAGACTTCAGCCTTCTGCTACTTTGAATTGGCTTAAGAGAATGTGTTGTTTATTTGTTTTTGTGTGAAACAATGAAAGAGCAATAGCAGAACTTAAATGCCTTAATAAATCTCCTACAATAGCTTGTTATTAACTTGTTTAATTAAAGTGGATGAAAATCAATTTAAGCCACTCTCATAGTTTACTAAAGTTCATTGTGATATGTTGTAACCCAAGAATAAAACTGAAACTATGTGGGATATATACTTCTTTGTTATTTTTGCAATTATAGCAGAATTTTACAGACACATCTGATGTGGTCTTCCTTTTTCCTACAGAACATGACAGTACTTTCACTGTAATATAGAATAAGATACAAAGGCCCTAGCAAATCTTAGATCTATAAAATTTGCCATTGTCATTTCAACATGAAGGTATCCGTGTAAAACAGGTTTCATTTTGGTTTGTTAATATAATGTCATTTTGTCCTACTTAGTAGTTCAAAACACTTTTCTTTTGTTTTTATATAAACCCCTTCTGTAGCAAGTACCATACTAAGATACTGTACACTACAAATACAGAACAATAATATAGTGTATAATTTTTTATTAATGATTGGAACACAGAGAGCTTAAGTGAATTTTTCAGGATTACATGATAAGTTGGGAAATAGCAATTGAACAAGCAGCCTTGAGGTTATAAAGATCAATGCCAAGGCCATTAAACCGCACTGCTGTGAAGTCACAGTGCCTTCTGTGGGAATGATAAAAGCTCTAGACTTTTTAGCACATCCCAGGGCAAATGAACAGATGTGTCCATGTCATCTTTTCCAAGGAGTACTTGTGAAATGTACTTTAGGCTCCATGCCATTTGCAGTGGCAGATGTTCCCTCTGGTGGCTAGTACTGAGTCTGCAGTGTAACATTTAACCTCAAACCTAACAAATCTGTTTTTTATATTTGATTTTCAAGAAAATACAGATTTATTTACCTAGCACAAGACTTTCTGGAATGCTGAAATATATAAATAGGATTAAAATGTATCAAAATAAAGAGTAGATTGAAGTAAAAGAGTGTAATTTGATAGCATGCATATTATTTTATGGGTGTGTAAGTGAAGAAATTGTGCTCTATTTAGGATTAGTTTCTGCTTTGATATTGTTGTGTCTGCTTTTAAAATAGGGAAGTTTAGAGAATGAATGAATAATCTTGCGTTTTAAATTACTTTAGCCAAATGTTTAATTACTGTAATTTAAAATCAATCTATTTATTTCAATGCATTATTGGTCTTATGAAATGTGTGATGTACTTCAATATATGTGCTATGGCTGTGTTTGTTCGTGTGTGTCTATGTTGTGCTTTGCAATTGAGGAAGAGGAGAACCAAGGTGGGTGCCAACCGGGACCACCCTGTTTACTGCCGAAAAATGGAACAAAAATGAGTACAACTAAAATAAGGCATACCAGTTGACTTCCTAGCCTCTGCGACTTTTCAAAACTTTTTGCTTTCTAGAGCAGGTGTGGGTCAGGGAGCTCCATCATGTGGGACTAAGTACCTTAGACTGAGGTGCCATCATCCAGGAGTCTGACTGGAAAAGGCATGGTTTAGCTGATCAGTGGCATGGCTTATGTGCCCCTCACTGGAAGGCTTTTTGGAGCTAGAGAAGAGAAAAGAGACTGTTAGCGTTGGTGCCCCATCTTACCCCAGTATACCTTGTCTGAGCCTGGAAAATGAGAACTGCCGATCACTGGATATTTTCCCTTTTTCAGACCATTCTTTGTAAACCCTAAAATACTCAGACCAGCCCATCTCGCACCAACAACCATGCCACATTCAAAGTCACTTAAATCACTTTTTACCCGGTTCTGATACTCAATTTGAATTTCAGCAGGTCGTCTTGACGATGTCTACATGCCCCAGTAAGGGAACCCAACTCTGCCCCTTACAGTTTCCCAATCATAAAAACAATGGCATCCTGGAAGAAGGAGTCATTTTGGCAAGAACAACCCGCTAGGGAACCTCCTGAGCAAACTGAACCTAATTCATGGCTAGAAGCTGAACTTTACCTTTG
>JANRMT010062790.1:18835385-18866922 GCA_026402145.1 Polypterus bichir lapradei | reverse complement strand
CACCACACTCAGTACGCTTAACTCTCACATAGTGGCCTCTGGCAAGTAATGTGTGTGACAAATTGTTTGCTGGCTTCAAAATGTTTAATAAAGTTTTCAAATTTTGCCTCAGCAAAATAGAAATGCATCTGGAACACCAGATAGAACATACAATATGAGAAGAGCATTCTTTGCCATTTTTTCAGTCCGCTGTGTAAAACACAAAGACACATTACAGATTCTGCTGCAGAGTTAGCATTTGCAGTACATTGGTTTTTACAACTCTCTGCCAAATTCACTGTTTCACACTACATTTAAAAAAATGTGCGTCCTCTTTATTACAGGAGTATGTTTGAAGGGCTAGATGAATCACATTTCAAAAATATCTCAGTCCTGTTGTTACTTTTGAAAGTGTCTGTAGGTAAATGGTTATGTCTTGTCATTTTCTGACCTGATAATCCAAACCAGTGTTGTGGAGAGGTGGGAGACTGGAGCCTATCCCAGCTAGTATAGGATGAAGGATGGCAGGAGCAATCCCTGGACACGGCACCAGTCCATCACTGGGTGAACACACACACACACACACCAAGTGCGCACACTAGGGCCAATTTGGCTTCACCAATTCACCTAACCTGCTTGCGTTTGGACAGTGGGAGGAAATCGGAACAGCTGGAGAAAACCCATACAGACATAGAGAGAACAAGCAAACTCTACACAGGGAGGACCATGGGTAAAAAAGGTGTTTATTGATAATTTTATATGCATATCCTAACTTTAAGTTTTCATTGTCCCATACCTCCATAGTCCTGGGCCTGGTCTGTGCAAAGATGGGCTGATGCTCTGTCCACAGTTGGGTTCTGCCCTTATGACTGTAGCTACTGTGCTTGTAGCTACCATGAGCCTGAATTTGATAAGCAGATTAGAAAATGGGTGGAAGGAGATCCAAACCCTGCTACAAAATGATTTTAAACATGAACTTTCTACTAAAGGCTGCAGTGACCCCAGCTGTCATAGATTTGGAACATGAAAATATTCACATTACATGGGAAGAGTGTGTTGAAAAAACAATTCCTGATTCAAGAGAATAGTAATAAGATGAGGAAGGTTCAATGTTTTTTTTCGATGACTCCACATTTGCATTCTTACTATTTACTGCACCAAATGTGGTGCCGTCAGCCTGCCATGCGGTTACTGTCTCTTCCATCTTCAGTGGAGTGTTGATGCTAACAGCTGTTCTCCCTTAGTGTTCTGCTGTGTGTCATATCTAACACAACAATGTGTTCCACTGTTTCTTCAATGACTGCAAAAAAAATCTCAGGAATTAGTGAATAAAGAATGCAGCCTTTTGAAACAAGTCTTCTGTCTAAAAAGGACTTCATGTGACTGTCACAGTTAGGGCACATTTTGGAAAGCCCCTTCTCCATTTTAGCTAATCTGTTAATATCCACGTGTTTCTAATTGAGTGCCTATGAATAATATTCAGTTAAAAGATTTATGAAACAAAAAATGACATTTGTCAGTGTGTAAAATTTGTCCGTGGTGTGTTTATATTCATACAGGTGGCTATTTAAAGTGTTCATCTCCAGCCTCTTTTCTGGTCGTTGTTCACATGTTATGTTGTTGCATACAGAATCTTTTTATATTTTAGGTTGGATAAAACAAACCAGATAATATGAAAATATTGTACATATCACTCTTAAGTATAAATAGAAAACAAATTATTACCTGACCCACAATTGTTTATTGGTGACACAGAGTACTGGGTTTGGATGGCAGGCTCTACACTCGGTGAAGTATGCGTGTTCTTCCCATGTCTGGATGTATTTTTCTCCATATCCTGGCCTCTCACCCTGAGCAGGATTAAGCGCGTTTCAGAATGTATGTTTTGATCCCACATCTTGAAATATATAAGGATTAGACTTTAGGTGATCCTAAAGTTTAAAATAGATGGAAAATGTTTCCAGGATAGGCTTCTGCAACACCATGAATCTAAAATGAATTAAACAGACTCAAAGATGAATGGATGGATGAATAAGAGTTCATTCCCTTTGAGTCTGCATTTCCAACTGGTACCTTATGGCATAAATCCTGATCATGAATTTCTTTGGGTAAATCTCAAATTGGATTTGGACTAGTAGCAAACAGAAATTTTCAGCTACTGCCATAGGCTTTGACTCTCCAAATCTAAACAGATGTAAGCTTTTTTGGTCTAAGGTGCTTGTTTTTCCACTCTCTTAGTACTGACTTAGAAGAAGACAGTGAGAACTGTAGAATAAAAAGGATCAAGAAATGAGACATAGTCAGTCAAGCGATATTGTTACCAAAGTTTAACCGATCCTTCATTAAGTTTCAAACAAAAATTAAAGCCTTTAAGGCCACAAACAAGTTAATTAATCAGGGCTTTTGTTGCAAGAATCACATACTGGGATACCCTGGAAATGCATGTGGTAACCGTTGTACTCTTGTCTGAATGATGTCACACATTGCACATATCCAAAGCATTATGGGTAGCATTGCAACTGACAATCTCAAAATGTCAAAACGTCTCAAAATGCCGGCACCAGTAACCAAAGAAAATGTTGTTTTGGCAGAACAGTAAAAGTATTCAACTTATTTAGGAAACCTTCTAGATAAAAAAGAACAGAGCTGAATTTTTCAGGTAATTTTTTCAGGTGCTGCCTCGCAGTTAGGAGACCCGGGTTCACTTCCCCGGTCCTCCCTGTGTGGAATTTGCATGTTTTCCCCTTGTCTGCGTGGGTTTCCTCTGGGTAGTCTGGTTTCCTCCCACAGTCCAAACACATGCAGGTTAGGTGCATTGGCGATTCTAAATTGTGCTTGGTGTGTGGGTGTGTGTGTGTGCCCTGCGGTGGGCTGGCGCCCTGCCCGGGGTTTGTTTCCTGCCTTGCGTCCTGTGTTGGCTGGGATTGGCTCCAGCAGGCCCCCGTGACCCTGTAGTTGGGATATAGCAGGTTGGGTAATGGATGGATGGAAATCCCAAAATAGATGCATACTTTATTTAAAGCATTTCAAGGAATTCCATATAAAATGAATGAAAAACACTAATCATAGCACTCCTTTGACATCGAATCTTGTTTTGACTGTTGTTATACTCCAAACTTACACCATATCTTGCTGACTTGCCTGGTTTGTGTGCTTCTTGCCTGCATAGTTAGTTTTGGAGGGCACCGTGTTTTATATATTTTCATGATTATTCAGTATTTTCTCAATTTCTTTACAAAGGACTTTCACATTGTGAGGGACTGATATTGCTTTGAAAATTTTCTTTTACTGTTCCCCTACTTTTAATGTCTTCTGGTCTCACTTTGAATGTTTCTTTTTCTTTGTTAATGTCATGACCAGCGTGAAATAATTTTTAAAAAAAAAAAGAAAAGCTAGGCACAAATATGCAAAATTGCTACTGGGTCACTTTACCTAAATTCCAACAGAAACTCTTAAAGCTGCCAGATCAAGGTGGAAAAGGAGAATATCAGTTCTGAAACTAACTTGTATAAAGAAACTGTAACCCTAAGACAATCCTGGAAGGACTTGCTTTATCCATCCGATTCTGTGCAGTCAGCAATTGCACCAGCCCAATTAAACTTACCTGTAATAGCTATTAAACCTCCGTAATGTGAATATAAAACAAACCTTTCCCCATTGATGCAAAAATTGTGCATGGTTAAGAAAAGAAGTAAAGCAGGTGACTAGTATGTGTATGGCAAAATGTACCAGATGTTATTAAGGTGATTTGGTCGTATTATAGCAAATGGAGGGTATCACTCATGAAGTTGGTGTCCATGCTACTTTAGTGTTTATAAAATAATCTGTTGAATTTTGCTTTCACTATTACATTACAAAGTGTTGGGACAGCACAGTGGTGCGGGTGAAAGCACTGCTGCCCCTGGTCCAGCCTTCTAAGTTCATATTTTACCAAAAATGTCATCTGTTTTGAGTTTGTGCATTTTCCCAATGTTCTTGTAGTGCTTGGTACTCCAGTTTTCCTGCAGCATTTCAGGAGATGTGCAGGTTTATTCATTGGCAACTCTAAACTCTCCCCATGCGCATGTTGAAGTGACTAGGACCTGTGATGGATGGGCATCCTGTAAACAGCTCCAGCCCTCCACAACTTACAACTGGATTAAACAGATTTGAGGAAGTTGAATTATGACTGAGTGTTGCTAGTCTGAACCCAGCAAGAGTTTCTCGCTGCAACAATCTTTTAAGTATCACAATACCTGCAGTCAAGTTTCACCCAGCAACGTCAAAAATATGGCAGGAGAAGGCAAATGAAAATGAAAATGCAGCTCAGAAAAATATTTGCTACTGGTTTTGCCAGTTATGAACTCATTCGATAGAGGTAATAAAATTACGAATAAATTTGCAACAAATTAGTGAAAAATCAAATGAAAAGCAAAAATTACCAGTCCCACTTTACATATTTTTGATCATTTCAGCCTGAGTTTGGATTGCTACAATCCAATCCTGAGATGTAGAGCTGTGCAGGGTTAAGTTCTGTTTGCCGTAATGTGTTGTTTAGACACTCTCAGACATTTTTGTTGGAAAACAAAAATACTGTGAGCTTTATTTGTATCACACATTGGCCCCCAGAAAATCTAATATCCCCCTGCTAAAACTGCCCTGGAGCCAATCTCGTGGTCGAGTTATGTACATATTGTTATGCAAATCGTAATTTTCACCAGGGCTGTGGAGTCGAAGTCAGAGTCGAGGAGTCGGAGTCGGAGACAATTTTGGGTACCTGGAGTCAGAGTCGGAGTCGGCAAAAAGTTAACCGACTCCGACTCCTACTAAATTTAAATGGGAATTAAAAAAGTAAGTTGAAATGTCCCAATTCACAAACAGTCATAATGAACTACTTCTCTGCTGTAAGAATAAAGCCCAATGCATGCAGTGCATAATGTTACCACAAAATGAACATGTCAAGTAACAATGAAGCATGCTTTTCATTGACTGTATGCGTCACTATATGGGATGTAATGCACAGGTAAGGTGCGGCACCGCTTTCCATTGTGTCGTGTTCCACTGTTACAGGGAACTGTGAACCTAGCCTAAAGCCCCCCATACATTTACAGATGCACTGCCGATTTTTCGGCCGTTCAACGAGTCATCACGTGTCAAACGCCTGAAAAATCATCTGGTGTGTTCTCAGCTCTGTCGGCTCCCCTTCGCTATGCGTTAGTGAAGGGGGCCGAAGGAACCGAGAACACAGATCTCCCTACCTGTCTCCAGCAGAGGCTCGTTCTGCTGATCAGCTGGCCGGTGAGTGACACAATACATTAAACTTCCGGCTGGCTGACAGAGGAGACAGCCACTGCAGCAGACAGAGGCATCACATTACTTTGGATGGGGGCGGTGGTCGAGATTTTCGGCAAGCTGGATCTGCCCGTCCATGTGGACACCCGCAATCTGCGGCCGCCAAAACAAAACCTTGTTTTCATTGTGTTTGTCTTTAATCTGGCATTATAGTAGAGTGTTGGCTTCCTAGCCAGTAGTTCTGTGGTGAAATGACATGTATGTTGCCTTCCTTTCCTTCAATGGATGTAGAAAATACATTAGCATAGTATATACATACAGAGGAGTCGGAGTCGTAAGATTTAGAAACTGAGGAGTCGGAGTCGGAGCATTTATCTACCGACTCCACAGCCCTGATTTTCACAGCCATCATTAGATGGAGCACAGTTGTCAAATGTGTTATGTTTGCAGCATATTTTTATTTTATTTATTAAATAAAGAATATTAATACCATTTCCTTTCTGATATTGTTCAGTTTCAGATAATAATGGTTTCTGCTTGCTTAATATATTGAACTCTGAGTGTAAGTAGGCAAAGTCAGCACTGAACTTTAACCTTTAAATAGTATTGGTATATACAGCAGATGTGTGTTGATCAGTGGCTTCAAATTTCAGTTAAATACATAAAGATTACATTTTCTAACACAAAAATAAGAAAATACCAAGAGCGTTGGGTGGATATTGCATGAATATAAATGATCTTGAGAAAAGCAACTTCAGCATATATTTATAAAATGAAAAATGACAGCACATCAAATTTTATTCCACACTGAGAAACTAAACGTAAGACTGCGGAGGGTTTGTTAATCTGAAAAATTGTGGTTACTCTTTGAAGTTTTTTTCATGGAGTTAACTTTCACATCTTATTTCTTTTAAAATATGCATATACTCCATATACATGTAACAATTTCTGTGGGTCTTTGGATCAGGTGTTTCTTTATTCTGGCCACTGTATCATTTTATTATAATGCTTCCATTGAGCCTGGAACAAGTTATAAGCTTTTCTTTCTTCTGCAATCTTTAAATGTTATGAATAGTGACACGTGAGGCTTTAGGAATGTCGCATTTGATATTATATTTTGAAAGTTGTATTTTGAAAAGGAGAAGCAAATTTAAACCTGCTTCCTTTCTTTGCCTTTGGAATTTCGTACATGACCCAGAGGTTTCAGACTATTTCCTGTTTCTGCAGCGGCTGAAGCAGCGCAATGTTGGCAGGAGGTGCATTGTGGGGGGTGGGGTTGGTTGTTCAAGGTAAGCTGCTTTTTTATTTCTAATGTCATTGGTGCTGTCTGATGGTTAGTCCAGTGTGCTTCTCATTACTGTGCTTGTCTGACCCAGATTGAGAATTTTGTCATCAAAGGCAGGTTGCAGCTTTTGAGAGACATGAATGTGATGGATGTGTTTCCAGAAAAGCCAGTAAATGGAAAAAATACTGAACCTTGTGAAAGTGGAACACAGTAACAAGGAGCTCTCTATCTGAAACTTCAACAGACCTCACAAAAAAGAAGGACAAAGGTGCCTTTCAGTCATTTGTCGTATGTTTCTGTTTTTGATTCCTTATTCCGTTGCCAGATAGTGTGCAATTTTTAAAGAATGTAATTGTTTTCTCCCATTTCTGTGTGTTTTTCCATATTTGAAGACATTTTTTTATTAGGGCCTTGGAGGCAAACTCATTGGGCCACAATGTTTAACTTTATGGCACAGTGGCCCGGCATTTAGGGGCATAGCACCAGAGTTCTGGCATCATATCCTGACCCAGTCAGTTTTTGTGTGGAGATTGAACATTCTTCCTGTGTCTGTTTGGGTTTTCCTTCAGGTACTGTACTCTAGTTGTTTGTTTGTGATAGTTGAAGTTTGTGGTAGGGTGATTGGTAAATCTGAATTTGGGTAAGGGTAAGTGCAGAGTGTATGAGTGTGCTCTCATAGACTGTCACCCTGTCTGGGGTTGATTGCTGCCTTGTATGCAAAGCTGTGATTGTCTCAGGTCCCAGCAGCCAAAAGTTGGATAAAGTGAGTTTGATAATGGGTTAATGGATGGTTGGATGATACTGTTATGTTAAAGGATGATTTTTAGGAAGCTACCTGGATCCTTCTCAATAGGATGAGAAATACTGAATATCTTTTGGATATCTAGGAAATAAGTAAGTAAGTTTACAATGTGAAGTAAATACCATTGATTATTGTGTTACAATGGCACGTGTCAAGTAGAGAAATATGTTAGGCAGCAAGTAAACAGTCAGTTCTTGAAGGTGATCTGTTGGAAGCAAGAATAATGGGCAAGTATAAGGATCTTAGCTACTTTGACAAGGGCCAAATAGTGATGGCTAGATGACTGGTGGATTGGGTCATCACTGAAACATGTACAGAGTAGAATGAAATTCTTAATTTGCATGTGCTATTCACCATTTATTCTGCCTCCATGATTGGTGAGTAGAACTACCTTAATATGAAACTTCTATCATTTTGACCTTAAGAATCTTAGAGAGCAACTAACTCTTTCATGTGTCAGCATCTCACTCAGGGTGAGGATCTTCCTTGCAGGTTTTGTTCCCCTGTAGCCTAGAATCAAGTAGCACAGATACAATATAGTATGATAGATATTTGGAATATGTGTCTTTCTGTATACAAATACATGATTAGAATTACAAAATAAAATAAACCATTTTGTATAACTCCTTTTTATTATACAGTACATGTAGATGGATTTCTTATAAATACAAAACAACTTTTTAGGAATCTTAGCAACTGGGTATATAATATAAAGCAGTTTTGATTGAATCTGTAATAAATTTTAGTCTGTGTTTCCATTCACTGTCATGTTGTGTTGCCAGATATATTTAGTGCCATTCATACTTACCCTGTTTGGAACCGTCAAATAAAGCTGCTTTTCATTTGGCTGAATTGATGATGATGATGGCAGTGTATCTGAATTATGGCTGGCAACTGTGTCTTCCTGCTGTAAATATGTGAAAAGCTCACAGGTGCACCCTTTGGTGAAGAGGACCAGGATAGAAAGGTTTTGTGCAAGTATGTAGCAAAATCTGTAACACACTCATGCACGTGTGAGTATGTTCATAGATACAACAGACATCTATTACCAGAATATGCAGTTGTGAGAAGGTTTAAAGTTTAAAGCCACCTATAGATGTGATGGGCAGTTTTATATCTTGGCTACAAACTGTAGTTTTCAAATGTGTGAATGTAATGTAAGATCCCAAGGTTCTGAAGCTATCCCAGCAGTTTTGTGAGCAAGTCAGTCCATCTCACTATACACTCCAGCTCACTTCCGTAAATGATCCATTTATTAACACCGATTACCCCAGGGCACACATATAGGGCATGATACTGAAAAAGCAGAAAACCCAAATATAAACCAAAACAGACACAGGGAGAAGTTGCCAAATGCATGTAGATGGTGAGAGGGTGAGGGACATAAACCTGTAGCACACTAGATTCAAAAGACAACCACACTACCCACTGTGCCACATTTGTAAACATTAAAGAATAAGTTTGGTATTTTTCAAGTCAAAGTTATTTCTTTAGTACGCTTAGTAGCCCTTATCACCATTGTAATCTGCAAGAAGAGTCAAGGTATTTTTAAACTGTATGAAAAACAGTACACTTTAGAGCACAATTTTATGTGGAAAATTAATATTTACAATAATGGCAAATAAATAACTTCGACATGAAATATAACAAACTTATTCTTTAATGCAATTTTTTTTTGGTATTCAATTGTGTCCTATACATGCTAAAACACCTCTTTAGAGGCAACTTTGCATAGCATTTGGGAATTAGTTAGACATTTGTGTGCACATATAAATTGCTTTCTTAACATTACATAAGATTTCAAGGTAGACGTAATCAAGTACAGGGTTGTGGTAGGCCAGAGCCTAATCAGTGAGCATAGGGAGTAAGCCAGAAACCAAGCCTAGATTTGGCACCAGTCCATCGCAGGACCAACTTATGCACACTCCCATACTCACTTACTGCCAATTTAAAATGAACTTAATACACATTTCTTTTTAAATGTAAACATATATTGTCTACAGTCCATATGTATATGCTGTACGGTTTGTGGAAATACCCACTAAATTTTTGCTTTCATTCCGGGAATTCTCTATCAAGTTCTCATGTGCAGTACCGCCTGCTGTTGATTGAATGTTAGTGTATCTGGGTAAATTAGCTTTTGATATTTTTCTGTCCAGAGTAATTTCTTGTATTGCGTCCAGTTTTGCCAGGATAAGCACCAGCCCTCTGTGACCTTTAATTGGATTAAGTGGGTTTGAGAATATTATATTTTTAACATGAAAGGGTGATGCAGTTACTTTGTGTTAGTGTCCACAAGCCTGTTTCTATTGGCACTTATTAAAAACCCATCATACACACAGGTATAGCAAAGTGTATCCTGGCTACTTTTTATTTAATATAAGCTTGGTATTTTTCAAGTCAGTTATTGTTTCACAATCATGGACAATACTAATTTCCCATGGGAAATTGCATTTATAAGTGAAGAGTTTTTTAATATATTTTACAAAATACCACACCTGTTCTTGCAGTTTAAAATTCTGTTTACCAGGTATCAGTCCAAACATAAAAAAACAATGGCTTTAAGACCTACCGAAAACATACAGTTTGAAGAGGAAAAAGCTTTCATTTCAGAAAACATACTGCCTGTTTCTGAGGTATGTTTATAAAAACAAAAGGAAATTGGACATTTTATCATAGATTTTTGGCCAACTATTCCCTGAGATAAGGATACATTCTTGTTCACTTCTCTGTTCAAAGCTATCATCACATGTGGAAATGTCATGTAAATAAGCAAATATCTGAAGTGCCAAGTGCGACATCGCCTTTCTACTTCTTCAAAATCAGACATATGGGTATTTGTCAAAATTAGTGGTTTTCAATGTGGCTGCAGGGTTTTGTTCCAAATAGCTTACAATTTGCAAGCCAATTAATCTCTAGTTGGTCTAATTGTTTAATTTGCTTTATTTTTCCCCTTCTGTAATCTTGCATTTAGAAAAGATCAATACTGTGAAATTTACACTCAAAAGACATTAAGGAATATTCCTGTTTTTGCAGCAATTCAAAGTTCTTAATTTACTTTTGTCACTTTAACTTAAGTCTCATTGTAGTGGTCAAACTAATCCACACTTCACTGATAAAATTTGTATTGTAGTTATAAACTTTATACAGATCTCAGAGCTCAGTATTATAACCACAACAATAACTGCATTTATTTCTATTGTGCATTTTCATACACAGAATATAGCTCAAAGTGCTTTATAAGATGTCAATGACATAGTTAATAATTACAATTAGATAAGAATAATAATGAATACATAATATGCAAAAATAAATAATACACAATAATACGCTCGCCAACCCACGTGCGAACCTACGCACTACTCATTTCCCAAATCTGCCTCTTGCAACGAATCATGCTTTGCTTTCGGATAAACACAAATATCAGCTCTGTCTTTGATATCTCCGTCTCTCGAAACTACTATCTCTGACAATTCATCACATGTTAGTTTATTATATATGTGAGCATGATCTTTCGGATTCATATATAAATCCAAGAAAACGTCTTTGTCTGTGTTTTTCAGATAAATTTAAAAGTGCGATACTTTTAGACGTATGGATTGTATCCATTATTGGCTGTATGATTTCTAATACATCCAATCGTTTAACTCGTTTAATTTTTGATTCTATGTTGCATCGCTTGTCCTTGATCATAAATATACACCTGACTGAATTGTGGTTTCTTTGAAATTAAACTTGTAGTAGCTTTAATTGTTATGGTACCACAGATTCTCATAGTGTATGGTCCTGAATCGTGTAAATCTATGTTTTGAGCATTGAATGATGTGAACGTGAACAGATTATTGTAGATTCAGATATTTTGCCGATAGTGTTTGTGGATTTCACCTTCACCAAATAACAAATCTTTTATTTCTTGTGGATATGCCTCTTCATTGGGAAGAAACATTACTTTCCCCTGATGGCAACATGAATTAGACGATCTACAAGTCTCCTACTTAAACTTTAAAACCGAACAATATCTACATACTTCTGTCATATCACCTGTGTCCATATATTCGATCTCTTTTTGCTGTTCCATTATTTCACAGAGTAATAATTTTCATTTGTTTGCGCTAATGTGATCCTTACTATCAGTTTTTTGAGACTTTTGAATTTTAGTACTTTCATTATCTCTAACCTGCTCTGCATGTGTATCGCACCAATGGTTTTGAACCTCTGTACACCATTCTACTATGTCATCTGCTGTTTGTCTTTTGTTTCCGCCCCCGGGCACGGTTTAATCTCTTGGCACAAAGTCTCGTCTCGCGGGACTTGAAATTATCTCTCTGAAAAAGTCTTGTCCCAGGATAAAAAGTCTCATCTCATCCCAGGATTTTTTTATATAATAGAGAGATGCAGTATATAATTAATAGAGAAGTAGAGTACTTATATACAGAATTGGTTCTTAAGTCTCTAAAGATGATATAGATAAATAAAAAATTACAACTTTATATTGAGTTATATTTTGTAGATCACCTGTAATCAGGAGCTCCACAGAGCAGCTAAAAAACTAAGCATCTGCACCAAAATCCTCCACAGCCTTATCCCCCCAAATGCACTCTTTTTTACATTACATTTAATTAGGATATCTTATTTGATTATTACAGTTTTAATGCACTTGGTTTTTCCATGTCTCTTTGTTTAAATGTGTTTCAAATCTTGGTTTTGTTTTAGGAAAGAAAAAGTCAAAGTTCCAGACTTTTAAGAACTTTTTTGCCAAGAAAAAGAGAAAAACTCCAGCCACATCCAGTGGTGACAGTCTGTTAAAACAGAGCCAGTCGAGTGATGATGTCAATGCCCCCGACCAACCCAAAGTTCAGACAACCCTGCAGTATGAAATGGGGTAAGATGAGAAATGGGCCTCTTTTCTCCACCTTATATCACTCCTTCAACCAGTTTTCAATATTATGTGGTCTTTTTTGTGGTCAATCAGTGCTAAAGCTTGTTTAATATTCTAATTTCCAGGTCAAAGGTCAGCCTGGGAAACAAGGCCCTGTCACATGACAGTGTGTTTATTTCTGACGCGCCATCATCAGAAAACACGGAAAGTTTGGTGTCTTCACAGGATAATCTCCCAGGAAAAGTGAAAACTTTGCAGGTAACGAAAAATGGCTGTGGATTATAATGTGATTTTTTTTTTCCCATTTCATGTCCATTTGTAGTATTATATCTTAGGAAACAATACATATTACAATGGACTAAAGTACATGGTTACAAAAAGAAACGCACACAGAGACATCTCATAGGCTATCATTTGACTATTTTTTCAGAATACTTTCTTTTCAAATAGCCATCTGCTAATAATAGATCATCGTAGCAAGTAAAAAGTTTTACCAAATAAATGTTCCCCTACAAGCAGGTGTGCTGTTTTTAAAAATCAATTTAAGAGTTAGGATTACATCTTTGACATTGATTTATTTACGACTTTACGGCAGCATTAACATAAACACTTGATACACATACACATTGATTTTAAAAGTCTGAGCCTTCTTCTGGTACATATTATCTATATTCACAATATATAAATAAAGATCATATTATACAAATACTTTCTACTTGTGTGGCTATATATTTTTACATGTACAATAATTACATATTTACATCTACTTATTTGGCTGACACCTTTATAAAAGGTGACTTATAACATTTATGATACAATTGGTTCCATTTTTTTTGGCTGTCCAATTGGAGCACAGACAGGTCAAGTGACTTGTTCATGGTCACAGTGTCAGTAGTAGGATTTAAACTCACAGCCTGAAGTCCAAAGCCCTAACCACTACACCAAACTGCCTTCACTTCATATACATATACAAAAATACAGTACTGTATATATTCATTATATACAATCTTTAAAACTTGCCTAGTATAATGCTGCAGATAATTACAGTTTGGCACAAACTACATGGAAAACATAAATCAACTGTTTGGCCATTTGAAATAAAAAAAATAACAAGGTTTATAATGGCAAGTACAGATGGGAAAATGGTGCGGGTGTAATTGCAGCTCCTTTCGAGCTGCAGCTGAGAGCCCTAATCCGATGAAACCGGACAAAATGAGTTAATAGGGATTACTGAAGAGCTGCGCAGATGTGCTATGGTTGCTTGCAGGCTGCGCTCTAATATTACAGCATAGCATGCTGTGTAGCGCTAAGGTATTTATTGATCCATGATGCTTTTCTCTTTAGGTTTATTCAATGATACCAAAATCTGTTTTTTTATATTTATTATTATTTTACTAGCTTCAGCTGCAGCAGGCAATTCGAATGGGTTCACCATCTGCCGTCATTGCGTGTAAGAAAGCAGAAGATGCTGGCGCACTCTCGGAGGATGATGGGCTTCCCAGGAGTCCACCAGAGATCTCTACACTTCACACCGTGCTTATGGACACTGCTACAGGGGTACATAATGATTTCTGCCATGGCTCATTCTTAAATGTCACCTTTTTTAAAATTACATAAACTTTTATACATCGGGTATATGTTCAATTTTAGACAAACTCCTTAAAGGTAGTGCCAGGCTGTGCTGCACTGTACCTGCACTCAGAGTAGGTTAGAGATGGTTAGAGATGTATCGTTGTCTTGCTCAGTGGTAAACAAGCTTAGGGTGTGATCATGTGGGTACAATGACAGTGTGTTTCTTTTACGCACTGCAGATATTTTCCATTGTCTCCCTGATTTTCTTGTGCATTTGAAGATAGTGTTGAGATATTACTTGTTTGTTATTAGTTTCTATTCATTTAGTGCTTGCTGCACTACTACACAAATATCGGTTTGTTTAATTTGCAGTGATTGAGCTGTCAGGCACATGCACTAATAACTCAGACCTGGCAGGTACTGTCAGCCCAGCAGTAGATCCAGGAGTTGCAGGGAAATCCATTCATCACTCGGGAGCTGCTCAATAGTTTGGCCATTAATTATAAACGATTGGAACAATAGGCACCCTAATTTCTGAGTGACAAAATCCTAAAACCTTGTATTTCATTTACCTGCTGCTAAATGAGCACATGACAGTCACCATGTAGCAGTTATCCTATGCATATCTTCCAGTTTCAATCATCCAGCATTATATTTCATTCCTCTGCTGCTGTACAAAGACATGATCAACAGCATGCCACTATTTTTCTCTGTATATCCTTTCACATTTTTATCCATCCTTTATCAAACAATCAGGTTCAGGGTCACATGGGCTAAAGTCTGTCCCAGCAGTGCTACCTAACAGAAAATCCGTGCTCTGTTTTCCTTTATCCTTGCTTTTAAACATCTACATCACATTCTCCATACTGTTGTAGTTAGGCATATATGATCTTTGCTAAAAGGTTACAAAAGTAGGTACACAGATCAATCCAGCTGAGTGTGGCAAACTACTGTTTAAAGTCTATTATAGTAAGCTTTCTGCAGGTAAAACCTTCACAAATAACGCAGTGTAAAAATGGCACTATAAATAATTTAAAATGCAGCTGCACAGAACACTGATCAGTTTACCTGAGCCAAATGTATCTGAGGCCTTGCAGCTGCTCTGTATCTCTGTCTATACCTCATTCACTCTACCCAGCTGCAGACTTCTGATGCTAGTGGCTATGGATGCAATCTTTGGAAGTGCAACATTGAGAAAAATTAAAGCAGCACAAGCTTTTGAAGTTAAAAGGGCTTAGCCATTGAAAGTGCTGAAGTTTGTTTGTTTCTTTACAGTTTCAGCACTTTCCTTTGCACAGCTGGCTCTTCCAATGTCTGAAGACGTGTTCAGAGTCATTGGCTATGGGATAATCAGTGTAACAGGATGGGATAACCTCATGGGATCAATCCTTATGTATAATAGTATTAATAATCCCATACTTATAACAGATTTGCATTTATCATCTCAGACACAGGTACAAGGGGTAAGAAATGGGAGACACAAAACATGAACAAATATACAAAAGGAAAACAAAACCCTGAACCACTCTATCCCAAGGAGAGTTGCTCACACTCAATCTTCTTCAGGGCCCTCTTTCTTATCTTACTTTTCTCTTGATGCTTGTCTCTTCTTCTCATATTTGCTGAAACTCTCCCTATGACTGTGGATACTCTAGATGAACCATCTGCAATAAGGTGGCTATAAACTACAATTGAAGTCCTAGTTCATGGGCAGCACTTCTTTGGGGACATATATCTAGTGACTACTCATGTCACTGCAGCCCTGTGACCTCAGTATCCTTTAAAGGTTTGGTTCTATCAGGCAGATTAATGTTGTCTGCCTTAGAAGGGCCACATTGTCTCACTCCTTCCAAGCAGGAATTTTCCACTGGCAACTAATGTACTGCGGGGTTATACATGTTATCCATTCATCAGTAAATGAAACACTACAACACTATTAGAGTAGAAAAACTGAACAACATCAAAAGTTCTTATGGGCATCAATTTAAACTCATCCACCCATCTACTTACTGAACTCATTTATCCAATAACGTATGTATAGTATATAAAATCAAAAAATGTAAAGAATTAAAAATTCAGTATGCTTTTTATCACAAGATTTCAAACATTGTAATGGGCTCAACAATGGATTGTGAGTTTCTATTCAAGCACTGTAGTAGTTAATGCTGCCGTTAATTGAACAGGTTGCTTAATTACATGACCATTGTTTCTTGTTTCTGAAATCAGCCTGCAGCATCAGATATTGTCAACTTACTGTTATTACTTCTCATACAGACATTTATTGATGTCATAGCTTTTAGAATGTTTACTAAGATCAGACAGAAAGGACTGACTGCTTATTATACGTGATTTCATTTGGCTAAACTTCTCTTCTGGGGATACTTCAGCTCCTTTTCTAGAAAGTGAGTGAAACAAACTTTGTGCCATCTGGATTCAGTTCCTTTCTGTGTTATCCATGTTCTAGGTCTTTATCTCAATATTAAAATCCTCTGTCTGGTGCCTGTGTAGTTGCCCTATTTAAATGTTAAAATAATTTAAATATTAAATATTAAATCCTCCACACAGTCATTCCAAGTACACCTCACTCCAGACTAATACTGGGTACTATAAAACTTCTATTTGAGTAATTTGGTCATGGGCAGATTTTACTTTTACTTAAGTAATATTCCAGAAATGTAACTACTTTTACTCAAATATTTGTTCTTTATACAGTATTCTCAGACCTATGGTTATGACACGTATTTACTCAATATCTTTAAAAATTAAGCACTGTCTAAAACATTTATACTTCACCAGATAAGAGACAGATGCTACCATCTCAAAAAATCTAAATTCACACTATGGCTTGAGATAAAGCCTGATGGCTTTACATGCACAATGTTAGAAATGTACTGCATACTCCCAGTAGAGTGGCAAACTGAGTACTAATTGGGTTAAAAACATCTAAACAAAGCAGAATCTGAATGAGTTGAAGAGTTCTTACTGTATCAGACATCCAGCTAGTGTGTGTGGTCTTGTAATAAGATGCCTATCTGGCATTCCTTATCCTGTTCACCTGTCCTTTGGTTACTAAATGCAGGTTCTACCAATCCAGATCATAAGGGCGATCTGTTATTCACTGGAGCTTTTTTTTTTAGGAAAGATTAAGTGTCAGTCTTTTGACTCCAGGTGTTCACTTATGGTAGGTTCTCAGCAAGCATATCTCTGTATTGTAAAAAAAATCTTCCCGATGAGTCGTGATCTTCTGAAGAGAAACAGAGAGACACTTCAGAGAGACAGAGACACTTTCACTTCCCACAACACAGTCAAGTCACATCATACTGACATCCATTGGAAGCATGTTCCCGTGAGACGGTGACCTACGCATGGAAAGTAATACTCAGCCTGGAACAAGTGGAATTGAAAACCTTGCAGGTCCAAACGGGGTCAGAAATTAAAGACAAAGAGTAAAAGACACAGTAGAACTTCATAAAGACATTCAAAAACGTTGGCGCCATACACATGCAGAGCAGGTTACAGATTGTGAAAGCAGTGGGATTCAAAAGGCTCAAAAAAAACATTGCTGCAATACACATGCAGAGAAAGAGAGAGGTTAGAAGCATGCACTGATACAGCGCATTGCCACACTCATCACATGACAAACCAACTCAGGATCCCTGGTTAGGACCTGAGTGAACACATGCAGAGCAAGTTCAAAAATATGACAGTACTAAAATTCAAAAGTGTCAAAGAAAAGAGAGTACAGATCACATTTGCACAAACAAACGGAAATTATTACTAGGTGAAATAACCGAACAGCAAAAAGAGATACAATATATGGACACAGGTGATATGTCAGAAGTATGGAGATATTGTAAGGCTTTAAAGTTTAAGTCAGATACTTATAGATCGTCTCATTCGTGGTGCCATCAGGGAAAAGTACTGCTGCTTCCCAATGAAGAGAATTCAAAGATTTGTTGTTTAGTGAAAGTGAAATCCACAAACACTACAGGCAAAATATACGCATCTACAATAATCTTTTCGTGTTAGCATCATTCAATGCACAAACCGTTGATTTACACAATAATGGACCATACGCTATGAGAATCTGTGTTCCTGCAACAATTACAGCTACGACAAGTTTAATTTCGAAAAACGAAACACAATTTGGTCAGGTGTATCTTTATGATCATGGTGAAGCGATGCAACATAGAATCGAAAGAGTTAAACGATCTGACATAATAGAAATTCTACAGCCAATAATGGATACAAATCCATATGTCCAAACGTATCGCACTTTACACAAAATTTATCAGCAAAACACAGACAAAGAAATTTTCTTGGATTTCTATATGAATCCGAAAGATCACAGTCGCATTCATAATAAACCCACATGCGACAAATTGTCAGCGATAATTATTTTGAAAGACGGAGATATCAAGGACAGAGTAGATATTCATGTATATCCACATCATATCAAGGTCCATATCCAAGAGCATTGCAACAGTTATATCATTGTGCAATGGCAATATCCAGATCTATTGGTTGGCCAGATTTATTTCTTACAATGACGTACAATCCACAATGGCCAGAAATCTGCAGTTTCTTGAGAACAATGCCACCGGCTACATCGGCTCTGGATATTCCCACTTTCATAAGCAGATTATTTTATCAGAAAGGCTTATTTTTATTGAATGATGCCATTCATATTAAAACGTTTACAGTTTCCCATGAGAATAGCTTTTGCAATGACAATTAACAAATCACAAGGACAAACATTTGAAAAAGTCTGTTTATTTATAACAGAAAAAGGATTTTCACTCACGGCCAGTTATATGTTGCATTATCACGCTGTAAGACCAAACAAGGAATCAAAATATTATTTTTACTGAAGTTTTAAAATAAAAAATGAACATAACGCATATGTAACAATTCCCATGAAAAAAACACTTTAAATTGTATTTCCACAGGACCAACCTGGGGGTTGGCGAGTGAAGCGAGTTTAGTTTAGAGCTAAACAGAAAAGTGACATAAGTGCAGGCCGCATAATATAGGAATAATGTTTGTTTTTAATGTAATCTAACAGCAAGGCATATCATTTATTTCTCAGTCAGTATATTTTGTTTCCAAATCTTTATATCTTGTCAATGTACGAAATATCTTAAAGTTATGTGAAGGAATATATTTTTCAAAATGGTGGTATAAAGAGAGATGTGTTGGGTGAGTGGGGATTCATTTGGTGGGGCATTTACATTACCATGGATCAAATGCTACTATGGTCACATTACACTAGCAGGTCTCGATGCTAGAAACAGAATTGGTGTAGAAATTCAATCTGTTGGCTGTGGTGTTTACATTTTTAGTCTGTATGTAGCCTAAATGTTTAGATATGTGAGTACATTTAACTTACTGTATGTGTAGGCGCTGTGCATGCCTTGTGGCTTACTACAGTATGCAAGTAGCATTGAAACATGGATCCCCATATGTTTTTCCTAGTGATGCTCATCAGTTTTCAATATTTTAACAAGTGAACTTTTTTCTAATATAATGTATCCATGTAGAAGGTTTATAAGATTATATGCCTTAACATTTTCTGCTGTGTTTTCTTAAATTGGACCTCAATTTGAAGAATGATTTTGATATACAACAGGAGTCAATAGTGGTGGGACTGTATTGTTAGCTGCCTTGATGGTTCCTAATGGCTGGAGAAACCTCAGATCAGACAGATGACATGCAAATATTTTGTACATTAAAAATTAGTTTCCTTGAACAATGTAAAAATAATGTAATCAAACCACTTTCTGGGGTGAAAATCTTATCTGACTGTTTATACTTAGATTGGATATGTGCAATCAGAATTCAGTACCACATGTAAAAGAACCCTACATCCAATCTCAAACATTTGATATATGTGGGTTTTGAGTTTTCACGTTAAAATCTAATCTGTGTCAGATACGTGAAAAAATCTGAATCAGGTCTTATCACAGAAATAGTGCAAACACAGCCCATATCTGGCAGTTCTGGATCAATACTTCCTCATAAGAAGTGTAAATTTGATGTAGATCATATTACATTACAGCCCCTTATGGTTCAAGCACAATACTACTATTGTCTTTCATCTCCGTCCAGTTTTGTAGTGTGAATGCATCTGAAGTTGTGAATTCCTGACAGTGCAAATGTAGAGCAGGAGCTGGCGGCCTCGAGAGGAGTTAACACAAGTAGAATGAGTATGAGGTCAATTGTTGCTTATTAATTAAGGCATGTGAATTAAAATTACAAACCTGAATCATAAGGTTCTGGGAATCAGAAGGGGGCATTGTTTTATGTTACATCTCCGTTTTAGCACAAACAAATTTTGAACTTTCTGCAGGGTTTTGAGATGGCAGTACACTGAACAACCAGACAGAACTGCAGCCATTTGAGAGGTTTTTAGGCATCAACTTATGTTTTAATCCTCCTCCCCTCTGAAAAGATCCTCCCCTCAGCTCATCTATTTGTTTTTCCCCCTTATTCTATCCCACAGTCTTCCAACCCTGCCCCAAGAAATAGTTCCGTGAGTTTAGATGGAACAGACAGTGAAGATGAACAGGTAAATAATTACGATGCTTCCCAACATGTGTTTTCTTTGTGAGTAGGGGTATGGATATCCAGCAGGCAGGGGAAAGGGCCTAAATTCAGAAATGTTAAATTTATAAAAGGCTTTTGGAAAAGAGGGTAGTTTTTGAATAGAGCCCTCACCATCTAATCTATATCTTCCACAGTGTAAACCACATTATTTCAAATGTCCGACATCTTAACATTTAACATTTTAGCTCTACATCACATAACTTTCCTTGTTAATCATTGAATTTGTGATTCACCTTTACATTATTTGCTTTAGAGCTCAATTTTTCAGAAAGAGATTATCTCTTATAAAAATTGTGCATTAATTACACTATAAAAAGCATTGTGATACTCTCAAAGTGAAATGTATTTTGTAAAATGTATGTTCTAGCACACTAGCATATGTTCGATTATTACATATTTTTGCAGAATCAGAATGACTTTGAGACACTGGATGGTGCTGTGCACTACCAGATCTGAAAACTATGATCTCCAAAGATTAATCAGTCTCATTTGGTGAAGAAGCCCCTTTCTCCCTTCCTGAGCTGGTTCAAGCCATAAACCGAGTAGGTCTATGTGCTGCACCAGGAGGGCTGGATTAAAGTAAATGGTGGGTATGGGTTTTGGGGTGGGGATGTTCTATTTTTAAATGTGTGGCTGCCAAAATGTGGCATTTTTGTTTAGGAGTTCCAGTGAGGTGGCGTTATTGCTGTATCTACACCACTTCCTTCTCAAACTTTCTTCAGATAAACATTAATGATTTGTTTAAAATGTATGAGGCCTGCACTTCTGGCATGAACTTTCCTTTTTTTTAATTCCGCAGGCACATCTGTTGTGTTAACACAAAATGTTCCCATATATAAAAGCCATATGCTTTGAGTTAGCATAACAAGCACATGGCTGGGATGCATGCTAAACATTACCATTACTGTGAGACATGGCTTACTGCTTAAATTGCAGGGTGAATAAATCTATTTGATGAGGCAGATTATCACTCGTGGGAGATGGAGCTAAGCCTACTGGATGCAGCTGGAAACAAAGCTGCTGGGTAATCCTCAATGAAGGGCTGCGGCATGCAGGGACATCCCACCGAGGGAATTCTGGAACCTCTTGTAGCGTAAGAATTGTAGTATAAAGTTCCCGTTGGATTGTGCGATGATGTTTGAAGCAGACTGAAATTGTTTTTGCTTTTTCCATCACTGTCCGCAGTCCTCATTGCCAGAACATTTTGATTGCAATTCTTGTTAACCCGCAAGACCCAAATGAGAGGGTAGCCAGAGCCGGGATCGTTAAGTGTTCTCTCTTCCAAAGAGAATTGTGTCCAGTTCAGTGAGTGCCAGATGTAGAAAACTGCGGAAGCTTGTCTATGTGGGAAATGTGAGGTTCAATTGAATACAGGTCATGGGGCTACAATTAAAGAGAGAAAGAATTTGCAATGGCCCTTTTTAATTTAATTTTCTGTTTCTTGCTGTTGCGACATCAATAAGAAACAGATGGATGACACTTGAAGCTAAAATAACAATGGCTTTTATAGTGGGTTGTTTTTGGTGTTTGTTTTGCTTGTACCCCTGGATTGTGGCCAGCACTGAATTTCCCATTGCATAAACGTATGAAATCAGTGCTGTTTGTTTTGAAAAAGGTTGAACAATAAAAACAGACTGAGGCGGAAGTGTGCTATTGTGTTTAATTTCACCTCATCACTTTGTTTAGAAGGTAATGGACACTAGAATATCCTCAGGTTCCAAGCTTTAGTCCATTTGAAGTACTTGAAGACACCGGAAAAACTGATGAGAACTGTAATTAATACAGAAAATTCAGATTGTCCACTCATGATAATTCAGTGTTTTACTTAATTTTTTACTCCTAATTTTATTGATTAAACACTTGTTATTATATTTACCATTTACAGGCTTCACTTTACTTTACTTCACTTTACTTCACTCTCTAACTACTTGTCCTGGCGAGTCGCCATCATTTGCTATGTACTGTATATCTGCTAGATTAATACAGTCTGTCGTAATAACTAGATTTTTTAATCTTATACTGATATTTGATTATTTACTTTTTTGTAAATATGACAAAATTATCTGAAATGAATATCAGCCATTGTGTTAATCCCGTGATCATCTTTATTAATTGTTAGCATTTTCATGATTTTCTTTATAAAGAAGTGATCTCTTGATAATGGTGTGTTATGTCAGCTTCACCTTATACTCTGTAGCTAACTGTTGGAAATCAATGCCAATTCTATTTGATTCTGGTTAGCATCAAGACTGCTTAAGATGAATGAAACACAAGAGTTTGGCTCCTTTGATTTTTGTTTTTAGCCTCTAACTCCAAATTGATTTTCTGGTCAATAGAGCAGGAAAGGATTAGCTTATTTATTTGTGGTAAGCAAATTTCTACAGGCAGACAACAAAGATGTTTTGGGGATGTGCAGTATTACACAGGTCAACTGTTGAAACTATTTTGGAGCATTCACAGACAGCTCTCAGAGGTGGAGTGGAACCTTGGGTCACGACCATAATTCGTTCAAAAACTCTGGTCGCAGCCCGATTTGTTTGTGACCTGAAGTAATTTTCCCCATAGGATTGTATATAAATACAATTAATCTGTTCCAGACCGTACGAACTGTATGTAAATATATTTTTGTAAAGATTTTTAAGCACAAAAATAGTTAATTATACCATAGAATGCACACTGTAATAGTAAACTGAATGTAAAAACATTGAATAACACTGAGAAAATCTTGAATAGAGAAAAGTAACATTACAAGAATTCACGCTATAGCCTTACAAACCGCTTGCTGTAAGCAATTTTTTTAATGAGTTTTAAGCACAGGGAAAAAAAATGAACATTTGAAAAATGTGTAATTTATACAAAAACCATAAACAACCAAAAAAAGTAACATTGCAAGAATTCACGCTACGAACCGCTTGCTGTAAACACTTTTTTTAATGAGGTTTAAGCACAGGGAAAAAAATGAACATTTGAAAAATCTGTAATTTATACAAAAACTAACCATAAACAACCACGAAAACTAACCTTGCACGAGTCGAGTTCTGGAAAGAAGGAAGTGAGGAGGAACTGGGTGGAGAGGAGGTTACAGTTTTGAGGGAGAGTCCGACTCCGCGATGGAGGGATATTCTCCTTCAGGTGTTTTCTCTCTTGTGATTTCTTGAGTTTCTAGTGTTTTTAGCTGGTGGATCAGACTTCGCAAAATAGTGGTCTAATGTGACTTGCCTTTTCCTATGCATTAAATTTTTTTCGGAAATGTTAGTCGACATTGTCGTTCATCATGTTTATCACTCTGTTCGTAACCACTTTGTCAGGGTGGTTCTTCTCGAAAAAATCCTGGCACTCGTTCCATTTTTCCATGATGGCTTTTATCGCATCACTTTTTATAACCGCCCTTTCCTCTTCTTCCCCTGAGGACTGCTCCTCGATGAGCAACCTATGCTGCTCCTCCTGGAGTTCAGCGAGTTCCACTTCTATTGTACTTCCTCCTAGTCTCTGCTTTCTTAACCTGAAAATATTAAACTCCATTAATCCTTCCTCATAAACTCCCATTAATCCTTCCTCATTGTGTAAACTGGATAGGGGCTCTTTTCTCTGCTTTGTTTAGTGCTTTCATACCATTTATGTAATTTGAAGCCCAAAATACAGTATATAGATTTACTGTAGCTGGTGGCATCTGTCACCTGTAGGTATTGTGGCTTAAACACCACTACATTTACATTTACTATGTTATTTTAAAATATAGATTTTTTTCAAAATTTTTGTTGCATCAATTCTTTATAATAAAAGTTCATAACCTTTTTTGGATTGTGTGCTGTTAGCATGACACCCCTTTCATTGTAATGATGTGGACGTGTTTATTGGGAGAGCATGTTCCGTGAAGACTTGCACTTTATTATGAGTGCATTTTCCTTTTAGACAGAAACTTCAAAAGGAGGATATTGGAAGCTCTGTAGAACTCACATATCTTCCTTTTTACTGATAAAGTTAAGGACCAATTTTAAAAATTTTTTTTTATATTAATATAATAACCTAAGCAATGAAATCAATGCGAAAGTAATAATTCTGGGTGATTTGTATAGTTTAGCTTAATTTAATGAGTAAAAAACACAGATTCACTAAAGCATATTAGTGTGTTTATACTTCATTTATTTTCAAAATATTGTAAATAAGAAGTATTTTTCACCTAAATGTTATTTAAATCAATAAGGGGTTATGTAAGCATAAAAGCATATATACAACAAGCTTTTAAGCATATAAGTTACATGTATAAACAGAAGAACATGAGCATACAGGTTATTTATACATTTTCTCATCTTTCTTTTGCATGTGCACCCATCCAATATTACAGCCTTCTTTGAAGGGACAGCAGGATGTACTGTTACACCCAGTTTCGATTAAGCTGCACAAGTCTTTTCAGTGTCTGTTTGCCATTCGGCATTGATGACATTAATGTTGTATACCCTTTCTATATTGCATAATGTGGCAAGGTTAGTGCACCTTGGATTTGAGTCAAATATTCCTGGGTTGTATGCACAGAAGTCTTGCCTACTCCATCAGTGCAGATTAATTGACATCGGCAATTACAAAAAGAGGCATTCAATGGTGGGAAGAAAATACATGTGGTGATTTTTACTTTGATTTCAAGATGTCATTTAAATTTCCAATAACCACTGCGGTGGTAGTATAAAGATAACACCTCCTTGTTGTCCATATGTTTACAATACATAGGAATTTTCTAAAACGTTTTCAAGGCTTAGACTTGTCTGTGTTTTTCTGACTTGAATTTTTCAATTTTCTATTTGGCTTTTGTAATAGTTATATTCTGCCTCCTGGGGCCTCATGCATTATGCCGTGCGCAGAATTCACACTAAAACATGACGTAAGGACAAAAGCAGAAATATGCATACGCACAAAAAAATCCAGATGCATAAATCTGCGCATTCGCCAACTTCCACGTTCTTCCACTCCATAAATCCTGGTCAACATGAAAAGTAACGCACGTGCATGTGCCTGCTGTCCCGATCCGTCTCCTCCCAGAATTATACCTCTTCCATCCATCCATTATCCAACCCGCTATATCCTAACTACAGGGTCACGGGGGTCTGCTAGAGCCAATCCCAGCCAACACAGGGCGCAAGGCAGGAAACTCCGGGCAGGGTGCCAGCCCACCGCAGGGCACACACACACACACACCAAGAACACACTAGGGACAATTTAGGATTGCCAATGCACTTAAGCTGCATGTCTTTGGACTGTGGGAGGGAACTACGCCTCTTTGAATATGCAAATCAATATAAATAGCCATTAGGCTCAGCGTTCTGTGAAAAGACAATGGCAAAAGCACTGGGTAAAATAGAAGAATTTCAGCAAATACAAAGTGGAGGCAAGGAAAAACATACTATTTGTTGGTTTAAGCAGTGGTATAGACAACTTGATGATCGAGTGACATAGAGTGTCAGAGGAACTCGAAAGCTCAAGTTCACAAAGTCGCACAGTGGCCAAAATAAAAAAGAAGTTGTCAGATATCAAAGTTGCCATGAAAAGGCAAGTCGTAGCCCACCATCTGAGTGTTATATGAAAGCTTATTAGGATATGGAGAAAAGAAAAAAAATAGGGACACAGTGGGAAAAAAGCTTGAAATGTCAACTTAAATCTCGAAATTTCCACTTAAATCACGTGGTTTATTTTGTCATTAAAGCAGAACATCACAAACTTCATCTTAAAATCGTTTAATTTACTAGTTTCTCAAATCCCATCGTAACTAAAGTAGCACATTAAATGCTTTGTTTGCATATGTTCTTCTATGTGCTCTATGTGTGTGAATCACTACGTGCTTCTTAAACGGGCTTTCTCTTCCTCCAACAGGACACAGAATCCATTACATTCATGATATTACAGCTCTTTAAATAATTAAAATACTGAGATGTATACTTGCTATCATTTTAATGATGATAGGAATTAAAGCATGTATTAAACATGGGAACACGGTGGCGCAGTGATTGTTCATGCCTCACGCTAGATGCTTGCTACACCGTACGCGACCTTCGATGAAATAATTTATTGCAGCAGTACTGTCTCTTTCAAACGTACTAACCCCCGATTCCTGTCCTACCTTTTCTATCTCCAAATACCCAATCGCCACACAATCAGCTGTGTAATACACGTTAAGCTGTAAGCTGAGAATGCCGATTCTTCAAAACTTTTAAGGATCATTGAAATATCTTCGTGTACATGTTCAATTATTCTATCTATCTTCCCTTGTCACGCCAGCCCCAGCAAGAATACAGCGCGAGGCAGGAACAATTTGTGAACGGAGCGCCAGCTCCTTGCTAGTGCTGCGACACCGTGTCCTCACATGTTTAATTTTTAACAATATAGATAATTTAAATGAAGTTAAAGTTTTATCTGTATAATATAATAAACATATTTTGCTGCATTTCATCTTAAAAATGATATCGTCATCATATGTAAATACACACTTTATAAAGTGGCTCAGGTTGTGCAATATTATAACTGTATCGCAAGTTTACAGTGAGGTAATTGTACTTACAAGTACAAACAGTTCTACAAGGAGCACTTTATGGACTGATTGATTGTGTTTATAGTTTTTTGGATGAAACTGTTTCTGAACAGCAAGGTCCGTACAGGAAAGGCTCTGAAGTGTTTGCCGTATGGTAGAAGTTCAAATAGGCAGCATGGCTGAGGCAGTGTGTGCTAGATGCTGTATACTGATAATTCTCTCTCCGATCAACTGCTGTAGAGCTGTGATTCCCAACTCAGATACAGTGATATAAATACTCTGAGTGATGCAGTGAGAGTAATATGGAAAAAGATGATCTGCTGTGGCATCCCCTAACGGGAGCAGCTGAAAGAAGAAGAAGAAGGTGCAATGAGGGTAACAACACTAAAGCAGCTATGGTATTTGGAATATTTTGGCTATTCTGTGGACCATTATATTGTTATAGGTTAATTACAATCCGATGCCTTAAACTAATAAATAATATGCAGTTAATTTCAGTGTATATGATAAAGCTGCGTCAGGGATGTGGATCTAAAAAAGAAAGGGAAACCGCACTTGAACAAAAGCACCACTTTGACGCTGGGTGACGCCAAATTTGCAAAACCGAGCAGAGAATTTGTGTACGCCAGGGTTTTAGCTGGCATGTGAAAATGTGTGGGGCTTTACGTCAAGTTTAGGTTTTATACATCGTGATTTGAACGTGGAAATGGGAGTATGCAACATTTTTGTGTATATGCACTGTTTATACATGAGGCCCCTGGTGTGGACACTCTGCTCCCCCATTTTGACTATTACTGTTTCTTGTGCATCTCCTGGCCCTTTTCATTGGTTAGTTCTTCCATTTCATTGGCAGAACAGTATATTTTCAAAATAGTTTCTTACAACATTCACATTAAGAACACGTTCACTGTTGGTTGGTTTAGTGTGTAAAACAGCATGTTTATGATTGCTATCATATTTCCTCTTAAACAATTTACAAATTTCCTTAATTTTCTGTAGTTATTGTGTGTTAGATACATTATTATACTAAAAGGCAAATTAGGCTGCAATTAAACTGGTGTTTTTTATATTATTATCATTCTTTTACAAAATTTTTTACTTTTGTAAAGTGAGACAAGTACTGAGTAATAGTACAGAAAGTCTTAAAGGGTCATTGGTGTGAATATTATATTGTTCACTCTGTCCCAGTGAGCCATACTATGATATTGCTTACCTTAGGAAATGTCCTCAGAAAAGTGTCTCCTAAATAGTGTTTTGGGGTTCTGTTGTACCCCCCGAGCTCCCAGGATTACTAGCCAGGGTCTGTACCCAGCATGCCATGCAACTGTCTTAGCCAGTGAAGCCAAAGAAGAATTCTGTTGATCTGCCTGACCAACTGGGATTTTGACAATAAACGTGACTCATTATAACTGAGCCTCAATAAAATAGTAGTTGATCCAAGAGTCTCTCTTGGAAATACTCTTCAAAGTATTTTCATCAAAAGGATAGCTTAAGTATTTTTGCTCAATGGAATAGTAATTATGTGATAATAATGCCCCAGCCATAATTTGGAAGTATTTAAGAAACCATTTATGGTTTTAAAAAATATGTCCTGACCATAAATAAAGTGTAGCTCTTAAATTCATTAGTCGTTAATTCTGTATGTTACTGTTTATTAATTTTTATTGCATTCTGTCAATTTGCAGATGTCTTTGGAAACATCATCAAGGCCAGGCAGCCCTATGTCTCCTTCCATTCTTCTAACTCCAACATCACCAAGCAGTCTATCTCTCGTCGCCGACTTCAGTGCCCCAGCCAGCCCTCTGGCATGTCTGGATAATTCAGCCGCCAAGCACAGGATCAACGTTAAACACAAAGCCCGGATTAAAAGGAAGCCTGCAAGTGTAAGAGTATCTTCATAAGCAGAACCCAGTGCAATCACAGACAAATAACCATAGGTTTTATATAGAACCATTCCATTGTGAATTCTATCCCAAGATTCTTTATAAACACTGAACTACAATACAATCATTTACTTTTCTTATCACATAGTAAGTCATTGGTGGTTTTTTAGTCCAGTTCTTAAGCCATATTTCCTGCCCAGACTGCTAGTACTCACCTTGTTCCTGTCAACCCAGTCAGTCAGGGACAGATGAATTAAGAATTCATTTTCTATTAAACAGACCAGATTTGTTTCATTTGTAAGCCTGGCTCATGTCCCTAAGACTGCTCATAATTCTTGGTTTTCAATTTACAAAGAATTAAGAGATCCTTTCCAGGAAACTAGAGTTGAGAGCTAAACATGTTTTTGTCCTATTTGAGTTGGAAGCAAATAAAATAAATAGCCACTAATTAAAATGTATTTTGTGTTAATATTAAAATTCTTATCTCATTAAGTTAGTGTTTACTTTTGACTCACTCAAGCATTTTACCTGGGCAAGTGTTGTAAGATAATGTTAATAAATGAAGTATATCCTTCCTAAATCATGGAATGGTGCAGCCAGTCATTTGTATCTGTAGTCTTGTGCATATTAAGTCATGCAGTTCTCCTCTCCAGACCACTCGCAATTATTGGTTTGGCTGCCTTAATTGCAGTTTCTTGAACTGATAAAAAAATTGAATATCTTTGCTTGGTCAAGCCTATTTTTTAATTTCTGTTTTTGCACATATTATATTTTTTTTTTTTACATTTTTTAGGTATATACTTATGTTTTTGGAAGCTATTAACCTTTTATTACTCTCGGTGATTAAATATATATTTTATATTCTTTCATTGTGTAAAATATCCCAAATTATAACATATTGTAATATTCTAAAACACACTTAATACAGTTCTGGGATATGAGGGACTAAGCCTTTCCTTTCAGTGCTGGGTACAAGGCAGCAAATAGCCATGGACAGGTTGCCAGGGCTCACTTTCGCCAACACATGCACACACACACACACAGAGTCAGACTCACATGTGGCTAATTATTATAATTAACTCTCTAATTAACCCAACCTGCACTTCTTTGGTGATGTGGAAAACCTGAGTCTGGTGAAAAATACAGTCAGACGTGGGGAGAATTGCAAACACCACCTAGACAGTGCTCAGGCATTGATCAGGCTATGATCTGTGACGTTATAGTGCTAGTCAGACTGTCACCATGGCATCAATCACATATTATGATTGAACTCATTCTTAGGGAAATATTAAAATATATGTTTTTCAGGAATTATCATTCAGCATTAATTCATAACAATATACTAATATATATAACAATTAAAGTGGCTTAAAGCCGTGTTACCTAATGATTAGAAGGTAGACTTTAAAAGCTAAAGGATGCTGAATCAAATCCCAATTTCCCAAAGTTTGCTTCCTTTGTAACTCAAATGATATTATCGACTCTTCCATTAGACAAAATAAAACACTGGCTCACTCTGCATATTGTTGTGCTGCTCATGTAAAAGACTTGGGCGCTGTAAACTATGGAAGGGGCTATAGCGTATAATGTATCAACTGATAGACTTACAGAAGCCCATTATTGCTACTGTGATGGGGTGGCACCCCATGCAAGGCTACTTCATAGCTTGTGGGAATTGTGACCCAATTATTATTTACTCAATTTCTGTGATTCTAGAGCACATATAATTAGTGGTTTTGATGATAAATTCTACCTATTTCATATTTTTAAAATCACCTTTTTGTGTAATTTTAGAGAGAGATTTTGGGAAGCTGTGAGAAAAAAGATTCTTCTGGTACAGTTCCACAAACAGATGAACAGGCGCCAATTCATCTGTCAAGTGGAGAAGAAGGTAAGCATTAAATGTTTCTCCTAAAATTACATTTTACCCTACTTCATTGAGTCCTGTTTTTTGTACAAGTTGCAAACATAGTAAATCAATACTAATGATGACACTTTTAGTCTGTATCATTACTGAATGACTTCAATATAAAGAAGATATTAAGATGTTATTTAGACGACAATTAACACAGCTCACTTACACTACATTTTTAAGGAAAAGTGTCACTTACTGAGAGAAGTGGCAGCAAGCACATGCCAGTGTCTCCTTCGTGTGAGGTGACAAAATAAATAAATTACATGATGCCGAAATTATGCATGCACAATGGGCAGAAGCGCCCCAACACTCTTTAAAGCCACAAACAGGCACCTAGTCGAGAGTCTATGAAGAAGAGTTTGGGAATACATTTGGTGAGCCATCAGCCTGCTTATTGCCTGTCATGGTACATGGCACCAGTGCACTTTCCACTTTCCTTGTGTTGTTTTTCAAAAAGTCAGTTCAGCCAGTGCAGATGAACATCTCATAATTGTACAAATTCAGCAGTGTAGTGATTTGCACAAAAACATCAACTGGAATGCTGTACACTTGCCAAATATTTGTGGTCAATAACATGAAGCCTCTGACAAGGGGAAAAGAAAGGCAAGTAGTGCCAGTGACAGTGAGAGATCCTCTCATGTCAAGAGACTTCCAGTTACTTGAATGTACTGCCAAGCTTCAAGGTCACAGCTTCAGTTTTGAGTGCCAAGTACGTTTTCAAGACTGTTGAAGACAGACAGACAGACAGACAGACAGACAGACAGACAGACAGATAGATAGATAGATAGATAGATAGATAGATAGATAGATAGATAGATAGATAGATAG
>JANRMT010062790.1:18812524-18835375 GCA_026402145.1 Polypterus bichir lapradei | reverse complement strand
TAGATAGATAGATAGATAGATAGATAGATAGATAGATAGATAGATAGGTTTGAAGCTCAATACATAAGTTTAGTGCGTTTATTGTGAAGTGAAATATTTTCAAAAAAGTTTGGAAGAATCTCCCTTATACCTCCCTAACTTGTTGTCACTGTATATTTTAAAAGTTTTTGAAGAATTAAATAAATTATTAGACTATTACACAAGAGTCAACATGTAACATAAAAAAAAGAACTGGATTACATGTAATGTATCATTCACTGAGAACTTTATTCCTTTGCAAAGACACACCATGTACTTTCATTGATTTGCATAAATATCTTATCTGTGAACCACTGGTAAAAAGAAGATCACCCATCTATACGATATTCTTAAGAAAAAATTGTTATTCATGTAGAATTTTATTCCACTGCAGAAATGCAGCCCTGCACTCTGTTTGAAAGTTTTTGGAAAAAGAGGCAAGCGATCACAAATTTTATAAGAGTTATAACATTATAACTTTCCTTTTACATTTCAAATTGAATTGACTACCATTACATGGACAATTTTATTCTGTTTCTAAAGAAGACTGTATAAAGTACTTTTATTATTAGGTCTAGGTTGTACATGTTAACTCTTTAAAATATAAAAAAAGGTCAAATTTAAACTCATGAATGCAATACAACCTTTCATTTAGTCCTAATATTGTGACAACCATGAAGCTGATTTTAGACTTATTAACAAATACCCTTAGATATTTACAGAATACTGTATTTGATGGACCATTAGAGAGGAGTTAAAATTAAGGTACTGAATATGTGAACATTTTATGAAAATTAAATAAAACAACCTGCTTTTTATTTTCTTATTATTAACTGTAAAGTCTCATTTTGTTCCATCATAATTAAGGTTCTTAGCTGGTTTAATTTAGCTCATAGTTTTGTATTACAAATTTCAGAAACATAATCTTATCTTTTAGCATTCTATTATGTATTCCCTAAGTACAGGGGCACTGGCAGAGTCCTAAAACCACAACCCAGAATGGATAATCAACTCCCATTTTCCAAAGGAAAAAAATCTATTTGTGCTTCTAACTTTTTAGTTAATCTTTAATTTCATTTTAAAATGTAGCTTCCATCTGTGATTTTGAGGTTTTGGCCTCAGTGTCTGAAAATATGATTTTCTTTTAAATATAGTTTCAATAAATTTTAAATGATTATAAAATGAGTTGTGAAAAGAATTCATTTAAGTTTTAACAACATAGATCAGAAGCTTGAATTGGTCCTAATTCATTCATTACCAATAGAGCAAACCAATATACTAAAGAAACTGGTAGTGTGAAATTTTAGCCATACTGTAACTTTTATTTTAAAACTTACATTGTGGTTAATATTAATGTTTTTCTAGTAATGTTAATGTTAATACAGTATTAATGTATTTCTATAAAGTCTGTGGGCATGGCTTTATTTTGTATTTCCCTCTTAGAGTACCTGAGCAACCTCTTGGGCAGAGTTCCCGTCCTTTTTAGATGCAATATCACTCTTTTCTTCTTATAGTTTGAGAGTTTAGCAAGAAGGGGTGATCTTTGGTCAACTGCCTTGGTCTTCTTAAGGCTCCTGGACTTTAGGTGGTCCAACCGAACGTGTTCATTGTACACTTCACTTCAGAAATAGACAGAGCCATTCAGCCATTTTACCATTTTATCTGTAATGGATCCCATTGTTTTATTAGCTGGTCTTTTTTCTGTTATTCTGCAGTCAGAAAAGCACTGTAATGAATGATTTAAGAAGTACATTCATAAGAAATTTGAAACGTATGTATTTGTTTGTGTGTTAATCCATCGTATGTGGAGTTTGACCCCTTAATTGTATCCTAATAATGAGTTAGTGAACAGAGGAAACACCAGGTCAAATGACACTCAATGCTGGAAGGCTACATCAGTGCCATACCCACTAGTGATGTCATTAGTTAATAACAGCTTAAATAAGCAGAACACCTAGTTATAAAAGAATGAAAATTGTAATGAAGATGAAAATACTCCTCGTGCTGTTCCTTTCAAGTTAAGTTTATCTTGGTCCTCAGGGTTTTTCAGGCAGACAGTGCGGTGTAGTGGTTAGGCTTTGGACTTCACACACTGAGGTTGTGGATTCATATCCTACAGCTGACACTCCGTGACCATGAGAAAGTCACTTCAACTACCTGTGCTTCAATTGGAAAAATTAAAGAAAAGTAACCAGTTGTATCTGAAATGTTGTAAGCGGCCTTTGATAGTGGTGTCAGCCTAACTAAGTAAAGAAAAACTTAAAAAACAAAGTAAGAAATAAATGTACTTCATTAAAATTCAGCAAGACCAATTTTGTAACTTTTGAATTGACTCCAAAGATACAATCCAGAAAATAAAAGCTTGATTAGTTAGGGTAGGAATCCAGTTTAAAACAGAAGAGCGCTGGACTAAGAACTCACCGAAATCGGTGCCCTCCATGATCTGAATTTGACAGCCCTGCTAGTGCTCTAGTGCTGTAGCAATGGCATCTTAGAGGCAGGGAACAGTTAATACTTTGAAGACTAAACACGTGCTTTCATAGTATAACAAACACCAAAACTATACTTAACTTCTAACCATATAAAGAAGCCCTAAGCCATTTTTATGCTGGTTCAGTACATCATGAGTTTTAATAGCCACTAAATATATTTATAACCATATGCTGTTTATAAAATGTAATTTTCGATTGCCATTGAAATGATATGTAGGGTCTTTGAGAACTACTCTCCAGTAAATCTACTGAAATTATTAAAGTATCATTGTCTTAAGAAGAAATACCAGAGTAATTTAGAATATTTTCAATTACAGACCTTGTGTTTGTGACAATTTGTGAAAGTACACACTTTACAAGGAATGCTTTTCCCTTCCCTGCAAGGGAATTTGTATTTTATGTGATTGCATGCTTAACATCCCATTTGAATATTTGTGCTAATCTGGTTGTAGTAAAGTATTTAAATAGTATTTATATAAGTGCACAAAAGCATACCTGTATAAAAACTGCATAGTACCTTGGGGCAAAATGTTACATCATTCCTCAGTGTTTCATTGTATATGTATAGTCCTGACATTTGTGAGGGGTGATTAAAAATCCAGAAGCAAAAAGGAGTATTCCACAGTACTGTTTTATAAGGGGCCATAGATTAGTTCCTGTGAAGTAAAATTTGTGAATGAAAAGTTTCTAGCATCTGTGGTTTACATGGTGTAAATTTAGTGTTTCAATATAAAGTCAACAAGGGAGCAGCAAACCAGAAAATTCAGTATTGAAGCATTATTTAATTTCAAATAAAAGTACAAACTTCACTTTTGTAGATTCATTCTTGAGTAGTCAATATGTACAGAGATTAACTGTAGAATTGTATCATGGCAGGATGTCTCTCACAGGTGACACAATATCTGCCCAGCATGTATCATCTAAGACAGAAGAAAATGTTATCAAAGAATGATTCTGTGTAAGATGGTAAACACTGAAGAGGTTAGTTTTGGTTTAATTAAATCCATTGCTCATGAACAATTAAACATGAGCAAGGTTTGTGTAGGATAGGTGCCCAGAATACTGACCACTAAAATAAAGATTCATCATTTCTAGTTTTGAAATAAACTGAGATTTGGAGCAACAGACTCCAAAATGCACAGTCAGAATAATGGAAACATTGGGATTCTTCAAACACCAAACAAATTCAAGGTTCAAGTCAGTGCCATCAAGATCATATGAACATTTTTTACAACTGTGGGTGTAGTCTAATGACTACATGCTGAAACAGCCGACGTAACCATTCAATATTTTGTCGATTTACTTTGAAAATGATCAAGAAAAGCTATAAGCTATACTCCAGCTTTACAAGATTCCCCTGCTCACAAAATCTGCTCTGAGAGATTCAGCACCTGTGTGGAATGGCTTCTCCACTGTGCCAATGATGAAGACATCAAGTCTAATATAAGAGTGGTTGCATAAGCATGTCAGAACAATTTATTTGAGTGTCATTGAAAAACGTCTTCAACATTATAGCAAGTATATTAGTATTAATGGGATTATGCTGAAAAATAAAACTTAGTTTTAGTAATGTTTCTTAAGGTGTAAAAAGGTTTCTTGTTCTTTAAAGCTGGTTCATCCTATTAATTAAATATGGTGTTTCATCGGAAGCCTAATGTGGGTTATGCCCCAGTAACCATTGTTATTTTGTATCTGTGTGCATTTTTTATCATTTAGAAGAGACTGGTTTTTTTTGTAGCATTTTTATTATTTTGAGTTAGTTTATCTTTTAATTTGTCTTTTGCTTCTGAGACCAGGTTTTGCATCACATAATCTCATTCATCACGTCAGTGACATCAGTGGTAACGAGGTATAAATAGAGTGACAGTGCCAGCTTGTGTTGTCCTTTTTTTGGATTCAAAAAAGAAAACTTTTTCAACATGGGACACCTAATGCTAGATTCTTTTTCATTTGGGAGCCCTTTTTGCCTGTGACGTCAACTCTCATTTTGTCTCTAGGGTCTTGGTTGCCTATTTTGATTTGTTCTTCCTGGTTCAGACTTGGATTGACCCTAACTATGATTCTCATTATTCTTTTATTCTTCTGTTTATTTTCCATTTTTCTCAGTGATCCCTGGAGACACTGTCTCATTGCAAGTTATAGATGTTAAACTAGATAGATGTTAAACTTTAAATGGAATGCAGAAGCTACAGTCTTTACAGATGTTTCTAGTTTGCTTTGTGAGTACTGTCCTACACAGTGAAGAATAATTTATTAAAACTGTACATTTTACACTTTATCCTTAAAAGAGCCCAAGACCATCCATCCATTTTCTGATGGATATCCAAAACAGGTTGCGTGGATACTAAAACAAAACCTGCATCTTACGAAAACAGTTATTTACAGTAATTCATCCACTTGGCATTGCTTGTCTTTGGGTTAATTTCACCCCATGTTCACATAACTTTTCTCCTGGTATTCCAGCTTCCTCCCACATCCCAAAGACAGGCAGATTAAATTAAATGGAGACTTCTAAAATGTTCTAGTATGACTCAAAGAGTGGGTGTCACTGTTTGTGTGGGTGAGCTCTACGATAGACAGCCATGTTATCAGAATTTTGTTTCTACCTTGCACTTCGCTCTGCCATGATAGACTCCAGTTTCCTGCACCATGTTTGTGCTAGCAGGTTAAGGAAATGGACAGCTAATGCCTAAAACAAGACTCTCATACTTCGATCCACAAATGGCCTGGCTGTTAATTTATTTTCTTATGCAGCTTATGTTGTTTACACAGATCATTCTGTAGTTTTAAATAAGAGAAATGTTTAACAGCTGTTGTATGCTTAGCCTTTGTTGTACTGATCTTATAATAAAAATTATATAAGGGTTGTGGTATACCACCAACTAGCTTAAAGCCTTCCATTTAAGGGAAACATCTGCCAAAGCCTGCTTTTTTAGAGAAACAGTACCATCAGCATTTTTGAAAACTGTAATATATAATTCATGTACCCTTCATCAATGCCAGTGCTATTTTGCGAACATTTATATTCCTTGAGAAGACCAGTGCAATGCCAGAATTAAATATGGTTGGTTCTGTCTTTCAGGAATGGTTGTACAACAGAGAACTGCAGAAGAATGCATCACCAAGGACAATGAATCATCAGAAGCAGAGGCAAATGTCCCAGTTTGCCTTCCTGAGGACAGCCTACAGCATGAGAAGGACAACAGTTCTGAAAGCTCAGAAGATGGCTTGCTAAATGAAGAAAGCCTGGAGCTAAAGGAGGAACTTGATGGATCTGATGATATTCTGAAGACCAATATTATTTGTGTTTCTGATGTGTATCTTGAACCAATGGAGACTTCAGAGATGGTGACATCTGTTCTTGCAGATTCTTGTACCTTAGAGCATGAATCATGCTCTAGGCAGGCTTTAACCTTGGAGGATGATAAAGCACATTCTTGCTTGGTTACAAATGCTGAGGATGCTAAGCCTGAAGTTGATGACATAGAAGAAGAGTGCCATATTGCTGTTGAAGAAGGAGCTAAATCATTTTCAGAGGAAATACTAAGTTCCTTAGAAGGTTCATTTTCATTATTGCACAGAGCAGAACCTGAGGCAGAAATTCAAAAGGAGCACACCAGCACTGAGTTGTTCGAGGATGTCACCAAATCACCTGACAGTTTTTGTAGTTTAGAAGACAATTATTGTCCCAATCTTTCCCTATTGGTTGTTGAGGACCCCCTCAATGAAGACCAAGGACAGCAGGAAGATATTTTAACTGAACATCCTGACACGGATGATGGGAATATTTTGGAAGACAGATCCTCTGGTAAACACCACAAGGAATCTGAAGAAATCAATGTTTCAAGCAATTTATTGGATGAAAATAATGTAACGCTCGCAGATAAAACATGTAAGGAATCATGTGATTCCCATGGTGAGATGGGTAGGGACAGAGATCAGAATGAGGACAGTACTGATCCTATCTCCATGCATGAGATTTTATTGCCAGAAGAACATCCAAGCAGTGATCCTTCAGAAGCCATAATAACTAACTCAAGCCAGGAATCCTCAACAATAGATGAGCTATCTTTAAAGATTTGTTCAAAGCCTGAACTTACAGACACAGAAAAGGAGGAACAAGAGACAGCTGTCATAACGGACCATTCAGAGGCTCTGAAAAGGACCCCCAGCAAAATCAGGTTCACCATTGCTCCTGCTTGGCAGAGGTCTTTTTCAGGGAGTGGTCAACAGAAGGACCCCATCAACATGTCACCCATTATGCCAGAACAGTTTGAAGGAGTCCAAAATGATGACATAGATCCCATGAACATGGTCTCTTCTCTAGATAGCTCACCTTCCTGTGCAACTGAAGTCAAAGATGACCCAACCACCATCCAGCCTGCAGTGTGTTTACCTTCTAAAGTAATGCCCAGCAATGAGTCACAGAGCAGTGAAAACCGTTTTGGTATCAAACTCAGAAGGACGTCAGGTTTATTAAAATACAATCCTGAGCCCTCATCTGATCCAGCCACGTCTCCCACCTCAGCAACAACAAAGGGTGCTTCAAGTGGTAGCAAACCACTTCTGCCTAAAAAGCCCGACCTGTCAACAGACAAGTCAGGTAAGTCCACAGGTTTATGTAGTCAAACATTAGTTTATGAATTATGTTTTTTAAGGAAAGCAGACTCACAATTAGCTAAGTCTTTTTGAAAATAATACTGACAGTCTCTGTGGTATGCAGTCAGGAAGGAAATATTAGAGATACTGGAATAATCGCCATGTTGTATAGTGATGCATCCATTTTAAAATAAAGAGGATAAGACACATCCTATTGAACTGAGGGTGTTTGTCTACAATATACTCATCAGAGGGTCCTTTACAAAATTAAACAAAGCTCTTAAACACTCCTAGATGGTTTGTGTTCATCAGTTTTGTTGGACTGTAAGAATGCAGTCCTAAGGCATAATAAGAAAATAAGAAGTATTACCAGATATACTCTTCTTGCTCATTTGGTTAACTAAATGATCTAGTTACATTGTGTTTTCAGATCCTGAAAAAGGCCAACTGAATTACACTCCTTCCAAAGGATAGGTCTTTTTCCTACTAGAGAAGGGTGTTTCCATTTGACCTTTCTTTGGGCGCGTTCCCTGAGGGAAATCATTTCAGATGCAACCACTTAGGAAGGAGGGTTTTAGAGAAACACCCCAACTTGGAGAACAAAAATATCAGCCCTCCTTTAATGTGTAAGCAGCTTTGATAGCCCTCACCATGGAAAGCATCTAAATAATAAGAAATAGATGTGATGGCAAGGACTAAGTTTAATGAATATGGGGGGACGCCTGCCTCGGTTCAGTTTATTTGTAACAAACTGTTTGAAGTAGAGTGCAATGACGTAGTAGATGAGGGTTTCTAGAGCTCCCAGTGGACGAAAGATTTACTGATTTTGTAATCCATGACTCATTCTTGCTTTGTTTAATTCATTCATTTCCCTACTTTAAATTTACTTTTCTAACAGAAAACTGGAAAAATGTCTATCTAACGTCATATTTCCTCATATTTAACTATTCTTTATTTTTGCTTTTATGCAGAATTTTATAATATTTTATAGTATAAAATACACATTAGTTGTAAAAGTCCAAAATAACTTTTTTAAACACATAGGAGAATTTTGAATTTATACACCAAGGATAAAGAGCTGATTTAATTGAATTGGGAATTAAATAAAAAAGCAAGTTTGACTAAACCAGTGCTAGAGCTTCAATAGTCACTATAATCTTGCGCTCGGTGTTTTACCGTATAGGCAGAAGATTCCTAAGTGTTCTTTATTATACATAAGTAATTTATTTTAGATTCTAAGCAATAGGTGAGCTAGCAAACAGAACAAGTGTGTATGAGCCAAGCTTAATGGACTGAGGGGATCTCCATTCGTTTGTCAATTTTCTTACGTTCTTATGTATATGTTATGATGGTCAGTAACTCTGTTAATGGAGCATGGAGCTGGGTAATTTCAGTTAACTGAGAGGACCGTCTGGACTAGTTGGAGTTCACCTTTCTAGAAATTCTGTAACTAGACACTTGTTCCCTTTTGTCTTTTTTTTTGTGTTGATTACAGGTAGTCTCACTGAAGCCATACATATATATGTCTGAAGATAACCATGAATGAATCATGCTTACAACTGGGTTAACAATTAGATGACTCACTGAGTGTCACACTTCTAAACCAATCCAATGCCTCATGAAGGCGGTGCCCAAAGTAGTGGCAGTGATTTTGAACTGCAAAGATCAGAGGTGCTTTCGTTAACACAGTCTAAGAGGGTGCAAGCCTCTATTTATAATTCATTGTCTATAGTGGCATAAGTTAACTAAAAAACCCTATTAGATATATAAATGTGTGTCACATGTATAGAAAGCACATTGGACATCTTAAAGACAAATATAACCTTTTAAAAAAAATAAACAAACCTTTCTCTAACATCAGATTATACATTGGCATTCAAAGAAATACACTCACTGGCTACTTTATTATGGTACACCTTGCTAGTACCAGGTTGGTTCCCCTTTTGCCTTCAGAACTGGCGTAATTCTTTGTGGCATAGATTCAACAAGGTGCTGGAAACATTTCTAAGGGATTTTGGTCATATTGACATGACAGTATTATGTCATTGCTGCAGATTTGTCGGGTGCACATCCATGATGCAAATCTCCTGTTCCACCACATACCAAAGCTGCTCATTGGATTGAGATGTGGTGATTAAGGAGGCCATTTGAGTACAGTGAACTCATTGTCATGTTCAAGAAACCAGTTTAAAATTATTTGAGCTTTGTGACATGGTGTGTTATTCTGCTGAAAGTAGCCATCAGAAGATGGGCACACGGAGGTTATAAAGGGTAAGCAACAATAAAGTGTGCCAAGAAAATTTCCCTCACACCATTACACCACCACCATCAACCTGAGCAATTTATACAAGGCAGGATGGATCCATGCTTTCATGTTATTGACAATAAATTCTGACCGTACCATCCAAATGTTTCAGAAGAAATTCAGACTCATCAGACCAGGCAGCATTTTTCCAGTCTTCTATTCTCCAATTTTGGTAAACTGTGCAAATTGTAGCCTCAGTTGCCTGTCCTTAGGTGATAGGAGTGGCACCCAGTATGGTCTCCTGCTGCTGTAGCCCATCTGCTTTAAGGTTCAACGTGTAGTGTGCTCAGAGTTGCTCTTCTGCATACCTCAGTTGTAACGAGTGGTTATTTGAATTACTGTTACCTTTCTATCAGCTCGAACCAGTCTGGCCATACTACTCTGACCTCTAACATCAACAAGGCATCAACTGCCGCTCACTGGATATTTTGCCTTTTTTTGGACTTTTGTCTGTAAACCAGAGAAATAGTTATTAGTGAAAATCCCAGATCAGCAGTTTCTAAAATACTCAAACCAGCCCATCTAGCACCAACAACCATGCCATGTTCAAAGTCACTTAAATCACCTTTCTTTCCCATTCTGATGCTCGGTTTGAACTTGAGCAGATCATCTTGACAATGTCTACTTACCTAAATGCATTGAGTTGCTGCCGTGTGATTGGCTGATTAGATATTTGCATTAACAAGCAGTTGAACAGGTGAACCTAATAAAGTGGCTGGTGAGTGCAAATAGAGGAATGGTAAAAGTGAATAATATGTTGTTGCAGGTGCTGTGTGTGTTTTCTTCTGTTCATCGTTAAAACGATAGTGTAAACTTCAAAGAATTGGCAACTATACAGTATATATGAAAATATGAACAGTAAAATATGGATTTGAAGTAAATGTTGTGTGACACTCCTTCAAAAGGACTGCCTTTTAAGAGAGTTGATACCAAAGAGCCACAGCAGATGCAAATTTCAATATTCAGAACACCCTGTGACATGTGAGTTCCTGTCTTGCACCCCAAAACACGAGTCTGAGTCTCAGTACTTTAGCAAAACCAACTTTATTCAGATTGAAATAGGAACAGCACAGTTATTTATTGTAGCAGGATCTATCACTCTCCTATACACAGACACAGCAATCAAGCAGGATCGTGTCCAGGTTAGGGGCCAAGTAATCCTGTTCCCTACATTTGTAATGTTCCTTGCATCACCCATCGATGGCAAGCACTTATACCGCGACCATGATTGACTCCGATCTGTTTTAGCTGCGAGCCACTTCTGCGTTGGGAGCCCGCGGTTGCCCTGGCAACTGACACATTGTCTTCCATACACGGTGATCACGCTTCAGGACACTCTTTGGTGTGTCGTCCCATTGGGGGGAGTCCCAAAAGAGTTTAGAAACCTTACAACCTGAATCAACATATCTGCCTAACAACCCCAGTAAAGCACTGACAAAGCATCCACCTTCTGATTACACATCTAAATGTATAATTGGAAATGCGAACATGACATGACAATATAGCCACAGCATTTTAACACGTTGTACAGCTGTAGACCCCAATGTTCATTTAAACTGTATGTGCTGTTGTTATGTCATATAGTAATGTAATACAATCGAATCACTTCTCAAATGTAAGGAGCCCAGTAGCCACTCTGGTCTATGTGAGTGTGTCTGTCTGTCTCCACAGTCACAGTGATCATTACAGCTTACAAATTAATTATTAATTTTTTTCGTTTTCTTGTGCTACTGAGCTGAATGGATAACAACAATTTTAGCTTTTTGATATTCTCTCAGCATCAAGTTTTTTGTTCTCACCCTTAAAACCCCAGCAGTGGTTTAAAACCACAGACTGAAGAAATTGATGGTGGGTGATTTAGGAAGAAACCCTCTGGGTGAAGTTTTTGCAGGGCAGCATTTTACTGCTATTCACTACACACTTTTTAATGGGTTGTCCCCAGGAGTGTTTTCTCATTTGAGGTCACAGATGACAGATTGCTAGTGCATCTTCTAAAATTTTGCTTTTCCTGAAGCATTCCTAATTTGTTCTTCAAGACAATGTGTCCTACTGGACAAATGTAGCAAGAAACAGAGATCTGGAAATGTTTTTCCTTTTAGGGTAAGTTAGGTGTTGCACAGAATTAATCTTTTATCTTTTTCCATGTTATTAGGACAAAACCAGACTTGAAATCAAAATGCAGCACTAGTGCAAGCCAGTAACCTTTTTCTGAATAGTTTTTGCACTATTTTATTTGTTTAATCATTAATTCTATTGTGAAAATTCTTCCTTTGTTTGGTCCAATGTCAGATGCTTTGCATTATACACTACCTTTTATAGTAAAATGGTACTGACATCATGCATTGCCCCATGTTGCCCAGCAATATGCCTCATTCATACAGCAACAGGATGCTGGTGCCTCTGGCAAACACAGAAACAAAATTGTGATAGAATGGCAAAAATTGAAATAATGAGAAATCAAATTAGCAACATGACAGAACAAAATCAGGACATAAAAATTAAGAAGGAATGTGACAGTCCCTCTACCAACCTCATCTGTTTTCAACTCCCAATGAAATATTTCAGTTATACAGCATTTGGCTTTAATTAATGTCTATTTGTATAACAAGCTGAGTAAATATTTATTTTGATTATATATGCACGAACGCCAATTAGCATCATAGATCACAGTGACATATTGATTTATGGTTATTGATTATTCTGTTCTCTAGCTACATTTGCCAAATCTGCCTAATATTCATGGTAAACAGTAATCTGTAGATTATAACAGGCTTTTTGTTTTCAGATCGGCCTTCAGGTAGAGTAACAGGAGATGGCTCAACACCCCCTGAATGGATTTCTTCAGCAAAGCAGAAACAGATAGTTTTCCAAGATCACACCCTGGAAAAGTCATTTGAAACCAAATCTTCCGTTGAGGTAAGCTAGACAGAAGTCTGGATTATCTCATTTGTAATTGAATAAAGTAAAAAATCTACAAAATTGCAATAGGCAAGTGCTAAATGCCATTTCTATTAAAAATGGGGTAACATTTTAATTTAGGGACTACAAAAAATCATTTATTACTGATTTACTCTTGTGTAACAACGCTTCTTTTGGTTTTCATAACACCTATAAAATATCAGTAGATAAGTTAATCATCTCTGTGCAATGTGGCATATTGATATGATTTTAAAATGACATGTTAATATGAAAGATTCACAGGTCTTGTGCTAAATATGTAATATCAAGAAAAATGTGCCTCAGCTAAGCCACCTCAGACCACTCCAAAGTGAAGTTTTGTTAGCAGATCACATTGCAAACACTTTACTGTTGCTTTGTAAGTGTTATAAAGACTGAAAAAAGTGCTTGTTAAGGTCTTGTTACATGCAGTAATAGTAAATAAGTCATAGGTGCATTTACCCATATCTTAAACTAAAATGATACCGAAAACAGAATTGGTATCAAAATTTTATTTTGAATAGTTCTAATTCAGATTGCTCAATCATTGAAAATAAAAAAAAAATCCAAATGTTAAAAGTTTAGTGTGGTAATGGAAATCAGCAGTTCAGTGCATGTGTGAACACTCCTTTGATTAGAGTGAATGTTAGAAAGGAGGAAAATTCTTTGGTGTCCGCCTTGCACCCACCTATATACAGTCACAGTCACAGCCAGAGACCCAAAGCATCTCTTCTTTCATAAAGTGTGGTGTCCCTTTTCCCAAAAAGTTAATCAGAAAGTCAACTGGGAAAGGTAGGCTTTGAAAGTAAGTTCATTAAATGGAAATTCTTGTCTTTAAATCATTCATTCATTGATCTTTCTGAATCTGCTGATTGTAATAAAGGGCCATTTTTGTGTGGAGTCCACAAAGGGAGCAAAGTAGAGACCACTCTTGGATGGAGCACTGCTTCATCCTACAGGCTTACTTACAAGCCCGTTCACACCTACTCTAAACCCAGTACTGGTTGAGAAAATGAAGAATCCTTAATTAACCTAATAACCCTGTGTTTGAGACATGGAAGGAAACCAGAGTACCTGGTACTGATGAGGGAATTCCAATGAATTCGCTTCATTTGGAGTTCAGCAAAAATGCTGAAATGTTTGGGAATTTCAGCAAACTGAAAATTGATTGAAGTCAATGTGGAAGAAGAAGCCTGACTAGTTTTCAGTAGATTATAATGTGTAAAGTGTCCGTGAGTGCTAGGGATGCATCGACCAACTATGCTGGACCAAATACTGTGCCCAAAAAATGTGACCTGAGCTGTGAGGAAGTAACACTGTGCCACCATGCCTACCTGAGATAAAATTATACTGTGAGTCCACAATACTTCGAGTCTTTTATCTCCAATTCTGCATCTCACTGCAGCTAAGTAACACCAACAGAGCCTGTGATGCAAGGGATCTGCATTATATACTTGGAGGGCTGTCTCTACCACTACCCAATCTGTACTACATTGCAATGAGAATAACACACAACGTACAATGAATCTGTGCAGAACAACAAAGCATCTTCATAGTATTCTCATTATGGTCTGCTAATGTACACCTCAAATGAACACATGCAGGGTACAAATCCATAGTTATACATGTATATGCCATAAAGTATCAGACAGCGCCATAAAGTGTGAGGCAGAGTACTCTTAAATGAAAGTTCTGCACATGCATAACACAACCTGGCAGGTAACATAGATTGGGTGATGTCATTCCCATCTAAACATGGCTGCTACAACTCTGTATCATGTGACTTCACAAAGCATCATGGGGTGGTGTTTAAAAAAATGTGTTTAAACCTGCCAAACAGGAAATTTGTTCAATAAGGTCACCAGCGAACCCTGCAAGTTCCCTACAGACAAGTGTTTTGGCGAATTTCACCGATCAAGACTAGTGCCTGGTAAAAACACATGCAAACACCACACAAAATAGTGTGCAGGCAGCAGGGAGGCACCTAAGCAACTCCTGCTGGACTCTGCCTCCATTTATAAGTCATTCTTAATGTAATTTGCATTGAGAGTTGTCTCGATGTGATAATAATTAAATACAGTATCAAATATCAAAGATGAGGCACTATTATTGTCGAGTCCATAAGTGTGAATATTACTTTAAATATTACAACAACAACAACACTCATTTGTATAGCAAATTTTCTTACAAATGATGTAGCTCACGAGATGAAGAAAGAAAAAATATAAAAGTTAGACAATACTAATTAACAAAGAATAAACTAAGGTCCGACAGCCAGGGAGGACAGAAAAAAAAAATTCCAGAGGGCTGTAGAAAAAAAATCTGCAGGGGTTCCAAGGCCAAGAGACCACACAGCCCCGACTAGGTATTCTACCTAACATAAATGATCTAATCAGTCCTCATGCTTTTCAGCTTTTTAGACGATGATGGTCATGTGGACCTGTGGTCTTCAATCCATCAATTTAGGGACTGCACAGTGCTTTGATTAGTTAGGGGTGGCGCAGAACACCACCACAGAAAACCAAGACAAAAACAACAGAGAAAGTAGGGGTTAGTACGGATTTTGGAGCCATGAAAAAAATGAAAATTAAATGCATAAACTAGAATATCAGAGTTACATTAAAATGAAGCTATGAGAAAGCCATGTTAAAGTAATGAGTTTTTAGCAGTTTTTTAAAGTGCTCCACTGTATTAGCCTGGTAAACTTCTATCGGTAAGCTATTACAGATTTTAGGTGCATAACAGCAGAAGGCTGCTTCACCACTTCTTTTAAATTTAGCTCTTGGAATTATAAACAGACACACATTTGAAGATCTAAGGTTATGATTTGGGGAGTAAGGTGAAAGGGATTCCAAAATATAAGATGGAGCGAGATTATTTAAGGCTATGTAAACCATAAGTAGTATTTTAAAGTCAATTCTAAATGACACAGGTAACCAATGTAGTGTGACAGACAGGGGGCAGTAGTGCTCCCTTGAACCCTCCGATCAAACGTCAGACACCAAATAAAAGTCCAATAGTTGACTTTATTCTCGCAGTACAGTGCACAAAGCACCCTCTCCTCCACAATACTCTTTCAATACAATAATAATCACAATAAACTCTCCACCACTCCCAGACGCGTCCTCCTACCACCCAGATCAGCTCAACGCTCTGGTGTCTCTCTAAGTCTTTTATAGTCCTTGTCCCGGAAGTGTTTTGCCCTCTCTGTCCACGTGACTAGGAACACTTCCGGGTCAGATAAAATCCTTTTTCTTTACCCCGGAAGCACGTCATTCCCCTTGTCCATGTGTACTTCCGGGGCATAGGGAAAATAGTCACTGCTCCTCCCTGCAGCGCCTTCTAGTGGCCCCCATGGTATCCAGCAGGGCTGTAAAGGAAAACTCCAACATCCATAATTCCCTGCAGGCATTCGGGGCACCTCCATGCTGCAGGGAGGGCTCCACCTGGCGGCGTGGGGGTATTGACCGGGATAAATGGTTGGCCATCCATCACAGTAGTGACATCAAAACTGGAGAAATGTGCTCGGTTATTATTTTCTTCGTTAAGATGCTGGCATTCTGCACTAGTTGCTATCATTGATTTCTTTTTTGGGTAGTCCTGAGAGGAGTGCATTACAGTAATCTAGTCGACTAAAAACAAAACTGTGAACTAATTTTTCAGCATCTTGCAAAGGGATCTAATTTTGGCTATATTTCTTAAGTGAAAAAATGTTGTCCTAGTAATCTGATTAATACGTGCTTTAAAATTTAGTTCAGAGTCAATAATTACCCCTAAATTCTTTACCTCTGTCTTAATTTATAAGTGTAATGGATCAAGTTTATTTCTAATACCCTCTTTATATCCATTTTTGCCAATAACTAAGATTTCTAAGATTACCATTCATTGAACATTTTAACTAGAGCCCACGGAAACTGACTAGACATCCATTATGATAACCCACTGCAATTTTCAAGACTATTTGTAGAACCTCAGAAACATCAGCTACAATCACCATAATTGTTCCATTCTTTGGCAAAATTTTACTTCATTTTTATAAAAAATAATACTTGGCACAAATGCTAGCCCTATTGTCTCATAGCCCTAGGAGACTTAGCTTGAATCCTGGGCCCAGTCTCCGTTTTCATGGAGCTTGTATGTTCTCTCCACAGGTTTCTCTCCCACATTGTAAAATGATATTTGACAGGTTGAATGGGTGTAGATGTGGCCAGTGATGGACTGATGCTTTGTCCACAGCTAGTTCCTGCATTGAGCCTGATAGAGAGATATGCTGCAATCCCTATGAATCTGAGTAGGACACAGTGGGCAATGGATAGATGGATGAGCCACCATCACATAAAATATGTGGTTTAGGGCTTACCAATATGGGAGCTAGGCAACAAACCAGGAGTGTTTCAGTTATTAAACCTGTGCAACCCAGCTAATTAAATTTAGAACAGAAATCTGGTGTCTGGTGAATGCTGTAGTGATAACTACTCCCTTTTACTTGCAGGGCGATGTGACAAGATCTTCCCCTGATGATAAGGTAGCAGTGACAGTAAAAACACCAGGATTACCAGTCTCAGGTAAAATATTACTATTAAAAATAATAATTGATTGTGTCTCAAATAGTCAGAAAGGCAGGTATAGTGAAAGGCTGCAAAACAAAAAATGGTAAAGATTATTCCCATCCAGAGAAGAAAAGAAGGTAAGACACATAGCTCTATGGCCATATATTTGCTCCCATCTGCTGGTGTTGTCTCTTGCTTCATTAACATCCTAGGTCCCCTCCAATTAGTACCTTTTATTATCTCTCTATATATAATCTTCATTTGGATCTTGATCTTTGTTTGTCCACAAATGAATTAGAAGAAGAAGCACTAGATGGCAGTAGAGAGAGAGCTAAAACATAGGCATTGCATTAAGAATCTCCTCCAGGCTTATACTACTGAAGGCTGTAGTACTCCGATCACACCTCAAAACACAGACATTCAAACTAAACAAACTGTTGTGCTTTAAATTAATTAAAGAGATCTTCATTTAGATCTTGATCTTTGTTTGTCCGCGAATTCCATGCATGCGTAGACCACATTCCAGTTTAGTACGTTGTTGTTACTCACGGATGTCAACAATGTGCCGGAATAACGAAAAGGGTGGTGAACAGTGTTACGCTGGTTAGCTCCTGAGGCCTGGTTAGACAATGTGATTGCCGAAGATAAAAGGCACGTGCCTACGTAACATATGGATGAAAGAAAGACAGTGGGTAAAATGAATGACAATGTAACAGCACGTTATGGAAATTATTATTGTTACATTGTAGCCGGCGAGTGCTGCGCGTCTCACAGTTGTACCGTGCCTTGCTCACATGTCAGTGAAGTGATCCCTATTTATGCTTTAAAGAGCCTGGATACCTATGTGTCCCCCTTTTATAACCATTGCTCCGTGTATATTGCCTTACTCTTTGGATTGCCACAAAGCAACCTGTGAGATTGGAGAAAGGTTGAGAAGACATCGTGAGAGGAAACGATAGCATCGTGAAAACGAGACAGACTGTGAATGGACAGAAGCAGAAATGCTCCTACACCACCACATAATTACTATTCAGACAGTGATTCCGAGTAGGCCGTTCCTTTCGAATCAATGTCCAAGGGTTTTTTTTTGTAATTTTGTTTCCCTTATAAAAAATCATAATGCTATGCGACGAAGGGCCCAGTTCACAACTGGCAGCCGCGTTTAAACAGGGGGCCCTTCACAGACAACTTTAGCACGCGCAACGTAGTTAGGCGCACATGGCTAGTCAAACATAATGTTCAAAGATTTATTTTCATAAATGAAATACCACACATTTCTTCCGAGTGTTTTAAAATGTTTTTCTTTGTGTTCTAAATTATTAAGTATTTGTGAAATGAAAGTTATTGTACAATTCTTTATTTATTCAATACTGTGCAACAGTCTTTGGCACTTGTCTTAAAATGCTGCAAAGTCAAAATGCTTTCCAAAATAATGTCTTGAATAATTTTTATTAAACAATAGACTTTCTAGAAAGTGCAGTAAACAGAAAAAGAAACAAAATCAGTATTTGGTGTGACCAGTGTTTAAGTTAAATCCAGCAGCAGTTCTCTTAGGTCTGTTGTTCTGCAGTTTCTGAAGGTATTCATGTAGTCAGTTGTTTTAAGCCTCTTGGAGAACTTAACACAATTCCACTGCAGACTTTGGCTGTGTTACTTGCTTCGATCTCTCAAGGAATCCCAGACTGTCTTTGATGATATTGAGATGAGGTCTCTGTGGAGGTCAAACCTTCTGTTTCAGGATTCCCTGTATCTCTTTTCACTGCAATTTTTTATGATTTTGTCTGAGTGATTGGGATCATTCTTATGCTGCAGAATGAAGTTGGAACCAATCAGACACCTCCCAAATGGTATTGCATAGTGGATAAGAATCTGCCTATACTTCTCAGCAGTGAGGAGGGCATGTATTTGGATCAAATCATCAACTCTACTTGTGGAAATGCAGCCCCAAAACAGTAGTGAGTTTACACCGTGTTTCACTTTTGCCCACAGACCTTCATCCATGTACCATTGTCCAGCCTTTAAACTGCTTTTTGTTAGAGCCAAACATTACAAATTTTGACTCATCTGTCCGGAGCACCTTCTGACATTTTTCTTTACCAAAGTTCTCGTGTTATTATGCATCAGTTAGACATTTGGCTTTATTTTTACAACTCTTCCATGAAAACCACTTCTAATAAGACATTCCTAGTGATTTCTGCAACTTCTAAGCTGGCAGTAGAGTTGGACATCTTCTAGTTTCTAACTGAAATAAGACTGATGTATTCCTCATTTGCCGCACTCAGTTTTCATGGCCATCTACTGCATTTCTAGTCCTCAGCCTTGCCTGTTTGTTTATGCTTCAGCAGAAGAGCATTGACAACACAACTGGAAACACCTGTCTGCTGTGAAATTTCTACTTGGGACAGAATTTGATGATATAGGACGACCACCTTGTATCTTGGGCACTTTTGTTATGGTATTCACCTTTTCAGTATGGTTGCCATTTTTCCAGTTTTATTCCCTGTGCTCCTCTGTTTCTGCTTTAATTAATCATCTCGGTTCATGATTAACATGATGTCATTGACCATTAGCACCTGTTTGGTGTATTTGCTTAATCAAGCAGTGAGCTATATGCCTACAAAGATCTCATACTTTTTAACTAGAAAACTGGTCTGCATCTATGTTAGTTTCTTTCTTTAAGGAAATTCAGATATCATTTTGTATTTCTTTAATCTCTGCCAAAGAAATTTTTGAAACTCTGAAATACACTCTTATCTATTAACATACTAATCCACAAGATATAAAATAACTCTCTAAGACAAATATTTTTGTGAACTATCTAAAGTGCCAAAGACTCTTGCACAGTACTGTATATATTCAACAATGCAGTGACACAGTGGTAATACTGCTGCCTTACTGACACAGAATTTAACCCAAGATACTTATGCCCAGTTCTTCACTGTGTGCAGTTTGTATGTTCTTCCCATGTATGTGTGGTTTAACCCCACACCTATAAATTGGCCTTGTATAGGCTCCAGCAGACTCCCGTGACCCTGTAGTTAGGATATAGCAGGTTGGATAATGGATGGATGGGTGGACTGGTGCCATATCAAAGGTTGTTCCTGGCTTCCAGCATCCCTAAATTGAATTAAACAGGTTTGTGGATGGATGGATGGATGGATGGATAGATAGATAGATAGATAGATAGATAGATAGATAGATAGATAGAATTTCAAAAATACTGAAGTCATTTAACATGTTGTCTCCATCTGTTTCTTTTGAACCTGTTTCACCTGTGCCTCACCCCAATCCTTTTTACATTTTTCGTCATCCCTCTTACCCATTTTTCTACTTATGATCTGCCCTACAAATGTACTTATCTGCGTTAAAACCCTACTATCCTCATTTTACAACTATCCCACTCACCTTGTCTAACCTCAGCTTCAACTCCACCTTAGAATCCTGTAGTTAATCCTCTTCTTTTCCAATGTAGGATCCAGTTGTCAGCAAGCCTCTCAGGTGGTTGCTTTAGAAAAAGAGAGCAAACGAACACTGATGCATCCTCAAGAATCACTGCTCAGCCAGGAGGGACCTCCCTGGCTTGCTCTGGCCAAGAAGAAAGCTAAGGCTTGGAGTGAAATGCCTCAGATTGTGCAGTGAGGAAGACTCTGGGCACCTGATGCTCACGGTTTTTGTACTACATGTACAAATCAATTTGCACACATTTTAAGAGACAGCTTTTTCTGATGTTGTTTTTTGTGTACCTTTGCTCAGATCTACCTTACAATGAGAGTGTGTATGTGTGTACTGTATGTCCTTATGTAGTCTACAAAAAGTGTTTCTTTGACATATATATATTATTTCTTTAGCATTCAATTCTTTAATAACCTACATTTTTAAAGTGTACATAAAGAAGGAACAAATGAACAAAGAAAAATGTGTTCTTCAATGACTTCATGGCTCATCACTTGGATTAGTCTTCCTACAAGAACCAAAGACTCTATTTGAGCCACTTTTCACTGCCCTGGAGGGCACATGTTTGCTATATTATTATTAGACTTGTACACTGTAAAGCTTGCTGTAATATTATGAACATTTTTTTGTACTTTGGATCTTACACACACATTTCAGAAGTCTTAATTGCATCCATGGCATCTATACTGTAATAACATCAGTACTTGTCTTCACAAACACAGGACTTTCTTTATTCTTTGCAAATCAGGGTTTGTAATCTTTAAAGGGAGCAAATTGCATTTGGAAAATCACTTAACAAAAGGGTGAATGTTTCACAAACTGCTTTGGACCCCACTCCACAGAACACTTGCCTGTCCCTTGTGTAGGCCACTGAAGTCTTATACTGTCAATGAGTTTCTCAGCTGTAGCTAAAGGCTACAAGAAAGAAAAAAGAGATCACAGTGTCCAAAACTTGAGAGAGCAGCCATTTAATTTTTAATTTCTAACTGCTGTATTTGTACTGCTAAATCCAACTTGTAAGCCGCTCCGTCTGTTTTGAAAGATCTTTCTTCCCAAAGCTCACTTCGTTTGTGTATATATATATATACTCCAGAGATGTTTTTAATATTTGTAATGCAATTGTTTTACAATTTCTATGCAAAACGTCTTTTGTATTTACCTAATGTGGTTTAAAAACAATGCATAAGCCACTTTTGTTTTTAAGTTTAACCAAAAAAAAAATTAAAAATTACTTGTAGTTTACGTATAATTTCTATCCTGGGAAAAAATAATGGAATATATTCCTTACATGTAAGAGTCATAAATGGTTGTGTCTGTATTGATTGCAAATGTAAATATTTAAAGACATATTTAAAAAAATGACATTGCTCTCATCACAGAATGGCCAGCCGATGTATATAATAATGTGTGGTAATGGTGGACCATCCAGAAAATTATTTTTAAAGTTACAGTGCCTTGCAAAAGTATTCATTCCCCATGGTGTTTATCCTGTTTTGTTGCATTGCTATAAGGAGTTAAAATGGATTTTCATTTGGATTTTATGTAATGGACTTAACAGTATAATCCAACTTGTTGAAATGGAATTAAAATAAAATACCTTGCATATTATAAACAACATGTAAAAACTGAAAGATTGTGAGTGCATATGTATTCTTCCCCTTTGCTATGAAAACCCTAAATAAGATCTGGTCTAACCAATTAACTTCAGAAGCCACATAATTAGTTGATTAAGATCCACATATGTGCAATCGAAGTGTCACATGATCTGTCACATGATGTCTGCATAAATAGGCCTCTGATTCAACAACACCACTAAGCAGGCAACATGAAGACCAAGGAGCACTCTAAACAAATCAGAGACAAAATTGTGAATGATAGATGACTATTGGGTTATAAAAAAATATCCCAAATTTAGACTATCCCACAGATCACTACTAAATTCATTTTGTCAACATGGAAAGAATATGGCATCGCTACAAACTTGACAAGAGCAGCCCACCTACCAAAAATCACAGATCAGACAAGGAGGACATTAATCAGTGATGCAACAAAGACACTAATGGTAGAAGAGCAACAAAGGTCCACAGCGGAGATGAGAGTATCCATTCATAGGACCACTTTAACTCCTACACTCCACAGAGCGGGGCTTTAAGGAAGAGTTGCCAGAAAAAAGCCATTGCTTAAAGAAAAACATTTGGAGTTTGCCAAACAGTGTTTGGTGGACTCCCCAAACACATGGAAGAGGATTCTCTGATCAGATGAGACTAAAATTGAACTTTTTGGTTATCATGGGAAATGCCATGTGTGGCACACGCCCACCACTTTCGATCACCCTGAGAACCGTCCCACAGTGAAGCATGGTGGTGGCAAGTATCACGCAGTGGGGATGCTTTTCATCAGCAGGAACATGAAAACTGGTCAGGATTGAAGAAAAGATTTATGGCATTAACTACAGGGCAATTCTTGAGGAAGACCTGTTTTAGTTTTCCAGAGATTT
>JANRMT010062790.1:18749982-18767524 GCA_026402145.1 Polypterus bichir lapradei | reverse complement strand
ATATATTTTTTTTTTATCAGTAGATAGATAGATAGATACTTTATTAATCCCAAGGGGAAATTCACATAATCCAGCAGCAGTATACTGATACAAAATAAATAAATTAAAGAGTAATAAAAATGCATGTAAAAACAGACAATAACATTGAATAATGTTAGCGTTTACCCCTCCTGGGTGGAATTGAAGAGTCGCATAGTGTGAGGGAGGAACGATCTCCTCAGTCTGTCTGCTGGAGTATGTGAATTTCCCCTTGGGGATTAATAAATTATCTATCTATTCTAACTATTCTAATACTGATGATGTGTTCTCGGCTGTCAACTTTTTTGCATTATAAATTACATGCACACTTTTAATCTTTTTCATTTTTACATATCAATAGACTACTGACTACAATCATTTGAAAATGTTAACAGAATTACGCTTAAGTTAGATTTATTTATTTCCACAAATGTGAGCTTTCTCAAAATGATTCTGTTTCACTACACTGAACGTTTATACATGAGCGTTGTGTCTTTAAATGTCTGTGCATGTATAGTACTTCGTTATTTACATGCTTGTTATTTCTGTAAGTCTCACACTCTGACAAGCGTCGAGCCCCTGCGTTCACCTCTGCTTTAGACAGATATAGCTCTTCAAGGAAGTTTTTCAGGTGTAGTTGTGTTACACAGTTCTCCTCTTGGTCAGAACTTTATTCATAAGGTTTCAAGAAACAAGTGAAGCACCTCAGTGAGAAAGTAGCACACCTTACACTTTATGAAATCTGACCAAAGGTCTTTGAAGCCATGTAGTTTTAGCTTAATGTCATACTGCTGGCTTATGAGACTAGCTAAATAAATAGCAATTCAAACCCATATTATTTTATATTTTTTATTGATATTTTTTTATTCATCCAGCAATACTTCCACAAGCTTTTTCCCACTTTAATTAGGTAATATGATTTTTTTTAACTTTAATTATTTTTTTGTTTTACAGCTTTAACAGATAGTAAATTTAGAATAACTTTCCTTTTTGGCTCTCATTAAGGTGTCAGAATAGGGCAAGTTCAAACAGCACAAATTCATTATGATATGCTAAAAAGTGCTGCTAATCAGTTAGTCATTCTATTATTCTTTCAATTTTTGTCCGGATTGTTGAAGCACAGCCATTGCTCTGATGCCTTTAGGTCAAATCCACTTTAAATAAGAAATGATATATAATAACAAATGTATTTGAGAACATTTTCATTTAATATACAAAAAGGTTGTGTACTTAACAAAATATATTGCTTCAAGAGAAATAACAAAAGGTGCTTTTACAATATTACAAAAAAACAATAAAAATAATAATAATAATAATAATAGTAAAGATTGGTTTATCATAGATGGTAGTACTACCAGCTAAAACATAGCACAGAACTACAACTTTGGGATGAATGGACTTGTAAAGTGGCATCAAGTAACTGACCAACCTAAGAAACACGTAAACAAACAAAAGTAAATATGGTTATTCATTTAAAACCTTTTAAATCAAACATCATGGCCACAATATTATTAAGCCAGATTTGTACACAATACTTCTATTGAGTTACTGAAGTGGAGCTACTGTGAAATGATGTTTTTCTTTTCTCCTGTTAGTAATTTGTTTTATCCGTACAGACTGTGTACATAAAACTAATGGATGATGAGGTCATTAACTTGGCTAACATCACGCATAACAGACAGGAAAAAAAATTGTTTAATCTTGCAGAGGTTAAATGAATGTCCTTTCATAGAAAATCCAAAATAGAATAGCAGCAAACAAAATTATATATTCATGTCTCTTAACAAATACTCTTGCTTTGGTAGCACATATGTTACATTGCACTGAGGTAAACACAGAGCCAAGCTTCAGTCTGCATGGAGGAGGGTGCTGGCACGCAATGTGGTGTACAAAGGTGAAGCAAAGGTGTTATCACTGGATCAATGTTTGACCAGGAAACTCTCTACCTCATGACCCATTTATTTAACAATTACATCTTTTAAGGTATAATAATCAATTGCAGATATACAGTAACAATAATTTCATCTTTTGAGATTTCTATCTAAGCCAATAGTCTAGCCTTCTTGTACATGCCTTTATTTTTGAACCATTATGTATGCTTTACTGAAGTGCACAAACACACTATTACTATACAATGTACTGCACATGCCCACAATGAGCAACACTTGGTCAGAGATGTTTGACTTCTTTAATTTTATTATTATTTATTGCTTTACACATACAAATTAGGTTTGTGCAGAAAACATCTAAAGATATAAATGCAATCCTCATGCGGGTACTTGAAGATGTAAACCTGCCTTTACGTCATCCGTAAACCATGAATGTGGAATAAAATGAGTCTAATTTCTGTTGTTTTGAATGGTCTCTAATCACACCATGCAGCCCTTGTGGCCACCCTCACCAACAATGAATTGTAGTAAGTTGGATAGAGAACATTGTGTTGAAGTCCTTCCCCATAAATGTAACAGGATTTTCTAATCATGACTAATAATAATAATTTCTCGCATTTATATAGCACTCTTCTCACTTTTTAAAGTGCTTTTACATAGTGAATGAGGAGCTACTTCAACCACCACTAATGTATAGCATTCATCTGGATTATGCGGTAGGAGCCATTTTGGTGCCAGTATGCCCACACCACACATTAGTTATTAGGTGGTGAAGGGTTGAGATAGTTAACTAATTAGAGACAGGGATTAAGGGGCCAAAATGACCAGGTCATGGTGGGCAATTTAGCCAGGACTTTGGGATACACCCTGCTTTTTACGGCCTCGGTTTTATGTTTATGTTTTTACAGCATGTTGTAACCATCACTGCACTGGAGCATTGTTATCCACATTCAGACCACAGGATAAGCACCAACTGCTGGCCTCACCAAAACCTCTTCCAGCAGCAACTTAATCTTTTTCCTAGATGGTCTCCTATCCAAGTACTGGATGGGTCTGAACATGCTTAGCTTCTGGTGGGTGACCTCTTCTGAAGTGCATGTGGTATGGCATGAAGGAAAAACATAGTAAAGAAGATGGAACTTATGGTGTAATTAATTATGGAATTAAAAATATTATATTAGGTAAAGGAGGCTTGAAAATGTGTCTCGGGGGGGTAGCTAAGCATCCAGATGTAGTGAAAATGATAAGGGATTGTATTGTGTGCAAGTCCAATGTAGTTTGCATTCTTTGACTTAACCCTCCTTCCCGAATTAGCATGAAAATGGAGGGGCTTTATATTTATTTACTGGGAATTTAGATTATAGCAATGGCAATCTGGGTGCGCTGCCTACTTGGGTGCTAAAAATGTAATATGTGACTAATATATACAAACACTATGGATATGCATTATCAATGCATTCTCATTGATTTTTTTATTTGAGATTATTTTGCTTAAAATGATCTGTTGGTTTATGTGATTTTTACTTTAAATGTTGTTTACTAGATCTTATGAAAAGGTGTATACAGTCTTGACATAATTTGACTAGATTTCAGGTTTTACATCAGCAAAGGCTCAAATTTTCATGTTTCTTCGATTGTACAGCTAAACCATAAACTATGCAGAATCTTTAAGTCACCCCAGTTTTCAGATTAGCATCCTCTGTATTTACCTCATTTAAAGTGACCCAGCCTTGAAAAGATCCAACTTACAGACTTACAAAGAAAAGGGATTCCTGGTAGGGTTGAGACGATAATCCAGTGCTTACAAAGATGAGCACATTTTGTAGTGCCTGAGTCATTTGCTGTGTCTATTTTTTCAGCTGGAGGCACCCTTAGGCATTTTTCAGGAAGCAGAGCTGTGTGATAATGTATAAACATACCTAATGGTTGTTATTACTGAAGGAAGCCCAGTTGGTGACAGCCTATAAGAGCAAAGCACAAATGTCACCTTCTTTTGCATATGAGGTGCTAAGCTGTTTTTTTAAGAGTCACTGCATTCATATGAAGTTCACTTCAAAGATTATCTTAGCCCACTATTGTGGGAGGAGGGGGATAACCTAAAAGACACATTATTTATCCTTTAAATTTTTTGTTTTGAACACAGTCCTGGTGTTTCAATTATACACATAGGAAAGCTGTTCAGGCCTTGTGTCATCGAGGGCGATTGCGTGACATGAACATTAACACTCGACGGATACCAAGGAGTCGATCCTTCAGTGCTGTTAAAGCCAAGAAAGGCAGCTGAGCTCGGCCTTCCAGAGGCAGGACGGCAAGCAACCACCAGCACCAGGATGGACCGTTGGGACTCATCTGAAAAGAAAAAAAGAGAAGATTTGAATAAGCACAAGTACATCTTGGCTCATCTACAGGAGCAAAAATATCTAAGATTAGCTCCTACATTTGTAGTGTAGTTCTGAAAGTCACAGGATAAAAGAGACTCTATGAGTACCTTATGACAAACTGAAAAATGGGAGTAGAAAATGAACACCATGAGGATGGGCATGAGGAACTAAAATTCTCACACAGAGAGGTGAACTGGATGCACATTAGAGTGCAGTTTGGAAAGCAAAACATATTTAGGTAAAGCCTGCTAGGCTTTGGCCACCTGCACTGAAGCCCAAGTATACATATAATGCAACCAGACAGGTAAAACTGCATATGACAGATTTGGGGTAAAATAAGTCAAGTTACATAAAACAGTCCAATAAGGTCATCTTAATCTGTTGATCTTTAGCATGTACAGTATGTACTTTAGCTAGGGTAAGGGGGTAAACACAATGAAGTGGACTTTGGTAATAAGCAGGATGGCTCAAAATCTAGAAGGAAATAATAAGCAATGGTAAAACACAATGGAATATACAGCCACTTTTCTAATGAAATGTAAATGAAGAAAATGAATCCTTATCTGACCCCTAAATAATCTCTGGTAGAGATCTTTAAAGAAAATTTTAGGTCACCTCTGACTGTTCAACCATAATGGTCAATTAATTCTGAAAGACTAAAAAAAGAAAAAGGGGTTCATACCTGAGGTTCTGGCTCCTTCTCAGGCATAGGCCCAAAGTGGCTTACGATTCTCTCCTTCTGTTCTGACTTCAGGGAATTAATCCACATAATGGCTTGATCATAAACTGTGTCGTGAAGTGTCAGCAGCTCAGCCAGTTCTTGACCCTCCACCTAATAAATGAATAACACTCACTGTAGGTTTTAATTGGTAATGCTGACTCTGTTGGTTTAACCTTTTTGAAGACTAGTAAAAAGAAAATACTAGCTAAACCACCCACATCTTGCATAAACCCATCATGGAAAACTTTCTATACTTTATAGTTTATAACAGAGGTGCCCAATGCGTCAATCGCGATCGACCGGTGGATTGCAAAGGTAGTGCAGGTAGATCACGTTGCATTCAAAACGTTAGTCTATCCTATATCCTCCCTATGGCATTTGCCACTTGATTGATATACAGGGCAGCCAGTCTGAGATCTCTTTTCTTCTAACACACTGGTCATCCCGCACGCACGATCAAACGCGTGAGCAACTGCAAAACTCCGGCTGTGATCTAGTTAGCCTTCCAATTTATGTAGAAGGGATTTTTAAAAAAAAAAATGTTTGGGGAGGGTATGGACTGGATGTGGAATTTGGAAGAGGATTTTTTTCTCACAATGTCACAGTCAAAGTGCGTTTGTCTGATCTGTCAATCTATCATTGCTATTCCAAAGAAGGAAAATGTGGAAAGGCACTTTCGAACTGTTCATAAAAATCTACAAAGCTGACTTCCTTCCGAAAAGCGATCTGAAAAAGACAAAGGAGAGGGAACTAAAATCGCAGTTAATCAAACAGCCGTCATTTTTCAGCGCCTTGATTTGGGGAACATCCAAAACCTCGCGTCAGAGCTGGAGACGCAATGGAAGGCGTGTGAGCAACTTGACAACATACGCTACATCACAGAGCAGATTGAAAATTGTCAGACTTTGAAAGACGGTTTCAAGACTTTGCTTTACTTGAGCCAGTCGCTACATTTAAGTGCTATCCATTTAGGGAAGATGTTGAGGGTGATTCACTCACATCAGAAACTGCAACACTGTTTCACCTAAAACTCGTCTACAGTGGAAGATGAGATTTTGACACTACATGATGACATTCAGCTGAAGTATGGAGATCATAGACAGTTTTGGAACTTACTCACAGAGGAAAAGTACCCAAACATGAGGAAATGTGCTACCTCCTTGACTGCATTATTCGGCTCTACTTATTTATGCAAGTCAGCCTTTTCCTATGAAGATTATTAAATTCAAATACTGTAGTGACCATAAATATATTGAATTGTTATTGTGCCATAAGACTTATTCAGTTATGCAAGGTACGAGAACATATATTTTATGTATAAAGTATACTCAGTATATATATACATATATATCTTTTTTTAATGTAGGTAGATCATTTCGACCTGGAAACTTTAAAAGTAGCTTGCAAGTCGAAAAAGTGTGGGCACCCCTGGTTTATAAGTAGCGTGTGATCCAAAGACTGTGGTTCAAATCTTATACCTGGCTTACTGTGTCATTTTACGTAACTCAATAAGTTCCTACTTTTGAGCAAAATCATAGATCTGAGGGCTAAAGCATGAAAATTTCAGCTTTAAGTTCAACTTGAAGCCTCTGGATTCTGACTTTACCAAATGGTACTTTACAAACAAACCCAGAACTAAAAGCTATTTTAATTAATACACTCTGGACCACCAGGGAAAGATGACACTCTCAGGGAGATCATACAGAGGAACAGTTCATTACAGAAAGCAAAATTAACTTTTACATTGTTCAGACAAGAACAAGTAAAATCTTACTCACACAGTGCATTTGCAAGACATACTGACATGACCTGGACAATGATGTATACCAGTGTGTGACTAGGATGATCTTTCAGCTGAACTCTGCTTTTTTAGCTTAGATCTTTGAAGTGCATCTGCAAATTGCACAGATTCTGAAGCAAGCAGCTTTCCATAGAAAAGAAGGAGAAGCTGCTTCTCATCTGCTGTTTCCCAATCGATATTTAGGTCACAGTGAAAAAAGAGTTTTATACCTAATTTTTGGAAAAATAAAAAATGAACAGTGATCATCTTTGGATATCTACTGTTTTATTGTAGAGTTGCTGTTTTTTAATTTCACATTAAATACATCTTTTACTTCCATGTAAATGGAAGTTTAGTGATGGGGTCAAATATTTGCTATCAAGTTAAGTTCAGATTCTTATTCTATGATGCCCAAAACATTAACAAAAGTTTATTTTAGCATGGTGTCTGTATGTGTGTTTTTGTGGAAAATCAAAATCAACTTTCTCGTGTTAAAATTTTTTGTGTTGTATAGGGATGAGTACATCACAGCAAAGATAAAACACAATTTCAGTGACATCCGCCCTGAACACAGAGGCCTATATACAACAATAACTTCTGAAACAATTGACCTATCTTCCCACACATTGTTTCGTATTGATCTGGTCACAGGCCCCAGGCCTATTGTTTTTGGTCCAATTTCATCCAGTACTTCTTTAAAATCTATCTGACCTATGTCCAACGACAACTGCCAAAGAATGTGTTCAATTTATTCGAGATGTTTGAATTCTGCTCCACATGGGACCAGATCTACTGACTACAAAGTTTTTGCACAAGTAGTTTTTGAGATACAAAATTTATTTAAATGGACCCGTATGCACACATGGAGGCAACGCATGCAGGCATACACTCAAAGAAATTCATAAGTAAAGATAATTAACAGCTTGTTTGGAAATGAACACACCCAAACACACACACTACAACATGGACAGAGGAATTAAACCATCAGTATACCATATCTGTCTGTGCAGCTTGTTTTCTTCGTCTGACCTAAAGTTTTAGTATAAAATTAAATATTGTTTAAGTTGTTCACTTCATTCAATTTCCTGTTCATTTTACTCTACATTTATTGGTGTGCATAGTACGTTAATGTACTTGATTGTATATTATTGTAAAGTACAATCATTTGCATTGCATTGCAAAATCTTCTGTTGAGCGATTTGCTACAGTGGACCCTCCCACACTGATTTTTATGTTATTTAACATGTGCTTGTAATTAAAGTATATTGTGCCAATAAATATATAAATAAACAGAAGAATTACATTACATGACCATTGTTTAATTTCTGTTTTCTTTTCCTTTAGACAAAATGCCTATGATATTAGTGATCAGGGATGTTTTCTGCTTAACAGGCCCAGGGTGGGTGGCAGGTAAAGTTGTTACTATATAGACAAATTGTAACAGGTCATAATGTGCTACACATTAATCAGACTCTCAACACAGTATCAGGAGGGCTGGGAGCCTGAGGTAACTAATTAAGGTTTTGATTTCATTAATAAAAGCATTTCTTTTATTATTCTCTTCACTGCCTGCAAAATAGAAGTCCGTTTGCCAAACCTGTTAATTCAGACCTGGACAGATGCCAACGAATTCAGGTGTGTGAGGTGCTCTTTCACAAATTATGTAACCAGCTAGTAGTAAATCAAGCTGTTTTGTCAGTAAATTACCTTTAATCAATGACATAAAGAAGAAGATTAAAAAAATATGTCTTGGATATTTTTGGAATAGGTCAAGTATGCATCCATTATTCAGAAAGACCCTTATTTAGGGAGTAGAAAAGGATCCCTAAAGTTCCTGCAGGCGATCACATTGCAGAGCTTTTAAGGAAGTAAATGTTTCTATGTTGGCAGTGGCTGTGATGGAAATTGAGCAGCAAAAGGTGTAGGCCCATTAGAACATACAGCCATCCATTTTACAATCTGCTGGTTATGGAAGTTCAGTGCCTAATCTGGCAGTATCGGGCACAGTAGCCAGCTTTGAACAGGATGACAGTCTACTGCATGGTGTACACATACATATCTTGCCAATTTAGAGGTGCCAGTCAGTCAGTCATTGTCCAACCCACTATATCCTAACACAGGGTCACGGGGGTCTGTTGGAGCCAATCCCAGCCAGCACAGGGTGCAAGGCAGGAGCAAATCCCAGGCAGGGCACCAGCCCACTGCAGGACACACACACACACACCAAGCACACACTAGAGACAATTTAGGATCGCCAATGCACCTAACCTGCATGTCTTTGGACTGTGGGAGGAAACCTGGAGCACCCGGAGGAAACCCACGCAGACATGGGGAGAACATACAAATTCCACACAGGGAGGACCCGGGAAGCAAACCCAGGTCTCCATACTGGGAGGCAGCAGTGCTACCCACTGCGCCACCGTGCTGCCCTTAGAGGTGCCACTTAAATTACATCACACTTCTTTAAGAAGGGGGGAACTAAGCAACATGAAGAACCGTCCAGATGGACATAACAAGAATGTTCAGACTCCACTCAAGTACCATAAAGACCAGGTTATACAGCTGGGACTCTGGGAATATGCCCACATTAAAATATTAATTTCACAACAGGCAATGTGCTAATCTGATCCTGCCAATGCTGTATTTAGTAATACAGGTGCCAATTCCTCATCAGAATGTTTTTAATTCAGTTTAATTAACATAGTTTTTATGATGAAGAGGTAAAGTAGACACAGCAACACCATCACCATTTTTAAATTTGTCTCCAAAGAAAGGTTTGCTTCATGAGATTCAAATTTCCATACGCACCTTCCTGTCCTCTAGGTATTCAATATCAGCTGTGTTGTAGCCATCTCTCTGACTGTGCTCAATTACTTTAAACCGCCTCTTTCCAATGGTGTCAACCACAGAGCGCCCATCAGCAAAAAATTCCACATTCCGTATTTCCAAGATACAGCCATAATCTGCAAATCTAAGGGAAAGAAAAACCAAAATGACTGAGCGAGTAGTGTGAAATTTTAAAGAGAGAATGCAAAGCATCATGCAGGGCAGACACATATATTCTTAAACTTGTGCATGACAAAAATATTTATATACAGTACACTTGTTGACCAAGTTAGTCTGAACATATGGTAACAAAGGGTAGTCAAAAAGAGATTCTGCAAAGTAGTACAGCCTCTGTAGACTGGATTCACATTCTGACTTAATCTTCAAGTTATTCAATAGGGCACAATGGTTAACACGGCTTCCTCATCTTTCCATAGTCCCATACTGTATATAAATCCTGACAATGGGAACTGCTTTTGTGGAGTTCACATATATTCCACATAGCTGTGTGTGTTTTCATCCAGATACTCACATTCCAAACGTAAAGGTCAAATTCACTGATGACTTTAAACTAGCAATGAATGAGTGAGTGTGGGTGCAAATATGCCCTGGAATGGGCTTGTACCCTGTATGAGGATGGCTCATATCTTCTACCCAATGCTCTGATGGACATGATAAGTGAATTATGTATTCCTAGCTATGTTTATTTTTGTATATAGTTCAGCTAAACCAACATTAAAATTTGTGAAATGAACTCCTGCGCACTGAAATATGTTAATTATAAATTTCAATATTTTTTTTATGCTTTATGTTTCAGAAAGTCAATGCTGAAAAACACAAAATCAAGTGTTATGCTGTCACTGATTTTCTAACTCTACACGTCAGTATGAATTTGAAGATTCACATTCACCTCGTCAACATGAACCATCATCAGTCTCTTTCATGTGCCACACTCAAGAGGTGGATTTCGGAATTCCAACGGGGCAGGATGCCTCTCAAAGATGAACCAAGCGCTGGCTGGCATTCAACATCAGTAACAGAACAAAGTATTGCCAATATGGAGTGAATTGTAATAGCAAATCAAAGGACGATAGTGTGTGAGACAGCAGACATTTTAGGAGTTAAATGAAGGTCAGCTGAATCCATTCTTCATGAAATACTAAACATGAGCAAGGTCTCTGCATTGGGTACCCAGGATTTTGACTCCTGAAACTGAGCTTCACTGCTTCCAGTGTTCCAATGAAAATCTAAAGCTGATAAACCAAGACTAGAGATCAAACCTGGAGAAATCACACTGAGCCAGAGTCCAAACAGCAATCAAAGTAATGGCAGTAAAGCAAATCTCAAACACCAATGAAATTCAAGGTTTAAGCCAGTGCCGACGAGATCATGTGCACAACTTATTATAATGTTGAAGGTGTTGACCATATTGATTACATGCTTTAAAATGTCCCCATAACTTGGCGATATTAAGCTATTTGTTTAGCAGTTTGTATCAGTTAATCAGGGAAAAGCAACAAGGAAAGCAGCCAACCATCCTCCTTTTGCTTCACAATAATGCCCCCCACTCACAAAGCACAGGCTGCTAGGGTACGCAGTGGAATTATGGATTTGCGGAGATGCCACACTCACCCTGTTCTACAGGCCTGGACCAGTGTGACTAAAACGTGTTCCCCAATCTGAAGGACTGTTATCCTACTTCTGAAGGATTAAAATGACAAGTCAGTTACAGTAAAGTGGTTTATAAAAGAAAAGGAAAACAATTGATATTTATTAATATCCACAGAATTATGCTGAAAAATATAACGTGTTTGAATTTAATGGTATTTGTAAGACTCTGACTTTTTATAAATCCCTGTATCTCTCACAATCAGAGCACCAATTTTTTTTGTCTGAGTCACACAGTGAGCAGGATGCAGAAACTGAACTGGTTGCCCAAAGCTTTAGCCACTAGACCATACTCTATTAAAGATTTTACAATCAATGGCGCCATACATATATATCACTTCGTTGGGTTGTATTGTTGGAACTTACAATTTCTCCTAGTCTGACAAATGCAATGTTAGCTTCTGCATTATATGATTTCTTCATTGCGAACTTGTTTTTGCATTCACTAGTGCTGAGGTGTGGCTTGTTGTTATATTACAAGTTAAGTCAACTCAGCACCTTGGGGAGATTTCACACTTGCATTTGAGCCAGTTGTTTCCAGTCTTGAGCAGCATTCACATGCTGGTGCAAATTTAGGTTAACTCAGTGCCTCTGGTATCTCTCACACTTGTGAAAAAAGCATCCCTGGCCTGGCCCTGAAGAAACTAAATTGCAAGTATAAAAAAGGAGATGTGTGAGAGAAGTACATTTCAGTGTTCTGAGCAATAATTCAGAGGATGATACTGTGGGTCAGGATTTGTGAACAATTCTTAACAAGTCCCAAATGGTAAAAACACTGAGCTAGTATGTGAGTGGTGAACGACTAGGGACTTGTGAGAAGATACTGCCAGGAGCTGTTTTAGTTCAGGGAGAGACAATCCCACCCAAGAGTTCCACTTCCTATATACCCAAAAACAGATGCTTCCCTTAATCCGATTAGCACTGGTCTACTGTGGCAAACATCTGCGACAACAGCACAGAAATGCCTACCCTTCTGTTAGTTTGTGCAGTTTTCCAGAAGGATCCAGCAAACAAAACGTCACTAAGAAATATGGGCAATCGCCAGTCTTTCTTGGTAAATGAGACCTTTGGGAGCTCTATGCTTCCTTCATTGAATTAATTAAGGATAAACTTAACAAATGGAAAAACACATCTCTTACCCCTTGACTGGGTCGCTGAGGCACATCCCAAACTGTTTTGTGCCGGTCTCCATACACCTCCGAATCATCAGTCGGTAACAGGGTTCAAAAATGTGCAGTGGGCAGGGTACTGTGGGGAAGGCCATAGTGCAAACAAAAATAGGCACGTTCTTGTTCAGACTGAGAAGACAAATGAAACAAACAAAAAGAAAAGGTACTAGGTCAAAGCAGGGAAGAATAAGGAGGCTGCTACCACACTCTTAACTTTGTCAGTTCTCATAACCGAGCGCCCCAGTTGCTGTCAATGGTGAAAGTATGGTTGGATATTTGCAAACTTCTTTACACTCAACAAAGGGGGACCTGTTGGACAATTACTGTTTCGACTAAACAATACTTGTCTTACGTCTAAATTCTGTACAAATGTCCACTCAGATGGTCATTTAAATGATCTGCATACTTTAATCATCCAGGTGTCTGCAAAGTGTTAGGATTTGTCTGATTACTTGAATGTTTAAAAAACCATAAGCGATTGTTTTAGAAGGAAATCTGAATATGGGCACTTACATTCAAGATGGTAACTCAAAAACCTTCTTTTGGCACTCCTGATTTTTGCTCCTGAACATCAGCTCAAGCATATCCAGGTCAGCATTATCATACTTGCTTTTAGTAATGTCCCCACAATACATTTTGTAATAAATGTATCATGAATAATAATAATAATAATAATAATAATAATACATTTTATTTATATTGTGCTTTATATTTAACAATTTCAAAGTGCTACAAAATAAGAATAAATTAACAAACAAGATAATCTATAGAAATAATTTAACAAAATGCCTTTCTAATAAGATTTTAGGTTTCGTTTAAAAGCATCAGTCGACTGTGGGGCTCTCAGGTAATCATGGAGAGAATTCCACAGCCTCAGCGCCGCCGAAGAAAAGGCCCTATCATCCATACTGCTAAGCTTAGTTCTGGGAACTTGAAGAATGTTAGTATGCACAGAGCGGAGGGTGCGTTAGGAAGTATAAGGGATAAGGAGTTCCTGTAAATACAGGGGAGCAGATTGATAGATGCACTGATGGGTAAGGAGGGAAACCTTGTACTCTATTCTAAGTGGTACAGGGAGCCAGTGAAGGGTTTTCAAGATAGGAGTGATGTGGCTATGCTTTCGCACCCTCATCAGGATCCTGATGCGCTGTTCTGAATGTACTGGAGTCTCTGGATACTCTTGCCATAAATAATGGAGATATTTCTTTTTCTGAAAGATGTCTGAACGTTTTAGAGTGATTTAACTCAGGGTCCAACATTAGGGATCCTAACTTTTCCTAAATTTAGCTTTTTATATATTTTGTATATTGAGTATTTATTCCCAACTAAGATTTAACAACTGGACACTAGGAAAAGGGTGGCACAGTGGTAGCACTGCTGCCTCGCAGTAAGGAGACCTGGGTTCACTTCCCGGGTCCTCCCTTCATGGAGTTTGCATGATCTCCCCGTGTCTGCGTGGGTTTCCTCCGGGTGCTCCGGTTTCCTCCCACAGTCCAAAGACATGCAGTTTAGGTGCATTGGTGATCCTAAATTGTGCTTAGTGTGTGTGTGTGTGCCCTGCAGTAGGCTGACGCCCTGCCTGGGGATTTGTTCCTGCCTTGCACCCTGTGCTGGCTGGGATTGGCTCCAACAGACCCCCGTGACCCTGTGTTAGGATATCGTGGGATGGATAATGACTGACACTAGGAAGAGGTGAATGCTCGTACACCTATATCATCACTGGTTTCGTGCCTTTAAGTCAATACATATATAAAGCTTGATATAATCTTCTATTTATAATGGAGAAGTATAAACTGTGATACACCTCGCTAAAGAAATAAAGTATGAAAAGTCCAGAATCATAAAGTATTTTACATAGCAATAATCCAATGAGACTTTCATTTACGTAATGCCTGATACTTCAAGCACTAGCTAAAGTTATTTATAAACCAGAACATGGATTACGCAATCAACTACATTTCATGGTGAACAATATAATGATGCATTTTACTAAAAAAGAAAAAAAAATAATGGAAAAGTTCATTTCATTGTCAGAACAATTATATAATGCTGCAGACAGAAATAATATTTATATTATATAGCACATTCCAGTGAATTACAAAATTATAAAGCATCTGTCTTGTCTTAAATATATATAGCACATATACAGTTGGGATTATCTCTCTTCAATTTAGTTCACCAAATCTTAGTTTATACGTCCAATGTAAATGTTAAATTCACATAAAAACTCTACCAGAAGACTACTTACAAAGCAATTAATCTTCTTTTATTTTATACAGTGCCTTTCATATATGAGATCTATCACAATATTTTATACTAGTGACTTGGCCAGGGTTGTTTCCTGTTTTGTGTCTGGTGCTACCAGGTCACATTGTGGCTAAAAGACCCTGAATGGGATTAAATGGGTTAGATAATGAATAGAAGCTTAGATAAATGGACACTTTTTAAAAAGCAGAGAGTCAACCAGCATTTAATACATTTATGTGTATGGCTAACACCAGCATAAACCTAATACAAATTAATTTATGAACATAAAATCTGGTGGACAGCAGGTTAGCACCGTCTGTAGCGATACTGCCTCATTAATACAACATGGCTGTGAAACTGAGCGGGACCTGTGATGAACTAGTGCTCTGCCCAGGGTTGTCTCCTGCCTTGCCTCCCAGTGCTCTTCTGAAAGCCATATATTGTATTAGGCAGGTCTGAGAATATTAAATTATGTTAATCTATGGATGTCCTAGGTTGGAAAAACATGGATGTTTATAAGCACTACAGTGCAGTTAATTAACAGTACAACATGTTATGACCTACTTTAAAAAAGTACTCTTTCTTTGTACTGTAAATTTTACAAGACGTCCTGTGCAAAGAGTCCATTAGAACCTTTTTCCCGATGATTTAATCAATGAAGTGTTTATATAACAAACTTCCTAACAAACATGCTCTTTTTTTGCAAAACAACAATACTACCCAACAAAGGATAACATTCCATCAAAATATGCAGAAAGGAATTCAAATAGGAGGTGCATTAAAGCAAACAGAAGTGTAAAAGAAGTGAGAAAGGCAAATATAAATAGTGGTAATATTGAATGCATCTGAAATGTTACGATTTATGTCAGTGTTTTAGGAGGTCTAGAATCTGTCAATAACAGAATAGCAACGGTTACAACCAATTGGTGTCACTTGCATCTGAGAATGTTTATCAAAAGGTAGCAATTTAAAATGTAAAATTTACAAAAACAAGAGACAAAATAAATTAAGACAATGTTTCAAATCTAGAATGTTTTGGTGATTTTCACAAAAATGTAAAACGTGTATTAGGTACAGGAACAAGGGCCACAAATATCATGCAGTGTGGTGTAGTGGTTAAGGCTTTGGACTTCAAAACCTTAGGTAATGGGTTCAAATCTTGCTACTGACAATGTGTGACCCTGAGCAAGTCACTTGACCTGCCTTTGCTCCAATTGGAAAAACAAACAAAAGAGCCATACCCACCAGGGATGTCATTAGTTATTAACAGGTTAAATAAATAGAACACCTAGTTAAAAAAGAATGAAAATTGAAATGAAGATGAAGATACTCCCCATGCTCTTCATTTCCTTATAAGTGTGTCTTTGTCCTCAGGGTTTTTCAGGCAGGCAGTGTTGTGTAGTGGGTAAGGCACTGGACTTCAAATTGTGAGGTTGCAGATTAAGACTCCACTACTGACACTGTTTGACCATGAGCAAGTCACTTTAACAAAGCTTTTGCTCCAATTGGAAAAAATAAAAGAAAAGTAACCAATTGTACCATAAATGTTGTAAGTGGCCTTGGAGAAAAGCATCAGCCAAATAAGTAAAAAAAAATGTGGTTGTAGTGTATTTTCTCTGATTGTGTACTTATGATGAACTTTTAACTGTAAAACTGGGCTCGGGATGGAAGGAACAGCATAAGGTAATGGAATGAGCGACTGACAGTGTTGTTGTTCTTACAATATTCAACAAAAAAGCTATTAAAAGTGCTCTTACTTGGACAGCTCTGCTATCTCCTCCTCATAAACCTTTCTTCGCTCCACCAGCTCTTCCGGTAGATATTTAGCAATGAGGTCCTCCATTAAAATGGTTTTGCTATACTTCCTCTGTGCCAGGTACTGCAGGAAACATACAAATTAGATTTAAAAATTCCTTTCTCTGTTGCTTTAAAGTTTCATTACAATGCCCATATTATAGATTAGTAAATATATTTTAGTCTAATGATATCAGCTATTCCAACCCTTTTTCCTACCCACTTACACAGATCAAAAAGGGAGTGGAGAATACTTAATGTGAAGTAATCACTCAATAATACTGACATAGCCAAAAGGCTAGTAACAGTTTAGCACCTTCAATCAGCCTAGGGTTTGCTGGAAATGAAAAAAAAAACACTTCTTTTCTCATAAGGTTATTTATTTATTTAATAAGCAATCATTTTCCCTGTCGTAGGTGGGTCTGGATTTTTAGATTCTTTCAAAAGAGAATAGGACAGCCGATTTAATCTGAGTACATTTCTTCAGTAGGACGGCAATGCTTCTTGCTATTATTCACTTCAGCAATGTTCTCCTTGGGGTGAGTCTGCTCAGCTTCTCTGCAGCTACCTCTCTGTGGTTCTTTTATCAAGACAATGTCACACGTCTCTTTTCCCATGCTTTTTTTTTTTTTTTAAAGACATTTACCTTACTCTGTTCTATTATGTTTGTTCCCTAGTGTCTCTTGTGCTTTTTTCCTCTGTATATCTCTCTACTTATTGATGGTGTCTACTTGAAATTCTGAAACATTACATCAACAAAGCTGCAGCATATAAAATTTTTAAAACTGTGTTGATTTTCTTCCTGCTGCCAGAGTCTTTTGAAAGGTGCAAGTTTGTGTGTTCAGTCCAATATGCTCCCTGAAAACAATAATTGTCACTCTTTCAACAGCCATATAGCCACAAACAAATTTTACATGAGGACCTGCTATTCAGTTTATTTTTTTACTGTTTTCATTGTGGACTTTGTTAAAAAAATGAGAACAAAATTGAGGTCCAAAAAGTTAATAATAATAATAATAATAATAATAATAATAATAATAATAATAATA
>JANRMT010062790.1:18738787-18749972 GCA_026402145.1 Polypterus bichir lapradei | reverse complement strand
TAATAATAATAATAATAATAATAATAATAATAATAATAATAATAATAATAATAATAATTCAATACATTAATAGAGTTCTTTCAAGATACTCAAACACTTTACGCAGTGAGTTGGGAGACACTTCAACCACCACTAAAGTACAGCATCCACTTAGATGATGCGACAGCAGCCATTTTGTGCCAGTATGGTCACCACACATTGTGGTGAGATATAGTTAGCCAGTCAGAGACAGGAGATGATTAGGGAGCCAGAATGACCAGGCTGTAGTGGACAATTTAGCCAGGACATTCCGATATGCCCTACTCTTTACAAATGATGATCAGGGATCTTTAAAGACAATTGACATTCAGGACCTCAGTTTTACACGAAGGATGGTGCCTTTTTTACAGCAGAGTGTCCCCGTCACTGCTCTCGGGCATTGAGATCCATGTTAAGACCACAGGGGAGGTGCCCCCTGCTGGCCTCACCAACACCTCTTCCAGAAGCAACCCAAGCTTTTTCTTGGTTAGTCTCCCATCCAAGTACTGACTAGGCTTGAACATGCTTAGCTTTAGGTTGATGACCTATTCAGAAGTGTATGTGGTATGGTTGCTGGCATGCCTTTGTCACCTCCTCTACTCCTCTTCCAAGTATACTTCATCTCTAGCACTCTATGCTACTTTCCCTCTTCTTCATAACCACTCTGGCCATATCTCACACTACCATCCAACATTCACAGCCGCACAATCTGTTGATTTCTCTACCTTGCTATTCTGTAGTTCAAACAATCTTTTCACTGGCTATTTAGTCAAGCCATGTTTATTGTTTATGTGTACATAGTATTGTTATATCTCTTTTCTGTTTCTCTTTGTCTTTTTTTTGCACTTCTCCATGCCTGCACTTGACCTCCACACTTTCCTTTCGACAACAAGTCCCTAGCACCATTCCCCCTTTATCTTTAAACACTTTCAAAATGTTGTATAAAACTTATGCACCTTTTATAGGTCATATGGTCAATTTTAGCCCACCATTTCCTATTTTGCTATGCAATGCTTTTATTGTTACACGTTGGGTTGCAATGTAATTTTTCACAATGGGGCTCATAAGGCTTTTTAAATTTGAGAATTTCAACTAAATGTTTAATCATCTAATAATTTCACATTGATCAAGACACCTCATTCAAAGAAATATAAATGCAAGAAAAGGGGACACGTTTATATTCAACTCGAATCTAATCTAAACTCCATAAGATGAGAATTATGTAGTGTTATACTACATACCAGTATTTAAGACCATTTTTTGCAATTATGCAGTTTCAGAACAATTTACAGACAAGAGACACTGAAATAGAGATCCAAACTCTCTGCAAATACATACCTCGGAGAAGCCCTCTTTGCACAGAGGACACTGGGGATTATGATCCAGACATCTTTCTAGGCATTTCAGACAGAATGTATGACCACAGGGTGTTGTAACAGGTTCATAGAAAAGCCTAAAGCATATCAATGAGAGAAAGAAACAATATCTTGCAACAGATAACAGCAGGGTCATTGAACATCTGAACTAAAGGACAAGGGCAATATAATTGTCACTGAGAAGATTTTAAGTTGAGAACTGACAATTGCTGCATGTATGAGATCATGTATGTGTTCAGGGATGAAAGCAAGTCTTGGATACCCCTCCTAGTCACAAAAAGCAGTGTTTCCAAATCTGACCTATGTATTACAGAATTTTGGCTTTTACAATGTAGTAGTAAGGTGTTGTACTGTGTTAGCCATTATGGATACAATGAGAAGTCAAGCAGAATGACACCTTTTATTGGCTAACTATTGCTTGAAGATGGGGCCTGAGCTACCTAGAAAGCTTGCATACTGTAATCATTTTAGTTAGCCAATAAAATGTGTCATTCTGCTTGACTTCACATTAGTTTTTAACACCAAACAGTTGTTCAGAAAGTAAAAGTATAATGCTGTTCTTCTTTCAAATTCTGATATATTAGTAAACCACAGCAGTGATTCAAACCTTATCTTACTCAGGTTCTTGTATAATACAAGGAGATTCACTAGAAAGAGGCCCCGAATATTCTGTTGTAACTCTCGCTTCACACTTAACAAATTGGTGATCCAATAGGTTCGCACCATGAAGATGCACTGCCTAATACTGTACACCACCATCCTGATGAGAAGTCAAGTGACTGAGTGAAGAGGTACGGGCGGTATGCACCCAGAAGTTGCAAACCGAGGTTAAACGTCGCAACGGCTGTCTGGTGCCTACATCATTACTCTGGTGCAGGGGCATCGTGGCTTGTTTGAAGCTCCATATACTGAGGAGCACATTGCACACTGTTTTGTTCAGATTGCTTTGTCCTAGCGAGAGTTATTACAGAATATTTGGGGCTTCTTTAGAGCGAATCTCACTGTTTGTTCAAAATAATTTTGATGCTGCAAAACTCTGATTTCATACTCTTTTCTGACCACTTTTCCTGGTGAAGGCCACCATGGCATCAAACTGACTTGATCATGTCAGATGTCGCCAAACCCATCAATAGTCTCCAAATCTTTGTGGAAAATTCCCAGGTGTTCCCAGGCCAAATGGGGACATTTTACATCTGCAGTGCATCTTGAATATAACCGTAGGGCCTCTCAAATTATATCAAGCTGAATAGAAAGAAGGCATTCAAGGATGGCCTCATTACAAAGCCTCTCCTCTCAATCCATAGGTCCTCCCATTTGCTGTGTTCCTATTCCTTTCACAGAGAGTGAAGCTGCATTTGCTGTGTTCCTATCCCTGTCATACAGAGTGAACCCAGCAACCCTGTGCAGAAACTAATGGTTATAAACTCCTGACGTGCCAAGATGTGCTTTAAATTTCCACACAATCTTATTCTCTGGCTCCTCTTCATAATGGACTTCATTTCTGAGAGGTACACAGGGACATACTGCTTCTAGACCTGAACTGTAAACCAGATTGTTAGAGATTTCAGATGCAAAGATCAATATCAGGCTCAATATAAGAAAAAATCATTCTGATTTAAGTACTCAGTAGGAGAGAAGGAGAACAGAAACTCCACCAGCTGGAGCATAGACCTAAGAAAAACAAGAAGGGTAGACCACTGACCTCGATGTAACCTAATGGCATAGCTAGTATAAGAGATATCTCAACAGAAGGAAATAAATTTGTGCATGAGCACATGAGCCTGTCCTAGAAGCATCTTTGATGGGGTGCTAACCCATCAGAATAGAGCTATAGAGTAAGCAATTAATCTAACACATATATTTTAGATATCAAGGGATGAACCAATGTGAACAGAGAGAGGAGATGCAAAATCCAAGCAGACGTTCTCTACGTTCAGATTTCAACTTGTTTTCCAAGAGCTGTAAGGTAGAAATACTAAACTCCAAATGTACTAAGTTGTACATTTATAGCAAATTGTAGTGTAGCAAGGTAGCATAGGGTTTCTTACTGCTAACTCCAAGGACCTACATATTGTCTGTGTGGTTTGCACGTTCTCCCGGTTTTCAGGTTTACTGGTTACACTAAAACTGGCCAGGTGTGTATAGATGTGCGTGTGTGTTTGACTGTGTCCTGCGATGGACTGGCATGCCATCCAGGGTTAATTTGTATTTTGCATCCAACGCTGATTATGTGGACTGTGGCTCCCAATAACCTGTACGGGATAAGTAAAAGAATGAAAAAAGAATACATGACTACTACGGAAACTAATCATTAAAACATTACCCTTCAGTGATTTCAAGCAACACAAAGGTAAATCAGGTATCTTTGATCATCTTTTAAATTTTAAAAAATGGCTTTTCATAATTGTAGTATTATTTGCATGTCTTCTTCTACACCGTTAAACTCTTTTACAGCTTTCACAGTATGCTTAGAATTGGAAATCCATACACTTCCTGCTGTTTCAAAAGCTATAAGCTTAAGCCTACTGATAAACACAGTAAGTAGCACTGCTGCAGCTTTAGAGCTAATGAATCTCTGGAGGAGGAAATGGAAATTTATGACAATAAGTGGATACCTCATGCACAGGGGGCACTCCAGGTCACTGGCATCTATCACAGGGCTGCACCGGGAGGGCACTTCGTTCAGCGCTGACTCTGTAAATAAAAAGATTGAATAACATGGCACATTCATTGATCCATTTCAAGAACCCTACTGTCAAACACCTCTCATCTCTACACCCAACCCAGCAATTTTCAGTGCTTGGCTAAAGATTATTTTAAGAAAAGTGCAATAAACTAACTACATTAGGACAATTGATTTTACAAGTTTAAGTGGCTATGGATTACAATTGATTTTACAAGTTTAAGTGGCTATGGATTTAAAATACTTTTGAGATGAAGAAAAATTGTATTATTTGAAAGGCCATAGAAAAGTAATTTTACAACAAGATCGGGCACTCCTTTGATTTGCATCATAAGAATATCTAATATTTAGATTACTGAGGGAATGGGATCATCCAATTTCAAAGGATTTTCTGCAAGTCTTATCCAGACATCAAGAAGCAGTCTAATTCATTAACAAGTGAGGCCAATGCGGACATACACTGGCAGACAGTGTGGGGTAATGATGAAGGCCTGGACTTTAAACATCAAGAATCAAGGTTCAATTTGTGCCTCTTGTTCAGTGTGTAATCCCAAGCAAGTCAGCTTGTGATGCAATTGTAAAAATGTATATACTGTATCCTGAGTTTGTAAGTCATCCTGGATGAAGGTGTCAGGTAAATATACAATAAAAGGTGCAGATTTGATGTAAAGAATGTAAATAATGGCAAGTCAACTGCCCAATGCTATGTTTTTATCTTTTCTAAAAACAAAAAATCAAAACACAAAAATATTCACACATAGTCCATAGCTACTCCTGCTTCCCACAAATAAATAGTTCGCAATCTGAGGTACAGCAGGAATGCGGAGCAAAGCTGTGATATGTATGATATAGTACTGGCCTGTTCTCTTCTAGATTGTTCTAATGTACTAATGTAAAGGCCCAGTGTAAATGGTTGTTAAACCTTTCAGGCACATGATCTGCCTTAGCCTTAGAAAACTCTACAGTGGACAGAAACATGCAAAAGCAGACTATACAGTACTGGATGTTATAAAAGAGTGCCCCATTTATTATAGGATGTTGACGATGATTAGTGCCAGAGAGACCATAGCTTTACTGGTTTGCTATAAGATGAAATTCCCAAGTTGATATAAAAATGCCCATTGCACCAGCTCTGATTAAATGGCACACTAGAGATCCAGCATGTTAATGTACTTCATGGAGAACTAAGCTGAAGATTTAGGTAAACACCATGTCTCTGACCTCCATGCTGTGTTGAGCTGGTTTATAAAGAGCTTTGTGCCATTATGCCCATGATATATCTCGTACAATGGGAGAAGCACATGACTTTGATGTTCTCTGCAAATAGAACAAATGCCTCCATAACATTCAGGTAAATAATGTGTCTTGCTTGTTTAGCTTTTATTGTGTTCATATCCCACTCTGCTGACAGCTCAAACATTTAAATACTTATTCAACATACAAGAAACAAATGAGGAAGCTAGACAAGAGAATCAAGCTCATCATTTTACCAAGCTTTGCATGTTTACTAAGCACTCCTAAGCCATATGCAGCCTCTTCATCTTCAACATTGTGCTTCCTTTTTCTGCTAAATTCACGTGGATGAAGATCTTTCTCTGTTCCTACTGCTTGGCTTTGGTCTTCTGAGGATATGGTGCTGGTTACCTCAAATGCCTTTTTCAGACTGACCGATAGGAGTTTTCCTTGAGATGACAGGAGGCATCGTTTTTTGAAATGTTCCTGTTAAAGTAAAAAGTAAACCTGATCAATCTACCTAATGTTTAAACAGCTCACAACACAAAGACGCTTTACAAAGTAAACAAATGTAAAATCCAGGTGACAAATCACTCTGCTGCTTACATTATGCAAACCTGAAGGTGTGCTGCTCTCCCAAGTTAGGGTGTGCTGTGTGCCTTCCTTCAATCTTGCTCGAGGTGAAAGGAGGCGCACGCAGTCTGGAATTCTTTCCTGAACGTCCTCTGGGACTGGAGCAAAGAGACCACTCAGAAGCTAAAAGCAAATGAAAAAAACTGTATAACTGCCCAGAGCTATGAAAATTCTTTTAAGTCAACTGACATTACAGTTATAAAGCCGACATTTTAAGGTGACTAACCCTGTCAGAGTAGAGACAAACATGGCAGTTGATTTGTATAGCATTTCATTGCAACTAGCAAAATGTAGGAAACAAATGGATCCACAACTGACATACAATCCTACTGCTGTTGCATAGAATGACATTGCATTCTAAGAATCATGCCATTTTTACTGAATTGTTTATATCTGCAAAAATTAAACATGTTTACTCACAAAGAAATTTACAAAGAAAATGGTAAACTGTTTAACATTTAGGTACTATACGTAAGTAGCCACAGCCTTTCTAAAGAGAGATCAAGCTATTTTCTGCTTGGCTGAATGTGAGAGGCACATGATGTTGAAGTGGTTTCAACAAATATTCCAAATGACTGTAAGTGACATAAAGTTGGCCAATAATGGCTGCCTTTTTCATGTACCTTCTGAGCTTCCAATTTTGCAATCTTGTTTTCAGGGTCCAAGGCTATGCAGAACAGGTATGCGGTTAAAGCTTCTTCACTTTTACGAAGAAAAGTCAGTGCCTGTGCTCTTCTTAAGTGTCCCTTTAAAACATAAAATACACATTGTTAAACAAGACAGACAGTTGAGAAATGTGAGACATAAAAGATATCTCTAACAAAGACCCACATATGTACTAGAAATAATACTGCGGTGACAATAATGGCCTTATTTGGTCACATCCAAAGCTATTTAAACAATTAGGCTTTTTGGTAACACAAGACAGGAATGGTAGCTTTCGAGAGAAAATCCTCAGAATAGAAACTAGACCCTTTTGTGGACACAAAAGCCTTCCAGGTTATTAGAAGAAACTAAAGAGGCTTAATCCTTACATTGAGAGTGCACACATATTTAAGGGAACACTAAAAGGAAGTCTTCAGCCTAATCGGGTTTACTCCAGGTCATTTGACAGTTGACACAAATGTTTCTGTGCTAAGAGCTGCTAATGCATAGAGCTAATTATCACTATCAGGTACAATTGTGGCCACTGAAGTCTTTCTTAGTTCAACCTAATGAAGTTCAGGGTATTATACTCTGAAAAGAAACGTAGTCAGTATTGTAGGTAATTTCACTAATACTGGCTCTGAATTATTTAATTTATTAACCCATCTTTCAAATGTCAGTTTATCAGGTTCAATGCAAAATATAAATATATACATTTAAAAAACAGGTGTTATGGTGTATAAAATCTGTACATTTTGGTTTCCATTATATTTTGTTCAAGACAAGACAACAGATGAACTAAGACAAATTAAAGCAGGTTTTCTTCCCTTACACCTTACTTTTATAACACTTGTTCATAGCTTAGAAAGAATGCTGAGCTGATACCTCAGGCTATTGATTACTTTATGGATGGACATCTGGAACAACAGTTTGGTTTACAGCCTGGGACAGGAAGAACTACTGATACCTCAGAGTACATCAAAGGTTTTGTTGTGTGGGAAAACGGACAGTGAATTAATTCATCAATCATTTTGACAGCCAGCCAATCAGGTGCATGTGTTGTGAAACCAAGGCATGACATTTCATAATAAAAATGCCTTGGTTTGAAAAGCAGTAGAGAGAAGCAAAGGGAGAAGAAGAGAAGAAGAAGAGGAATGGACGAAGACGGCCCTGGTCGTCAGAAAGGCATCATGAACATCGATTACTAAATCAAACGCCTCCCTGGGACATTCATCCTTGTCATCTGTAACTTTTTCGTAAGCCTTTTCTAAAGACTATATATATTCAGACTTTTCTATCAGTTCCTATTTTCTAGTATTCTTTGTTCTTGTGGTATTATTATTATTCTTGTAATAAATACCATGCTGCTTTTAACGTTCAATGCTTTGTTTTAATGTCTAGAGTGATTGAAGTAATAAGTTAGATTTCTTTGAGCACCTGGTGACAGCCAGAGTTTTGCCATTATTTCTGTGCTGCGAGGTTTATAAGACTGAGAGTGAGAGCGCTACTCAACAGAAGGGACAAATACGATAAAGAAGGTATTCTTGGCTGATGAATGGCCTATAGTCAAGAGTGCTGAGTCTTTGTATGTTTAAATGTATTCTTGTAGACCAAAAGTAATATTTAGGTCTGAGATATCACTAAAACATTGTATGTTGTTCGTGCCAAAAATAAGTAAGTCTCTTGAAGTGCTGAATGACAGGCTGTTATTCCTATAGCATTTGTGTGGTTTAAAGTGCTAAGGGTTAATCAGCGTGTGTGTGTCATTCATGGGGCACTGTTGTGGTTAGGGTCTGTGTGTGTGTTTATCTATGTGTGTGTGTGTTCATCTTAAAGTGCAACAGTAGACCAACCCGATAACGAACTTGACGAGAACACTTACCCTTGAGGAAACAGGTAAAGGGCAAGTGGAGGGAAATACCACGATAATACAACAGCAAAAAAACATAAAAGTATCACATAATATAAACACGTGCAGTAGTATTAAAAAGTAAGCACACTCATGAGAAGATTTGTCTTTTTTACATTTCTGAACAAAATGGTTTGTGATTGTCATATCACAAACACTGATAGGTAAAGGTGACCTAATGTTAAAAATAGAATTGAAAAATAACATATTTTGCACTTATTTTTCTTTTCCTAAATTAATAGAAATGCATTTTCCTTCTGTTAAAAAAAAAAAACCAAAACAGTACAACCCCTACCTTTATCATTGTATCAAATGCCTAAAACTAGAATTATATGCAAATGATTAGAACATCATTACGGAGTAATTTGGAGGGTCTTATTTTTAAATCAGAAACCTAGAGTGAGGTTTGGTCTGAGCAACTGAGGAATGTGGCTTCAGTATACTAAGATGAAAAGAGCTTTCTGATGCCCTAAGAAGAAATGCAATTGATGCCTGTAAGTCGGAAGAGAGGTTTCAAGATATTTGCAGCTATTTGTACTCAATTACTCCACTGTCAAAATGGGGAAAATTCCAAACTACTAACAGTCTATCATGGCCAAGTCATCCTAGCAGATACAGTTCAAGAGCTGATCGAACAATGATTTTTAAAGTTTCTAAGAACCCTAGGACAAAATCAAAAACGTTACAGGCAAGTCTTGCTTCATTTAATGTCAATATGCATGAGGTGACCACCCAAAACAGACAGCACAACTTTGCCCTACATACTCTCAAAAAAGAATAGAGATGCATGGCTGCAGTTTGCCAGATAACACCTATGTGAACAGGACTAATGAAACTATTTGCTATGTGCAAATGAGACAACACCAAAGGTTATCTTTGGCAAGAGTTCAAACTCTCTTTGACCAAAAGTAACTCATATCAACTGGAAAGTATGGTGGTAGAAGCAGTACCTGAAGTGGAACCAAGTTACTGGCACTGCTCTATTTATGGAGATACAGTGACATTTGATCAAATAGTTTTTCCCTGTCAAGATTCCTGAAGAGGTGTCAGTACTCCCTGGTATGCTAACAAAAGGTGCCAGTACAGTGAAGCTTAGATTGTTGTGTCATTGTAATACAATGATAGTCGCTTGAAGGGCCAGGGTTGAGCGGTTCCTTCTTGAAATTTAACAAAGACGTTCCAGTAGTCACTGCTACCCTAAGAAAAAGTGTAAGTATTCTATGTTGAAATTGGAAGAGGTGCTGTTACTGCATACTGGTGAACACTGACCCACTTCAAGCACTAGGTGGAAGCATTATGGTCTGGAACAGCTTTTATGCATTAGGACCTGGTGAGAGTCAACCATAAATTCCACATTGTACAGTAAGTACTTGAGGAGGTTGTGCATTCATCAATCAAAAAGCTGAAGTTGAACCGTCTGTGAAGCTTAAAAAAGACAAGGACCCAAAACATTCAAGAAAATCCAACAAAGAAAGTCTCAAAAGAAAGACATGGGGGACTATGAAGTTATTATTGGGCCACTTTCTTAATCATTTTTTCATCAATCAAGGATAATGTCATTCACCAGTGTTTTGATTCTCATAGTGAGTTTGTGTAGCCACTATGTATTTGACAAAGCAAACCACAAAGCGTACACTTCCCCATCCTGATGATATCATCTTGTATACATGAAGCAGCCTTTACCTTTTCAACATCAGTGTTCGCTACCAGGCAGTAACAACAAAGCTACAGTAAACAATTTAAGAGATATTTGTATTTTAAAAAAGACACTTTCAATCGATGATCAATTTAGTGTTAGTCTGACCCAAACACAAATACTTATATACATGGTGGCATACTTTACTTTAGGAATCCATTATAAAATATGTAACAATAGTCTAAAACAATTTATGAGCTATATTACTAACACTAGCAAAATACCAGCGCTTCGCAGCGGAGAAGTAGTGTGTTAAAGAAGTAATGAAAAAGAAAAGGAAACATTTTAATAATAACGTAACATGATTGACATTGTCATTGTCATGACTGTTGCTGTCATATATATATATATATATATATATACACACACACATAAACATATATATACATATACTGTACACACATATATACAGTATATATATATATATATACATCCACATATATATATATACATTGTGGACTGGGACCCGGACAGGCAGGCAGACGGACAACATAGTTTCACCACACACCGTTTATTTACACTATTTACAGGTTACTTTTCGTGCACTCACAAACCCCAGTGCCTCCAGCACCGATTCCCCAAAGTCCAGGCCACACAGTTCCAGTGCCTTTCTCCTGGCCGCCTCCAGTCCTCTCTCCAGCTCCGTCCTCTTCCACCCGACTTCCGCTCCTGACTGGAGGGAGGCGGCCCCTTAAGTAGGAACCCGGATGGGCTCCAGCTGTTTCCAGGCACTCCCCCTTGGACACACCCCTGTGTGGCGGAAGTGCCGGCTGTGCACCCGGAAGCCGTCTGGGCATCTCCTGTCTTCTTTCCCCCAGCACTTCCTGCTGTGGCGGAAGTGCTGGGCTCCAGGGTTCCTCAGGCACCGGGGCGCCGCCTGGCGGTGGCCACGGGCCCCTACAGGGTTGGGCTTCCAAGCCCTCTACCCGTGGCCCCCAATACAACCAGGACGGATGCCCCCTCGCGGTCTGGAGGAGGCACAAGCCCTCCTC
>JANRMT010062790.1:18721054-18738777 GCA_026402145.1 Polypterus bichir lapradei | reverse complement strand
CAGGACGGATGCCCCCTCGCGGTCTGGAGGAGGCACAAGCCCTCCTCTGGTCCTCCTGGGCGTCCCGGCCGGGGACCACAACATATATATATATATATATATATATGTGCACAAAACCATGCTTTTATCAAGGCTTCCGTCGGGTAGTCTTTTGAAATTAAATTTTCCTCCAATCAGTCGTAGCAACGCGCTTTCTTCCGACTGTTACATTTTTGTAGCTCTGATGTGTGCATCAATGTAATCGGTGTACCAGGAAATCATGCATTGACAGAAGTTCCCATTTGCTTGGAATGCAAAGTGTGATTAAATGTGTTATTTTTTAACGCGTTATGGAGCACATGCATCGATGCTTCTCAGCTGTGCTTGTGCTAAGAAAAGGAAACGTTAAAAATAGCATAACACGATTGTCAATGTAACCTTTTGTAAGTAGTGCCTGGAGAATTCAGAGTGTGGAGAAACTCTAGCGACAGCGTGTGTATTACTTTGTGGATTTTTCTGTGAGTATTTGGTGGCAGCATCACAAAGTTGGTTCCGCAAGACTGCGTTAGCTGCGGAGCTCAGCTCAGAGCGAAATGAGGTGAATGGGAGGGGAGATGATGACGTGACTCTCCCACCTGCCTTAACTGTCAATCCCCCCCACAAAGACAGTCTCTCGGAATTTGCATAAGCACAGCCCCTCACCATCAATGTTAACTTAGTTACAAAGTGATCAAAACTCTAGTTTATATCCTGCGTCCTCTCATTAAACTTGTATCTCGCATCAGCCGTGGGCATGACAAACGCCAGCGGCAGCCTGTCTATGAACTTTAGGTTTACACCGTGCTTTGTTTCCGAAGTAGCAGCACTCATGAATATGGTTGTATATGTCATTCGCTCACTTCTTATTGTTTCGCTGCCTTCTCAATTATATAATGCATGTTTTCTTCAGCGCTTTTTGGAGCTCTTCCTTGTTTTGTACGTACTGTGTTGACAGTCAGTTCACGTGATTACGTGGGAGGCGTGATGATGTCACACGAAACTCCACCCCCCACGGCCATCGAGCTCAACTCCATTACAGTATATGGAGAAAAATAGCTTCCAGTTATGACCATTACGTGTAGAATTTCGAAATGAAACCTGCCCAACTTTTGTAAGGAAGCTGTAAGGAATGAGCCTGCAAAATTTCAGCCTTCCACCCACACAAGTTGGAGAATTAGTGATGAGTCAGTGAGTCAGTGAGGGCTTTGCCTTTTATTAGTATAGATTAATAAATTCTCATTAAAAATAATACTCTTGAAATATGTTACTGCCATTTTCCATTTTCTGATATCCTATTAAAATGACATATTTCATTTTATAAAATGCAGACTGTTAAAAGCTGCTTATCTATACATATAAAGGAGAGTTGGGATCCGAGAGACTGTGTTTGTGTGTTTGTGGAGGGATTGAGAGTTAAGGCGGGTGGGGAGTCACGTGATCATCTCCCCCCCCATTCACCTCATTTCATTCACTTCATTTCGCTCCGAGCTGAACTCCGCAGCTGACGTGGTCTTGCCGTTCATTTTCCTTAGTGTTTAGTCCTCTCTCCTTTACTGATTTACTGTTTACTAGACGCAGTACTTACTGAATAGTATTTTTTCCTTTAGTGTTTCTACTTAGTGTTTCTTAGTGTTTAGTAGACGCGGTGTGCCGGTGTTCCCGGCGGTGTTGCGGTTTACTGTTACTTTCTACTTTTTTTTGTACTTTAGTGTTTAGTAGACTTTTACTTTATCTCATTTACTGATGTTTTTTACTGTTGTTCCTGGCGGTGTTGCCCTTTTTTACTTTATCTCATTTAGTATTTGGTAGACTTTTACTTTATCTCATTTACTGTTGTTCCCGGCGGTGTTGCCGTTTTTCCCGTTTCTATTTTTTATGTAGCATGCTCACGAATTAGTCATAGAGAAAATTTATATATTTTGGCTCCAGGAGGACAAACCAAAAATGTTGTATATAAAGAAGCTCTATAAGTCGCATGTAGATACATAATTATTCCAACTACAGCGACTGCAGTGAAGCGCACGAGGTCTGCTAGTTTTAGATAATGAATTACTCTGGTTTTTTATATGAAACATATATTAAAAGAAAAGTTATGTTAGAAGTTGATATCACTTCATTGCATGGAACACAAGATCAAGGCAAACTTAGGAACATTATATTGTGAATCTGCATGGCTACATGTCTTAATACAGCATAACAACAACAAAGCCCCCAATAAACAGCAGAGAGTGTACCTCAGCCTGAGCCAAACATGGTGCCAAGAGCTCTGAGACAGCAGAACCACTTCCATCGTACTTTTTATTGTGGTAATATTAAAACTATTTATTTTACTTTGATGCATAACACAGTACAACTGCACAATATTGTAGATTAATAGACAGGATGAAAAATGTAGCATGAATTAAACATTTCACCTATAAAGGATCTTTATCATAAAATTAATATGGCTATAATTTTAAGTGTTGGCCTGTTTCCCAGATTTAAACAATGCACACAAAATAGTAAAGATGTAAACAGAGGGCAGATCATGTTGGATATTAATAAGATTGTTTCCTGTGGGCATTTGTTTCATCTGCTCATTTTCTAAACTTGTTATTTCCAAGCATTCAACGGCAAAATGGATGGCCCTGGAATTGTGCACCAGTCCATCACAAGACTTATAAACTTATTAGAAAACACCAACTAACTTGACATGGATATCTTGGAAATGTGGAGCAGGTGAAATGCTATACAGGCATTAAAGGGATAAAAACTCAGTCCACTTTATTGGAGAAATGAGACAGGACCAGGCCCCTCATGGACCCCGTGATCATCAGAGGTGACTGTGTGCAGAGGGTGCAGACCTATAAATACCTGGGAGTGCAGCTGGGTGATAAATTGGACTGGACTGCCAATACTGATGCTCTGTGAAAGAGAGGACAGAGCCAACTATACTTCCTTAGAAGGCTGGTGTCTTTCAACATCTGCAATAAGATACTGCAGATGTTCTATCAGACGGTTGTAGCGAGAGCCCTCTTCTACGCGGTGGTGTGCTGGGGAGGCAGCATAAAGAAGAGGGACACCTCATGCCTGGACAAACTGGTGAGGAAGGCAGGCTCTATTGTAGGCACAGAGCTGGACAGTTTGACATCCGTGGCAGAGCGACGGGTGCTGAGCAGGCTCCTGTCAATAATGGAGAATCCATTGCATCCACTAAACAGTATCATCTCTGGACAGAGGAGTAGCTTCAGCGACAGACTGCTGTCACTGCCCTCCTCCACTGACAGACTGAGGAGATCGTTCCTCCCCCACACTATGCGACTCTTCAGTTCCACCTGGGGGGGTAAACGTTAACATTATACAAAGTTATTGTCTGTTACCTGCATTTTTATCACTCTTTAATTTCATATTGTTTTTTATCAGTATGCTGCTGCTGGAGTATGTGAATTTCCCCTTGGGATTAATAAAATATCTATCTATCTATCCATCCATCCATCCATCCATCCATCCATCCATCCATCCATTAACTAACTACCTTTGCTCTATTTTGCCAGAAAAAAAAAAAAAGCTTATGGGATTGAGAGGATTATCAGCACCTCCGAAAAACATACACATGTATCCACTCTAGAAGTGGTTCCCCGAGTTACATAGGTAAGTGGTCTAATTGCTAGTCTGGCTTCTGTGTTTTCCAGATTTTCACTTGCTCTGAGCCACCAGGTGCAATTATCATGCAAACTATAGTAGAAAGGGAAATAAAACCCCACGGTAACCCCCAGAGTCAACATTTTGAGATTGGGACAAAAACTATAGTCTTCACCTGATTAAAAAAGGGAGGTCAGCAAATTTGGCAGAGATTGGTCCAGCACTGTGAATATATACACATACACACATATAGCAATTTTGAGCTCTATTATATAAACATTAGGAAGTTTTTCTTTACACAAAGAACAATAGACACTTGGAATAAGCTACCAAGTATTGTGGTAGACAGTACGACTTTAGGGACTTTCAAAACTCGACTTGATGTTTTTTTGGAAGAAATAAGTGGATAGGACTGGCGAGCTTTGTTGGGCTGAATGGCCTATTTTCATCTAGAGTGTTCTAATAATTGATTGTACTTGATTGATTTTATATATATATATATATATATAAATCTCCATCCATCCATTTTCCAACCCGCTGAATCCAAACACAGAGTCACGGGGGTCTGCTGGAGCCAATCCCAACCAACACAGGAAACAATCCCAGGCAGGGTGCCAACCCACCGCAGGACACACACAAACACACCCACACACCAAGCACACACTAGGGCCAATTTAGAATCACCAATCCACCTAACCTGCATGTCTTTGGACTGTGGGAGGAAACCGGAGTGCCTGGAGGAAACCCACGCAGACACGGGGAGAACATGCAAACTCCACACAGGGAGGACCTGGGAAGCGAACCCGGGTTTCATAACTGTGATGCAGCAGCGCTACCACTGCGCCACTGACTTCATATATATATATATATATACAATGCATATATGCCTATGTATATGCACTGCATAGTAAAATAATTGTGTGGTGTAAAGCATGTACATGCATCTCCATTTCTGCATTAAACAAAATAAAAAACACTCACCTTCAGTGAAAGTGGCTGCAGAAAACATGCAATCTCAGCATCATTTAGTGCATGTTCATATTTTTTCAAATTACAATTTATTTGTGATCGGTTGCTAAACAGTACATGGTCTCTGGAAGCTGAAAGAAAACATACAAAACATTAAGGTATATAAACAGAAATGGCAATTGAGTGAATGAGCATGCCCTCAGTAAGAGACTTCTCTATGAATGTGATGAAATATAAAAGTACAGTGAATTCTGAAACATAGCTGCAAATTTGATTTGCAGTAACACATCCACATTTTCTCTTGCTGAGGCATGATGACGAGCTTCAGGTCTCATGACAGTATTAGCCCACTTGGCTGTCACAATCATTTAGACATAAACTGCTAAAACACTTCTGAAAAGCCTATTAGATCTCATTTCATTTCTGGATTCATTAGAATGAAACTTCCACTCATTCCGGCAGAAATTTACTCATGATGGGGTGAAACAAGAAGTCTTTGATTAGGGTTTTATCTGCCATGCACACATTTTTAGACACTGTAACATATGGCAATGACATCTTGCACAGCACTCATTAATTTTCTGTAAGAACACTATAGAGCTGGTTAACTAAAAGCATTAAATAAATATCGGTATATATCTCACAAAATTCAAGCAGTTTGAAGAGTACACATCAAACACACTGTAAATACAACAATATTAAACCCATTCAAGACTGAGAATAAAATAAGCATCAAATAAAAAACTGCTAGCCTTAAACAAAGAGACAAAAAACTTAAAAATCTGCAAAATTAGTGTTTTAATTTCATGCTTTTCTAGAGAAAGGGCATAAAAAAGTTGCTGATAGAATGGGACCCAATGGTGACTAAAATGGGACCCAATGGTGACCAAGGCTGGACAACAACAAACAATATCAAAAACATCCATGAAAAAATCTCTACTCGTGTTTCATACATGACTAATAAATGAGGTGGAGAGACAGGTCTTCAAAATTCAAATTCAATTCAAAAGCGTGTTAGGCTTCCTGTATGTGGACTACTTTAATTTTCTGGGGGTATTTATTTACTAATATTTTAGCAAAAAATGCATGTGTTTTGCAAGTTGGGAGCATACAACTGGATGACTTCACATTTGGATTATGCAACACGAGTAATATGAGATTTTTTTTCTTGAACGTTTATGAAGTTGTTTGCTGTTGTCTAGCGATGGTCACAATTGGACTGGGTGCAACGGGTGACACGTCAGCAGCACACTTGTTGGATGGAATGGAACAGTGTGTGGTTTTTTACAGTGGCTAGAGTACCAATCCTGCCACCAACCACCAAATGTTTCCTTGCAAGTTGGAGGACCTGCCTGTAAGGCTGGATGCAGATTAATGTCATATCCAGGTCTAAGCAATTGCAGGTTAAGGGCCTTGCTCAAGGGACCAACGTAGTGGAATCACTTCTTGCATTTACTTGATTCCAACTGGCAACCTCTGGTTGATTGGTAAATGTCATATACAGATGTTTTAGGACGACGTTCACAGTGCGCTCACATATGCATATTCACAGGGTGATTGTGATTTATAATCTGTAGAAATGTTTATACGTCAGTTTTTAAAAATGTCATTTTTGCATATATTTTCACACTCAAATTCAAGCAGTTTTATAAACGAAGGCCCAGAGCAGTTTAGATTCACCAATTATACTAGCACGCATACATTTGGGATATAAAACTATGAAAACTAAGAGTACTAGACAGAAACCTCATTCAGACAAAGAGAAACTGGGTGCAAACCACATTGACAATTACCTACTGTATGTTGGACTGTAGCCTAGAACTCTGGAACTCCTGTGCCATTCACATTACATTAAACCATCGAAAATGAACTTTAAAAATACAAGGTACATCTTCTAAAGTATGTATGTGTACATAAAACAAAATCCAAAATGAATGATGAGAACATGTAGCTTAATTTGTGTTTGGCAGGACGCAAATTTAAAAGGAATAACCTGGCTCTGGATGTATGGTTCAGAGATGGCAGTGTTGTGGGTTACATTGAAAATATACTGGGGAGGAGAGAATCCGCTGGTTTGAAATATTTCCTGCTGAAACAATGAAATGGGTTCAACTTGATTCTTTCCAAAGATAGATACATACATACAGGTATACATACAATATGCATAAACTAATGACATGCAAACCAAATGAAACACAAATTGTATAATGTCCAAATAAAGAAAGTTTTTTTTCTGGGTGAAGTTATTGAACAAAAGATTGATCTTGTTTAGTTTTTGTCTCTTTTTTGCAGAAAGCTCTTCTAAAAATGAAGTGTCTTTCTCAAAAAGTGATCCTTTTGCCTTATTAATTTCATTCTATGTATACATTTTTTATAGAATAGCACTCCTAGGCCATCTCATTCTGATGTGTTTCTATTTTGAGGATCTGGCTCAGGATACGGCAGTTTATGTAATCAAGTGGGTCACCCAATAAGGTTAACAGATGCTGTTATATCACCAGTAGCTAATAAGAAAGTTTGAAAAATAATGCAATCAAGTGAGTATAATGTATTTCCTTATTCATTATATCTGTTACATATATATATATGTGCAGCATGTCTAAAACGTTCTTATTCTCTTTGTGTGCCTTTTGCTGAAAATGAGTAGTACTTCCAAACAAGCCAGATGGCTGAGGTCTGGCAGGGTTATTGACAGCCTGCTTAAACCAACAACAAAAATCCCCCAGCCTGTATTTGCTGTAACAAGACTCAAAAAGTTTCCAGTGTTTTGTTTTGAACTGATATTTAATATCCATCCACTTACCTATTTTCAAACTACTTTTTATGCACTTCAGGGTTGCTGAAGCCCCAGTCCATCCCTGCAACCCTGAGTGCAAGGCAGGAATCTGTCATATACATGGTGCCAATCCATTGCATGGCATGCTCACATCAGGTCAATTTACAATTGCCAGTTGGCCTAATTTGCAAAACTTGTAGAAAACTTAATCTTGAGATCAATCCCCAGGTAGACATGTGTACAAATACCATGCAATATGAAGGCCAGGATATGAACCTAGAACAGAGGATTGCAGCACTATCCACAGCCACAGTGTGTCTTCTAATTATGTAATATTTGCCAGAGGTCAACAAATTGGACAAGGAAACTAAACACAAATCTGATATTATTTTTCCCAAAGATGAATCTAACTAAGATCCATGGTAACATACTGTATTTTCTTTTCTTATGAGAGGTATTAGATTCCAGCATCCAGTGCCTGTGGCTTGAGGGCTTTTGCTCTTTAGGGTGATATTTCTTCCAAAATCAATAACAAGCTTCAGTGGTTTTACAGGGATATTCTGAGCCTGAGGATATCAAAGAAAAATGTCTAAGAAAAAGAGAGTTGGATTCATTAGGCAGCATGCTAGTATGGAGGAAAGGAATTGTTGTGTCACATAGCTCTGACCGTAGATGAGGGGTCTTCAACTGTATATGCTCTCTGACCACTTATCAACCACAGCCCAAAGACATGTGGAGAGGTCATTTAGCAACTCTACATGCATTTAGGGTTGTTTTCTGCCTTGTACTTGCTACCGCCAGAAGAGAATCAATCTTCCCCGGCTCATTACTACAATAAGTGGTTTCAGAAAACAGACGGATGTAATGTCAGACTGATGATGTGTAACAGAAGTCACGTAGAACCATCCTGCTGAGAGGAAAAGGCACCCTTTCAGACAAACGTCCAAATGATCACTTGAGCTAAAGGCTCAGCTGGAACTCTTCACATGGAGAGAAGACTTGAGTTTGTGCCCTGGTGCCCAGTGATGATGGCACTTGTGCAAAGGCAACCCAGTTACAAATGTAAGACATTGGATACACTCACATTTAACATTTTTGTCATTACAGCTTAAGAAATAAGACAGTTTGAGACTTTTTCAGCCTACAAGTCAAATATAAATACCGCAATGAAACACTATGCCAGACAAAGACAAGCTTAATTACTAGTTTTTTAACAAAAAGCCCTTTCATTTGTGTGATATTTTATTATCTACCACCAACAGTGCTATGAAATGTCAGCACAGTCAGATGAGATGATTACAGATAAAATTCAAAACCCTATATTCTATACCTCCGATCTTTCCATCCATCGATTTTTGACCCATTTATTCAATTCAGGCTTTCACAGATGTGGCGTTTAACCAGGCACCAGTAGGAGCAAAGCAGGAATCATGCCAAGACTGCTGAGCTGTATATTACAGGGCTCGATGAAATGCTTCCAAATAGAGACAAATGAACAACAAAAAAACTTGACAGCATGCCTTTGGCTTGACGAATAAAACAGAGGTCATCAAAAGATCACCAAACAGGGGACCAGGCATTGTAAGGAAGAATTGCTGTCTGTGCACTGCTATGTACAGTAAAAGCATTTGTTGATATGATGAACTGCAAAAGTTGCTATCTACTGTATATACACACTGTATATATATATATATATATATATATATATATATACACACATGCGATGTGGACCAAGTGGAGGTAATTAACTGCCAAGCCAGGGGGTGGCAGGGCACTCTAAACCTATTTCTGTTATCTTTGCAGGCCAAATACGGGAAAACCTGTCACTTCCAATTCTGTCACCCAGACTGATGTGACTTCCGGTTCAGGTGCCCAGACTGACATCACTTCCGGTTCACGGCATATAAAACCTCCATCTTTCTAAAACTAACACACCATTACAACACCACCACCAGCTTGATCCATTGATACAAGGCAGGATGGAACCATGCTTAATGCTGTTGATGCCAAATTCTGACCCCACCATCCAAATGTCACAGTAGAAATTGAGACTAAACAGACCAGGCAATGTTTTTCTAGTCTTCTATTGTCTAACTTTGGTGAGCCTGTAATGATTGTCAGTTTCTATCCTAGTCAGGGTGAACCAATAATGGATGGAAGGGGGAATGACTGGATATTATAAATAGTTCATCTCACAGGGCAAGAAGTGGCAGTACGGACTAGATCCCAGTTTGGAAACCCTCAGAGTTGCCTTGTTGCACAAAAGGGTGACTCTGTAGGGGTACCTGGGTACTGCAGGAAGGGCATAAGGAATGGTCCTCCATATTCTGGGGAACTTCCATGTGACCCAAAAGGGCTTCCATCGTGCAATGCCATGGCATCGGATGTACTTTTGGGTCCACCATAAAAGGGGTTTGTCTCACCTAGACAGCGAGTCAGAGTCAGGTGGTAGAGGGAAATGCTTGCCAAGGAGGAGTGGAAGGTGACATAAGATATATATGTTTATTTATACTGTGATAGACTAAGTTAAGCCTGTCAAGGTATTGTTATAAAATAACTACCATTATATTTTAACTTGTAATTGTTTCTGGCTGAAATTATTGTGGTGTATGGAGCTTAGTGCCCCTTAGTGGTCACTATGCAGTGTATATATATTACAGTGTGGTCCAGATCTAATTATGCAGATCCAGATCGACTTTGATTAATGCGGGGACGATTCCAGTTCGGCGCAAAGACGATTCTTCATGTTGTCAGTTTGCACACTTCTCGATGGTCCGGGATTTTTCGGGTGATTTTCTATGTAATAAACTTAATAAGTTGTAGCGTAACGGAAATTACATAATTAGATCTGGACCACCCTATATATATATATCGGTATATTACATTCTTAGGTCTGAATTGTAATCTGATTATTTAGGTGGTATCCTATCAGATAACTTTTGTGGTGGGTCAGCGAGTTGGCAAACATCTGCCACATCCTCTCAGTTACGAGAAACAGCTCATAGATATGTTATACATTATCTGCCAAATAATACAAAAAGTATACAGCACGTGTTTTGCCCTTATTGGGGCTTATCAGGTGTATGCACTTTGGCATGCACTTATGGAGATCGAACCTCAAACGTCAGCGCCTAAGGGAAAGCCTCTGAAGTAGAACCACGGCGGCTGATTCGCTTATTTGTCAGGGTGACGATTGGAGCACAGTATTACATTCTTAGTGTTGAATCTCAATGCAAAAGTGCATGCACCTGACAAGTCCCAATAAGGCCGAAACACGTATATGTATACACAGTATATATATATATATCTTTAATTATACATGTTAATAAAAGGACAAGTGCTGCTTATGTGTATCATCCAGTTCTTATGTTTCTGTAATATGCCACTTGGTATGGGATCCATAAAAGCAGTGCCAATGTTTGTGATGTGCCACCTGTTGGAATGAAAAATACAATGCATTTTATTGCTACATGCATTACAAATACATTCCAATAGATGGTGCACTGCAAACAATAATGCTTAATAAGATGAGGTCCATGTTGATTACTTAGATTTCAACCCATCTTAGAAGGTGAGCACAACTACTATATACTGTATATAAAATGCTAAAGAATGTCCATCTGTCACACAATTACTCACAAACTATTCAGGCTAAAACATTGACCTTGGTCTTAATGAAAGCTTATGACCTGACGCATGCAGCTTGAGATGGGTTCACATTTTTCTTAAAGCAAACTGATTAAAAAGGTGACATGGCAAAAAGAAAAAGAAGAGCAGCAACATCTGCTCAGCATGAAGCAAATTACAGAGACCAATTACATGGTAGGAAGAAGAAAAATGACCACCGTGGCATCCACTGACCATCAAGCACATATAGTAAGGCAATCTGGTGATACTCATGAACCACCTGGGTTAGAACCTTGATCTTGGTCTAAATCGAACGCTTATGACCTTATATGTTCTGCAAAATCAAAGAATTTCAGGTTACATCAACCTCAAAAAAGTAAAATGAGCAACTAAGTGACATGGCAGAAAGAAAAGTGGTACAATCTGCTGAGCATCTTACGGGTGCACAAAAAGTTTATTGTAGTGAAAACTCCATGCAAGCTCATCTATTAATAACCCCCAGGACATGTTACATATGTCTTCCAAATTCAGAATCAAGTTTAAGCTTTTTGATCATCAACCATGACATGGAACACCATAATGGGAAGAAGGAAAAAGAAGAGCAGCAACACGCTTTCTATATTTGAACCAGCTTTATTTGTGGACCAGAGATCCACTTGTTTCCTATTTGACAAATCAATGATTATTTATTTAACCTTTTTCAACTTTATTAAGTGAAAACTTTCCTGACAGAATAAACTTCTCCCAAATCTTCTTCTTCTTCATTTGGCTGCTCTCACTAGGGGTCGCCACAGCGGATTATCTGTTTCCAAATCTTCCTGCACTCTGCATTTTGCTCCATTACATAAACCACCTGCATGTCCACTCTTGCCACATCCATAAACCTCCTCTTAGGCCTTCCTCATTTCCTCTTACCTGGTAGCTCCATCTTTAACATCCTTCTCCCAATATACCCAGCTACTCTCCACTACACACATCCAAACCAACGCAATCTCGCCTCTCTGATTTTGTCTCCCAACCTTCCAACCTGAGCTGACCCTCTAATGTACTAATTTCTAATCCTATCCATTCTTGTCACGCCCAATGCAAATCTTAGCATCTTTAACTCCGCCAACTCCAGTTCTGTCTCCTGCTTTCTGGTCAGTGCCACCGTCTCCAACCTGTATAAGATAGCTGGTCTCACTACTGTCCTGTAGACCTTCCCTTTCACTCTTGCTGATAACCATCTATCACAAATTATTCCTAACATTCTTCTCCACCCATTCCAACCTGCCAGCACTCTCTTCCTCACTTCTCTTCCACAATACCTGCTACTCTATACTGTTGATCCCAAGTATTTAAACTCACCCACCTTCGCCAATTCTACTCCCTGTATCCTCAACATTCCTCTGCTCCCCCCTCTCATTCACACACATGTATTCTGTCTTGTTCCTACTGACCTTCATTCCTCTCCTCTCTACAGCATATCTCCACCTCTCCAGGGTCTCCTCGACCTGCTCCCTACTCTCACTATAGATCACAGTGTCATCCGCAAATATACCCTCTTAATCCACTAACTCAATTCCTTTTTTAAAAATATGTTGGACCTAAGGTGGTGGGGGCAGGGTGTAAAAACTTCCTTTCAAGCCTTAAGTACAGAAGCTCTAAAATAAGACTGAAGAAGATTAATTGCAGTAAGAAAAAAATTAAGGGCACACCTGATAAAAAATCCTTACAATGACTACAGCAGTAAATAAAGGTGTTGTTTTCAGTAACATTTATGTCCTGTTAATGGAGGACTTGTAAGAGATGCCACAGCAAAATACATGCAATTTCAGCAATAACTGACTAGGTTAGAAATTGTATTTTATATTGGGTCTGTCTTACAGTAGGAAGTTAATTCTAAAACCAATGAGCTGAACTGCAGTGAATCGAGTTAATCATGTTCCTGAAATAAGTAATAACTAGGCTGACCCGCCTTTTAAGGCGACCGACTTTTAAGTTGACCACTTCTTAAGGCAATTCAATATGTAGATCAATTTGATATTTTATACAAACTCATTAATTTGGTTATATTGCATTTAAGCGGTATTACTTTAATACTCGTAGTTTCTGTTATTTTTGTGATGAAATTTAAACTTTTTCTCTCTATTGAGGTCGCCCTTTTGAAACCCCCTGATATTTACTACGCGGTGAGGCATTTGTACTCCATCAACATTAATTATTTCCAGAGACATAATTTTGTCTATTTTTCCAGCGCATCGCGCACAAAAGCAAGGGGACGATGGGAGCACCAGAACTCTGCTCACATCATGTCGCTTTGTACCGCAAGCTGCAAGTAGTTAAGTCTGTGATAAGAGGAATACCGCTACGCTTTCCACTTTCGGGACGGAAGGACAATCCTGACCGCTTTTATATAGTAAGAAAGAAGAAGAAAATATCGCACAGTCTGGAGTAGAAAATCATCTTTTACCTGGAAAAACGAAACTACAAATCCCATTGTGCATTGCAAAATGGACAGGACGTGTGTGAAACTCCGTGCTACTCGCATAGTCTGGAGTAGAAAATCATCTTTTACCTGGAAAAACGAAACTACAAATCCCATCGTGCATTGCAAAATGGACAGGACGTGTGTGAGACTCCGCGCCTGCGTAGCACTCACGGGACGGAAGGACAATCCCGACCGCTTTTATATAGAAGGATGTTCTTTGAAAAAAAAATGTACTGTAAGAAGGTCAGGTTTTTTTTTTTTTTTCTTTTTTTTTTGCCCAGTTGCATTTTTATTATATTTATGAATTTGATTTCACTTTATCTAATCAAGCATGATATGTTAAGGCTATTGAAGAAATCCCACATCCACACATATATTTATTTCCTGAATCAAGTTCACTGTTTCGGGCAGCTGGAGCCTATCTAAGCAGCACCAGGTGCAAGTTAAACAGCAGCTGCAGAGAGAGTTTCAGTTCATTGCAGGGCACGCTTACTAGGCTTTAAACCTAACCTGTAGACAGTGTCTATAAAAGAGTATTCACTCCTTAAGGAACTTATGGCCGGACTTAAAAAGGCCTGATCAGCCATAATCTTCATGCAACCTGACACAGCATCAGCTGTTTTGCAAAGAAGAAGAATGAGAAAAAACATCAGTGTCCAGATGTGTAAACCTGATCGAGACCTGTGCACACTGACTCGAGACTGTCATGGTTACCAAAGGTGCATCTACTAAATACGGATTCTTATATGATCAATTACTGTATAGTGTGTTTGTATTTGTAATGAATATATTAATACTACATTATTATGTATTAAATTAATAAATGTATATATTAATTACTCTTGTGGTTTGGTTGTGCTGTGGAAACCACTGCCTAACAGCTCAGCGGATCTGGGTTCAGTGCCCAGTTTTCCCTCACTGTGTCGAGTTTGCATGTTCTCTCTGTGTTCACCGTGGTAGTTTTCAAAGGGTACTCCCATATTCCAAAGACATGCATGTTGGCTTACTCAGTGTCTAACTGAATTCGAGGAGATGTTGTTATGAACTGGTGCTTCATTCAGAGGTGGTTCTTCATGACAGGCTACACACTCCTAGGCATAAAAACATCTTTCAATGTTGGAAAGCTTCTGCAACAACCAAGTGAGCACATAGTTTGGATGCCTCAGTTTGAATATACAAATTGAAACAAATGACGTTCATGCACTTAATTCTATCGTTTTATTAATTTGCTTTTCCCAATCCAGTCGTCTGATGTCTAAATCGAACAAATTATTTTTTCTGTTAAGATTTATAAAAATCCACTTATATTGCATTTTTCCACCCATTATCAAAACCATTTTATTCAGTGCAGGTTTGAGGAGATCTGCGTGTGCAATGCCAGGCACAAGCAGGGACTAGCCCAGGGTGTTTATATTAATATTTTACGTAATTTACATTACAATATTCTTATAGCCAAGGGCAGTAAGTATTTCTGGGGAAAAGAATGTCACTTGGCCAGAAGGTTAACCATCCCTGAAGTTGTCAGAGTTGCCCTGCGGGAGAGATCTTTTTTCATTACGGCACTGGATTATTCATACATTCACAGAGAAACTGCCATTCACTCACCATTTAAACAAGATGATTTGCAGCCAATAACAAAACAGCTACTAATCTTCAGCAGCATACACACATAATCCATAAAAATACATAATGCATGTTAAAGCTACCCCAGCGTTAGTGCAGCGTCAACTAATAAATGAGTCAAATAACACATTCTCATGGTGAAACTCCACCCCAATCCACTCATTTCTAATCTGTACAATAAAACATTGTTTCTTAGACTGACAAGAATTTAATGTGAGCAGCAGCTGGCCAAGTATCTTACTGAAGTCTTACTTGCACAGTAGCAGGCAGTGTGGTGTAATGGGTAAGACTTTGGACCTCAAATTCTGAGATTGTGGGTTCAAATCTCATTACTGACACTATGCGACCAAGAGAAGTTACTTCATCTGCCTGTACACCAACTGGAAAAAGAAATGTAACCAATTTTATCTCAAGTGTTGGAAGTCACCTTAGATAAAGGCAACACAGCCATGGCCGTCTTAACAGCATCATAGGCCACGGTTTTGTGAGCAAAACAGAAACATACATAAGTATCAAAGCAAATTGTGGGCCCCTATGCTCCTGGGACCTCTGGCCAGTACCTATTGTGCCCATATGTTAAGACGGTCCCAGCATCAGCCAAATAATAAATAGGAATAATGAGTCATGCGTGGGACTCAAACTCTGCGAAAATCTAGTTTTCATTTCAGCTCCGTAACAGCTAAACCACCAGCCTTCAAGAGAAACCCAAAAATAAAGACAATACTGATCAAAAGAAGATCTAACACAGCTCTCTAAAATGTATTAATAGTGCTATGCTTAAATAAATTTCCTTCATACTAGACAAACGTTCTCATAATTTGGGTAACTGAATATTATTACTTAAAAAAATACAAAACTGACACAAAAAGAGGTAACTTATCAGTAAGTTGGTACTGCTTTTATGTAATATTTAATGACTTGTGTGTATACTAAAACATATTAGTTAAATGTATCGGTATCATATTTGTTTTCGGTAGAACTCAGAAATAAACACAAATGATTTTGCCTTGAAATTCAAGCACCGAGCCTATACACCCAAGAAGAATCTGTTAACTCCACATAGATAGTGGCTGGACTCACAGTGAACCCTGTCTGGCGACTCTTAATGAGCACCGTTTAACTCATGTCTATAAATGAGCTCCTTGCCTAATCGGCTTTCCTGTTCAGTTATTTCTGTATTGAGAGTTGCTTGCACTGTGATTGTTTTTACTGCAGATTTCTATTGCAGTCCGTGCCGCGTGAATGTGTTGTGGGCAGGAAGGAAAACACTTGTTTCTCTTTGGGAAATTTCACTTGAACCCCCCATCACAGTGTCAGATGCCAGTGGGACAATTCCGAAATATTCGAGTAAGCCAAGCTGCTAAACACTGACCGTTCACCCCATTCAAGATTATAAAATAACAACCTGGTTAGAATGCAATGCCATTTTTTGTGGTGAAATTGTATTTGGAGCGATGCGATACATCATAAGTTTATCTGTAATTGCTTTAGCGCTGATCAACTAGCAAATCCACAGCGATCTCGCGTTTCTCCCAAAACGCCGACATCTAACGAAGTGGGAAGGTGAGACGTCAAGTGATATCTCTGACAATTCCCTTACCACGTGAATTGAGCATCATTTCTGCCTGAAAATAGATGATGATGTCAACGGTGGGAATGTGTGAATGACAACCTACTCCTCAGAGTTGCAGAAGTTACTCGTCATTCTATCCGCCGCGTTAGCAGTACACACTAACCACTCACTGCTGCTTTTAAACAATAATCGGTTAAGCCGAGAATGTATTAACAATACAAAACTTGCCACGTGTTTCTCCAAAACACGTATCCCTACACGTAAACATATATCAAATAAGGAACTTATTTAACAGGCGAGTAAAACGGAGCTCGACGCAAAAGTTAAGCCACATACACGCAGATGACTCAAGACAGGTGTTTTAATCGATGCGTCACTATCTTTATTTTTTCTTTGTCTCCAGATACCATCGTCTTGCAATAACAATTAAGCCTAATTGCTGCCTCCTCAGTTCACGCCGACCCACATTTTCAGGCTCCACTCCACAGCTTGTTACACAACTCTGGGACGGTGAGGGGGTGGGGAGCGCCGCGCCTTATGTAATATTTGCTCTCTTAACCTATATTCCGCGTTTATCCAGCCTCCACGCCCCTCTCCTCTAGTCTGCGACGAAAGCCTGATGAAAGCAGTCGTCACCCTCCACCTAGTTCTTATCTAACTGTTACAAAAACGCAGGCATGCACTAAGGAGCAGCTGCGCCAGACTTCGGTGGCTGTGTGCACCCTAGATAGCTGTGTAGTGCCTACCCATGGCCAACTCCGGCTCCGTGGTGCGCAGCGCTTACCACAGATCTCATTCTAGTCCGTACTGTAACATCTCAAAGTAAACGTAATCTGCCTGAAACCCCTCATAAAATGTTTGTTTGCATTCATATTTGTCGTATTTGATGCGTTTCTTTCCCGGTTTCATAATCGGTGTGTGGTGAATTGACCTTGTCCTCGCCTGCCCCTTTAGCTATACGGTCGTCCTCCTTGCAATCGCTTGTGCATTTCTTTAAATTAAAATGGCATGTCTTAGGATAGCCACTTTGCGCGGAGCCTCCTATT
>JANRMT010062790.1:18695392-18720654 GCA_026402145.1 Polypterus bichir lapradei | reverse complement strand
ATATATATATATATATATATATATATATATATATATATGTATTTTGTCTTTTTTTACTCTCACGTTAGCTTTCCTCTTCCTTTCACCGATCGTCCAAAAAGTTTACGCTACGGATGTCACGTTCATGCCTCTCCGCTCTACGATGCTGACTGTGCATGTTCTCGTCGTGACCTCGTGGACCTCCCACCTCCACCATACACCTGATTTCTCCCACGTGTCCCACGTCTTGGTCCTCAGTACTGACCTGTTGTGTGCTTGTGCGAATGTGCCCGATGACCAACTCCTCAGTGTGATCCGGAGTTGAAATGAGCCAGTTTAGAACATTTACAGACAAAAGTGTATATTTAAAAACACTTCTTATCTGTACATCAGATTTTATCATACAGTGAAAATTTTAGTGAATGTTTCTTTGAGACTCTATATCTCGCGTTGCACCTCCATGCCAGTTTTACTTTTTTCTAAATAATTTGCACTTGTGCCTTGGCCTTGGTAAAATGTAACATCTCATGATAAAACTTCATTTTAAAATACTTTAGCTTTTACCTTCCTATTGTTCCATTTAAAAACAAAAAAATCAAAATTACTTCATTCACGAGAAATACTTAACGACACCTTGAAATAACTTCAGTTTTTAACGAGAAAACACTTACGTATGATATAGCGTTAGACACGTCTAATGTTTAGTTATGCAAGACGTCGATCTGAGCCCCCCAACCCCTATTTGGCCCTCTGGATCCTAACGGCACTACTTTTAGGCCATTTTGGACCATCTTTTGTGCAGGAAATTCCACCGGTGATAAACGGTAAATAAATAGGTGTAATCAGCAAAAATTATTAGAAGCACTTGTCACATCAACCATCCTCAGGGTGGGGTTTATCCCATAATGGGATACGAAGAGTCAATGTTATTCTTTTTCACAAAACTTCGAAAAAATTAGGATCGCTAATATAAACATGTGGAGTGTCATTTTATTCTATGTCCGGGTTGCTATTCGGTATTGGTGGACCAAGCCCTCTCTAAGTGGGGTGTCGTTTTAGACTATTTCATGGTCAGTGATGAGAATATGATGTTGTTTGTGATCCTTTACTAGGGTTCTAGTTCTCTATGGACTTCTATCAGAGGATAAAAAATGACACATTTCCATTACAATCGAGACTTTTTATATTTTAAACATTTAAACTGAAGCGCACATTTTAATAATTCAAATATCTGGCGCAACTATTTTTGTTTATTACGTACTGCTACCTCGTTAAGCAAATAATTACATTTCTTAAGAACGCCCCAAATTAGGCCAGTTTGTCAAGTAGGGCATTTTAGTGGGTATAACTTAAATGCGTTTAGATCTAATGAAGTTTAACGGGTTGGGTAGCAGCCGGATCCCATCCCAGCAAGCACTTGGCACAAGGCCGATACTGACACACACGGGATAATTTAAGGTCGAAAATTCACATAACCTGCATACCACTGGATGTGGTGCAAATAACTCAATAGCTGGATAAAATGAATGGCATAGCTGTGCCGGACCCTGTGCTTCAGTCCCCGTGCCGTTATTGTCTGTGTATGGTTTGAACGACTTGTCAGTTTATGGTGGCTTTTACTGTTAAAGTGACTGCTATTTACGTAGTATGACCGAGGGTGTGTGCCCTGCGATGGGCTGGAGTCTCGACAAGGAATTGTGGCGTGGATGGTATGTTCGTGAAGCGCCCATCATCTTTCTATACTTGCCTCAAATGAGTTTCTCTGGTTCAACTACACTGATTGTTAATCCATCGGATTGTTATCTCTAGGCATTAATCATGCACAATCACGGTTACTTAGATGAAGTCTTCATAGCGTCTTGCAAAAGTATACTACATGAAGGGTACTATAAAATCAAGACCACATTAATTAATTGGATGGGAGGGCTTAAATTGGTATGAAAATACACCCTGCGATGGACTGGTGCTCTGCCCTGGGATTTTTTTTTTGACTTGCGCCCGATGCATGTTGAGATGCTGCTGCTGCTGCCCTGCCACCCTGGTCCGCGTAAGCCGGTTTAGAAAATGGATGGATGGATACAATAATGATTGACTTGTGACATGGCACTGAGTAAACTATTTAACGTATACCCTGATCGCAGGTGTAAGAATAGGCTATAGAGTCTAAAATACTATAATAAAGTTTTACATACGAATAGTACTATTTAACATAAAGAGTAATCGTTTATTTACAACGGCCTGGAATATCTCACTTTCTTTGCGCCAAATACGTTTCACTGATCCATTTTTAGTACACGCATTTCCCCGTTCTGGATTGCAAGGAGTGGAGCCTATCCCGGCTCCTATACACTCTTAAAAATAAAGTTATCAATGTGGTTCTTCGGAGTGGTACTATAGGGGAACCGTATTCCCAAAAGAACTATCCATATAAAAGTTTCAGAAAGAACCCAGTATTTATTTAGATCTCCACAAATAACTATAACTGGATGATAAAAGATTTGTAAAATTTCGACTATTGTAAAAGGACTCTGTCTGCTATTACACAATTTGATATTCAAAGAACCTAGAATGATTTTTTTTTTTCATCTTCTTTTTGGTCAAGCAATGAGTCTACAAGGAAGCACACCACCCAGTAAAATACCATTACAGTGCCATTATTTTTACGAGTTTAGGGCTGGTGAGCCAGTTCTTTGCAGGGCGCGCATTCATCGGGCCAATTCATATCTGTCCATCAGAATAACCGATATATGTTTGGGCTGTTTAATAAAGTCGATTAGGCGCGATCTCTGTTCCACCACGAATGAAGAAAGATGAAATTTAAAATATGTACCTTTCAAAATGACTTTTTAGTTTTAAAGTGCCTTTACAGTGTCTTTCATATACATGACAAACCGAATTGCCCTCGAGCGGCAAATACATTGGTATGACATTAATGGCCATTGACTACACCACAGTTTTGCGCGAGTTAGCACTAACAGATCCGATGAGCTTGGGAACTGAAAACAAATGGCACTAAGGGGTACAAAATACTCAAAGAATTCAGAAATATGCACGTCACTTTCACACCTGTTCAAATCCAGAGGTGACCACCAGCACAGAAAAGAAAAAAAATATGTACCTAGGCGTATTGCTTCATTGTACTTCTCCAGTGCCGCGTCAATCCTTTTCTCTGCGTATAGCACATTACCCTGATGTCGGAGCTGCACCGCTAAGACTTGAGCTGGAAACCACTTGGCCAGCAGACTTCCAAGAAGAACGTTGACCCGGTGGGTTGTCACCTCTGCAGCTTTGCTGGTGTCCTTGCACTCCTTACAGCCCGCTGCCCTACCCCTTCCCTGATCTCTGTCCAGGCACTTTTTACAGTACGTGTGTCCACAAGGCAGTGTGACAGGCTCGTAAAGGAAGCCCTGACAGATTCGGCAAGCGAATTCTTCGTAACAAGTCCCACCTTGATGGCTCCTAGGGCTGTCGATCACCCCTCTGCTCCGGATGCTGTGGCTGAGACACTCGGTGAGCCTTTCCAGCTGCTCCGGTCTCAGCCGCTCCAACTTCGAGGCTCTCCTATAGATCTCAAAGGCTTCACTCAGCTTCCCCCCAAACGCTAAGGCATCGGCCCTCCTGAGAAGCAGCTCCCGCTGAGTGGCCGGCTCCCCGAAATCCCGAAGCTGACACTCGTAGATATCCGCGGCCAATTCAAAGTTTCCGGCTAGGAAAGCCTGGGCTGCCAACTCCAGCATGACATTGCTCTGCAGGCTCATGTCTATAGTGCGACAACTTCAAGTCAGCAGTTCACGGGGACACAACGGGATTTCATTCATTGCGATTTCCCTTCTCTGACCGCACTGATCAGCAACGCACCAAACAACCATCGTGTAGCATTTAGGATACCAGATCCTTGGAAAAAAAAAAGAGTTACATAAAGCATGTCACATGACCCCAGGCGATCGCTTCTATTGGGTAAGACTTTAACACTGTTACAAAACGAATTGGTTTTGTAACATTCTTTATAGTCTGGAGCTATTTCTCGGTCAGTTTATGAAAAAAACGATAGACAATTCGAAACTGTGGGCATTGTTTTAATGTTGCTTAAAATAGGAAAATACATAAATCGGAGCAGGCAAATACGAGTGTATTTAATTAACAACTTCAATAGATTGTACACCAAGCAATATAATCAGTGAACCAACTAAAAACTTGAAATTCAATTATTATTCGGACTGTAAGAATTCTGTATTCATTTAATTTGTTTACATTGTTACTACTTTTTTCGGTATGTTTTCCTGTTCATTTGACTTGTCCGGATTTTGTATGTTCGCGGAACTTGTCCTGTATCAAAGGTGTACAAGCCTGTTTGTCCTTTTTAAGAATATTTGTGTTTCAAGTGGCAATGATGACTAAGGCGCTGAGGTGCGGTCTATGCCAGCCAGATTAGTTCCAAGTACTCATGCCTTTTGTGTTTCTGATCAAGTCCCTTAGACTTCCACTACCCCCACTGTACAGTAGAATATTTGAAATAATTGTTGTAATGTTTTTGCAAGCGATTTTGGATAAAAGCGACAGGTACTTATGTGATGGCATGTAATGTACAGTGATTTGAAAGGTTCTACATTGAAAGTTAGCATATAGCTTGTTTTCTGATTAGACTTATTGGAGTACTCTCAGCGTAGAATTTTGATGATCTCTTTTGCTGAAGGAGTTTGCTTCTGTTGCGGTTACAAACACGGGCAACTCCAAATTGACAGAATGAGTGCACGCGGCTGTGCCCAGAGATAAACTGGCGTACACTTCAGGCTTGGCTTCCGAATGACTTTTGTAGAAATTGCAGGCGTAATATAAAAGGGTACCGATATATAGTAACCATATCCTTATAAGCTTAGACTTCTGTAGTAGAAAAAACAGGTTCAAAAAGAGTAAAATTAAATGTATAAGTTTTACCCCACATAAGAGACCTTATGTTTTATAACGTCTTGACGTGCGTGCAGAGATTGCGCAAGGTGAAGACTGGAACGTTTCATCTTTTCAGTACATGACGTTTTAGAAATGTAAGAACATTCAGTACGTATAACATATTTTGCTTTCTTTAAGTTATAGAGAGTCGTCCTGTTACTGACAAGAGACTCAATTAAGTTATAGAATCGTCATACTTCGGATATTTCACTCAAGGCACAAAGCACGCTGCCAGTTAAAATCGTGAGACTGCTTGTTGGTTTTGAATTTCCTTTATAACTTTCAGATTCTACGTGTGTGTGTGTGGAGAGAGGCAATTTGGAAATCTCGCTCGGCGATTGGATTATCCCCTTTGTTGTTCGTCTGGTCCCAATTTCGCATTCAGACGTTGTTCCGTAATCGGGTGAGCTCAAGAAGTGGGGCAGCGCGTCTAGACCGCTAATTAGGAGAGCGCGGTGTGTCCTGCCCGAGCCGATTGGACTCCGGATAGACGGCCAGTTCGTCTTAAACATTCGGGTTAGTGCATCACACGAGGTGCGTTAACCTTAATCACTTTTTACATCCAGCGTCTGTTATAGGTTTTCTTTTAACACCGTAAAATATATTGATCAAAGCAATATTAGCAAAAGACAAAGGTAGTTCGTTGTACTTCAAACACCAAGCATGTCTAACTGATGTTATTGTTAATATGAATCATGGACACTGCCGTTACATTTTATGGAGAGCCGGGCGGGATGCCTCCATCGAAGTTCTTCTCTTGTTCGATCATCAGGAACTTGACTCAACTGTACGGCAGTCCCTCGGATGACAATGTGATCCGTCTTCCTTGTATCCTATTCGTGTTTTTTATTGACAAACAGAATGTGTGTGTCAACAGGTTAACTGCAAAAACACTAAACATTATTTATTGGATTTACTCAAAAAATGGCAACATATTACAAGCAATGTTATTGAGTACATTCAGTTACTTCTATATTTAAGAAATGTCAGTTTATGATATGTAAAATTTACTCATTTGCAATAAGTTAAAAATAACAATACTGAAAATATAACGTATTGGATGTATTTAATAAAATTATGACATCTATTTCCATGTGATTAAATTAAGTTGTTCTAATATATTCATCTTTTGTTTGTACTCTCAATATAATATAATTTTTAAACAGGTTTTCCTGTATTTACTTTCCAAAAAATAAAAGTCATCTGTGCAAGTATGTTGGGTGTTAATATAGCTGTATATTAACACAAAAAGTTCAGAATATGCAGTACATCTTTATATTCACTGCTTTGTGCCCCAGTAAATACAAATTATCATCAATATACTAATAATCCAAGTATCCTTCAATCACTCAATATATGGAACTAATGTAGGAAGCACTTCAAGACAGAGAAGCTTTTATCTGTTGCACTGTTTTGTACCCTCTCAGACCTACACTGCATTCAGGGCCAGTGCCACCATTAAGGCGATTTAGGCATTTGCCTAGGGTGTTGATCATAAGGGGGTCAGGGGAAAAAAAAAACCCTAGTAGGGAAAAAAAAATGGAAGAAACCTTGGGAAAGGGAGTTCAAAGAGAGACCCCTTTCCAGGTAGGTTGGGCGTGCAGTAAGTGTCAAAAAAGGGGGTAAATACAATACAATACACAAAACAGAACAAATCCTCAATACAATATAATAGTGCAATAGAAATATTATAAGTACAGAGCAGAATTCAACAGTAGAATATATCATATAATATGATTTAGATTTGTTCAGAGTCCTGGAGACCTTGGCCATCAAGCTGCCTTCCCCTATTGGCCATTCCACAGCTGAGACAGCTCTGGGCCAGCCAAACCAATGAAAGGACCCCTCTACCCGACGATTCCTGTGATCCTCCATCAGAGATGACTTTAGCTTAGGCAGGCAAAACAACCTGGCAGCTGGGCAGTGACACCAAGTGCCACATTTGAGTACCAAAAAGAGAAACAGAATAGATGAGGGTTAGTAACAAATTATAACTATCATATTACTTATGTTTTAGTGCTTAGAACTAACAACAGAGATGCAGTCTGTACAGTTAATCAGCAGCTCTATTCAGGATATGCTAAACTGAAGTAGTGAGTCTTCAGCCAGGATTTGAAAGCTGAGACCGAAGGGGCATCTCTTATAGTGGCAGGCAGACCATTCCACAATTTAGGGGTCCTGTAACTAAAAGCTCGACCTTCCACTGTTATTTTATTAATCCTTGGAATCCTAAACAGACTGGCATCTTGAGATCTTAATGTGCGCTCTGGTTTGTAAGTCATGATAAGTTCAGACATGTAAGCCAGACCTTGGCCTTTTAAGACTTTACATTTTAAAAGGAGAATTTTGAAATTTTCCCTAAACTTAACCAGGAGCCAGTGTAAGGATTTAAGAACTGGAGTTATGTGTTCATATTTTCTTGTTCTTGTAATAATTCTTGCAGCAGCATTTTGGATTAACTGGAAGCTGTATAAAGAACAGTTTGAACATCCAGTGAACACCGCATTGCAGTAGTCAATCCTACTAAATGTAATTATTTTGGTTTGTTAACTTTGACTTGATTGTATGGAATGTCATTTGCTTCAGATAAAATCAATTATATTTTTATATTTATTTATATATACAGTATATATACAGTATATATACATTCTATATACACTATATATATAAGAAAGATACTTTTCTGATGTTGAGTGGGCAACAAATATACCAGTGTATATAAAAACAAAAATATCATTAATCAGTTTCCACAACCACACAAAACTTCAGTGACTGCGAAAAAAAAAGAAGCTTATTAAAAGTCTTTAACTTTCTTTCCATCTCTGCAAAGGTGTAGGGATCCCCTGGACTTCAGTGCAACAGAAGGGGCGGATCTTTATGCAAATATAAGATAGTTTCATGTATAAAACTTGTTTCTTTTAAGTTAATTGGACTGTGCATCATGAAAATGGGCATACCATGCTTTGAGTATTAAAAGTGTTAATTCTGAATAAGATTAACACAAAATAATTGTGTGAAAATAATTCCCAAGGTTAATTTTGTTTCCAAGAAAATAATTTAATGGTTTTGTTTCAACATAATTTAACTGCGTTAATGTGACATCTAAGAGAATTACGTCAACAAAACTAGAAAAAAGCAATGTAGTTTCAACAAACATTATTATTAAGGTATATTAAGTTAGATAAATAAAGTGAACAATGCAGTTAGTTCATTTTTTCAGTGAAGGCATTTATTTTTGCATCAATAGCTAATATTTTTCATTTTACTTATTGCAATATTGATATCTAATAAGGAGGCTTAGGTTGTTTAATGTATGCAGGAAAATGCTGACAATGTTTTATAATTCTGTGGTGGAGAGTGTGGTGTTTTTTGCAGCTGTGAGCTGGGGCAGTGTGGTGAAGACAGCTGATCACAACAGGCTGAACAAGCTGATTAAAAAGGCTGGTTCTGTCCTAGGCATCAAGCTAGAGGATCTGACGGAGGTGTCCGAGAGGAGAATGCTGAAAAAGCTCCTCAGTTTCATGGGCAACCCCTCTCACCCCATGCACGCCTCCTTGAGGATCCATCAGAGCACACACAGCAAAAGACTCATTGCCCCCAAATGCAGAACTGAACACCACAGGAGATCTTTTCTACCTGTGGCAATAAGGCTTTATAACTCCTCTTCGTTTTGTAGATGATCTTTTTCAGCCTTTATGGCGGTATGTTAGTCCCATTCTGTCATCACAAGCGGCTAGCTCATTTTACTCAGGCACAAGTACTAAGTCACTTTTCATAACCTACACTAATAATCTGTATTTAATAATAATTTGTTATGTTTTTGTATATTTGCACAATTGTCTTATGCTTGTTATATGCTGTCATATTTTTGTACATTTGCACAATTACTATTTTTCTCTTTTTAAATCTTTATTGTACTATCTTTATTTCTCTTGTTGCACTGAACATGCCAATGACATAAGAATTTCCCTCGGGATGAAAAAAGTTCTTATCTTATCTTATGTTGCAGCAGAGGTGCTGCTGCCTTGCAGTAAGGAGACCAGGGTTTTCATCCCAGGTCCTCCCTGTGTGGAGTTTGTATGTTCTCCCCATGTCTGTGTGGGTTTTCTCCGGGTGCTCCGGTTTCCTCCCACAGTCCAAAGACTGGCAGATTGGCATTTCCTAAAATTTGCCCTAGTGTGTGGTTGGTGTGTGTGTTTGCCCTGTGTTCTGTCCAGGATTGGTTCCTGCCTTGAGCCCTATGCTAACTGGGATGGGCTCCAGCAGACCCCCGCAACCTTTTTCTTGACTAAGAGGGTTAGAAATGAATGACTGACAATAATAATGACTTGTCTTATGACTTCTAAGCAATTGTAACAAGACAAGACTTCAGACATGGGAAAGGTTTGGGGCAGCCACCCGTATAATATGTTCTGGCTGCAAAAGTAAAGAATTGTAAGACCAGAGTAGTTTACAAGACTAAGTCCAAAACAGAACTGAATTCCAGAGGAAGGGAGCAAGGCTTTATAGGAGGTCTCGGGGAAGTGATGTTGTCCTCGGGGCCGGGGCCGGAAGTGATGTGTCCAGAGTTGAGGCAGTGGTTCCTGGTGGGATTTCCTGGGAAAGGTCTGCAGGGGACTTAGAAAGAGAGTTAGTGTACCCCGCCGCCACCTGGGCAGATGTGTTACCCTTATTCTTTAAGCCCTTTAGCTGCCTCCTATTCGCATGTGTGTGACACAATGTTTAATGTGTTTTTTGTCTTCTGACTCTTTAGGTATTGCATTTTTATTTGTATAGCTATTCTGAAAAGGCATTATGATTTTACACTTTTTATCTTCTCTCATCCGGATATGCACTTAGGTTTAAATCCACTGACTTGGCATGAGTGAATAGAATATTAGAACATTAGAACAATCTAGATGTGAACAAGCCATTAAGCCCAACAAATCTTGCCAGTTCTATCCAATTAATTCCTCCAAAATAACATCAAGTCTAATTTTGAAAATCCCTAAAGTCCTGCTGTCCACCACACTACACTCATAAAAAGATTGGTTCTTTAATGGCACTTTATGGTTATTTCCTGGGTTGTATGGTTCCTAGTAGAATTATTGCTCGACTGAGCACCTTTTCATTGTGGGTAGGGTTCTTTGCATATTGTGTTTTTTTTTTGGTATTTCACAAACCTTTTACCATCTGTTCATGATTATTTACTGTATGGAGGCTGTTATGGACCTAAATAAATGAAGGATCTTTCCGGAACCTTCATGTGAGTAGGTCTTTTGGAAACCAAGAATGGTTCCCCTATGGCATTACTTTGAAGAGCTGCTGTGGCACCTTTATATTTAAAAGTGTACCTAGTAACTTATTTATTGTGCCTTTGGTTCTCTGTGTGAAGAAAACTTCCTAATGTTTGTACAAAATTTACCCTAAACAAGTTCCTAACTGTATCCGTGAGGTCTTGTTGAAATCATTTTAAAGTAATAGTCTTGATCCACTGAACTAATTCCCGTCATAATTTTAAACACTTCAATCATAGCACCTCTTAATCTCCTTTTGCTTAAACTGAAAATGCAAAATTCTTTTAATCTATCCTCATAATTCATCCTTTGTAGGCCTGTAATCCTCTTAGTCACTCTAATCTGGACTTTCTCCAGTGCTTCTATGTCTCTTTTGTAGCCTGGAGACCAAAACTACACACAGTACTCCAGAAAAAGCCTCATGCTTGAACATAACATCCTGGGACTTTTACTCTACACATCAAGACACTGTATAACCAAACATTCTGTTAGCCTTCTTTATGGCCTCTAAGCACTGTCTGGCAGTTGATAGCGTAGAGTCCACTATGATTCCTAAATCCTTCCCATTAGGTGTACTTTCAGTTTTCAGACCTCCCATTGTATATTCAAAGCTAAAATCTTTAACTCCTACACGCAACACTTTACATTTGCTGACATTAAATTTCATCTGCCACAAATCTGCAAAAGCCTGTATGCTGTCCAAGTCCCTCTGTAATGATTCAAATGATTCTAGATTAATTGACAATCCACCTAGCATGGTATCATCTTTAAACTTAACCAGCTTTTTACTTATATTCTTATCCAAATCATTTATATACAATAAAAATTTCAGAGACCCTAGCACTGACCCTTGTGGAACACCACTCTTAACATCAGCCAATTCTGATAAAGTTCCTTGTATCATAATCATCTCCTTCTGGTGTCTGAGCCAATTCTGCACCCATCTACAAACATCACCCTCAACTCCCACTTCTTTTAGTTTGATGCCCAACCTTTCATGTGGCACCTTATCGAATGCTTTCTGAAAGTCAAAATAAATAATATCATTTGCTGCACTTTGCCTGTTGGCAAAACACAACCTTCCTCTTCTGAGCCCATGCTGACTGTTAAGTAAAATTCCTGTTCTTGCCATGTATTATTTGTCTATCCATCCATCCATCCATTATCCAACCCGCTATATCCTAACTACAGGGTCACGGGGGTCTGCTGGAGCCAATCCCAACCAACACAGGGCACAAGGCAGGAAACAAACCCCAGGCAAGGCGCCAGCCCACCACAGTACTTGTCTATCTTTTCCTTAATATGCCATTCTTTTAAATTTCCTGTGATGCATGTTAAGCTTACAAGCCTATAGTTTCTGCATGATCACCCTTTTTATATAACTGGATAACTTTTGCAATTTTCCACTCTTTTGGAATTTTCCCAGTGAACACTGACTTCCTGAAAATATGTGTCAAGGGTTTACATATGTACTTGCTAACCTCCTTAAGAACTCGAGAATAAATATTATCTGGTCCTGGAGATTTGTTTGATTTCAGCCTATTTAATCTAAGCAATACTTCTCCTTGTACAATTTCCAAAGTTCTCAGTGCCCCCCTTAGTATGTCTATTATTGTCACATGTGAGGACCTCAGAAAAATGCAAGATTTTGAACATCTAGCATTTCACCGTCAGTATTTTTAATTCCCCTTTACAATTCCTATTGCATTTCACCTCCTCTTGACTGTTCTTTTACTAAAATACTGAAAGAATCTTTTTGGGCCTTACTTCACCATATATCCTATATTCCTCTCTAACTGCCTTTTATTCCCTGTAATTTCATCCTTAATGGTTGCCCTCATGTTCTCATATGCCTCACCATTCACATTGGAATTTTTGGTCTTACACACCTTTATAAAACTGTTTTTTTTTTCTTTGCAACTTCTTTTTCAACTCTTTATTAGTCCACTGCTGAGTTTTTGTTTTAATTTCCTTCTAATTCCTACATTTAGGTATGTACTTGTGCCGTATATGTAAAATCTTTTTACATATAATGCACAACAATCGACTGTCTCCACACTTAAAAGCTTACCCCGGTCTATCCTCCTTGAAATTTACCGTACCAAAGTTAAACCTAACAGTTTTAGTGTTTATATCCACACTCTTCCAAAACAGTGAGAATTGTACTGTATTATATTATGGTCACTTGACCCTGTTGGTTCAATCACCTCTATAACCTCAATTCTATCCCGATTATTACATAATACTAAATCTAGACAGGCTTCACGCCCATGTTGGTGCGTAAATATAATGTGTTAAAAACAGTCACTGATTACTTCTAAAAACTCCTGTTCTTGTGCTTTGCTAATTGCAAGGTTGACTATAACACCCCCTGTAAATGTGCCTTTTTAATATTACCAAACAGACGTTCATTGATATTAGTGTCTGGTTTTCCTGGGTCTAAAATGCACTCCTAAAATAAGGCCTCATTTCCTATAGCTTTTCAGACTAATCCAGATGTCCTCACTAAGATGGGGCTTGTCGTTCAACTGAACACAAATTGGGGTTAAATTCTGTTTGATATAAACAGCAACCCCACTTCCTTTTCTGTTCAATCTATCCTTCCTAAAAGTGTGTACCCATCTATGTTATGCTCCTCCCCATCTTTGTTACTTAGACACGTTTCTATTTTTTCTGCATAATAGAAAGTGGATGTGTATCAGTGTGTCCTCTAATATATATTCTACTAACATCACGTCCTTGTCATGTGCACCAATGCTCAGTTAAAAAAGTGGCTTTACAAAATTGATGGGCTTTCTTTACTTTTATTTAACTAACCACTCCTAGTCCATTAAAAAAAAAAAAAAAAAAAAAAAAACTTTATTTTGTTCCACTATATGCCTTTACTAGTATTGGTGTGCTGTCCAGGGCTGATCCATTTGTGATTTATGCTGCCACTGTAGACAGTACAACTAAGCACTGTATCAGTAGTCATTTAAGCACATAGTTTTTGATCCCAGCTCTGGTGGCTTGCTCATTTTCAGTGCATTAAAGCTCTTGATCCCTTAATAAAGTCATCCATTCATTATGAAACAAATTTTTATTTGTTAACACCTTTCCATAGCAAATTAGAATAAGTGACTTGTTCAAGGTTAACCTGTAGGTTGAGGCCGGAAATCAAACCGGCTACAGTGTGGAATGGACTTTCTTGGCCACCACACAGCACTGTTCAAATATGGACACTAGTAGAGAGATGAGGCAGATTGTGATAGCTTTGGGCACACAGTAGCAAATAACTCTAACCAGGGCAGCAGTCCAGTGCCAGGCACATAAATGGACATAGTCACAGCAGGCCTGTTTATGGTTGCTAATCAGCCTATCAGAAAAACTGCAATTTCCACACGGAAGTGAATGGAAGACCATTATCTTGAGGCAGGGCTGGTCCTGTGCCTTACCTTTAAAAATGTTAACTTAAGCGTAACTTTTTTTAACCCTTTTCTCACTTAAAAAAAAAACACCCAAGCCTCAAAACTGTTCAGTTGACATGGGGAAGTGCACAATATCCACATTCATTGCCATCCATGTATTTTCCTTCTAGACGAGTCAAAACAGATTATGGACAATACTGAAGTACAAAAGAGAGATGAACACTATTGTGTTCAGTCAAATATCCTCAGATTTCTTGAAGTGCTGTGTTTTAGTCTTCATGAATGAATTTTTACATTCATCTGCTCACTGTTCAACTGGAAAAAAAAAACAAAAAACCCACAGAATTCTACCCTGGGCAGACTTCCCTCACAATATTGTCCTTATGCTTGTGGCCCATTCTAAAAAATGTGAACACATCTAGAGCACATTTTATCTGATATGCCACTCGACCTGCTTATACAGTTCAAATTCATGTACCAGTGTTGAATGATAGTGGAAATAAAATATGAGCCACAGACACTATGAAGAGTACAAAGTTCCATACATGTAAAGCATATGCTAAGATTATAGCTTGGTTTGAGTGAGGTAGAAAAAATGGTGGTCTGCCTGGTTACACAGAATGACTAGAAAACAAAGCAAGGAAGTGGATTTCATATTAACCAATTAGATCATTAAAATCCAAGTAAGATATGGGGCAACAAAGGCATTTAGCTAGGAGTCATTATAAACCAGGTTCTTGCATACACCATTATGAAGTCTACAAGCACATCAACTCAACCATAACATTAAGCACATTTTTTTAATACAGACTATCTTTCAAATTAGTCAAGTAGTAACTATGGAGGTTGTATGCAGGTTATACTTGTTTGCTCCCATAATCCAAAGATGATGTTGTTAAAATGGTTAAACTGGCAATGCTACATTGGTATAGCATGAGCAAAGTGTGTGTGCCCTGTATTTGGCCCGCTGTTGCACTCTGGTCTGGCTCCTGTAGTCTCCATTATACAAGATGAGTTACAAATAAACACCTTTTGTATTTTATACTTTAAAAGGCAAGTTTTATGAAGATTATTACGTATTTAGTAATCTGAATCCCCAGGTCATCCATGCTTCATATTGTAGAATTACTTTAATATCAGATAAAGTGGTTTTCCAGGATGATCAAAGCGTGCAGCTGTCTGGAACCTCAAAGAGCTTGGCACCGTTAACATTCAGATTGCATGTCTTTTTGAGTAACCAAAGTTACTGAATTAATAAAAATAAAAAAAATAAAAAAACAGAATTTATGAAGCACTGAACCAAAATGTTTTCCACTTTTGTTAACAAGATGTACAATATATTGACCATTTAATTTTCTGTTAAAATGACTGGATATTCTTCCTTATCTCTAGATGCTGGTAGGCACAATGTTATATTTTACACAAAATACATTAGCTGTACTTGCTGGGTTAAACATGGCTAAAACATTTAAAATATAATAATCTAGCAATTGCCAGTGAAGAGCCAAAAGTAATTACTCACTCAAAATCATACCCAAGGAGATGTGAAATGAAGCAAAAATGGACTAGAACAATTCACAATCTAGTAACATTAATGCTCGTTGTACATGAGAAACAGAAAAAAATATTAGTGAACATGATAAAGTTCTTTTATTTCTTAATACTTAAAGCTGCTGAAAAATCATTCAACATAAGTGAAAACAAGGTTATGTACAGAATTTTGTCTTATTTACAGGAAAACTCTAAATCTTCATGTAAAATATAAAAAAAAAAATAAAATTAAAAAAAAAAAACACCCATTAGTCTTGTATTTTCAGAACACTTCGTTTCTCTAAATCATTCATCTCTTTTAAAATAAGTGCTACGTTGTAACGGAGCTCCTGGAACTTTGAAACTGGCACCTACAACAGAATAGAAGAAAAAAATATACAATAAATCAGTAGGTGTTATGTGTAAACTATAAACTTTGAATTTCATTATTATTCATTATTTCATTATTAAGCTAATTAAGTACAGAATACTTTGGATTAAGTTACATGCCAGCATACTAATGCTTTTAAACTAAACTAAAACTTTACACTAAACTAAAATATGACCCAAGTACAAAGGAGGAATCGCATACTTTTGCCACAACTGTACTGGTTAAATATCTTGACCTTGGAAAGATGGCCACTGGACCAAATGACAGAATACGACATAACATATGTTAAAAGTAATACACCACAATGTAACTCTATTACAGACATGTTATGAGAAAGTTCTTGGGTTGCTAAATTATTCAAAATATTATATAAACTGATCGGTAAGTTTGAATGAAACTGAGCACAAATGGGACCAACTCATTTTTCTGGAAGCTTACAAATAATTGTGAACTAATTTGCTGCCTGAAGAGAAGAAGAAGAAAATGCGCAAAAAATGAAAATTCTTCAGTAAAGTGCATATACAGTATTGGTTATATTGAAGGACTCAAGACTGAATATCAGTGTAGCCCAGTGATTACAAGTTGTTGACCTGTAAATCTTGAAAAGTGAATTTGCAAGGGATTGCAACATACAAATGTTCAGAGTTCAATGAATAAGCTGTAGGAATGGCCACTGTGTTGTAAGCTATTAAATATACTGTATATGTTACATACTATAATGGTACTATAATGGTCTTTCTACTACACCTAGTATTTGATTGCTCAGATGTGTTCCTAAGTTGTTTAGTGGAGCTAATATAAATGTGTATGCAGCACCACCGCTTAATGAAAAATGTCCACTTTTCAGCAACAAGCCAACAATCAATTTTTGATAGCTTTTACAATTCGAGCACTACAAATTTTAACAGCAGGATCAAGGTAATCAAGCACTTGGCTGCAGTGTTGCGTTTGCCTTAGACTGGCAGCTCAACATTTGCTAACGTGAAGCTACCACGTAAATTCTTAAATGAAATGTACAGTTATGTTATCACCTGACAACTGTGCTTTTTCTTCCCCACACAATTTGTTGAGCGGTGGTGCAGAGGGTAGCACTGCTGCTTCACAGTTAGGAGACCCGGGTTCACCTCCCGGGTCCTCCTTGCGTGGAGTTTGCATGTTCTCGCCTTGTCTGCGTGGGTTTCCTCCAGATACTCCGGTTTCCTCCCACAGTCCAAAGACATGCTGGTTAGGTGCATTAGCGATTCTAAATTGTCCCTAGTGTGTGCTTGGTGGGTGTGTGTGTGTGTGTGTGTGTGTGTGCATGCCCTGCGGTGTGCTGGCACCCTGCCCGGGGTGTGTTTCCTGCCTTGCACCCTGTGTTGGCTGGGATTGGCTTCATCAGACCCCAGTGATCGTGTAGTTAGGATATACAAGTAGCGGGTTGGATAATGGATGGATGGATGAATTTGTTGAATCTCCCAGATCATCTTTGCAGTCCATATCGTTACTGGACAATGACTGTCGCAGCCATTTTCAACAGATTAACCTTCTTTGAACTGCTAGTACCACTTGGGGTCTCCTGTAACATCTGTAGTGCTTCAGTTTCCAATCAAGCAAGAATCTGGCAAAATCTGATGGTGGAGTGCTGCTTAAAAAGTGGACATTCTTCACTTGTTTGATAAACAATTTGCTTGACAACTGCAGCAGTTTTATACAGTGGCCAGTCGTAATTACTCAGTGCACTTATTTTGTCTTTCATATATGCATAACAATACATCTGTATATACGGTAAATAAAATTAAAAACAAACATATTAACCTATTAAAAGGACTCTGAGAAACATGACACCCTGATTAAATGCCAACCTTCAATACAAAGGCATGCACTTCTGTACGAGTTTATTCTTTAATGAACACTTTGCTGGATGGTATAATGTACAATTTAAGTTTTAATTTTATTTTACTTTTGTTAATTTTTAAAGAAAAAAAACACAAAACAAATAAGAATTCAAAAAGTATGGACTTGTAAAAGTAAGATAAGAAATACTGATGGCTGAATAAAATTTTACCACCTGATTTCTTGATCACTAAATTGTTATGTTTCTTCCAGTAAAATTGTCACATTTATAAATCTAACTCCTACTGACCCATCTCCCTTGCATTCTAGTGTATGTATATTCCATGCTTATAATCATTTTATTTTTTTGGTGCAGGAAAAATCTTATGTAATATTTGAAAGGGGTTTGCTGTAAACTATTCAACTTGTTTTTAATGTAATATGCACATAGTACTTTTCTTATATATTCTTCTATCTCTGAAAGAGTCCTGACTGTAAGTCTGTGAAAAACATTTATTTTCTATGATCTGAATTAATGCTGGAACCTATTCCTTCCTTCACTTAAATTATACCTTGTTATTCATTTTACTGTTTCATAATAAGGTCAATCACCACAGCTGTTTTTGTTTTTCAGTAAAAGGTGATGGCGTAAGTGACAGTCTTTCACAATGGGCCAATTCAAAGTTATTAATTAATAAAATAAATTCACACATGCAATTCCAGGTTGAGGAGTCGGTTCCAGGACATGTGAACTAGGGATCAGCAGTGATAAACACTGTACCACTCTCCTACCCCGGTTCTGATATAAAATGGTAGATGTGTAGTATACATTATCTATGACTAAATAAAGTCACTGCTACTATGTGGAACAAGAATGTTGTCTGTCCAATATTAAAGTATGCAAAAATACTTAAAATTTGTTTAAGTATCAATATTTAAACATGACTTGAATATCACTTGAATAAGACATTGCCATAAAACATGGACAAACTAGTTCATATTAACAGACATCTACACTGGATAAATATCTTGACATTGCACAGAGGACAACTGAGCCAAACCACAGAAAACAACAGAATGTATGGACCAGAATCCACTGCCCCATATATTATTGAAGCTGCTTATATTCTGGGGCATGGCGTATACCACAGAGTGTCAGCTGCAAGGTATAAAGCAACTCTGAATGGGACACCAACAATATAAAAGGGCTCATTCAATTAGAGGATAGTTATTAAAGCAATAAATAAAGAAGGAAGATCCCACTCATGATTTAAGTGTTTTTAATCTATGCCATCTTGCAGCTCCAGTTGACTCAATTTAGAACCTGGCCACTTCAGTGTTTCTCCTGCATGTGGGTCTAGGATGGACTGGTGCTGCTGGAATAAGCACTAGCCACTGCAACAAAACAACAGTTGTCTAAATAAATGCAAACATGCCAATACTGGTTCAACAATCTTTAAAAAGAAGGAAGTGTTCTCAGAGGAAAATTCTGTCTGCTGAACGTTTACCTCAAATCGATAAGCAGTTCCATCAGACAACTTCATCTGCATAAGTATTGAAGGCTGCAAAGCACGTGCTAGGGAGCTGTAATTAAAATAAACTGTCTTATTAAAGGTTCCATTTTAAATTCATCCAGTGAACATTTTTCATGGATTCAAACAAAGGGGCTGAAAGTTCTCCTTGATTTTACTTTTTACCAGATTGTTATGCAATATTATGGCAAGAAGGTAATGTTTGTGGAACTCACTTTAAATACTGTCTAATAATCACCTCAATTTTTAATTCAAATTTTTGGCCATGCATCACATTACACATATACATGAATTCACTTTATGATAGCAAGTTATATAAACTGACAAAAGCCCTTGTGGCCAACTTTTAGAAATCTTGGAGAAAGATTATTCATGCAGAAATGCATTAATATCTACATTAAAATAATTGCTGTACATTTCTGCATAAAGAATACACAAGTATCTGTTGAGCTCAGTTATTAAAATATAAATGAAGATGATGATGAGTATGTTTCATACATGTAAAATGAACAATACATGTACAGTACATACTTTAAAAACATTAAACGTTTTTGGCACTTCTCATGAAAATAAACAGATTTAAACACAGAAAGAATGTTGTTGTTTACCTTGTTGAAATTGTCACGTCAACTCTCCACTTAAAATCAACAATGCTTGGCAGCTGAGGCCTTTCCAGTGCAGCAGCAGCCTCAAGTTCAGCACGCCTGATAAAAGATCATTTGTTCTTATATAAATATACAGTTTGCATGTGAATTCTATTATTAAATATTTATTTTAAAATGTAGTGCTAATACAAATGAATCCAGATACTGAAAGTGGCTTCCTGACTTCAAACTATTCATGCTGCAATGCACCAAAAATAATACAACTGAATCTGCCATTACTTATTACCATTTAACCATTTATTTTTTATTTCTATGGTCTTTATGGTGGTCAAGATCAGCAACAGATAGCAGCTCATTTTTTCTTGGAAAAGAATCCAACTGCCAAATAAAAAAACTGCAGCACAAACTGAAATTGAACAGATACATCACAAAGTTGTAAAATGTCATTCATACCCTCCCTTGTCCATGTTCTGTGCAAACACATTACTACGGGCAGTTTCTGTTTAGAACTTGAATTGTGCTTCGAATTATATTTTTAATAAAAACACAATACAATCAAATATTTAATATCCAAATTGTTATGTTTTTCTCCATGAAAACAATTGGCTGGCATATCTGCTTGGTGAAATGTGCTATATAATTATAGTGAAAGAGGGTAACAATAGACAGACAACTAGAAAACACTTGGTATATTAAATATTTTAAGAATGACCAATGTTAGCAAGAAAATTCAGTTAACTACTGGAATGGCATGTATTTTGCTCAAGGGGAAGCAAAACCAATCTCTCATTAAAAAAACTAAAAAACTACAAACCTGCTTCCAAACACTACACTGGCAAAATCCAAAATAAATTCTTCTGGTATCCTGAACAAAAAAAAAAAAAAAAAAAACAGAAAACATTTCTGTTAAATACCATGTATAATAAGACTTAACACAGCAAATGACTCCTTAAAGTCTACAATGAGTAAAAACTGCAGCCACCTTACACAGCCAAAATTTGAAGTTTCATGAAAAATCTTTAAGTGGAGACTTCAGTGTATATCATTTGTTACATAATAAAACCTGACATAAAAAAAAAAAAAAAACTAGCTCATACACATTAAAACAAACTTCCAACTATATTTTTATAGGTGGTTAGGTTTCTTAACATTTCTGATAAGAGACACATTTAATAAAATCATGCTATATATTGTTAGAAAAAAAATAATACAGAAATTCCCATCTTCGCTGCAATGCTATGAAAATGCTGGTGTTCAACACTCAGCACAAAATTATAGATCTATAAGCAGCAGCTGTTTTATAGAATCTTTGTTTTCTTTTATGCTGAATGTATTTAGGTATTTAAAGAGCTTTTGTTATAAGCCAAATTCCCCCCAGGGGCAAATAAAGTTCTACGTATCGATACGATTCTTAGGAGTGCACTTCTTCAAAAGCCTCCGAGATTGTCACATAGACAATAACATGGCAAAAATGACAGCAGTGCAGTCTTTTGGAAATATTTGTAATAGTTTTAAAATTCTACATTAATAAAAAAAATAACATTTTTCTTGAGGTAGTGCACTTGTTTAAATCACCCAAGATTGTTATATATTTACAAGCAGTAAAGTACAAGTGGTGCAAGTAGAACAGTGCAATCTTCTGTAAACATTACTGAGCCTAACACTACTGTAGCCCTCTTCCATGGCAGCCCCCTCCAAATTGAATTCTTTGCAGGCATATCACGAGCAGAAAGTGAAAATCTGAGAAATAACAAGAAAGAATATGAAAACACACATATAGCTCAAATGGCTACATTGCACCCAGAATAATGAAGCTATGTTTGAATGCAGATTCACTATTAGTGTATTTGAATCTTAATTGTTGTTTATTTTGACAGCCCTACTGCAAATAAAAATGTTTGTTCTACACTGAAACTAATTTTGAGCAGCAGCCCAATGACACAGAGCTCTGGTTCTCAACTCAGTGCCAACAGAACAAATAAGCAGGGAAGTGCATCTGATATTGACTCTAACTACAGAGAAGTATAGGTAATGTTTTGACATTTCAGAATAAATATGCATTAATAAAGTAGCGTTTCTGACAATATTGGAAACCACTTTTTTTTTTTTTAAATAAATTCAAAGAAAAAATACATACACTTAGCTTTAAAGCAGCATGAATAAAGGGTCTATGTATTTGTTTGCCACTTGCCAGTATTCAGGTAATACTTATAGGATGAGCAAAGTTTTAGCTTGAAATAACATTAAGCTAACACTGATTTGCATTCCTGAAGTTAAACATGACTCATGCTTAAAAATGCAGTTTTAACGACTGACTGATGAGATTATGCATTATGCATTTATTAAATGCTTATATATATAGTATAGTCTATATTTACAACCTGCTGTCAAAATTTGTTTACTGTGTTTCTGAACAAGTAGCCAGTGTCTGTCTTCATGCCAATCACTTGTCAGATGACTATTATCCAAATGGACCAGCTGCCAATCCTAAACCAGGTAATTGCAGGTTCTCGTTCTAGCCATTTTCTTATTTAGTTGCCAATTATTGCTACTAATGGAATATACTTTTTTTTCTAATTGCTTCTCTCTTATTTTTTCAAACTCCGAATGCTTAACTGTGTCTAAATATTTTTTTCAATCTTTCATTAGGTTTTTTTTTTTTTAAACTGCTACCAATTAAATAGGAGATGCAAATAAGAAAATCACTAGATGACCTAGCTAGGTTAGATTTGCATCTGAAACAGTTCTAATAAAAAATTTTGGAAAACAATTATTAAGAAAGAGTTTACTAAAAAAAAAAAAAAAAAATACAGATGTTCTTAGAAATCAATTTTAGTTAGCACACAAGAGATGTGCCTCTCTCCAACTGCTATGGGCAACTGCAACAAATTATGTAGGATTTAAGTTATAGCCTTCATCTGGAGACACTACAGAACACACCATGCAACAATCTAGTGAAAGACCTGTATTGAGTGTTGAATTTATAAAGAAAACCTTTTAATGAATACTGCCACTTTTTTTTTTTTTTTTTTATAAATAAATATCAACAATCATGATCACAGTCTTTACCACAAAAATACAAATTATACATAGCACCACTTTAAGCATTGGATTCAGGCCAAAACAGGAAAAAGTTGCATAACCATAAGCATGCAATTCAAAATAACGGAGTAATATTTGGACTGCTTGATGTCACTCTCTATATGCTCAATTGTCTTCTTGCATATGGCCCTATGCAATTGCCTAGCTCACCTAAGCCATGGGTCAGGTATGACTACAAGTTTCCAGAGTGATTTGCTTATACATGAGTCACTTTGTCCGAGTCCTCCGATAGCCCTCTAACCTCACATTTCAGACAGCTTCCTCATTCATCTACCCTCACTGTCGCCTGCCCACCATTGTAGGGTAAGAAGGCATATTCTTCTCCCTGCCTCTAGACAAGGCACACTCTTCTCCCAATGTAATCATCCTGTCTAACGGGATATATAACAGGGAGCACACCTTGTGCAGTGCATGCTGAAGCACGTGCCCACGCTGTCAGTTGGGAACAGACTTTGTTTTCGATCCATATGTTCTCACACTGATTCCATTTTGCCCTTTCTGATGTAGGCACTGAAATAAATTGAATGTGCAGGTACTTTTAAATGCTATCATCTTCTTGCAAATCTTGAATTTCACATTAATTTGTTCAATATCAGATCTTTTATATCCAAAACAATTCCAGGCAACCAACTTTGAAATTAGCTCACCCAGCCCAAATTTTTTTGCCTGTTTATATATTTTGTAATATATATTATAATGCATGCAAATCATTTACCTCAGATCCCTCAAGTCCTCTTTAAATACCTTGAAAATATAAAAGGGAAAAATTTTCAACAATCAGAATGAAACCTAAAGAAACATATTCAAAACTTGGCATTTAACACTTCAAATTTCACTTTATTACAAAGCCAGGGGGTGTAAGAAATCCTTCAAAAATTTTAAATCTCATGTAGCATACAATATGGAGAAGTTATGGCCAGTTTTTCGAGCCTATTAAGTATTGTGATCCAGATTATCTAAATCTTGCTTTATCTTATTTCCTGCAAGAAAGTGATTGTTCCCTTCAGAATCACTTGGGCCCATATTAACATGCTTATATGAGGGGTTTAAATAGACACCCTCAAATATTTCCAAATATCATGACACTGTGTCACACTGAGTGGAATTTATCAATTAATATCACGGTAAGATTGTTTAACTGTTCCCATGTACACCCTGACAGGCTGAATGGCCACTTTCAAAGCAAAATTAAAAAAATCAACACAGGCGGTAAATGATAGGGAATACTCAAAAACATTAAAAAAGGACAGTTATTGCACAGAACCATTTTGGCCTATGGTTCATTTCCACTAAAAAAATAAATGGAATAAACATAAATTAATTTTATATTAGAATAAAAATGAAGCATTATGGAGACTCCATTCATTAATTTGGCAGAATTTATATACAATTAAAAAAGAGAGATAAACATGCTAACTTCAGAGACAGGGACTGGGCTGTAAATGATGGCCAGGCTACCAAAGCCGTGGGACAGCAATGCTACTCCCCGATACAAAATTCTGATTCTCATAAATCTAAATGACATAGGCAAATAATACAACATACACTTAAGGAAACTAGAGAAAATTTATGTGGAGTGTAGAAACAAGGAAGCACTTACTCACAAAAATGGTTGTTGGATCAAGAAGCAATAAACCCAGTCATGCAGGTAAAGAAATGACCAATTTAAAGACAAAATGGTAATATACTTTGTTTTTTTACATCTTTCATGGAAACAAACAATGTTACTCTCTGCCATTCAGTGACAGCATGCATGTGTATGATAAATAACTAACATCTGTTAAAATATTGTCCTTTAATAACCTTGGCTATAAAGTAAGCTGAACTGCTTTATTCAAAGAAGTCAAATTGGGGCATCATGATTTCATAATACTGATCCATGCCTTGAATTCTAAGGGACATTCACACAATATCCAATACTTGTGTAACACTATTACCTGGAGGATGCTAAATTACTAACATGAGTCAGTTTTAACAGAGTCACCCAGTTTGAATAATGAATTTAAACAGAACAATCATCACTCTGTGAGACGGACCAATTTACGAAGATGAAATAGAGAAAATACCTTCACTGATGATGACCAATACAGCTTGACTGTTATATACAATGCTAAGCTGGATATACAAATATGGTACTAAGTTCACAAAAGAGCATTTGTATTTAATGTGGTGTACGTGAAAGGAAAATTACAAAGTCTACAATTCTTGACAGGACAAGCTGGGCAAAACCAAACATACCATTTAACATCAATTTTGATATTGTGTAGTTCTGTGAATGAGAGGACAGTTGCTGTAAAAAATATTTAAACCATACCTCTTGTTTAAGAGATGACAGTGGAAGCCTTAACGCCTCCCTCAATAAAGTGTACATTCCTGCAATAATATAGCTCATCCTTTCTTCAGGCACCACTCCACTTTCTGCAATTTTTCTAACAGATTCTCGGCTGTCCTCTCCTTCCAGGGCTTTTACTACAGCTGAAATGAAAGAGTTTAATTTAAAATATAGTCTGTAATTTCCTCAAAGTTTTTTTAGATTAATTTTGTGGTAATAAATAAGGGACACTGGTTAGTCTAATCAGAAATATGAAAAAGGCTTACTGCCATTTGTGTGTGATGACATACAGTATGTTTTAAAATACTATAGTGGAACTGAATAACCTTTTAAACTACACTTCAAT
>JANRMT010062790.1:18682223-18695382 GCA_026402145.1 Polypterus bichir lapradei | reverse complement strand
AATGCGTTTTCTTTATTTTCATGACCATTTACAGCACTCCATCACTCTCCTTCTTGGTCAAATAGCCCTTACACAGCCTGGAGGTGTGTTTGGGGTCATTGTCCTGTTGAAAAATAAATGATCGTCCAACTAACCTGACTTCTGCACAACACAACTGCTGGTCCCAACCCCATTGATAAAGCAAGAAATTCCACTAAATAACCCTGATAAGGCACACCTGTGAAGTGAAAACCATTTCATTTCAGAGAATGCCAAGAGTGTGCAAAGCAGTAATCAGAGCAAAGGGTGGCTATTTTGAAGAAACTAGAATATAAAACATGTTTTCAGTTATTTCACCTTTTTTTGTTAAGTACATAACTCCACATGTGTTCATTCATAGTTTTGATGCCTTCAGTCATGAAAATAAAGAAAACACATTGAATGAGGAGGTGTGTCCAAACTTTTGGCCTGTACTTTACTCATTCCTAGTTAATTAAGAGACAAGTAAATTAAATCTACCTGACCATATATTTCTTTGGATAACAGAAGAAAACTAAATTCCTTAACATAGGGATATTTAGAGAATTTAGTATTCGTGTTCCAATCAATCCCTGCACTTTACTTAATTAAATGGCATTTCACAGCTTTTCCAATTATTTAAACTGGGATCTTTCACCTTTAACGGGAATTAACATGTACACTGTGTGCACAATTATTAGGCAAGTGAGTATTTTGACCATATCATCATTTTTATGTGTATATTCCAACTCCAACCTGTATTAACTTGAATGCTTATTGGATTTAAGCACGTCAGGTGATGTGTATTTGTGTAATGAGGGAGGGTGTGGCCTAAGGAGATCAACACCCTATATCAAGGTGTGCAGAATTATTAGGCAGCTAGTTTTCCTCAGGCAAAATGGGCCAAAAAAGAGATTTAACTGACTCTGAAAAGTCAAAAATTGTAAAAAGTCTTTCAGAGGGATGCAGCACTTTTGGAATTGCTAAGATATTGGTGTGTGATCACAGAACCATTAAAAACATTTTGTTGCAAATAGTCAACAGGGTCGCAAGAAACGTGTTGAGAACAAAAGACGCAAATTAGCTGCCAAAGATTTGAGAAGAATCAAACGTGAAGCTACCAGGAACCCATTATCCTCCAGTACTTTCATATTCCAGAGCTGCAACCTACCTGGAGTGCCCAGAAGTACAAGGTGTTCAGTGCTCAAAGACATGGCCAAGGTAAGGAGGGCTGAAACCCAACCACCACTGAACAAGAAACATAAGCTGAAACGTCAAAACTGGGCCAAGAAATATCTGAAGACAGATTTTTTTCAAAGGTTTTATGGACCGATGAGATGAGAGTGACTCTTGATGGACCAGATGGATGGACCTGTGGATCAGTAATGGGCACAGAGCTCTACTCCAATGTGGAGGTGGGGTACTGGTATGAGCTGGTATTTTTAAAGATGAGCTAGTTGGACCTTTTTGCATTGAAGATGAACTCAAAATCAACTCCCAAACCTACTGCCAGTTTTTTGAAGACACTTTCTTCAAACAGTGATACAGGAAAAAGACCATGATTTTTATGCAGGCCAATGCTCCATCACTTGCATCGAAGTTCTCCACTGCGTGGCCAGCCAGTAAAGGCCTTAAAGATGAAGGAATAATGACATGGCCCCACTTCCTCATCTGACCTAAACCCTATCAAGAACTTGTGGGCACTTCTTAAACTTTAGATTTACGGGGGAGAAAAACAATACACCTCTCTGAAGAGTGTCTGGGAGGCTGTAGTCACTGCTCCACAAAAAGCTGATCGTCAACAGATCAAGAAACTGACAGACTCCATGAATGGAAAGGCTTATGACTGTTATTGGAAAGAAGGGTGGCTATATTGGTCATTGATTGACTGATTTATTTTTTTTGAAATATCAGAGATGTTTATTTGTAAATTTTGAGGTGTTTGTTTATTATTCTCACCATAACAGATGAAAATAAACAAGTGAGATGGGAAAATTTTCATTTTTCCTTTAGTTGCATAATAAATCTGCACACTAATAGTTGCCTAATAATTGTGCGCACATATGTATTCCCCTGATGATGTTCACACTCACATTTCCATTGTGAAACATTCAGGTTTCAGGTTTATTAACATTTTGGATTGACTGATAGCACTGTGTTTGTTCCATATTAAAATTAATCCTCAAAAATACAACTTGCCTAATAATTGTGCACACAGTGTATGCATAAATTTCCTGTGTCTTCAGGGCAACAGTTTCTTATTTTGGAATAATCTCATAAATGGAAAAGAAAACTCATGTGTCACAGTGCCTCTAAGTTATTCATTACCATTTTCATCACCACCTCCCCCCCCCCCATCAGCTTTTTATTTGTCTCTACTTGTATTTAATTAAGACAGCAACTTTTTCTGGGAAAAAGAAAAAAGAAAGAAAAAAAAGTTTTGTAATATAATTTATAACAAAAGGTTATAATTACATATAGCAATTTGACTATCAAATGACCACAAGAAAGGCCATTTAATTAAACAAGCTGCTTAACTTGAGTCAGTAAAAAGCAAAAACATAATGAATGCCAATGAAAAACAACAATTTCCACTGCATTTCCATTTTAAAGTATTATACATACAGCTGTTCATGTAACAGAAAGTAAAAAAAAAATTCCAAGCAAAATCAGAAAAACAAGGCCACACTTGTTTAATTCATAAAACAAATAAGAACACCCCAGATTGAGGTAATAAAGATAGAAATTGAGAATTAAATGGCATAACACCAAATAAAAGTCCTTAAGAAAAAACATACTGTATTTGAATATGAGAAAATTTTTTCTACATGATGCTACATGTTACTGAATGTAATTTTGTGCTTTAATGCCTACATTTATAAATGTTAATAGATTTAATATAAAAACTGTAGGACAAAAAACTTTACATGTCTTTCAAGAGGCTGTTCACATTGTATTTCATTTCATAATTACACCAACATTATCAGCATCTGCAAAACTGGACTGTGTCATTTTGTGCTTGGTGTTTTGTTGGATTATTTTTGTATCTAATATTATTCATTGTCATTGTTTACTACCATAAATAAAAACACTAATTTATCAGAACTTAAATTTTGAAAAAATAAAAAAAAATTACAGTTCATTAAAGAACTGTTGAACTACGTACCTCATCTGTGGGATGCCACACATCTTTGTCTTAGCAGCCAATACCACACGTGTGATTCGCTTGCTCAATTATCTTTGTCTCTTGTTTCTCACAACTTTTTGCATCTTAGTTAGCGCAATAAACTTAGAATATACAGGAATCATGTGCCCAAAAGGTATTTTGAGTCACAGGCTCATTCCACCATTGTGCAATAAGAACTGCCTCTGGGAATCTTTTCTGCCTGCTGCCACTAGGCAGTTCAACAATTCCTCCCAACATCCTGTCATTTACTCCAGCCAGAGGTTATAGGAACATAGAACATATTCTGTTGTCTTATACATTCTATATTTTTGCTGTGGTTTGCATTTGAATTTAACTTTGAAGATTAATACATTATATCTAAAGTTAGATAAATTTCTAAAAACCTTTTTTTCCCCAGTTACATGAGATGCAACATAGGAAGTTCCCAATTCAATACGACATAAAAATTAAACAAACTGAAAATATATAATGCTGCCAACCAAACAGCCTATTCCTTGGAATGTGTGTATCTTAGGAGCAACCTTGACAGACACTGGGAATACATGTAAAATTAATGCAGGCAGTGCCTGGACTGGAATACACACCAAGAACTCTGGAACAACTGTCCTAACTACCAATCCACAGTGCCACATATTATACATACATACATACATAACAGGGTACAGCAGTAAAGGCTAGTTGCTTAAACTTTCCAGGGATTTTCAATCACAGACTTCATTTACATAATCGTAGAGAGTCAGAGGCATGCTAGGAGATCAGAGTTTATGAAATACGACATCCCCACTGACAGGTATTACTTTGTCTTCAGTCGTAGGGGCAGGTTTTTGAGTTGAAAAGGCACTGTTAGAATGCAGCAAGTGTGTTAAAATTTACAAATGGGAGACTTTGCTGCAAACTGTGCATGGAGTCATGTACTCGGTCATCCCATGCAGTTTGTAGTTGTGTAATCTTACATCCTCACAGTGACAAGAACAACCAACTGCAGTTGTTACATTTGACATCATACTATAGTTAGCATGGGAATTAACTCTTTGACCTTGTGTTTTAGCTTCTCTGCTTTGTTTTCATGCAACAGGTTAACTGTAAATGTAAAAAAAATGCCACAACAGGAAAACAAGGGGTATTAAAGAAGAAAAAAAAAAGTCTGCCAAAAGTATTCAGGAAAAACCTGGTTTTGATTTAATTTACACTGAAGGTTCCTGTCACTTGGTTTCTGCTTCCTCTTTGGTGCGGTATGGATGTCACCTGTCTCCTCTTGCAGTCCTAACTGCTGCTCTATATACTGTATATTTAAATACCGAATATTGTGTTGTTCATAATTGATTAACAGCTGCTGCCGACAATGTTCAGCACTATATAGCACCCGGGGAAATAGGACTATCGACCTACTGTATGCAAACGTTAAAGACGCATACAGCGCCACCCTGCTGCCTGCGCTTGGGAAAGCAGATCATAACCTGGTTCTGCTTCAGCCTCACTACAAACCAAGAGTGAGGGCGCTACCTACAACCACACGATCATTCAGGAAGTGGTCCCCTGAGGCAGAGCAGGCTCTGAGAGACTGCTTTGGAACTACAGACTGGGATATACTGCTGGGGTCACATAGTGAGAACATTGTTCAAGAGGCTGTTGACTGCACAACTGATTACATCAACTTCTGTATGGACATTGTAGTTCCAGTAAGAACAGTACGCTGTTAAGCTAACAACAAGCCATCGATAACAAGTGACATCAAAGGCCTTTTGAACCAGAAGAAAAGGGCTTTTAAAGACGGTGATCAGCATGAGGTCAAGCGCGTGCAGAAGGAACTATGAGTCCAGCTCAGGGCAGCGAAGGAGCAGTACAGGAGAAAGCTGGAGCAGAAGTTGCAGAATAACAGCATGAAGGAAGTGTGGGATGGGATGAAGATTATCACTGGCTGCAGCTCGAAGCGGGGTGCCACCATCGAGACAGACATGGAGAGAGCAAACCAAATGAACAACTTCTTTAATAGGTTTGATCACCCTAACCCACTCTCATCTCGGAGTACTGCATCCTCCAACCATCCTTCTGTTGATAACAGCATAGGTGAGACATCCCAACCCACAATTACAGCAGCCCATGTGAGCAGAGAGCTGAGAAGACTTCATGCCAGCAAAGCAGCGGGTCCAGACAGTGTATCGCCACGACTGCTGAAGGCCTGTGCGTTGGAACTGGGGAGTCCTCTACAGCGCATCTTCAACCTGAGCCTGGAACAGGGGAGAGTCCCGAGGCTTTGGAAAACATCTTGTATCACCCCAGTCCCAAAGGTATCACGTCCTAGTGAGCTGAATGACTTCCGGCCTGTTACTCTGATGTCACATGTGATGAAGACCATGGAGCGGCTGCTGCTTCACCACCTGAGGCCACAGGTCCGCCATGCCCTCGACCCTCTGCAGTTCGCATACCAGGACAAGGTGGGAGTGGAGGATGCCATCATCTATATGCTACACCGATCCCTCACCCACTTGGACAGAGGCAGTGGTGCTGTTAGAATTATGTTTTTGGACTTCCCTAGTGCCTTCAACACCATCCAACCTCTGCTCCTTAGAGACAAGCTGACTGAGATGGGAGTAGACTCACACCTGGTGGCATGAATCGTGGACTATCTTACTGACAGACCTCAATATGTGCGTCTTGGGAACTGCAGGTCTGACATTGTGGTCAGCAACACAGGAGCGCCACAGGGGACTGTACTTTCTCCGGTCCAGTTCAGCCTATATACATCAGACTTCCAATACGACTCAGAGTCCTGCCATGTGCAAAAGTTTGCTGATGACACTGCTATTGTGGGCTGCATCAGGAGTGGGCAGGAGGAGGAGTACAGGAAGCTAATCAAAGACTTTGTTAAATGGTGCGACTCAAACAACTTACACCTTAACACCAGCAAGACCAAGGAGCTGGTGGTGGATTTTAGGAGGCCCAGGCCCCTCATGGACCCCGTGATCATCAGAGGTGACTGTGTGCAGAGGGTGCAGACCTATAAATATCTGGGAGTGCATCTAGATGATAAATTGGACTAGACTGCCAATACTGATGCTCTGTGTAAGAAAGGTCAGAGCCGACTATACTTTCTTAGAAGATTGGCGTCCTTCAACATCTGCAATAAGATGCTGCAGATGTTCTACCAGACGGTTGTGGCGAGTGCCCTCTTCTACGCAGTGGTTTGCTGGGGAGGCAGCATAAAGATGAAAGACGCCTCACGCCCGGACAAACTTGTTAAGAAGGCAGGCTCTATTATAGGAGTAAAGTTGGACAGTTTAACATCTGTGGCAGAGCGACGGGCATTAAGCAAACTCCTGTCAGTCATTAAGAACTAGCAAAATACCCGCGCTTCGCAGCAGAGAAGTAGTGTGTTAAAGAAGCAATGAAAAAGAAAAGGAAACATTTTGAAAATAATGTAACATGATTGTCAATGTAATTGTTTTGTCACTGTTGTGAGTGATGAGTGTTGCTGTCATATATATATATATATATATATATATATATTTACACACACACACACATAAACACATATATATATATATATATATATATATACATATCTATACATATATATATATACACACACACACACACATATATATATACATATATATATATACACACACACACACACATATATATATACATATATATATATCTACATATATACACATACATATACATACACACATACATACATATACACACAAATACATATATATATATACATACACACACACATATATAAACATATATATACATATACATACATATCTACATATATACACACACAGCTATTTCGTATCAGTGCAATACGCTGCTTGTTAAAACGGATAACTCCCGCTCTTACGTGCAAGTCTGCGTGGATATTATGAACTATCGTATTTGTTCAAGTTCTATTTACATTTTAAATAGAAGGAATTTTTATTAAGTCGACAGAAATATCTTTGGTAGGAATGGTAAAAACAGACAGGAATATTATTCCTGAATAAATCAACTCAAACCTTAAACAACTTATAATATTTTGCTCTCCATAAAAATATATCCTGTCTAAATTATACAAGTTAGAAATAAAGTAAACGTTAAAAGAACAAACATTCAAATTTCTTTACTCTTATGTAATTTTATATAAAAAATAAACTTAGATTTTAAATATCCCAAAAGATTTTGCTCTCTATAAAAATATATCCTGTCAAAATTATACAAATTCAAATATGAACATGCTGCATAACAAAACCTGGAAATATAAATAAAATGTGTTCCTTTCAGCAATAACAAATCAAATCATTCAGTTGTCTTTGCTCATATGTCATTTTAGAGCTGGACGCCTGGCATCTTTTTTTTGCAACAAGTTCGTTTATGTTTGGTGTGAGGTTCTGTGTTGTGGAGATTCTCAGGATGGACTGCAGGTGCTCATCAGTGAGGCGACTCCTGTGTGCTGTTTTGTTAGTCTTTATCACTGAGAAGAGCTTCTCACACAGATATGTGCTACCAAACATGCACAAGGTTCGAGCCGCATGTAGACGGACTTTTTTTGTTCTTCAAAGTCACCAAAGCGCCGTGCAAACTCAGTGCGCTCAGTTTATCAGCAAAGTGCGTATTTGGGAACACCGTAGTGACGACTTGGTTCAACATTACTTGGCAACAGGGAAAGTGGGGCAAGTTGCACTGGTGCATTTGTGTCTCCCATAAAAGCAGCTTCACTTGAAATCACTTTGTGATTGTGCACGGGTAAAAACGTCCGCTGAAGTGTCAGATTCTTATTTAATTCTTCTGCTTTCTGTATCTTCTGCATTGCATTCAGGTCTTTCAGGTTACCCTGATGTTTTGTCTCATAGTGCTGTCTTAGATTAAATTCTGTAATTACAGCCACATTAGCTGCACAAATGAGACACACGGGTTTACCGGCAATGTCAGTAAACATATACTCAGCCTCCCATCGGTTTTTAAAGGCTCTATTTTCAGAATCAACTTTTCTCTTCAGCATCGTGTGGGCTAGCTTCGCAATAACTTGCAAGCTAGACTTGATTAACGCGGTAAGTGTTCGGCAAGGCAGCTGAAGCGCTGCATTATGGGATCTGTAGTTTATTGTGTTACCAGCGCTTCATATACCCGGGCCATTAATAACAATAATACAGTATATAAAATGATCTCATGGGCCGGATATAATTACACGCCGGGCCGGATGTGGCCCGCGGCCCTTGAGTTTGACACATATGGACTAAATAGAACTTGAAAAGATATATTTTTTCAAATGTGATCGCGCAATTCAGATAGAGTTGACGCGCACTACAGCCTGCATGCCTCAATAAGTCATCCTCCCCTCGCTCTTACTTTTTTACCGTTCATCTAATGAATACACTGAGTATGGCTTTACCAAAACAATCATTGATTGCGAATAAAGTATCCATTATTCGAGTATGTAGATCGGGGTATATATATATACATATATATATATCCGCGTATCGCAGCGGAGACGTAGTGTGTTAAAGAAGCTATGAAAAAGAAAAGGGAACATTTTAAAAATAACGTAACATGACTGTCAATATACAGTAATTGTTTTGTGAGTTTTACAGAGTGTTGCTGTCATCAAGGATTTGATTATCATTATTTCTTTCAATCAGGTTCGTATTTGTAGGATGTGTTGTGTTCAAGTTACATTCCGTGTTTGTCAATCGTTGTAAAGATGACAGGTTTCATTCATCGATTCGTTTCTTACTGCATCAATAAACAGCTCGTCTTCTTCTTTATCTGAGACCTTACACACTTCATGCATGGGTTTTTTTTTTAACACTGTCTTCCTTTAGCGGGACATTCACTTTTTCCACCGTGTGCTTTGTTTCTGCAGTAGCTGCAGTTATGAATAATATGCTTGTATGTATCAGACGCTTCATATTTTTTTGCTGCCTTTTCAATTGTGTAATTCGTTTTTTGTTCAGCGCTCTTTGGAACTGATGCTTTTTGTCTGTGCACTGCGTCAGTTCACGTGAGCCGCTCGGTGTACATGCATCGAAGTTTCCCAGCTGTGCTGGTGCCATGTCGTGCTATGTCCATGGCTGTATCTAATGTTACCTAAGTCCCGGCACTTAAAACTTTCTCTTGCAGTTTCGCTGAGTTTGTGCCAAACACCACCCTGACCATCTCATCTTCCTCTGCATAAGCACAGTCCTTCACCTGTGAATATTTACCCGTGGCAGTGTTTCTATTGGATTGCCGCTGACGGACAGCCTTATATGGGCAGGCACTAAATTACAAACGCTAGCGGCAGACTGTCTATGAACTTAATTTAAAGTTTAGGTTTACATCGTGCTTTGTTTCCGAAGTAGCAGAACTCATGAATATGGTTATATATGTCACTCGCTCGCTTATTGTTTCGCTGCCTTCTCAATTATATAATGCATGTTTTCTTCAGCGCTTTTTGGGCCTCTTCCTGGTTTTCTACCTACTGCGTGATTACGTGGGAGGCGTGATGATGTCACACGAAACTCCGCCCCCACGGGTTTCACGCTCATCTCCATTACAGTAAATGGAGAAAAACAGCTTCCAGTTATGACCATTACGCGTAGAATTTCGAAATGAAACCTGCCCAACTTTTGTAAGGAAGCTGTAAGGAATAAGCCTGCAAAATTTCAGCCTTCTACCTACACGGGAAGTTGGAGAATTAGTGAGTGAGTGAGTGAGTGAGTGAGTGAGTCAGTCAGTCAGTCAGTCAGTCAGTCAGTCAGTCAGTCAGTCAGTCAGTCAGTCAGTCAAGGCTTTGCCTTTTATTAGTATAGATCCACTGCATCCACTGAACAGTGTTATCTCCAGACAGAGGAGTAGCTTCTCTATCACTGTCCTGCTCTACTGACAGACTGAGGAGATCGTTTCTCCCCCAAACTATGCGACTCTTCAATTCCACCCGGGGGAGTAAATGCTAACATTACTCAAAGTTATTGTCTGCTTTATTACTCAAAGTTATAAAGCTGTTGTCTGCTTTTACATGCATTTTTATTACTATTTAATTTAATATTGTTTGTTTTGTTTTTGTATCAGTATACTGCTGCTGGATTATGTGAATTTCCCCTTGGGATTAATAAAGTATCTATCTATCTATCTATTTACAAACTTCGATCAGTAACGAAACCGCACAAAGATCAATATCAAATATTTAATCATAAACGAGACGTCTTTTCCTGCTTTAGTGTTCACTGCACAAAAGACACACGAGTAACAAAAACAGGAAGACTGCGTACCCCTCAAAAGTTTTCTGAACGCTTCTTTATCCAGATCTTGAAGATGTTTGGGCAAGGCATCCACCTCTGTGGGGATCCTGGCGCCGAGGAAATTGCTTCTGTCGTGAACCACAGAGGGAGGTACAGCCGCCGTTTTGCCAGCTCCAGCCATCTCGCCAATAATGAACGGTTATATAAAATCCTTCTTTTTCCTTTCCGCTAAACAATCTTCTGACGATTAAGTGAACAACGTCAACTGTTACTATCTGGAAAATCCATTCAAGATGGAAAAAAATCTCTTAAGGTTAACAAAACATAGTCTCCAAATCCAGAGACTAAAAGTATCACGTGGGTTGACCCAGCGTGTCATGTGAAAGGTTTGCTTACTACTATTGGCTGTCGATCATGTGTTCAGCAATTCATTCAATAAGGTCGCGAGATCTGTCATGTGACTAGGGAAGGCTTTTCTAAAAGGCGAGGTCTACTTGCATAATCGTAGAGTTAACGGGACGAATTCAGTGACGTTAACACTTTTAAAAATGAAATCAAGTAAAGTCAATTGGCTTTATTGTCATACCATCCATACACATTGTTGCAGCAGACAGTGACCAGAAATAACGTTCCCCAGACTCGCGGTGCAACGTATACACAATCACAAGTGCAAGACGAGCAATGAACAATAGTGTACGATGCTATAAATAAATAATAGGTAAATTAATAGAGATTAACATATTGAAATAGTAATATATAATAACTAATAATAAAAACAAAAGTACTAACAACTGCATATAAATAAACTATTAGCAGCAGATCTGAGGGGAGGGGGATAGCACAAAGTTCAAAATCCGGACGTTACCCAGCACCTAGAAGTGGATTCTAGTGAAACGTGTCTATGGGATCCTCATATTTCTTTTGTCTCTTATTAGATTAGGTTGATTAAACTTGAGTAATGAATACACATGTACACAGCAATGTGCCGCTGAGTCCATATTATTAATAATTGTTATTTCTATTGTTTCTCTGACTCATTGGGCAAAGTGGTGGCTCTGAGGCTAGGGATCCGAGTTCCAAAAGAAAGTGTCTTTTTATCTTGCACCAGAATACTGGATAATATAAAGAAAATACTGTTCACTTTTTCATTTAATGAAAACATATTTTAAAATGTCATAAAGCTGTTTGCTCAAATATCTTTTTTGGTGCATTTTTTATTTTACAAAAATGTGAGTTTAATATTAGCTTTCTTAAGTTTTTATTAGCAACATGAGGATACGTGGTGAAATAGCCCAGCTTTCAGCACAGTAATATCAGTTCAGCACCCAGCTGGGATGCTGACTAAGTGAAGTATGATAAATGCTTGTCAATGCAATTTAAATAACATTTTCTAGTGACTGAATACACACACACACACACACAGGAGTTTAGTTTTATTTTAGGTTTAATATTACTTGACATTGCAATATATAATAAACAGAGCAGAATTTTTATTTCTGCACATTTGGCTTTTTGATAAAGGAAAATAAAAGCTTAAAGCCTTATATTGGATTATACAAGTCCAGATATTGAATCAGATTGGGTCATTGACACGCTTTGCTGCCCTGTAATGCCAGGAGAATGAATTGGAATCCTGGTTTGACCACTTACTTTGTGGGGCTTGCACATTCTCCTTTTGTTTTTCTGTGTGTATTCTATAGTTTTCCTCCTATATCCCAATTATTCATATTTTAGGTAAGCTTTAAACTTACCCAGTGCAATACTATAATTAAACATCCATCCATTCATCCATTATCCAACCCGCTATATCCTAACTAAAGGGTCATGGGGGACTGCTGGAGCCAACCCCAGCCAACACAGGGTGCAAGGCAGGAAACAAACCCCGGGCAGGGCGCCAGCCCACCGCAGTATAATTAAACATATCACAGTAAAAGCTTAGTAGTGAACCTTTTGCTTTGATTACCACCCCAATTTAAAGGAGTGTAACAGGAGCCTTCTTGAGCTAAACAATTTTCTCAAACGTTTTAGACTTAGACATTCCATTTCACATATGAGTGATCAGCGCAAGCTTGCCAAGTACTGGGATAAAAACACTTAACCTGTTGCAATGTAAAAAGTTGCACTATACTATTAAAAGCAAGGCAGTCTAAAAGGCTTTAAAAGAAATAACAATTGAATAACAAAGCAAAACATGTGCTGATGCAGCAGTGAAACTATAAGTATCTCCCTTTGTGAGGTTTTCTTGTTTCAAGTACACACCAGGGAAATTAAAAAAAATCAAAATAATTCAAAAAGAAATGAAATAGTTGAGATACTTGAATGAAACGGTTGAATAAAATGCTTTCCTTAAATTATTCACCTGTCTCCCCTATGAAATATGATTTTAAACCAAATATTTATTTCCTACACGTAGCATGATAGTTTTGCAATTAGTGTTACAGACTTGCTGCCCCAGGAGACCAAGTTTCATTATCTGCATGTTTTTTTCTCTGGATAATCCACCTTCCTTTCACATTCCAAAAATGGGAATTTTAGATTAACTGATGATTCTAAATTGGTCTGATATAAGTAAATGTGATTGTGTGTGAGAGATAAACTGGCATCTCATCAGCTTTGGCTCCTGCATTTTGCCTTATGCTGATGTGAGGATTGAGGATTTATTTTATTGCGCTATTAAGCCACAGTATTCATGATAAAATGAAATGAATGGATCAAGAGTATCTATCTATCTATCTATCTATCTATCTATCTATCTATCTATCTATCT
>JANRMT010062790.1:18644274-18682213 GCA_026402145.1 Polypterus bichir lapradei | reverse complement strand
TCTATCTATCTATCTATCTATCTATCTATCTATCTATCTATCTATCTGTTGTTATTCATGTACTGTATATACAGAAATAGTATGTTTAATGCTCTCACATGTTTAATTGGTCAGAGTCCCCTTATTGAAAAACCAAACTGTGTCTGAACTCTTTCTATCTCCTCCAAACTTTAGGGGGCGCTGCGATTCTCTACATGCTTGCCCAAGCGGCGGAAGAGGCTGTCCTTACTCCCGGAAAAGAGACAGGAAGTCATTTTTCCTACGTCGAAGGGCTTTAGTCAAAATCACATCAGCAACAACAATAATTCCCTGCACTGGGTTAACTGGTTTGTAATGTAGTATTTTCCTTAGATTTTGAATGTTTATTGTGGATTGGTTACTGCAGACGTATGACGATGGCAGGGCTTTTAATTAAAAAAAATAGACGGTTGTGAGACGAGGCGTCATCATTGGGGATACGTTGTGAAGTTCACTCAGAGTGAACGGAGTAAACAAATGAGACCGTTACCTTTATGTGACTATAACAGTGGCAATTCGGTTGACAGGGACTGCGACAACGAATGGAAGAAACGGGCGCGTTACGGGGATAGTGCTGGATTGTCCGGGTACCTTTGGAGGACCGCTTGTGTTTCTTCTTATTTATTATAAATGCTGGGTTACCAACTCATTTACCTATTTGGAGCAAGTCAGCAAGGACCCATTGCCCTAACAGGTATCTTTAGGGGGTTTCCGTAGAGCCATTAGTTTATTTTCAGCATATGCAGGGGGTGTTTTTGTTGTGATCTAGTGAGCCAAAGAAGGGTGACCGAGTTGTGTTGTTGTTGTAGACAACTGGACAGTTCCACCTTCATTATTGTTTCGGTAATTCTCCAGAGTTGTTAGCTTAAAGGATCTGCTTAGAGGCACGTAGTCCATTATTTATAGTTTCCGAAAAGGAAGGCATTATAGCCAATGTGGCGCAGTGGTCAGGGCCTTGGACTTTATATAATAAATCTGCTGCTCCAAGTCTTGGTAGGTAAGCAATCGGAGGATTTAAGCTGTTAAAAAGTGCACATGTAATCAGTTGTCATAAAGCCCGAACTTTATGGTTGTCTCGGGTAAAGGCATCTGGCAGATATACATTATTAATAGTAATGTCGATAATTTGTGTTGTTCATTTTATTTGGAATTAAAAAAAAAAAAAATGGTTGAATGCGTTCAAAATTTAGTATGAAATTAGGTAGAGTCAAAGCTTTCCTTTTATTTAATTATTGGTACAGTTAAGCATTTTGTTGATTAAATGTACAGTTTGCAAAGTAATGCATGTCTTTTTTCATTGTTTCAATGTATTTAGATGTTTTTAAAACTTATTAATTGTACAACATGTATAATGTTTTGTTATATGTTAATAGGAGGAGTGATAAGTAGCTCAGACCCGTCCTAGTCAGCAATGTGTTTCACATGGGCCAGATTCAAATTCTTTCCTGAATTTATATAACAGGTAAGCACAGCGATTCTATTCATTAATGTATTTTAAGTCTTTTTGTTTATAGTTATTTTATAATACAACCTTTCTGAAAGTGACTTTCATTATTAAAAGTATACCAGGTAATAGGATACACATTTTGCAGTAGGAAATTGAGGAGTTGACAGACTATATGATCTCTCATCATATTGGTCCATCCATTGTAGGAATGTAAAAATCTAAAGAGTTAGATACTGTAGTTGAAGCTTAAACCTTGGCTGCCTTTACAAACATTTTGGACAAGATGTTGGGACAACAATGCAATCAAGTAACGAAACAAGCTTGGTGGTTGCCTCTCCTTTGTGAAGCTTCTTGTGTTCTAGTATTCCTACATCAAGTCATGTAACCAATTCTGTTTTTTTCACTTCTTTCTCTAGTAATCAATTTATGTCAAATATTCACAGTTGCATGAAAACTGATATTAACGGAAAGCTTCACCCAAAAGTACTGCTCCTTTATATGTTACTCACCCCATGTAGTTTGTAGTGGTGGTCAAGAAAAATTTCAATTTCGTGTCTTCGTGTAGAAAAGATATTACAAAGTTTCTAATAGAATAGGATTCAATAGTGACCAACGATGATCAACAGCAAACAATGTGAAAAATGTCAGTTGAAAAGGGAGGGGGAAAAAAAATCTCATGTTACTTTTGTTACATAATCCACATGTCAGTTATTCAGTTGTAAGCTCAAAACCTTTTTTATTTTGATAAAGTATTGTTAAATAGAATTAAAAGTACAAATCATAAATGGGGAAACTAAAGATCATTGGAAAGACTTTTTAAATTGAAAAAGTATGCTCTTCGCATGTTTTGGATGGTTCGAGTGAATAACTGGTATGGATTACACAACATGAGATTTTATTTCATGGGTTTCTTTGCATTGTATGCCATTGTTCAGCACTGGTCACTACTGGGTTTAAAATACTGTGTGCGATGATCCTTCTGATGGATCAAAACAGATTATTTCACTGGAAGGTGAGGCAGGCAAGAGCAAAAGGTGCATCCTAGCGATAAAACGCATGTCCTGATCTGACAAGTCCATGAAACATTATCCTTTCAGTTTGTATCATTTTCAGAGGTGTTAGAATTTTCCAGTCACGTTGTGAAGTATACACATCAGATTGCTTATCTTGTAAATGAGGATCCGACATTCCAGTACTGTAGCTGAAATGAATACCATACTTTGTAACTTAAGTACATTAGATAAGTTGGATACCATAGATATTATACAACTGAGCTATGTGAATGGTATTTTCTCATTTTTTCACTGTTTGTCTTTTCTACATTGTGATGCAAATGAAAAAGAATGGAAAAGGAAGATTAGTTTTAACATAGTACTCTATCAAATTGTTTAAAGTGCTGTAAACTTTCAGGTTGTTTAATGTTTATGCTGAAATCAGGAACATTATAAGCTATCTAATTAAGCAAGGGGGCCAATATTATGATTTTAGTATCTGATTGGAGAAACATGTCTGTCAGTGCAATAAGGTCTAGTATAACAAGAAAAAAACTATTCTCTCACAAATAAAAGATGCTGTTGATTGTAATACAGTCCATTGGGTCTAGGCGAAACTTTATGATGTTTAAGTGAATTTATTAATATTTTCTCCCTACATCTAGAAATAGTTTCTGTAATGTTAGGACTTGATTAATATCTGTTGTTTCCTATTTTCTTAGTGACTTAATGCTGAAAATGTCTGAAAATTTATATGAGAAATTCCTGGCTCCCGAAGAGCCATTTCCTTTATTGTCTCAACGAGGAAATGCTAGTGATGAGGGTACTTTGGACATTAGTGATTTTGGTTGCCAACTTTCATCTTGCCACAGGACTGATCCTCTTCACCGCTTCCACAGTAACAGGTTCGTTAATTGTGTTTTTTCCATTATGCAAATCTTTTACTTGGTGGATTTAATGTTATATTACTTGTACATAGATTAATAACACAACAATGGCTGGTATTATTAATTTATGGATACGTCTGATAAAAGACTGAAATGCCAGTGCAAAGTATGTTATTAAAATAATTAATTCAAAGTCAAAACATGTTTAGATGAAACTCTGATCAGTTTGTGTCATAAAAGTGATTAAATGAATTTAGTAATGGATGTTTTTTTGGGCAAACACAATTGTTTTCTAGTTGGCTTTGACGCGGCACTCTAACAGTACTGCTCTGAACCTTGTAGTTACTGTGCTCTATTTAAAGTACCGTAGATCCCGGAATACAAGCCGAGAATTTCGTCCTAGATTTTTGGCTTGGAGTTTGGGGGTCGGTTTATACAACGAGTATCATTTCAGATTCAAGATTTCCAGCGCACTGCCGGTTTTGCCGATGAATACGGAAGTAAATAATGACGAAACCACAGAGCCATCTTTCAGATGAAGAAGTAACTTTGCATGCCGGTACTTTAAATTAAATAAAGAATTTATTCAAAAAAGTGTTTTAGTTGTTGATTTTATTAATAAAATTTATAATAAATTATCGGGAAGTTTAAAATAAAATTTTTTATTTTGATTTACGATCCACATCTTGCATTACGAAACGGATGCGGTCACGTGTATCCGCTTGCGCGATTGTAAACAAACAACCGAGAGCGTTAGTAGCGTCAGTCGGAGCCCAGATACATGTGTTTGTGGATGTAATTTCGAAACGAAGATGGACATTGTGTGGAAATATCTCCTCCTCCTCCCTTCCTGCAGCCCAAAGATGTCAAATTAAATGGTGAGTACAGTATGAAATTGTTTCTAGAATAGAATGCCTTTTACTGTCACTATACGCATCTACAATGAGATTAAAAGCAGCTCCTTCAGTGCAGAAAAAAGTTCTGTATAGGGCTTGTATGGTTGTTTTTTAGCCTTAGCATAACGCTGTATCTGCGGCCCTGCTTCTGCTTTCTTTCCCTCCTCCGTCTGTGTCGTCTCCTAGACCCGACAACAAACCATGGAGAGCCCGCTGGTCTCGCTATGTTGTCTGGGATGTTGTGCGTGTGATGAAAAACACTCAAAGCAGATGTCTGGCTCTGGACACCGATGTCTATAAGGTTCTGAATGGTGTAGCGGATGTTCGCCGAACCGATCGTGCACAAACAAGGACAAAAAAAAGTACAAAAACAACAAAAAAAGTGCATTGAAAAGGAGAGCCTTGATCCGCTGCGACCATGCGCGCCGCCATGCTCCTAGCCTAATCGAAGTAGGCTAGGCACTTTTTATAACTTTTTGGTTAGTACATTAGAAAAATTATTGGTGTTTTTTATTATGAAAAGGTTAAGTAAGTGTTGCAGTGGGAGGTTCGGAACGCATTATGGGTTAGCCTTTGCGAACGAATTAAGTTCGTAAGTCAAGGGACCACTGTATTGCGTATTTAAGTTAATCAAATTTATAACGAGTCTCCGGAAATCCACCCGCCGATGTACCGTATTTGCGTATATAGTTTCAACACAAAGGTTCCAATTTACCAAACTTCTCCGCAATCACTTCCTGGTTTCCATCAAAAATGCCGGCAGTCTCAAATTCTTGCCGATAAACATTATAAATATACCCGAAGAGACACTTTTAAGGAAATTTAGAAAATTTTGCTTGGAGAAGGGGGTCGGCTTAAATACCGGTCATCGGCAAATACATGTAATTTACTAGGTAGAGAAGGGGATCGGCTAATATACCGGGTCGGCTTGTATTCCGGGATCTACGGTACATGATTTCTGAGCCATTCCAGTGGTGATTCTTATTGTTTATCGATATTCATCTGTTTGTTTAGCTAGCTGGTTTAAAATTTTTCTCTCTCACGCACAACTATTTTTTGATACTGTTACTGATATTTTTGAAACATCACACTGGTCTGCAAAAAAAATTTTAAAAAACCCAAGATATTTCTGTTCTCTGAAAAATGTAAGGTGTTCTCAATGTAACTGTTCTATCACATCCCGTTTCTTCAGAGATGAATGTTCAAAATGGAAAAATAAACCCACTATTTTTCTCTAAAACAAATATATTTGTAAAATGAATTATTTAAACTTGAAAATTTTTAGCTTACAGCTAAAACAATTATATATACAGTATATATGTATATGTATATATGTGTATATATATGTGATTTAGATAGTATTCTGAGCATGAAAAATACTTGTGCCATAAAACGCATGTAACTTGTTTAAAAAGTAATACTTTTTTAAATGGCATTTTCCACTGAATTCGGTATTATACTGAAACAGTTTGTTTTACAGATTCTGATTTAGTACACCTGAATTTATAAAGTGTACAATTTTTTTAAATGCACAAGGGGATTTTTGCTGCAGAGCAAGTGTCCTATATGATCTCAGAATTACTTTTGATGCATGAGATAATAAAGTTAAGAAAATACATAGTCTATAAGCAAACCATGTGTTTTGTATTGTGCATTTTTAGTGAATTGAGTTTAAATAATTAACTTTTATAAGAAACACAAGTGGGATTTGGGATTAAATCAAATCAGACACACACTTGTAGGTGTTCAGAGTTATAAATCTTAAGAATATAGGTTTATCTGCTGTTAATTTTGTCATACCTCATGTTGAATGGTCTAGCTTTTTATACATTTGTCTGTCTTCTGTAATCATTCTAAAAAGGATGACAATAATCCTTTACATGTTTTTCAGATGGAATCTGACCTCCTGTGGTACCAGTGTTGCCAGCTCTGAGTGCAGCGAGGAGTTGTTTTCATCTGTGTCTGTTGGAGACCAGGATGATTGCTACTCTCTCTTAGATGACCAGGAGTTTACATCCTACGACTTTTTTCCTGAAGGCAGCGTCTGTAGTGATGTGTCTTCATCTATTAGTACATATTGGGACTGGTCAGACAGCGAGTTTGAGTGGCAGGTAGGGTAAATGAATCAAGCAAGCAGTCAGAAACCTTGATTTCAGATCACACAGTTTAATAAAGTTACAGAAAAAATAACTTCATGTATTGCAAATGGTGTGTCTGTTTTGGTCAGTGGTTGGTTGGGTCTCAATGTTTAATAGAAAAGTCTGGAACACCATTGGAATAATTGGGTTGTTCAGAAACTAAATCTTTGATAATATTCTGGTCAAATTTTATATGCCAAAATATGCCAAGTTTGCTATCCATTGAACGGCTGCTTATCAACAGTTTATTATGCTAAATAAAATAATTATAGTTCAGAGTTCTGCATTATGACCAATCGGTAAAAATAGTAAACTAATATTTATATAATAGATTTTCAAAGTGAATATTACTTAGCACACAATTAGGTAGCACACTAAGTAAATGGTAGTAGTTTATCAGCAATTGTAGCATTTCAAATTCTTACACTCAAGACTATACTTCATGGCTCATTATTTTAAATTACAGTACCCAATGATAGCTTAACTTGGTCAATACAATTCATATTGAAAGGCAAGTTTCAATCAGGGCCATAGTTACGTTGGAATATTTTATTTTCTTCAGACTAAAGTCTGAAAGTTGTAAGAAATTATGTTCCAGCATGTACCTAAGACCTCCCAGTAGCACATCCTCTAGTTTTGTGTACATCCGTCCTTTCTCTTCCCTCCAGTCACCCTTTTCTCAACTCCAAACTCGGCTGGCTTTTGACCTGAAGGCAGCTTTAAAACACATGCCGTGGATTACTTCTTGGGATCAAGGACAGGCTACATGATTTTTATGTATATGTTGCCATTACAGTTTAGAGTATACTATTATGGTGACATCAGACATATTGACTTTATGCAGCAGTAGTGCCCAACATCCGATCTTGGAGGGCTACCATGGCTGCCGGTTTTCATCCTAAGCATTTTCTTAATTAGGTACCAGTTTTCTGTGCTGCTAATTAACTTCTTTTGCCTTAATTACAATTGACTTGCTATTTAAGACTCATACTATATAGATCCTCAAATAAAAAGCATATGAGATTTTTTTTTTTTTTTGTTTGTTTTTTTTACTCTGAGGTGTTCAGATATAAGCTCTAGATTCTGCTAAAATTCAAAAAGAAATTATTGGAATAGTGTAATATAATTATTCATGTTTTTATTAAATTGTATACTATTGCCAATTTTTTTAAAAATGTGTTTTTTTTTTTGTTTTTTTTTTACTTAAAGTAATAACCAATTTAATGTGTTATAAGTGTATATATTCATTAAAGTTTCTCTTTTCTCTTCTTTTTCTTGGTAAGTTGCCTGGTAGTGATATTGCAAGTGGAAGTGATGTGTTGTCTGATATTATACCTAGTGTTCCTAGTTCTCCTTGCTTGATCCCAAAACGAAAAATCAAGCAGCATAGAAATCTGGATGAATTACCATGGAGTGCTATGACTAATGATGAACAGGTATCATCTTTTATGTATATCAATTTTAAATCCACTGCGTATATTTTTTAATTTTGGAATTTAATCAGTGGGGGTTTTTGGCAAGAGTAAGAAGACAGTTTATGGACTGGATTATAAGTTAATGCGTTTTTGTTTAGCATTTGAGGTCTATGGCATCATGGCACAAGGCATATTGAAGAGGAATGTTTTGTATTTCTAGTGCATAATATTTTTTATCACATTTTAAATAAAATCAATCAGTAAATGGGAACAAGAACAGTAAAAATAAGCTTTGCCAAAATTACAATGAAAATGCCCCCACCATGATGTCTTCCCTACACCCACAACTTTAGATCATAACCTGATGGTACTTGAGTAACTTCTGTTTGTATTTTTGATTCTGTAATGATGAATTCTTAATTTCTTTTCACTCATTTCTATTTATATTATTTCAAAGATATTCATCTTTAAATTAACATGTTTTTATCAATAAAATGTAAAGTATGCATAGCCTATATGGCAGTAGATAACCTCGTTGGTAAAGAATTTCCCTTTCTGGTGTATTGCAGGTATTGTGATTTGTTTTGAAGCTGGTTGGAAAGTATAAATTGTAAGATTCTGAAGATTTTTAGTGTGATTTATACATTTTTCCTTTTCATTCATTAATTGCACAGCAATTGTTTCCCTGTCTTCAGGCTCTTATTTCAGTTTATCTGGTGTTAACTAGCACCTTATTTTGTGGGATATATGTGCATACATACCATTGTGTGACATCACCACTTCCTCTTAATGAAAAGGTGATATTCACTTACTGTGAATGTGTGTCTTAACTGGAGACTTCTATTGCGAGAATGACATTTTTTTATATGCCAACATACTGCTTCAAGGAATTTTGAAATATTCACTTTAGAAATTATGTGATCTTTCAGTTATCTTTCTATTAGGATGAAAGGAAATCAGATTTACTTTATCAGTCTTTGCTTCTTTTCTGAGCATGATTCTTATCATCTTTAACACTTTTTGAAATATCTAAATACTATGCATCTGTCAGTAGTAGTTTAATTGACTAATTCTGACTAATGTAGATGTTTTCCTTTTGTATTTCTTTTTTTGTTTATTTCCCCTTTCAGATTTTGAGATTCTGTGTAAGATTACTGACTGGTTATTAGCTTTGTAAGATATCTCCTTATTTTAATAAACACTGAATAAAAACTACTTTTTTCCCCACTTTCAATTTCCAGACCCAGTTCCAGTTGGGTTTAGCTTTTTCAAGAACTTGCAGGCTAGCAGAAAACTTAGTATCAAGATGCATATCATGACAGTACTTGCAAATATTGTGATTTTGTTATTGACATATTTTTCCACCTCTAGTGTAAGGGGAGCAAGGTTATGTTGGGCTGCATTTTTTTTATATTGTTAACTTGATAATCCTTGCTTTAATTCAGGTTGAATACATTGAGTATTTAAGTCGAAAGGTCAGTACTGAGATGGGATTGAGAGAACAGCTGGACATTATCAAAATTATTGACCCAAGTGCACAGATATCTCCTACAGATAGTGAATTCATCATTGAACTCAACTGCCTGACGGATGAGAAACTGAAACAGGTTACAATCTGTAATATCTTACTTTTCTTGTTAGATTTAGACCAATTTGTTATAAAGGTGTGTGTAAATGAGATTACTTAATTTGTTTTAATGCTGGTGATTAACCCAACCCCAAGTATATTATTAAAGATGTCAAATGCATTCATTAATGTTTGATTTAGTATTCAAAGACAATTATCACAAATTAGTAAAAGTGACGAGTGGCAAGTTTTAAACACTTACGTTTCACATAGTAAAAGTGAAGAGTGTAAAGTTTTAAACACTTGCATTTCACAGGTAACTTGTACGTTACTTTCAGTTGGTCAGTGTAATTAGTCAATTTGAAGTAAGCTATTAGAATGTTTTTCACAGTGTAGGTATTTTTGTCTTATTTAGAAAGATAAACATTTGTTGTGTTAAATTTGGCCTTTTTCAGGCTTTAATGAATATGTGATTTGTAGAATCCCAAATTACCAAGAACAATTGCAGTTATAGTATAACTTGAGTCTTAATACTTCTCAAATATATTTTTCTAATACACAAAATAATTGTTTTATTCTTAGTCCGTGCATCATGCAAGAACATCAAGGAGTTATGAGTTGAAAGGCAGTGGTGCTAAATATGTGTGTGTTCTGTGTCCCATTTTGACTAAGACTTATTAAAATCAATTTGCTATGCATAGGTCAGAAACTACATCAAGGAGCATAGTCCACGACTGCGGCCAACCAGTACAAGAGAAAGCTGGAAGAGGAGCACCCATAGCAGTGCCAGTACTAGTGGTGTGAGTGGTGCCAGCAGCAGCAATGCCAGCATGGTCAGTTCTGCCAGCAGCTCGAGTGGAGGATCCAACTCTAACTCGAATTGCAGCATCGCCAACATGAGTCGTGCACACAGTGATAGCAACCTGTCTGCCAGTGCAGCTGAAAGAATTCGTGACTCCAAGGTAAGGACCCACACATGCTGAAAGTGCAAGTGTGTCTTTAAGTGACCCACCCAAGTGTTTACTTTCTTCCCTGTAGCATATACGGAAGTGGGAGAAGGAAGTAAATGCTAGGAAGATGAGCACAATATATTTTTAATTTTTTTTCAGATCTGCCATGTATGGGAGATAGCTTCTAAAAGCACATTTCTTTTTTTTTTTTTTTTTGCAGAAAAGATCCAAGCAGCGCAAACTTCAGCAGAAAGCCTTAAGGAAAAGACAGCTGAAAGAACAGCGACAGGCTCGGAAGGAACGACTTAGTGGACTCTTCCTTAACGAGGAGGTGCTTTCCCTTAGAGTGACTGAAGAGGACAATGAGGGCGATGTAGATATCTTAATGTGACAAGAGTGAACATATCAGTGCTCCCTCTAAGCTTTAAACAAAGTCACAAAGAAATAAATATACAAATACTGAAATGAAAAAAAGATGCTAAGAATGATCCAAATAAATTCATAACAAAGTTTCTAATTGTAAGCCTGTTTTTGCTGAGGACATCTTATTAATACTTTATTAATTTACATAGTCACTTCAAAGGAATCCAAACCAGTGAAACAAGTGGCTCTCCCAAACCCCCAAAAAACATTGGACAGATGTGATTTTTTTTTTTTTTTTTTTTTTTTTTATAAACATAGTATATGTTTTAAATTAGTCTATGCATTGAAACCTGCTTGAGTGCAGGGTGTTGAAGCACAGAGGGAACACTGAGTCTCCTTTTTGGAGAGTTAGAGTTGAAAATGGGTCACATTTGTAGCCATTAAACCACACTATTTTTGAATTAAGTAACAATACACTACTACTTGGAACTGTCTCTGCCTTTGTTTGACAGAGGATATTTTTGTTTGCTTACAGTATTATATTTTTGGGGTGTCTTTTTTCCTACCTTAATTATAGCACTTGTGCTTTGGTATGTATTCTAGCTCATGCCCTGCTGTATTTTGATTGCATTGTAGATAAATTTGTTGTACAGATGTTTCTGGGTGAACCATTTTATGCATAACCTGTGGAGATCTTTGCTGGTTAGGACTCATTAAAAATTCTACTTGTGAATTTGCAGTTAATAAATAAAACTGAGCTCTTGAAATATTACTATTGCTCTCTAGTTTGCAGGGCATTTACTGGACTTTGTAGATGTCTCTTTAAATTTCTTTTGTGATACATTTTGTTTAAATATGAATGAAATGCAGATTATTACTTGTTGATACTGGTTAGAGCACTATATCATATCCAGCCTTCAGACAAGTGAACTACAAAGCTGTTTTTTATGTTCATGTTAATGCTTTTTAAGTTTGAGCATCTTTTATTTACATTGCTATTTAAAATGTGTTAAAAGTATGTTTAAATTTGTTAAATGGTTAAAGAAATTGTGACTGTTAAACCAACAGAGATATTCTTTAAAAAATGACAGATCAGTGCATTAAAAGCAATGTCAGTTACAACTTGTACTGTAAATTGATTTGAGATTTTGAGAGGAATATAGATAGACTTTTATTAAACACATATAATACAAACTGAATTAAATAAAATCTTGCTAGAAAATGCAAGTTAACAGCAACAGTTGATTTTTAGAAAAATGAAACTGTTTTCATCATACGATTGACAATATAAAACATTACATAATGAGAATATTAGGAATTTCTGTTTAAGTAGAGAAATATTGTGAGAAAATATATGCTAAAAATATGCAAAGTTGCACAAAAAATATTGGGTCCAAAAATAATGATCTGAAAATCATTCACAGCCATCTTTGTTCTTTTTTTCTAAACCATATTTGCCTGTTTTTCGTCACATTGATTAACAAGTTCTATCAGAGACTACCTCAACTTAATAATGGTTGAATGCAGATTTTTTCCACTAAGTAGTAAGAGTGAAGTTGACTCTGGTTTCCATTTACCTTTACTGTAATTTAACACAATCCTAATACTGTTTTTTAGGGGGGGGGCTTACGTTATGGGCTGTCTTTTTCTCGCCCTTTACAGACTTTAAATATAAATTATGTAATGATAAGGATTTTCCTGAATTCTAACAACAAACCTGAGTTTAATACCATCTCTGGACTAAATTTATTTTCCACATATACAATAGATATTGAACTTTCAATAGAAGGTGCTTTAAAAATACAGTATATTATGCTTTATGCTCTCATATGGTAGTTTTCCATTTATCTGTGAATACCTATGACACAGGAAAATAGACAGTATTTTCAGATATCTTTTCTCTCTAATTTTTCAGGAGATTATAATTTATTTAATTTGGGGTTAAGTAAAGTGTTCCTGTGCATTTCCTGGTGTAGTACATGAAACTGTCCAGAAGATGGGAGTGTTGTCAAGCCATTTGTTTGTTCAGTACACCGATGTGAACTTTTGTAAATATTACGGGTAATTGTAAATATTAAAATGTATTGAGGAAAAAAATTAACTGATATTTCAGTTGATTACATTGCTTTTTAAATGTCTTATCTTTAACAGAGGAGGTGTATTCTACAAAATACAGCTTCACTCATGTAGACCTACGACATAGTAAGAAATGGTTACTTTCTAGGAAGGTTTAAATGTAAATAGCTACAACGCCCATGCATATTGTCTTACATATTTTGAATTCCTAGTTTTTCCTTTCAAAATTTCTAACATCTTAAATTTTCTTTGTTACTCCATCTTAAGAAAGAGTACGTTTAAAAGTTACCTGTAACTTCATAATTTCATTTTCATTTGTCAGTTTGTTTATAGGAGTAACAATACCAGAAAGTTTGTCAGGAACAAAAGCTGTACATTTCTGAAAAATAAAGTTAAGAGATAGGTAAAATTCAGATTTTCTTTACTGTATGGACATCTGAGGCTGTTTTCTGCAAACATGCCAATTATTTTTCTCCTCTTTGCACTGGATTATGAAAGATGAATGACTGACTCCATTAAAATTGTAAATGTCAAAGTGATACTTTATATTTCAGGATTGCTTCATATGTGTGTATGATCTGAGTTTTATTATGTGTGAATGTGAAATGAATTTCTTAGTTTAGAAATACCAGTCTGATTGTGTGTAGATTATGTAACCTTTGCAGTCTTTATACTTATTTGGAGTTGACATTCAATAAATATTTGACTGCATTATGTAACAGTGAATTTCTTTTAATTGTAGTAATTTTATTTTTTAAGAAGCACATTGTGTAAATGCAGTACTTTTGGCTTGACTATTTTAATACTTTCATTTTTATGCATAATGATATTATGCATTCCAGTGTAATTTTGCATTTTTTAATTGGATGTTGGTGAACAGCCAGACTTTGAGCAGTGCCCTATTCTTACATTTTTGTTATGTTTCTTTTAAGATAATTTCAATAATTTTCTTTTTTGTAGTTCATAGAATTACATTTGAAAAGCTAAAGTACCTTGATTGAAGATGATGATGGCATATAAACAGTTAATTTTCTTCATTCATAGTTACTCTTTGTGTTCAGTTTTTTATTTTCTATACATTGGGAAACTGTGTATAGATTTTGCCTTACTGTATGTCATTGTATCGTTTGCAGTTGATTCAGAAAAATCAGCTAATTTTTAGCTGCCAAAATTCATAAAATTGAATCAGTTTGCAGAATGGTTGTTTCAAATGTTTCTTTGAAAGATACAGATTTAAACTGTTAACATCTAGTATTAGGATTTTCTTTTTTTCTTTCTCAAATAAATTGGGTTCTATCAATTCATTTACAATTTTGCTTGTAGAAAATACTGAGATAATAAGCATGTTAATGACCAGCAGAAATGCTTACCAGGAAATACTTGTTGGGAAATTAGAATTCTGTGAGTAAATTGATAATGAAAATGTAACATGGGGAAATAATTTAATATCTTATAATTGATTGAATTTATTTGCCCTGGTAATATCCACTTGAAGACAGAGCCATTAGAAGCGGGTATATTTTGGCAGATTTCAAATGGGGCTCCAAACCTTTATATTGGGTATTGAAATGTCATAAAAACAAATGTAACTAAAAACAGCTTTGTTTATTAATAAATCAAAATAACACTCCCTGATTACTCTTAATTTCTCTCTTGATTTTTTTTTTCTTTTACAATAATAATGTCACATGTTTGATTCAGATTCTGCCCAGAGCAGTTGACTTATGTTGCTCTTGTTCCTGTTTTATCTGTTATGTTTCAGCTTTCTGTAACCTTGAAAAGGCTTAATTGAATCAAAAGATTGTATGGCTGAATTGTTTAATCTTTTTCCTTAGTTTATTTTATTTACTAAACAAATCATAGCTGCCCTTGAAAGAGCCTACTACTAAATGTATACATCATGTAAGTAGATCCATCTGCTTCCTTTGCTGTGTCCATATTCAAGAGCTTATAGATGTACTTGCAGATTATATTACATTATCCGTTCTAGGTGTTATTGTTCCCCTGCTAACTTCATTTTTCTACTAGCTGAAATTTCGCTGATTCTATTGACAGGTTTTCTTACGATCTTAGAAATCTGTGTCAAAGTCAGGGTGAAGCGGCAGTAATTTTAACAAAATAACATAGTGCAACTCGAGTTTTAATAGGTAAAATATACAGAGTGGCACAATGTATAATGATGTACTGTATATTAATATTAAAATGTACCTGGCTCTGGCCTCTACATCTCTGTAATGGAAAATACAAGTTTAGCTAGTAAATAACAGTTCAAATGGATTGATTGGCTCAGTGCTTAGTGCTCAAGCCTGGACTCCCTTTTGTCCTACTCGCAGTATGTGTGGCCCTTGCATGTTTTAATCTGATACCCATAAAGATGTGTCTTTAAATTTATTGAAGCTCTGAATTTGCCTGCTTTGAGTGGGTTGGGGTTTTGTTTTATTTACTAGTTTATGTCCTATGTTGCCCAGATAGGCCAATACCTCCCATGAATGCAACTTAGACTAAGCAGATGTATAATTTGTCATAGTATTGGAAGACATTTTTTTTTAAAATGTATTTGCAGTGAAGCATTTGTCACCTTGTGCACTTCAAAATATTCAAGTTGCAGCAGCAAACTACAGATGTTTTTTCATTGGTGAGACTTGGTATAACTAACGGCCTTGAAGACCAGTCCTAGTCACCTATCTTGCTTACTTAATTAAACCATGAAAACGCAGGGATGAGTATGATTTCCTTTAGCTGCCACAACTTTTTGCCAGCAACAACTTCATATTTCTTCATGGTGTTTTGGCAGAGTGTATATTCTTGTAGGGGCCATCACGTTTCCGGCTCACTCTAGAAGCTTTGCTTAAGGTTTGGCCTACCAGACGCTTCAGAAGAGAAAACATTCAAGACTGACTGCCGCCATGCTGTGCTGCACTTTATGTTACAGGCAAGGCGCTGTAAAGAGGGGAGCTACCATACATTTTACAGAGCTGACAGATCTGTGCATTGAAAGCTTTCACAACGGGAGTGGGGCTTGCTTAGCAATAACGAGGTTTGCAGTTTGTAGTTTTTTATTTTAATACAAGCAGACCATTTTCAAAGAACTTAACAGTCATGACTTTTGAGTTTCAATCAGTCTGGATTACGGGCCATTCATTGGGCTCTGTAGTGAACAGTTGGAGTCCTCTTTCACTAAATAGCTTCTTTACGTGGTTTGAAATTGCCTATCGGTTGGTTGCCAGTGTGAGAAAAGTAAGCTTGCTTGCTTTCTTTGTTGTTTCATAGTGCTCAGAGACACACACACACACTTGTCAAATTCTCCAGAAATAAGTAAGAATGAAAAGTAAAGATGCAATACATGTATTTCATACAAGTCATTATCAAAAAGCACACAGCTGACAACTGTGGTGTCTGTGCTGCAGTTTGCCAGTGTCATTGTTACACAAGCTTGCAGCTAATTGTCCTGCTCTAATCACACACAGCGCTTTCAGGATCGCGATTTCATTAGCTATAATTTCTCTTTACACCGTGAATTCATTTGTGTATTTGCACAAAATATTGAGCGATAAAGAAGACAGGAGAAGAACATCGAGGCAGAGCATCATTTTCAGGTTAATTGCTCTAACGCTTCCTGTAACGGTTGATGCTCAAGTTCAATAAGTAGTACATTAGCTAGAATAAACCCATTACACTATATAAATTTAAAGCTTAAAAACGCTTATGCAAGGGCCGAGTGTTTCCAGTTGAGCCTGGTTACACTGATTTGTGATTAATCATCCCTCCTAGTGACTCCGCTGGGATCACAGTGCCTCAGATATTTGCTGTTTGCTTAACAGCATTAGCTGCTGAACATGTTCTTGTTGTCAATGTGTGTGCTGCTGGTCCAACTCTGTCAGCTGCTGTGAAAGAAGACCGGAGAGAGAAGGGTCTGCAGTTAAGTGCTCAACCAGGTCTCCGCTGCACACCTCTTGCATTCCTTTTTCGATGTGATCAAAGTCCAGGTGAAAGGACAGTGGCTTCAGCAATGCTGGCTTTCAGTGTTTCTTGACTTGGACGTGGCAGCAATCTTTGAGCTGCAGTTGGTGGAAATGATCCGCTGGATAGGGAACTTAATTTTGTTGATGTTATATATGAAATGTAATTCTGTTTATTAGAAAGTGGATGATAAAGATAATTTTGTGCAGAGCTTTCTCTAGGTAGTGTACACGGCAGTGGCTCGTCTGGGATACCGTCAGGGTACTCCCTAGTGATCCACATCACTATAATAGAAAAATAAAAAGGGAGACCAAAACAATGAGATCAGGAATACAACTGGGTGAAACAAGCTTCTTTAATGGGGTTGCTGGGCAGGGTGCTCAGAGATGAACTGCTTTCAGGGATGCCATGTAGAAATCATTTGACTGCAGCTAGTTTTGGGACGCAGCGGCGAGAATTTCAACTAATAATCAAAAAATCGAACATTTCACCAATATTAGCAACATTACATTGGCTACCTGTGTGTTTTAGGATTGATTTTGAAATTCTGTTAATAGTCTATAAGGCTATCCCCATACATCCCTAATCTCAATCTCAGATCTTCCAGCTCTGCTTTACACAATGTTCCTAGAGTGAAGCATAAAAGAGCTTTTTGTACATCAAAAACTTGGGATGTGTTCCCAGTAGACACAATGTACATCTAGCTTGTACAGTTTGAAAAAAGCTTTTAAGTTTAAAAAAAGGTCTTTGAAAAATTATAATACTTCTACTGTTATTGAATACAATTTTCAACTCAAAATGCAGTAGATGCTAATCTTTTTTCATATATCTTTGCTTTCTCTTTCCAATACCCTGTGGTGGTGACCCCTCCAAAACACCCCAGGGACTCTGGCCACATTTGACAATAGAGGACATGAAGATCTTTTTTTTAATAATGAGGCCAGGGGTATATTATCATAAATAGACATTCATGATTGTACAGTGCCCAGGTTGGGCTGGCTGATGATTTGGCCTTGGAACTCCTAGCGGTTTTGCAGTATTCATGCCTGCTGGACTTTTTATTTTTCTCTCCTCCTTTGCCATCTGACTACTACTTACTGTATATCTGTCACTCTAGGTATATTTTTTATATGAAAGTGAACTATAGAAGTTAATGTTGTTGTATGAGTTTGTAGTGTGGATGCCCTGGGTTTCATGCTTGGCCCATTGGGAAAAGACAGCCATACTGAAGAGATCATACACTTACTGAGCAAATTATTAGGAACCCCTGTACCTAAGTATAATCGTGCTATTATCTTCTCGGCCAATCATTTGGCAGCAACACAGTATATACAGTAGAGTCATGCAGACAGATTTCAGGAGAATCTGATAATATCCATCCATCCATTTTCCAACCCGCTGAATCCGAACACAGGGTCACGGGGGTCTGCTGGAGCCAATCCCAGCCAACACAGGGCACAAGGCAGGAACCAATCCTGGGCAGGGTGCCAACCCACCGCAGGACACACACAAACACACCCACACACCAAGCACACACTAGGGACAATTTAGAATCGCCAATCCACCTAACCTGCATGTCTTTGGACTGTGGGAGGAAACCCTCGCAGACACGGGGAGAACATGCAAACTCCACGCAGGGAGGACCCGGGAAGCGAACCCAGGCCTCCTAACTGCGAGGCAGCAGCGCCACCGTGCCGCCCTCTGATAATATTCTCATCAAAAAATGTGATCTCAGTGACTTCATCCATGGTGCCAGATGGGATGATGTGAGTATTTCTGTAACTGCTGATCTTCTGGGATTTTTCACCCACAACAGCCTTTAAACCAGAGGTACTCAGTTATGATCTTCAAGGTCTGGAGTGGCTGCAGGTTTTCATTCCAACCAGTTTCATATGTAGGAGCCAGGCCTAACAGATAATTAAACTTGGTATTTAATTATATGGCTTGTTAGTGCTTTCATTCCTCCAAGTCAAAAAGTGTATATTTTTTGTTTTCTGAGGAATTTATCCATATGTTTTGTGGCCCTTCCTTTATCTCTCATCCATCCATCCATTATCCAACCCACTATATCCTAACTACAGGGTCACGGGGGTCTGCTGGAGCCAAACCCAGCCAAAAAAGGGCGCAAGGCAGGAAGCAAGCCCTGGGCAGTGCGCCAGCCCACCGCAGGGCATGCACACACAAACACACACCCACACACCAAGCACACACTAGGGACAATTTAGGATCGCCAATGCACCTAACCTGCATGTCTTTAGACTGTGGGAGGAAACCGGAGTACCCGGAGGAAACCCATGTAGACACGGGGAGAACATGCAAACTCCACGCAGCCTTCTCTCTCATTTACTTCAAAATGTTGTATTGATACAGATACTTCATGATGTATATACACGGGTTTAAATGGAAGCACATTAGCTGGTTTCTTGGTCGTTTGCACCTCTTTATGAATTGATGGCTGGTTAAGAAAAGAGGCAAAAACTAAAACCTAATTGCAGCATTTTAAAACTAAAATAGACAATTAACATAAAAACAATTAAAGATTCTGAATTGCAACAAATGAGTTAACTAAAACTAAGCCCACAAAATACATCATTTTAGTAGTAAATAAATGGGTTCTAATTAAGAAACTGGTTAAAGCGAAAACCTGCAGCAACTGTGGACCCCCAGGACAGGAGATGGATTTAATCAGAACTGTGCGAGAAAACAAGAACATTCTGTGAACGGCGGTAAAGAGCATGGAAAGGTCGGAGCAGAATGGCCAGAAATTATGAGACCACATTGCCATTAATCACGTATTCAAGTTAAGCAAAGAGTGCAGTGCTTTTTTCAAACCCCTGCCACCCCCCAGTAGTACTAGTAATAGAATTGTCACGTGTACAGCAGGGTCCTCAAACTCTGGTCCTGGAGGGCAGCAGTGGCTGCAGGTTTTCATTCTAACTGTTTTCTTAATTAGTGACCTATTTATGCTTCTAATTAACTTCTTTTGAATTAATTTTAAATGACTTGTTTTTTTAAGGTTTGTTCCTCTGAATTGCTTCATTTCTTTCCTTAATTGGCACCCAAACAGAAATGAAATGTGGAGTGAGCGAGTCAACAGAACACCAACTAAGTCAGGGCCTCAAACTTCAACCAATTTCACTCCAACCACTTGCTTAATGAGGCGCCAATTCTCATTGTTAATTAAACCCGTTCTTTAATTCCATGGCTTGTTGCTGCTCTCATTGTGCAACAGCAGACATTTCCGAAATTGCTGATATTCTCTTTTTTAAGGGCACCTGAGCAGATCAGCATTCCAGAGACCTTCACCTTTCTTTATTTTCAGATATTCTATGATCGACACAGTTTGCTGGTCATGTTTTTGGTTAATTTTATATATCATTATTGTTTGGCTGCTAATTAAGGAAAAAGAAACAATTAAGGGGTCTGAGTCTTCAAGAGCAAGTCAGATAAAATTAATTAAAAAGAAGTTAATTAGCAGCAAAAACATGTCACTAAGGGTTAGAATGAAAACCTGCAGCCACTGCGGCCTTCTGGGACCGGAGTTTGAGAACCCTGGTGTACAGAGTGCAGTGAGGTGCTGTGAAGTGAACAGAATAACATTGCTAATGCAACTACAAAGATTTCTCGAGTAACCAATTAGTGTTTCTACGCGGCCAATCAGAGATAAGCTAGCGGAGTTTACCATTAGGGCACTGAAGGTAAATGGAGCTTTGAAGTCATAAGTGAATAATCAATTAAAAATTAGTCATTCCAAGCAGTAATTGCTATTAGAAAAACTAGTGATGTCTTGGCTGAAATCATTTTAATAGTATCTTGATAAAAAAAAAAATTATCATTCTCTGTCAAAAACATGAAAATTCCTCGGTGTGTCCAGACGTTTGACTGCTAGTGTAGTTCCACATACATGGCCAATTGAAAGTCTCCATATTTGGGATGTGATTTGAACCCCACACTGTCACCCAGAAGTATGAGGCGGTAGCACAAACCACTCTGTCATCATCATCCCACCCCACCACCTTTCACTATCTTATGACAAAAACATGTTTATTTATTTAAGTCAGCAAAGCCACCTGCAGACAGAGTATTGATCTAAAAGGATTTAGTTTCAGGAAAAATGCTTTTATTCACAGTTCCATGAACTCGTGTGGGGGGGCGCAGTTGTTCAGCATGTGACTAATTTTCCACAGTGTGTTCAGTGAATTACTTGCAGTTAATATCAAAAATGTATTGTATCCTGATAAACAGAATATGAGTTCAAGTGCGTCAGGCTCCTGGTGAAATTACATTGTGCCTGTGGTTGGGGAAATCAGGGTAAAATAATAAAAATAGATAAACACTGACAAATTGTGGCAGGTGCAGAATGAGGATACAGGCTTTTATGCTGCAATTAAATGACAAACTGATTATTCAACAGTCATTAGTTGAAATGTAAAAAGCGAAAGGATAATTTGTTGCACCTACCATATCAGAAAATAAGGGGGTGGAGGCGCGGGGGGGGGGGTGAGGAACCTGTGTGCACTTACTTAACCGAAATCCCGCACTCCTTTAATTGCTCAATTAACAGACAAAACACTCTTTGCAAAATCTCCCTACAACAACCCCCCCCCCCCCCCCGAAAAAACCCCATCATTGCTCCTTGAGCGTAGACAATTAAAATTAAGCCTTGTTTAAGGCCTATTGACATCAGCGCGTTGCTAATTGAAATTAATGGCCTATCACAGATTAACTGTGTGAAGCAGATGTCAGTTGTAGAACGGATTGCCAGCAAAATGCATGAAACAAAACAAAACCCCCGAAAAAAAGAAACAGGGTCATTTAGAATGACGAGGGTTTTGGCTTCAGCGCAGGCCTTTTTCTGAACGTTGATTAAAGACTTGAAAGAGTCAATTTGAAGGACTGCCTGTCAGGTTACATGTTACACACTGACGTTTCTATCAGTTCCACCCGGAAAATAAGGATTTGTAATTTAAGATTTCAATTATACACCACCACCCCCAAATCCCCATGTTATGTTACCAAGGCTTGGTCACACTAATTGCTCTCTGACATCTGAACACAAATACAAGCAATGCTCATTAATACTTTACTATTATCCTACTCCATTGAAAGCACCAGCATCCAGGTTTCTTTGAGGTGTGAAGCACAGCTGAAGTGTTGGACCTTCAGTAACTTATCGCGACATTCTCAGACCTTCTTAATCTAATTTAGGGTCATGCTGGGACTGAAACCTAACCTGTCAGTAGCACTGGGTATAAGGCAGGAAACGTGCTGAACAGAATGTCTGTCTATGACCTGGTGAACAAGTGCATACTCAGACGGGGCTGACTGAGATTGACCACCTTGTACTGCATCTTTTTGGGTTGCAAGGGATGAACCCAGGAGTAGTCCATGTAAAAAAACCACTGGGCATAAGATCTGAACCTAGACCAGAACCCCAGATCTGTGAGAAAGCTCTGCTAACCTCTGCCTAGATCTTGAGATGAAAAGTCACCCCAATGGAATTTACAACATGCCTAAAGGAAAAAACTTTTTAGCAGTGCTTAGCTATTTGCACTGTGACACACGCGCACTTAAGGAGCAGCTAAAGGGTCCAATTGGGCATAAAGAAAAAGAGATAGGGGATTGGAACAGAGTACTAACGCCTTCTCTCTTCTCCCAACAGACTACCAGAAGATTAATAAAATGTTCTCACCTCAGTCCCACACAATAATACCTCTTCTGGCTCTCCGCAGTGACATCACTTCTGGTTCCTTTTCTCCGAGGATGTCACTTCGGTCCTGTATTGATGACTTCACTTCCGGTTCCCCCTTGATAACTTTACTTCCGACTCCCCATGACAACGTCATTTCTGACCCACAATAACGACGTCACTTCCTGCAAGATCGTTTCCGCTTCCTCTCAGTGTCTCATTTCCTGCCACCATTCCATAAAAGACCTGTGAAAGGATTGCTTGGTTGTCAAATTTATTTTTTACAAGTTTTGACCATTGAATCAGTCTTTTACGATTACTTGGACCAACAATATTATACGAAGAATTTCCCCATCTCTTCTTTTGTTGTTTATCTGTGTTATTTCTTCGTAGCACTTTTCAGAAAACAATAAAGCTAGCTCACCATATGTCCGGCCACTGGTTACAACAAACAAGAGAATAACAAAACAAATTCAAAGAGGCATACATGGCAATGGCTCTGGGTGAATTCAGAGACTTTCTTAGCTGTTTTCAATCTTGGAGCATTTGAAATTTTATTTACTTCATCAACATATACAGAACAACAACAACAACATTTATTTCTATAGAACATTTTCATACAAGGAATGTACCTTAATGTGCTTTGCATAATATAAAAGAAGAGTTACAAAAGAAAAAAATCAACAAGTTAAATGTAGTGTCACGCACGTGCGAGTAGGAGGACATTGTATGGACCAAGTGAAGGTAATTGCCTGCCAGGCCAGGGGGTGGCGGGGTGCACTAAACCTTCTCCTGCTGTCTTAGCAGACCAGCCGCAGGAAAACCTGTCTGACCCATCCTGGAAGACATCACTTCCGGTTCCGGCGCCAAGACTGAAGACACTTCTGGTTCCGGTGCCAGAGACGACGTCAGAAGAAGGTCACTTCTGGTTCCCCTACATCACTTTCAGTCTTCCTCCTTAAAATCACCATCTTCCAAAACCTAACACATATCTGGACTTCAACCAAGACACGTCTGTCTACAAATTCAACCCACTGCAGCCAGGGATAATATGCGGGTGACTGCCCCAAACCTTTTTATGTGTGTCGAGTCTGATCTTTTCACAGTAGATAATTATATATGACTAAATAAATAATATATAAAAAAAAGTGTAAAGAATCAATACGCACTTACATAACACAGATATATATTAGCATTAGAATTCTAATTTAATTTTTTTTTTTAAGTCCATTAAGATATGTCCAATCCTATGGTCAGATGGCAAGGGTGGACAGAGAAAACAAACAAAAAAAATACTCCAGGGGTGAGATGCATGAAGAAAAAATCTGCAGGGGTTCCAGGCCAAAAGACCATCCAGCTCCCATTGAGCATTCTACCTAATACAGTATAAATGTGCTAAGGTCAGTATTGTTATTTTTTAATCCTCATCTTTGTCAGTTCGATGCAGTTGGTCTCATGAACAGTTAGAAGGTCTTCTTTCATTCCATCATCACAAGTGGCTGCACAATACTGTGATCAAGTGGCAGTAGGAAAATGACTCCACAGAGAAAATGGAAAAGAATAAAGAGAAAGGTAGGGATTAATAGTGATAACACATCTATGAAGTACAGTATATGGTAACGCAATGTTTATATAATCTGTTAGAAGTAAAACAAAAAGGAATTATGAAAAAGCCAGATTGAAAAAGTGGGTTTTGAATATTTTTTTAAATTGATCAATGATAGTAGCCTGGCATATTTCTATCAGTAAAGTATTCCAAAAGGCAAAGGCCATTTCACCACTTCTTTTTTGCTTAGCTCTCAGTAGAATAAGCAAATCAGTGAAGAGTGCTATACAAAAACAAAACTGAATTGAATTGACTTGGTGCATGGCATTTGCTGCGTGCCATATCTGGTAAAGGTGATGGGAGAATCGCAGTCCAAAGGATGCATTGTCAAAAGTGGATGCATAAAGTATGTAGTAGGATGAAGTGCAGTCTATAGACAGCAGCTATGAGCTTTGCTCTTAGAAAGTGCGTTGGAGGGCAGCTTTCACACTGACTGGACAGAAGAGCTGGGAGCATTATCTCTACGAATGGACCAGGTTCAATGCTGAGAAATTTAGTACCTGTCGAAAGATACTGCACTTAAAAAAAACAATCATGACACAAATATTAATTTTATAGTTGGCTCATATTAATCAATCAGTTTACAGTCCATGTTATGCTCTGCTTGAAAATCCCATTAGTAAATGTGTAATATTGCTGCAGCAGTTAGGATAATCTCTCTCTCTCGTTCTCATTTCCAGTTAGTTGAGATGCTCAGTACTCTGGCCACTATCTTCTCCAGGTGCTGTTGGATGTGCAGAAGTGCTGAATATGGAAGATTACAGGAGGCTGCCATTTATGACTACCAGATTTGAGCAAGTATGTAACAAATGCAATTCAATTTGTTTGATTTAATTTAATTTGATTTGACCAGCTCAGCAGATGCTGCAGTGCTGCTTTAGTGTCTGAGTTCCAGTGTTTATGGAGTTGTTAAGTGCCAGGGTGTTGTAACACTTTTCATAGCTTTAAGATGCTATTATTTGTTTAACTTGGAACTTTGCCCCCTTTTGCTCAAAGAACTTTCTCAGAGTTTCCTCAGAGTTTCAGTGCCCAAGAAATACTTTCTCACTGACTGATACAGTGTAATATCATCATCAACGGCTTATTGCCCATTTTTTGAGTTTGCCAGGTTAACAAGCTGTCCTCTTAATCTTTTTCCTTTGGCCTCTCTCGTGTTTTCATTCCATTCACTTCCGTCTTGGGACATCTCTTCACCCAATCATCCTTTACCTCTTCTCTCACAATTCCAAACCACCCTAATCTGTTTCTTATCAGCACAGCACCTATTGACCCCACATCAAATCTGTCACTTAATTCAATGTTCACCTTCCTCATTTACTCCACACATCCACCTGAACATTTTGATCTTTGTTTGTCAAGCAGTCTGCTTCTTGTTCTACCTTCATCACAGTCAGGATAATATTTTTTGATTTTTCCAGTGCCTTTAACATCATTTTGTCTCATCGATCGGAGAAAACACTCAAGGCTTTAAATCTTGATGCCCCCATAATCTTCTCCTGGATCATGGACTACCTGAACAACAGAGGCTGAGGCTGTGCGAGGCTGTGAGGGGCTGTGTGTCTGAAATGGTGGTGTGTAATCCTGGAGCACCTCAGGGAACTGTCCTGTCTTTCTGACTATTCACCCTGTGCACAATAGACTTCCAGCACAATACCAGCACTTGTCATCTACAGAAATTTTCAAATGACTCCTTCATCATAGGCTGCGTTAATAATGAAGATGAGTCAAAGTACAGCAAAGTTGTGGAGGACTCCTGCTTTCCAAGGAGCCTATAAGAGCAGTCACCATCCAGAGGGAGGACGTGGAAGTGGTACAGTGATATTACCACCAGGGGGTTCACATGAACAACAAACTGGACTGGTCTAACAACACAGTGGCACTTTATAAGAAGGACCAAGCTAGACTGTGCTTTCTAAGGAGACTCAGAAGAAAATATTCTATCAGTCCATAGTTGTGTCCACAGTGTGCTGCTCTATACTGCAGTCTCCTGAAGAAGAAACTTGAGCTAAAAAAACCACAATGCCTGAACAAACAATCAGGAAAGCCTGCCTCATCATAGGACACACTGAAAGCTGTTGTGGAAAATGGGATGGTGGAAAAATTGGAGACCATGATTGAAATTTTTCTCTGTCCCTTCCAGGAGCCTCTCTCTTGGAGAATTATTAGCCACAGGCTCATTGCACCATAATGTGCTATGAAGCGCCTCTGGGGGTCTTTTTTGCTTGCTGTTATCTAGGAATTCTTCCTCCTGATATACTCGTTAAGTTTATTTTATAATATATTGTAATTTATTTGTTTATCGGTTGATTGATTGGCTGTATTTTTTGTCCCGTGAGTCTGTATCTATGATTTTTATGTTTTGTGCTACTGTATGCATCTGAATTTCCCCGTGGAGTTAATAAAGTTTATCTAATCTAATCTAATCAGCTATGTCTCACTATTATTTTTTATGCCTGTTATGTCCATGTGTACATAGCTTAATAAATGACACAGACCACGGTGACATATTGAATACTGAATGACCTGCATGACTGCCTACATAATGTTAACTGGAAATCCCCATATTTGTCATTATTCATGCATCTCTCCATCTAATGCAAAACTTCCCTCCATTTGATTTTCAAAGCATTTCAGATCTCATACAACCAGATGCTTTTTATAGTTTATCTGAGTCAATTGTAGCTACTAATCAGTTTTTTACAATTCTAGTTTATTTCTTTGTCTTTATTTGCATACTGTACGTCTGACGATTAACAGTCACCCTCTGTATCACTGAGTTCCACATCACTCTTAAACTCTCTATGTTTAAGGTGGATTCAGAAACTATTCAGACCCCTTCACTCTGTACACTTTGTTGTTGGTGTTGTAGATGTAATTTTAAATGGATATATTTACAATTTATCAATTCACACTACATGTCAGGAAAAAAAACAAGCCATAAAGTCCAAGAAGCTTTCTGCAGTAATAAAAATGTGTTGAGGCATAGATCTGGGAAGGGTTATAAAGCTATTTCTAAAACTTTTGGTGTTCCCAGGAGCACAGTGATCTATATGGAAGAAGTTTGGAATCACCAGAACTCTGCATAGTCTGGCCAAACTGATCAACCAGGCAGGAAGAACCTTGGTCATGGAGGCCACCAGGAACCCAACAGTCACTCTACCAAAGCTTCAGAAGTCATCGGCTGAGATGTGAAAAGGATGACCACCTCAGCAGCACTCTGTTAATCAGATGTTTATGGCAGATTGACTAGAAGGAAACCTCTTTTGTGTAAAAGGCACATGACAGCCTGCTTGAAGTTTGCCAAATTGCATTTTAAGCACTCTGAGAGCTGCCTGAGACAAAAATTGAACTCTTTGGGGAGAATTCCAAGTACTAATTCTAGAGAAGACCAGGCAGTACTTATCACCTGCTTAATGCCATCCCTACATGGGTGTAGCAGCATCCTGCTATGGAGGTGCTTCTCAGCAGTAAAGACTGGGGTACTGGTCAGAACTGAGAGAAGGATGAATGCAGCCAAATGCAGAGAGGTTTTGAAGAAAACCTGCTCAAGAGGGCACACACCCTAAGACTCTGGTAACGGTTCACCTTCCAGCATAACAATCGCCCAAAACATACAGCCAACACAACACTGGAATTGCTTTAGGACAAGTTTCTGAATGTCCTTGAGTGGCCTGGTGAAAGTCTAGACTTAAAATCCATAGAACATCTGTGGAGAGACCTGAAGATGGCAGTTTACAGACCCTTCCTATCCAGCCTAATAGAGCCTGATTAGAATGGAATAAACTGCTCAGATCCCAGAGTGTAAAGCTGAAAGAGATTTATTAAAGAAAACCTGAAGCAGTACAGTAATTTCTGCCAAAAGTGGCTTCTACAAAGTACTAAATTAAGGGTCTGAATACCTATGGGAATTAAATATTTCATTTTTTTATCTCTGTATATATAAAATCCAATGTCTGTCTGTCTGTATGCCTATCTGCTTTAAACGAGAGAACTACTTAATGGAGTTAGATCGGGTTTTTTTCTTTAATTTGTTTGAACATTCCTGTTGATTTTGTGACTTCTCTCATTGTGCTAAGTATTATAGTTCGGCTGCGGCACTGATTTATTCACTCAAATCCGAGAGACTGTGGGCCGAGGGGAGAGGGGGGGAGGACCTCAGCAGTAGGAAGCCAGGCGGGGCCATCCTCACTCATGTGCCAGCCTCCATTCGAGTTGCTCTACCTTTCGCCATGTGTTGGAGCGTACCTCGCCTCCACTTAGTTAGCGATACCTGTTTGTTCAGCAGACATTATCATCTACAGGTTGCTAAGGAGTAACGTTTGACATTTTTGAGAGAGAGAGTTCAGAGCTACATGTGTTTTAGAGGGTACCTGCTCATTGGCAGAGATATCATGGCCACACGCTCTTCTCCCCACGTGGGGGACACTCTCCCATCAGAGCTGAACACAATCATATACAGTGACAATGTCTGACGTTGGAGTGTACCTACCTTCTGCTTGACCAGAGATACCTTGACAACTTTTGACATTTTTGCGCAAAGAGATCACAGCTACATTCTCTCCCCGATAGCAAAACCAAAAATATTGTATATCAAGAGGCCCTCAGATACGAAAGCTATCAATATAAATTCTTCTTAATACAAATTATTACTTTTTTTATTTTTGTAATTGATATTTAATGTTTGTCCTGTTTCACTACTATCTGTCATGAACTGGCTGAGTTCAAAAAGCACAGTGGCAAAAACACTTCCAGTGGTGCCCACTACAGGGGGAAAAGATTGTCAACATACCCCGACTAGAATTCCAAAGGGCCAAGACAAATCTTGATAAAAATAAAAAGTTTATTTGTTCAAAAGTCTGTACAGGCACAAAGCTCTGAAGAGCACAAAGAGTTGGCTGAAAGGCAAGAGTAAGCACAGAAAACAGAGTCCCAATACAATACAGTATCCAAAAAATCAAAGTCAAGAAACATAAGAGGTTCAAAAAATCAGTTACATAATCCTAATACACAAATCCAAAGATGAAGTCGAAAACAACACAGCACAAGTTCAACATCCAGGAAATCAAAAGGCAATAGCAAAGACACAAATACTCACAAGAACTCTCCAACTCTTCAATGAACCGCCAGGAACCATGGGAGGCCCTCCCTTTAATAGGGTGGAGGGCTGGTTCTAGTGGTGATGAGCAGGTGACCCTGCCCCTTGTGGGACCAACTAAAAAGCACAACTAACTAAACACAACATAAATAAAGCCCTTCCCCTTTTCTAACATACAATTAGAAAAATGTGCATAATACATGAAATAAATATTAACACAAATAAACTGTATAAAATAATAAAAAAACAACAAGAAATGGCACTTTGAACCCCAGCCAGAGGAGACATGCTGGCTGAAACATGACAGTGTCTATTTAAATTTTAATCTGTAGTACAATTAAGTAAGCAGAGAGTGAAGGAATCTGAATACTGTCTGAATCCACTGAAATTATGGATGCTGGAATTATGGACCGGAGGCTAAGGTTTTGAACCTTAAACTAAAACACTGCCAACTCTAAATAAGTCATTGACTCCCTTTGTTAGCCTATGTTTTGTAAAATATAACATTAATAAATGACAGGTTTTCTCACCCCAAAACTTTAAAATAGGATGAAGAGGTTTTATAAAGTGGGTGACTTTACTGTAGAACTGTACAAAAGTTCTGTACCTGTAAAGAACTTTGGGATGGCATCCACTACAGAGAGATGCTCCGTAAAATAAAGATAGTTCTTTTATTATATCCTGAACCAGATGAAGTTGGTTTGATAAATACATGATTGGCCGGGTAGGCGTGTGCAATGTCTTGTCTCTCCAGCATGATGACCATCTCCCTCTGCTGTTGGAGAAGCTTTGTAAACTCCATGTTTCAACAACCCAACTCTCTGAGGTGGGCAGACCTGAGAATGGCCAGATCGTTGTAGGTGGGTACACCTTTTATTGGTCTGTTCACTCTGATGGCTGTCATACTCAGGGCGTAGCTGTTGCCGTGGTGAATCGGCTCCTCCCGATGGTGTCCAATGTCACTCCTTTCAATGAGTGTATTATGGAACTCAGAATAAGGCACTCTCTGTGTGCATTGTCTGTTGTCTCAGTGTATTCTATGACCGCAGTGAATGACGACTCGGTGAGGGAGACATTTTATTCACAGCTTCACTCGGTGGTTGATGGGTGTCAATGAGGTGATACTCATTTGGTAATGAGTCATTTTAATGCGACCACTGGCACTGACAGGGCTGGGTATGAGGATTGTGTCAGTTCCCATAGGTCTGGTGATCTTGGTGAAAATAGCTCCATGTTCCTTGACTTTGAAAAAGGTCACTGGCTGTGTATGATTGGATCCTGGTTCCACCGCCCTATGCTGCATCATTGGATCCTGTGGACCAAAAAGAGTAGGTTACGGAAAGAAACCCAATGGATTAGAGAGTTGGGAACAATGTATCCGGAAGGGTTGAATGAAGTGACTTAATTGAGGAGTAGGTGACTTGATTGATTGATGGATAGATACGTTGGAATGTCTGGGATCTAAGGAGGGGATGGATAGCCATGTGAGAATGTGTTTGGGTGTGGAATGTTTTTTACTTAGCTCATTGGACAGTTAAAAATGTTGGTAGAATAAAAAAAAATTTTATACTAACTTTGTGAACCCGTGCACTTTTGGGCTATCAGTTTATCTGATATCCCTTACCCTCACCCTAACCCTAATTTGTGAATTCTGACCACAGACTTGTTATTGTTACTCTGACGATCCAACTTAAGTTCAGTAGGCTACTCCCTACTAGGAGAATGAAGCCAGACTTGGCCAGACTCCAAGATAAGGCTGTTTCTAATGAACACAGTTTATGTGAGGAACTTGCAGATTTGGGTGCGACTGATTATCCTAATGTGATGAGGGAGAGCTTACATGACAAGACCCTAAAGGTTGCTGAGGGTTGTGTTTATGTTACCAGTGTTCCTAGAAGGAGGTGTTTCATCTCACAGGGCGCCCTGAATATCATCGAGAGGAGTCACAGTGCACAGCTTGATAGCAACTCCGGTCTGTACCAGGAACTGAGAAGGATGGCTGCAAGGGCTCTGAGGGCAGATAAGGAGGTGTTTGTTAGAGGAATCTTTGAGAAAGATACACCATCTATAGTCTAGTGGCCAATGTCCTGTTTACAGAGGAATCGAAGCATTACGCACATCCAAGTCTGTTCCTCAGAGAGTCAGGGCAGGTGATGGAATGGACCATACGGATGATGCTGTAGTTGTGACCGGTTGGGAAGGCTGCTTTGAGCAGCTGTTTAAAGCTGATCCTGCAACTAGGACATTGGATTTCTCTGGGTCTACTTTTCTTGAGGCTGATCCTCCAATTAGCTGTGAACCAGCCTGGTCTCACTAAAATTGCACAGGCGGTCAATCGGCTGAAAACTTCTCCAGGCTGGTGGCAAGGCCGTCCTACTTGCATTGCAAGCAATCTTTGCTTCCATCTGAGAGATGGGCATCATCCTCACTGACTGTAAAATGGGACTTGTCGTCCCTATCTGTAAAAGGAAAGATGATCGCCTGGATTGCGACAACTACAGAGGGACACTGCTAATGGTGCTGGGTAATGTCCTTGATAGGGTCGTCCTCAATAGGATCCGTGATCACTTGCTCACCTACCAGTGACCAGAGCAGTCTGGTTTTATACCTTTGAAGTCTGCCATCGACTGCATTCTGGCACTGAGGGTTCTCATGGCGCGCAAACATGAATGTTGTCAGAGTTTCTTTGCAGCCTTTGCCAATTTTCGTAAAGCATTTGGCTAAGTTGAGCTGCCCTGTGGGACATCCTGAGACTTTGTGGGATTCCCCCAAAGTTGCTGGATATCATGGCTGGCCTGTACTCTGGTATTGTGAGTGCTGTGCAGAATGGAGGCAGAGTGTGTTGAACTCCCAATATCTTTGCAAAAGGACGAAGGTCCAAGTCTTTAGAGACCTGGTGCTTTCTGTTTTGCTATATGGTTGCGAGACATGGACGCTATCCAGTGACCTGAGATGAAGACTTGACTCCTTCAATACTGTGTCTCTTCAGAAAATCCTTGGGTACCGCTGGCTTGACTTTGTGTTGAACAAGCGCTTGCTCACATAGTCCCAAATGAGGTACATTATCTGCATTGTGAGGGAGCGTCAGTTAAAGAACTACAGTCATGTGGTACAATTCCCAAAAGTATGATCTGGATTGCAGGATCCTCACTGTTGAGGACCTGAGCAGCTGGACCAGGCCAAGGGGACGCCCACATAACACCTGGCTGCAGCAGATAGATGGTAATTTTTGGGGGGTGGGAAATGACCCGCATGTCTGCCCTGGAGGGTTCCCAACTAAGATGCCAAGCTGTTCTGTCGTGTGGTGGGTACAGCAATGCACTGTACCAGTGCATGCTCCCCAATCTGTACCTGTGGTAGGAGAATCTTGGACACACTACAGGGTTATGTTTGTATCTTATCGACCTTAATTTTTAAAGATAGTCCATCTCTGTCCTGTCTAAAGCCGGACATTAAATTCAAATGCAGATGAATATTTGTAATTAAATTTGGATTTTCAATCATGCCAGTATTGGTGAAATGAGGAAACAGGAAACAAAGTTAGAAAGGATTGTGTTTGAATACAGTACAGGCCAAAAGTTTGGACACACCTCCTCATTCAATGCGTTTTCTTTATTTTCATGACCATTTACAGCACTCCATCACTCCTACTGCCATTTGTGTGTGACGACATACAGTATGTTCTAAAATACTATAGTGGAACTGAATAACCTTTTAAACTACACTTCAATTATATTATTAACAAATATTTGGTCTTTGTTCCCTTACTACTTTGTACATACACTTACAAAATTGTTTTACAAATCTGCCTATCTGTCTGAAGCAGAAGGAATCTAGAGTGTACCCTGTAAAATGAAGCTACAAGTTCATCTTAGATAAGCCAATCTACCATTGGTTGTATGCACACTTACAGTACAGGCCAAAAGTTTGGACACACCTCCTCATTCAATGCGTTTTCTTTATTTTCATGACCATTTACAGCACTCCATCACTCTCCTTCTTGGTCAAATAGCCCTTACACAGCCTGGAGGTGTGTTTGGGGTCATTGTCCTGTTGAAAAATAAATGATCGTCCAACTAACCTGACTTCTGCACAACACAACTGCTGGTCCCAACCCCATTGATAAAGCAAGAAATTCCACTAAATAACCCTGATAAGGCACACCTGTGAAGTGAAAACCATTTCATTTCAGAGAATGCCAAGAGTGTGCAAAGCAGTAATCAGAGCAAAGGGTGGCTATTTTGAAGAAACTAGAATATAAAACATGTTTTCAGTTATCTCACCTTTTTTTGTTAAGTACATAACTCCACATGTGTTCATTCATAGTTTTGATGCCTTCAGTCATGAAAATAAAGAAAACACATTGAGTGAGGAGGTGTGTCCAAACTTTTGGCCTGTACTGTATATTTCTGGATGAAAAGTCTAACCTTGGCATCATAGAATTTCACTTTATTTGCCAACCTTTTTCCATTACATGGGCTAAGAAGTGGCCATCTATCTTAGCAACAGCCAGCATTGGATGGAACACACACTAACACTCACTAAATATGGAGTGTTTATTTAACTTAGCACAACATCTTTTGCTTGCATCTGTCTACAAATCGGCATGGCCACTGTGATGGCCCAGGCCGCTCCACGCTCGCTGGTTACTTCCGGGTGCCTTTCCGATCCAAAACCGTCAATAGTCATAAACCGAGATGAGCCAGGCAAACAAGAACATACACAACAATGGGTAGGTGCAAAGGTGACACGTGTTTTTATTCAAAATCTAATCAAAATATCAAAGTGCCAATAGTGCAGTGCATCAAACCAATAAATGAATAATTTTAAATAAAATTCAGTGCTTGTGGAGGTTTAAAGCAAATCAATAAATAATCCGATAAAACGAAGTTAAAATCTTAGATTTAGAGTTCTTTCTTAGAATACGAGCCCTAATGCTCCCCTCTAACACCTGGCATCTCCTCCACTTATCTTATGTGGACCTTGCTCTCACAGAGGTGCAGTCATCCTTAAATACCTGATTCAGGTCCCCATTGCCTGGCCTTTTGTATCCATGGGGCACACGGAAAACCACACTCACATCTCACACCAGTCCTTTAGAGTCTGTGGGAGACACCACATAATTGGCCTCTCCTACTCCCCAGCATTGTTCAATTGGAGTGCACCTTCTTCAGCCCCAGGCTCCTCTTCTTGAGACTCATTTCCAGCCACCTTTCTCCATTCCTGTTTCACACAGGCTCCTCTTCCTGATCCTGCATCTCACTCTTGCTTTTTTTCTTTCTTCTTAACTTCTGTCTTTCTTATTCAGCTCTTCTAATTCCTTTTTCTTTTTCTGTTATCCGCTACTGTTTGCTGTTCAGGCTTCTTTGTACAACCTGATCAGGTGCAGATGAGACCCTCTGTCCACCGTGAGGTATGAATGAGGCACCTGATTGATCCATTCGCATTTCCATGTGAGTGCGTGATCAGTCAAGCAGCACCATTTTGCTCCCACCTGCACCTGTTCTAAGCCTGCATGCTCTCAGGACTTCATTATTTATTTAAAACCTGCACGGCGCCATGAACCTCTTATCATAGCCACTGAGAGAACATGTAAACTCCATACAGTGGCAGTGCTGAAAATCAAACTCAAATTCAGGGAGCTGGTAGCCAGAAAGGCTAATTTCCCAAACAAAGTGCCTGTCAAGCAATTCATGTGTAATTTCCACAGGGGTGAAGAAACATTCTGCATAATGGCAAGGACAAATGGGTGTCAATATGACTTGGTAGATAGAATGCTAGAAACTTTTAATATCGTGTCCAGGCCAATGATGGCAATTTTCCAAACCTGCTCCATAGGTGAAAAAGTAAATGTGACATATTATACAGTAAAATGTGTAGGCCTGATAATTCTTGTAGCTGTGGGCCTTTAATGGAGTCGTAGGTGTCCCTCTACAAGGCCGCTGACCACAGTTGAAAAAGCAGTGTTAAATAATTGCATGAGTTTAAAACAACATTTGCTCATATCTTGGTAAGATATCCTTCAGTATTTTATGTAGTATTTTTAGAATCCACTTTAGGGTCACATGGTGCTTTTTTGGCAGACCTGGGCAAGACAGAGAAAAACAAATTCCTACATGTTGACCATAAAATGCTTTTCCAGTCATCTTTTGTCCAATGTTTATTTTCTTTCTCCAGTTTTAACCTGTTCATTTTATTTACTAGTTTCAGATATATTTTTTCTTTGAATTGCATCCTTTAAGGCCAATGTCCCAGAGTCATTTTTTCATTGATGCAGCTGATGCTGGTATTTGGTGTATATTTAGTGAAGAAGCCAGCTGAGGACCTATAAGACTTATGCTTCTCAAACTTCAGACTCTGATGTCATTATCCTCTTATGTAGTTGTCCATCTGGACGTTCCCCCTTTTCCATTCTGATCAGATCCAATTTGCCATCTTCTCTCGGGCAGTAACAGACACCTTTGTATGAAAACTACAGTTTCTTTGCAATCTATCACATTGAATAACCTTCATTCTGCAAAAAAAATAGACTAACATGTTTGTCAAGAAAGATGTTTTATTTTGGCACTTTTTGAACCCAGAACTGAACTTTAGAAATGCCACTGCCTGGCAACAAAAGTGAACAGAATAACCTGTACCAGTGGTGCAAATGCAGTTACAAAGGTTTCTCGAATAACCAACTAGCATTTATACATGACTGATTAAAGATAAGCTAAGGGAGTTTACCATTACAACACTGAAGGAGTAGCAACTGAAAAAGAAGCCACATGTAATAAATGAAAAACCAGTCGATTCAAGCAATAATAGCCAGCACACTAGTAATGTCTTGGCTGTACTTTTAAATGAATGGTATCTTAAAAAATGTATTAATTTATATCAAAAACATGGATGTTTCTAAGTGGGCAGTGTGGTCTATTTATAAAGTACTTCTCTATAAAAGGTACTATATAAAAAATGGTTTAGATTTCATAGTGAGCCAGTGGTGGGATTTAAACATGGGACTTACTTCTTCAGTCTCCTGGCCCCTTGCCTTATTTTACAAGATGAACCAAGATCCACACACACACACACACACAAGTTCCCAGTTTTAAAGCAACAGAATGAGAAACAACAAGCATTTGATTTCCACAAAAGCAGTTCATCTTGGGTTCTCAAGATAACTTCCAGCAGGACCTCCGTCACCGCTCAAGAGTTTATTCAAATGATTGTCTGCCTTTAATACAATTTCTGTGGGATAAATGACTGGAAAAAGGGAAATAAACATCAAAGCTCTGTGCAAACAGTAGCTCGGTATTCAGTAACACATGTCCATTTTCTTTCCATTTAGATAGCTCTGTTCAAAGAGCAGTGTTATCATGCACCATTTCATCCTAGATGGTTCTGTTTGTCTCCTCTGCAGGGGATGCCTGATTCAGGGCCCAAAAGGAATTATCTTGCAGCAAATTACTCCCAACACCACTTACTGAATACTAAGCATCCCTAGACACTGGAAACCTGGCAATCAGCAAAGATAAAATTGCAATTTATTTATTTGTTTTAGGAAAAATTAAAATGAAAAAAAAAAAATTTTTTTGTGTTCTGTGCTGTCAAAGCAGAGGTGGGGGTGGGGGGGTACGGATGATGTTGCCTGCCGGAGTGAAGTTTATTTTGATAACACACCGAGTGTCAAGATGAAACGGAGGGGTCATTTCTTTTCACCCGGAAAGTATTTAATGGCTCATCTCGTTTTCATGGCTAGTTGAACACTAATTTTCCTAATAGGTGTGTTATTGCTGGGGAGTGAGGCGGCAGGCGGATCAGTATGAACGATTTCTTTTATGGAGCTCGGAAGAAAAGTGTTTATTAATTTTTTGCAGAAAAAGAAATCCAAAAGCTGAATTTTTATTTTTGATAAATGTGTCAAAATAGCCAACTACCTTGGGAAGGGGCAGTGGGGATCATGTGACAAACCTACACACAAGGTCCTCAGCACACTGTATGCCATCCCCTTCCAGCCTCCTCAAATTGCTTTGTTCCGCATCGTTTCGTGTCCCTGTGTACTCATCAGTTGTTGCCTACTTATCCGGTCACTCTGCTCTGTAAATTGATTTTCTGCCAAACATTCTTATTTTCTTTGATAATTGCAGTGAATGTGACTTTTTTGTTCTGCTATAAACTTTAATGCTCATAATCCATAAGTCACATTGGATGAAGATATCTCATAAATAATAAGGTATTTAATGGTGCCAGCAATTGACACTGGCTTATCGGGAAAAAAATCCATTAATGGCCCAAATATAAGGATGGAAAACAAAAAAAAAGCAAACTGTAAATCATTTTATTATTGAATAAAGATGGTAAGATGCACACCTCAATAAAGTCACTACATATATTTATTAAAGACATATGTGCCCATCTGTTAAGTTAGTGGTAGTAGTAATGGTAGTAGTAGTAGAAGTCTTGTCGCATTTACAAGGAATGGTGATATTCTTAATTGCATGTTGGCTGAACTCTATAATTCATTTATAAAATTTCAGGGTTGTTGGAGTCTATCATGGCAGTAAAGGATGAAAGGCAGGAACAAACCATGGATGAAGATCATGCTTAATTATAGAGGTCCAATGTGCAGTTCACAAACAACCTAACATGAATATCTTTGGGATTCAAGAGGAGGAGAGCTGAAAGAAAACATACAACTCCTCAGAGACAATACCTGGACCAGCATACTAAAGCTACATGGCAGGGGGAGCACTAACCACTGTGCCATCATCTTACCTATGTATTGTACCAGTTATCTATCTATCTATCTATCTATCTATCTATCTATCTATCTATCTATCTATCTATCTATCTATCTATCT
>JANRMT010062790.1:18596482-18638566 GCA_026402145.1 Polypterus bichir lapradei | reverse complement strand
ATATATATATATATATATATATATACATACTCAGCAAAAAAAGAAACGTCCCCTGACTTTCAACTGTTTTTACTTTCAGTAGACTTAATGTGTAAATATTTGTATGAATACTAAAAGAGTCAACACCATAAGACATAAACTAAAAATGTTTCACAATGTGTCCCTGAATGAAGGGAGGCTCAAAATCAAAAGTACCAGTCAGTATCTGGTGTGGCCACCAGCTGCTTGAAGTACTGCAGTGCATCTCCTCCTCATGGACTGGACCAGATTTGTCAGTTCTTGCTGTGAGATGTTACCCCACTCTTCTACCAATGCACCTGCAAGTTCCTGGACATTTCTGGGGGGAATGGCCCTAGCCCTCACCCTGCGATCCAACAGGTCCCAGACGTGCTCAATGGGATTGAGATCTGGGCTCTTCGCTGGCCATGGCAGAACACTGACATTGCTGTCATGCAGAAACTCACGCACTTTTTGCCACTCCTGTCTGGTCCAGCGAAGGTGGGTTTGTGCCCATAGGCGGCGTTGTTGCTGGTGATGTCTGGTAAGGACCTGCCTTACAACAGGCCTGCAAGCCCTCAGTCCAGCCTCTCTCAGCCTATTGCGGACAGTCTGAGCACTGATGGAGGGATTGTGTGTTCCTGGTGTGACTCGGGCAGTTGTTGTGGCCATCCTGTACCTGTCACGCAGGTGTGATATTCGGATGTACCGATCCTGTGCAGGTGTTGTTACACGTGGTCTTCCACTGCGAGGATGATCAGCTGTCCTTCCTGTCTCCCTGTAGCGCTGTCTTAGGCGTCTCACAGTGTGGACATGGCAATTTATTGCCCTAGCCACATCAGCAGTCCTCATGCCTCCCTGCAGCATGCCTAATGCACGTTCACGCAGATGAGCAGGGACCCTGGGCATCTTTCTTTGGGTGTTTTTCACAGTCGGTAGACAAGTCTCTTTAGTGTCCTGCGTTTTTAGAACTGTGACCTTAAATGCTTACTTTCTGTAAGCTGTTAAGGTCTTAACGACCATTCCACAGGTGCATGTTAATTAATTGATTATGGTTAATTGAACATGCATGGAAAACATTGTTTAAACAATTTACAATGAAGATCTGTAAAGTTATTTGGATTTTTAAAACATTATTGTTGAAATACACAGTCCTGAAAAAGGGACGTTTCTTTTTTTGCTGAGTATATATATATATACTGAGTATACTTTATAATAAAATATATGTTGTCGTACCTTGCATAACTGAATAACCCTTATGGCACAATAACAATTCAATACATTTATGGTCACTACAGTATTTGGATTTAATAATCTTCATGTGGGAAAAGGCTAACTCACATAAATAAGTAGAGCCGTATGATGCAGTCAAGGAGGTAGCACATTTCCTCATGTTTGGGTACTTTTCCTCTGTGAGTAAGTTCCAAAACTGTCCAAGAGCCCCAGACTTCAGCTGAATGTTATCCTGTAGTGTCAAAATCTCAACCTCCACAGTAGAGAAGTTTTAGGTGAAACAGTGTTGCAATTTTTGATGTGGGTGAATCACCCTCAACATCTTCCCTAAATGGATAGCACTTAAATGTAGCAATTGGCTCAAGTAAAGCTGAGTCTTGAAACCGTTTGTCAAAGGCTGACAGACAATTTTCAATCTGCTCTGTGTAGCGGATGCTGTCAAGTTGCGCACACGCCTTCCATTACGTCTCCCGCTCTTTTGTGAGGTTTTGGATGTTCCCCAAATCAAGGAGCTGCAGGTTTGAGGACAGATGTTGCATTTTTCGTTTGAAAGCATTAACTGAGCTAATCATATTGACCATGGTTTTCTCTTTTCCTTGCAGCTGTAAATTAAGCTCATTCAACATGTTGGTCAGATCTTCAAAATGGCAAGTCTAGCGGCCATTGATCGTTATTAAGTTGCTTGTATTCTGCATGTTTAATGACAAGGAGAGACTCCTTTTTCTCCGGCCAGGGGTCTTAAAATCTCAGCAGGAATTTCTCCCTAGCCATCTGCCTCAACAAAGGCCTCTTTTATCATCTCTCCATCTTGGAAGGACTTCTTATGCTTAATGATCGAGTGAATCAATCGGAACGATGCTTCGGTGTGTCTGCCTTTGCTTTTGAATTCAGTCGAGTAAAAAATGACGGCTGTCCGATTAACTGCGATTTTAGTTCCCTTTCCTTTCTTTTTCTCATATCGCTTTTCGGAAGGAAGTCAGTTTCGTAGTTTTTATGAACAGTTCGAAAGTGCCTTTCCATATTTTCCTTCTTTGGAATAGCAATGATAGATTGACAGATCAGACAAGCGCACTTCAATTGTGACATTGTGAGAGAAACAAATCCTCTTCCAATTCCACATCCAGCCTAAAACCAACAATTTTTTTTTAAATCCCTTCTTTAGGCTAACTAGATCAAACTAGAGTTTTGCAGTAACTCGCGCGTTTGATCGTGCGTGTGGGATGACCAGTGTGTTAGAAGAAAAAAGATCTCAGACTGGCCACCCTTATGTCAACAAGTGGCAAATGCCATAGGGAGGATATACTGTATGATAGACTAACATTTAAAAAAACATTTTTTTTAATGCAACACGATCTACCTGCACTACCTTTCCGATCTACCGGTCGATCGTGATCGACATATTGGGCACCCCTGGTTTAGACCCTCTGAAAGCCTAAAGATGAAAATTTTGCCATTTTACAGAAGATAAATTATAAAACCATGTTCTGGTATTATGAGAAACCCAGTACCCATTACTGACTTACAAGGAAATATCCCTCTTTACAGTATGGCTGGATGTTTGAATGACAGTAGCTGATCTGGCATGGAAGGGAAAGATACTTCTTGAAAATTTTTGAGAGGATTCAAATAACAGGGAAAAGACTTTCAGAGAAAATGAGAAACAGGAGCTCCATGCAGCCATGAAAGCTTGCTTTGGTTTCAATGATGCTGAAGAGTGTGATGATAGGTAACAGAATGTGATTGAGATTGCTAACGTCATAATTCCAAGTGTTCTTTTTGTAGGAGAATATCACTTTAACCATGAAAAAACATTTTTGTTGCCTTCCCTGCACTTAACTAACTAGAGCTGCAGAGTAGCAAATAGGTTTATAGTATGTAATTACCCTAATCTGTGTTAAGAAATAACCATTAAAGCATTGCAAGCACACTTTAAACTTAAAATGTGTGTGTTCAGGAAGGCTTTTAACGTAAACTGACATTCTGCCCCTTCTTTCAGTTTACCTCTCTGTCCAGATACTCAAAATAATCTGTTTATTATATGACAAATTATGTAATTTGTTCAGGCATTTGTTTTAGTAGTGAATTTAGTATTATACTCTGATTTATTCTTTCTTTTATTCTATTTAATGCTTTGTATATCCTGTATTTATTTGTGTTTTAAGCGCCTTGAGCATGGGAACAGTGCTATATAAATTAAATGTATTAGTATTATTATTACTATTATTAGAAGGCATGGAATGGACTCAAGCAAGGACAAAGACCTATAATTCAAGCGGTGACAGCTAAGATTGACAGAAAAAAACATCTATTAAAAGACACTGATTTTGTAACAGGTAGTGACTTTAATCCAACCAGGAGAAGGTTCAACCTTCCTTTAAAACTACATGCACCCCATCTCTCAAAGTAAGAGAGACAAGAAGGAGTAGAAGGAGAGTATGGCAAGTTGAGAGCAGTTCATGGAGTCTCTCTGGGCACCCTCTCTGGGAGTCTCTCATTGATGGGAAACTATCTTCTTTGTGGGCCAGAATCTGAGACCCAGTCTGTCAAACCAAAGCTGTGTGCCAGTAGTCTGACAAAACTGAGAAGCCATTACTTCAACTCTTAGGCTAGAATGAGTGATGCCTTCTCCCTATGAAAAGGCAAAATAAAGCAGAAGGCAAGCTGAGGAAGTACAATACAATACAATACAGTTTATTTTTGTATAGCCCAAAATCACACAGGAAGTGCCGCAATGGGCTTTAACAGGCCCTGCCTCTTGACAGCCCCCCAGCCTTGACTCTCTGAGAAGACAAGGAAAAACTCCCAAAAAAACCTTGTAGGGAAAAATGGAAGAAACCTCGGGAAAGGCAGTTCAAAGAGAGACCCCTTTCCAGGTAGGTTGGGCGTGCAGTGGGTGTCAAAAGAAGGGGTTCAATACAAGTATACAGAACAGAACAAATCCTTAATACAGCATAATAATAAAAATTTTAGAAGTACAGAGCAGAATTTAACAGTAGATGATATCACATAATAAGATTTGGATATTTTTAGAGTCCTGGAGACCTCATCCGTCAAGCTGCCTCTCCATTTGGCCATTCCACGGCTGAAACGTTGCTCGGCCAGCCAATCCGATGAAAGGATCCCTCTTTCCCATGATTCCTGTGATCCTCCATCAGGGATGACTTTACCATAGGCAGGCAAACAACTTGGCAGGTGGGCCGTGGCACCAATTGCCACATTTGAGTACCGAGAACAGAAACAGAATAGGTGAGGGTTAGTAACAAATTATAATAATCATGTTACTTATGTTTTAGTGCTAATGACTAACAACGGAGATGCAGTATGTACAGTTAATCAGCAGCTCTAGTCAGGATATGCTAAACTGAAGTAGTGAGTCTTCAGCCGGGATTTAAAGGCTGGGACCGAAGGGGCATCTCTTATAGAAGTAGGAAGACCATTCCACAGTTTAGGGGCCCTGTAACTAAAAGCTCGACCTCCCACTGTTATTTTATTAATCCTTGAAATCATAAGCAGACCGGCATCTTGAGATCTTAATGTGCTCTCAGGTTTGTAAGTCATGATAAGTTCAGACAAGTAAGCCGGACCTTGGCCATTTAATGCTTTATATGTTAAAAGGAGGATTTTGAAATCTGCCCTAAACTTAACCGGGAGCCAGTGTAAGGATTTAAGAACTGGAGTTATGTGTTCATATTTTCTTGTTCTTGTAATAATTCTTGCAGCCGCATTTTGGATTAACTGGAGGCTGTATAAAGAACAGTTTGAACAGCCAGTGAACACCGCATTGCAGTAATCAGTCCTACTAGAGATAAATGCATGAATTAATTTCTCAGAATCCTGTTTATTTAGAAAGCACCTTAATTTCCTAACAGCAGAAGTAGCAGCACACAACTGATAAGGATCATGCAGCAACGAGAAAGAGTGCACCTCAATGCATGAAGAATCTTCTACTTGAACTCAAAACAACAACAAATCATCAATGCCACACAACATCGGACATCATTCAGAAAGACTTGTTATCTTAAACGTATTTATCCATGCCAAGATAAAGTAGAGCTTTAAATATAAGTAAACAGCCAGCCTATAAGTTATATGTTTGTCTGTCTAGTGTGCCAAGTATCCAGTCTTATATGTCACCATACAATATATATATATGCATTTATCATGCTTATGGAATCCTTGTATTTATCAATAACTTGCATTATTCTGCTTCTTAAAATGAGTGTGCTTAAGTTATCTTGATATAAGTCTAAAGGCCGGAGACCAGCCTCCAACAACAGAGAAAGGTAAGGTAAATAAAGTAGGAGCCTTACCCAATTATTGGATTAACTAGCTGTATTGCCAAAGGCAAAACTGATAATTAATTAACTAAGTTAAAATTTCTTTTCCAAATCCCACATTATTATGATATCCTCCTGGGTGGCAGTCCTATTGATTAATATTCACAGAATTCCCACAACCCCGAAGTTCTTGTGACCGGACATGTCAATAATAAGGTCCTTCGTTTTGCTGATGTTAGGTGGAGACAATGATCTTTGCACAAAGAAACAAAATTATCCACTTGACCCCTTTTCTTTGTCTCATCCCACTTATCAATACGCCCCATAAGTGCAGAATCATTTGAGAATTTCTGCAAATGATACGGCCTGGTGTTATATTTGTAGTCTGTGATGTACAAGTGAAGAAAAAAGGAGACAGGATTTTCCTTGAAGAAAATATGTATTCACTATTGTAGTTCTGGTAGGGTACAGAGTGAATTAATGATGGTGTTTGTGAACCTCAGGGACCAACATACAACACTTCAATAATGTTAGTGATAAATGATTTATGATTTATCTGGTGTGAAATACTGTTGAGGCTTTTCTGTCACTGTCTCTGTAAGCAGCAACATGTTTGAGTATAAGATACATGCTGGGGCATTTTGGGACATATTTAGGTGTATAAGTTAAAGGTTATTAAGAGGTCTTTACTGCTCTAGTGACTAAGTGGACCCACTAGATGTCAGAGAAATGGACTAAAGAAAGGAGGGGAGGAGCCAGTGGCAGTTTTTCAATGTGGGGCACTGGGACTCTACTTGAGTTCATTAGGTAATGTAAAATAATCATGAAATAAATTTATTTATTTGCACAACATGCCTGGTGTCAGTGCATGTAAATATCCATTGACAATTGGTCCCAACTTGTACTTGTTTCATTACTGTGTGAAAGCTATATTTCCTGAGTGAAGGATGTTGACCAGATGAGAGTGTACACAAGTCCTTGACGTTTTGGCAAGCAGGCGACCTGAAGCTACCCTTTCATTAGTTACTTTCAGATTTTTCCAGGGATGCAGCTCTCTGAACCCGGGACAATCCCATATTTATTGGCAGTGAATTAGTATTGTTTTAGGTTTTTTTTTAATCTAGCACAATTGTACAATTATCGATGCACTGCTTCATGTTCATGCCAATGGTTCACAGTTAACTCCTGCAATTAACGTAACTAAAGATGAGCAAGCATGACTTTAGCGAGATGGCAACTTCAAGTGGAACCTTCAGAAATCAAATAAAATTTGGTTATTTCTTTAATTAAACACCCCTTCTTAAATTGTTCACTTGAAGAAAAAAAAGATAATAAAGAAGATAAAGGAGCTTGGACAGTACCGACCTGACTTAAGAATTGAGTGATTGAAAGTGATTGAGGATAAGTTTGCGCACAGACTTTTTCCCTGCTCTTGTTATGACAGAGTTGGCTAACTGGATGCGGTGTAAGCAATACCCTTTTGGTTTTCCCTGTTTGCTCTTTCAAAGTGTCCAACGTGAAGCAATGTGAACAACGACAGGGCTACAAGACCTAAAACATCTTTCTGAAAAATGTAACCAGCATGAAAGTAGCTGCAGTCATCTATGCCAGTGTTTTTTAACCAGTGTGGTGCGGCACAGTCATGCACCATGAGAGCTACCCAGGTGTGCCGTGGATATAAAAGTATAACACTCTTGGGTCTGAACCTGACAGGGACAAGTTCCGCAAGTGGTTGAGACTTGTCTGTGGAGCACATGTGTACCTGGAAAAGCTGGCATAAAAGAAGTTCCGCAATCGCAATGTTAGAGCACTTCAGACATGCCTCCTGGCTGCTAGAGTCCATCTGCCCTGGGTGTATAGTCACCGGCAAGCCTCACAAGGCTGGAGGATAGTGAACATACAAGTTGCCTCTGAGGCAAAGAGGTGAAACAGCTTGGAGATGCCACCAAAGTGCTCACGAAGTGCCGAGTCTGTGAACGCTGATCTCAGAGCTGCTTTTTTAGTGGTTTCTTTGTTAGTCCCGCCCCTTCGGGAAGTAGAGCAGGTGTATGAAATATAATGAGTTTGTAATTTGTAAGACAGTGGTGCGGCTTGGGATGGTTTTGGTTACAAAAAGTTTGTCACTACAGAAAAATTGTTTGGGAAACACTGACCTCGACAATAGCATGAAGCTAATTTTTTTGGCATGCTTAGTGAAATGATTCAATTTAATCAGAAAGAAATTGAGAAATTTTCTGGCCTGAAGGAATGGAGGACATTTATGTTCAAGGAAATATAGAAGTCCTGATCGTAAAGGCAGAATAAGATTTAGGTTGGACTTGTCTTTTGGGTGTAGTACAAGACAAGTTGTGGGGGTGAGTTATGTTTTAAGATGTAGGGATCTGTGGTCCTTACAATGTGAATTTGTGCCCAGGTGAGGTAAGCCTGGCAAAACTACATAGGACTGTGCAGAAGAGTAGAAGAAATTAGGCTGGAAATGACTCTGTGGTTGTACTAAGTGATAAACTATGATCCAAGACCTGAGAAAAAATCAGAGGACTAGTGATTGCATAATGTGGATTTATGGAAAACAATGGAAATGGCTAAGGACTGGGAACTCTATTAGCAAAGGCAGAGTAACTGCTGGATTGGAATTAGGCTTTGACTATGTTATAGGACAGACAGAAGTCCAGATTATTGGAAGATTGCAGAGGTTGGGGTGCAGATGTTATGGTGTGGGCTTTGGCAGAATGGGGAACTATGCACGTTGGCACAGGATTTGGCAATTTAGAAACAGGTGTAGTCTACAATTTGGGTGTCAGGTGCACCTGTTGCTTTCCACATCTGTAGGGCAAGTTATAGGAAGAATAAGGGGACTGTGGATGTCACAACTGAAGTTTTGGATCACAGTAGAAATAAGCTGGTATCAGATTGGGCAGCATGGTGGAAAGGTTATAATATAATTGGATTTGTCCTATGGGTCTGGTAATAGACAGGTCAAGATGTACATTGACACTATGCTGAGCACCACAAGAGCATGTGGAATACATAGATAGATAGATAGATAGATAGATAGATAGATAGATAGATAGATAGATAGATAGATAGATAGATAGATAGATAGATAGATAGATAGATTTGAAAGGCACTATTAAACAGAAGTGCTGCTTCAGTTTGTCCCCCCAAAAACTGCTCCCCTGCCAAATTTGTTTCACTAGTCACCACTGGGAGGAACTTTTAGGTTTGGTCTTAAAGTTTGGTATCAGGGCTAGGAGGTTACTTCTGAAAGTGAATTTCTTCAGTATTGATGGCATTAAAGTACATTCTAATGGGAGTACATAAGAGTCTTCAGAATTATGATGTAAAATTGGGTAATCTCAGAGTTTTGTGCTTAAAGTCTGAACCAATGTTGGATCAACAGTCAGGCCATGATCATTGTAAATGCTGACTATTTATTTAATAATGAAAGGCACAGATTTAATCTTCCCTCCGGTTTCACACATGACATACCCTGTTTAGGTGGCAAGTAATATAAAAAAGCAGAATAGAACCTTCTCAAACTGATATAGTTCAAGTTAGGTTTTCCTGATCCTATTCCAGCATCATCAGGTGAAAAGCAGGTACTAGCCTTGGACAGGGCTCCAGTCGTATAGATCACTCACACAGACACCCCCTCAACACACAGATAATTTGCTGTTAACATCTTTGGGAATGCCAGAGGAAAACCTGAGTACAGTGGAACCTCGGTTCACGACCATAATTCGTTCCAAAACTCTGGTCGTAAGCCGAGTTGGTCGTGAACCGAAGCAATTTCCCCCATAGGATTGTATGTAAATACAATTAATCCATTCCAGACCGTATGAACTGTATGTAAATATATTTTTTTTAAAGATTAAGCACAAATATAGTTAATTACACCATAGAATGCACAGTGTAATAGTAAACTAATGTAAAAACATTGAATAACACTGACACAAAACACCCAGGCTCCCTGCTCAGCTGCAGGAGCAGGCTCACTCGCTCTCTCTCTCTCTCAGCAGCACGCACCCTCCCCCTCTCTCTCAGCAGCACGCACACGCTCGCTCTCTCTCTCTCTTTCTCTCTCTCTCTCTCTCACGCGCAGGCAGGCAGGCAGGCAGGCAGGCAGGCACGTCTGACCGAGAACAATGCAACACGTGCGGAAATCATCAGCACGCACAACCCGAAAGGGAAGCTGGCTTGTTCGTATACCGAGTGTGTCGTCGTGAACCGAGGCAAAAGTTTGGTGAACTTTTTGGTCATGAACCGAGTTGTACGTGTACCGAGACGTTCGTGAACTGAGGTTCCACTGTACTCGTATGCAGACAAAGAAAGAATGTGAAGTTTCTAAAACAGGCACAAGATTTAACCCCATGACTTTCCCCATGAAGTAGCTCTGCCAACCACTGTGCCATTCAGGAGAAAAAACAGAAAGACATAATCTCATGCCGTAGGACATACTAGTTTGATGCAGAGAATGCATTTATTTATATAAAAAATAATTTTTGTGTCATATGTCACTTGTAGATACCACATGGGCTGGACGGGCATCCCAGCCAGAAGAGGGGATGGTTCCTTACCTGGATGGGAGGCTCCTAACAGAGAGACAGGCATCCCGGCCAGGGAGGAGAAAGTGATCAGACCTGAAAGGAAGGATGAATGGTGATGAGATGGATGGACAGCGCACTGAAAAGACAAGATGTTGATGGGTTTTTTTACTCCCCCATCATGCTACATGGCAGCGGCCTTGGATATCAGTGCCCAGTGGCAAGCCAGCAGGGCATGCCGGGAAATGTAGTCTGGCAGAGCAGCCCTGTTGCTGTCATTGGGTGCCGCAAGAGGGCGCTGCAGAGAGACAAGCTCCCTGTTATAATGGACTTTCACATGACCTGGAAGTGCTTCCATCAAGCAGTCACCCTGGCACCAGAAGTACTCCCAGGTCCATAATAAAAAGGACTGCACTCTCTTTTCCAAGCAAGTCAGAGCTGGGAGGATGGACAGCAACATTCAACTGGAGGAGTGTAATGCAGTGGTGAGAGGTGAATTGTGGACAGAGAAAGTCTGTGCTTGTGTTACAGTGAAAGTATTGTGGTAAATAAAAACCATCTTTTATTTGAACCTGGGACTCTTGGTGTGTTCGTGTTGGGGTTTGGGGCTCGCTGATACCCTGCTTTCCATCACATACTTTAATGATGTTGTTGCACAAGTATTTATTCTGATTTTTCTAAACTATTTATTCTAAGCTGCCTAGTTTTAAGAACTACAAAGTAAAGCTATTTACAGCTCAAAGTGAAGGCTGTCTGTAGTTTATTGAGAGATAGGTTGCACAATGAGAAACTGGTAAAATTACATAAGGTTAAAATAAACCTAAATCTGGGTTAATAGTAATGTTTAATATGCCATGGTTCAATATGTCTAAGGAGTTAGTAATTTGGATCCTAAGCCTCCTATGTAAGCTGATAGCGAAAGATTAGGAAATGTTAATAGGGTGTAGTGCTGCTACTCCTGGGTGTTTAATGAAAAATAGGTTGTTCAAACTGATAGCAAAAATAAATTAGATAACATAAAAATACCTTAGTAGTACATGTAGTACCATGTTAGATTCAGACCTTTCTTCAAAGCATCTTGCCTAATAACTGTCAGGCCATTGTAGGAGGCATCTCAGGACTTTAAATGGAGCTATCACTTTCTGAATGAAAAGATCAAGTGTAAATGATATTCAGGTTAAAGGCCGCAAGTTTGTGAATGGCATAAAGTGACTTTTACGACAGGTATTATTCCACAGCACATGTTCCACACTAATGAAACAAGAAATTGTATGAAGATGACATTCATTTTCCACCAAATATGGCACAAATGGTAAAAATGACATACCAAATTTCATCCACTAAGCTCTGGGATGGTTTCAAAAGTGTTATTGCAAAAAGTCATTAGGCACTGCATACATCCATACATTTATCCATGTGATATGAATGTAAATCTGAAAGCCTTCCTGTGAAGTTTCATTTCATGTCTGATCAATTTTCTTGGTCATCTGAGTCATAGTTGTGACTGAGCAAGAAGCAGAAATCAGGCATCTTACAAAAGTGTCCATATTTAGCTCCCAAAATATCAACGATGGGCATTTGTAACACTTTTTAACCATATTCTCAGGAAGAGCAGTTTCTTGAGGCCTCCTGTGAGCCCAATGTCACCCATCACTTTGTCTGAAATGTAAAGGAGACTCATCTGTGAAGATGGGCCTGCATTCCTGTGTAAACCAGTTCTGTCATTTCTCAGATATGTGTATGTTCCAAGGTATCAGAGGGAGACTTCTTATTGGAAATCACGAATGTAAAACAATATCAGGGCAAAGGAGACTGATTGTCTTCTTGTGAAATTTAATACTCGTGCAGAATGGATTTAGACTCTGTAATGTACTGTATAATTGCCACTTGACTTGTTCTTTAGAGCTTTCCAAAAACAGGATAGAGTTAAGGAAAAATAATTAAAAATTGGGAAGACAATGCTACTGATGGCAGAAAGACAACAGTCAGACATTGCAAAGGTCAAACACAGATGGACAAACTAAGGGGCAAGAACAAAACTTATAATTACAAAACAGGTTAAAGTCTAAAATAAAACCTAAAAGTTGAGAATAAATTCCATGGGAAACATCCTTTCCCAAATCAACAAGCCTTTAGTTTTCTAAAAAAATCACACAGATTATAAAAATGTAGCTTGCATCTACAAAGATGGCTCCATGCCACCACATGCCAGACAGGACAAGGGTGGATATTCCTAACAACAATCCTTGTCTCAGTGATAAAACTAAACAAGGGTTCTTAGAGAGGACGCCACAAAGAAAAGATCAGCAAAAATACATAGGAACTGAAATGTTATCATTTTCTTTAATTGTAATGGAATAGATAGAAAAGAATTATTTATATTTTGCATTCTTGATTTGTTATCCATTCAGAGGGTATTGTGTTTGGAAATTGATGAGGGATTGATTATTTATGCCTGCAGAGAAACAATTAGAAACCTCTCCTGCAAGACATTTGTGATAAAGACTCTGATAAGGATAAACAATGTGGAGTCTTTTGTGTACTTATTTATTAACTTATTTTCCTCTTCAGGTAAGCTACTAAAAACAAAATTTTTACAAAAGATTGTTAGATCGTAAGTTCTTGAAAGTTTATTTGGACAAGTTTATTTTGTATATGTTATTATTATTTACTAATAGTTTAAGTGTGAAGCACTTGATTCGGTCAAAGCTAATTGTGCTAATGCTTATTTAAAGGTAAAGTTTAATGTTAACACTTTTTACATAAAAAATATGGCATTTGTATTTTGAACCAGCATGCTTGTGTTCCAAGTTTAGTAGAGAAGGTTATTATGTATTAGATGACAGTTATTGATAATTTTATCAATAGCTGTTAAGTAAATGTGCTAAATGATAAAATGCTTTGCAGTGTACAATAACTAGATACTGCTAAACTGCTGTATTTTGCTAAACGTTTTGTGCATTTTACATTGATCAATGATAAAGAAGCTGATGGGAATAAATAGTACTTTATTTATTTATTTATTTATTTATTTATTTATTTATTTATTTATTTTCCTCATCAGGATTGTTACACTACCACTGACTTGTGTGCTTATCTTCCCTGACATCTTTCTTGATGGTCCACTCCTGGATCTGAGTGCACATGTCCCTTCAGCTACTGACTAGTGGCATAAACAGTATCCCTGTGATCCCTGTGATCTCTGTGCCATGGGTGGGCACAGACATTAACTCTTTCAGGGCTGATGTTGACTTTTGTCAAAAGGAGGAGTTGACGATGGTAATCATCTGTAAAGTGTGACAAAACCAACCGTTATGTTTCAGTTGGACTCTCGTAGGTAGAAGGAAAGTTAGCTTCATTGGTTTGACTGAGATTTCCTGCACTCATGTGAGTAGTAAGGCGCAAACAAGAGCAAAAATGGCACTGACATAAACAAATGCGTAAAGCAAAATACTCCGTGGATGAAGTTTTGCCAATTATCTCTGAACTGGACTATGACTTGCTGGACTCCAATTTTGATACAAGTGATCGAAAACAGCTAATCATTGTACTGGCATTGTTCTCCAGGACGACTGCCACTTAACAATGATAAGAGGTAGAAACCAGATTGCAATGCACTGCAGCCGTGACTACGGCTGCTGCTGCCCCAGCCACGCGAAAAGAGCCTGGCAGCAAGCCTGCTGCCCATTCTTGGCAAACTGGCAGCCGCTGCATGCAGCAATAGACGTTTTATGTTGATTTCTGTGTGAAACCATTGCTTTTCAGAAACTGTTTTTTGGAAAAAATATTCAGCCCTCAAAGAGTTAAGAGGCAAAGAAAAAAAAATGGAGGCTTTAAAAAGGTTGAAAGTAATTCACAGGTTTAAAGCACAAAGTAAGTCAGCGGTTCTTAACCTGTGGGGCGGACCCCCCTAGGGGGGCGCGAAGTAACAAAAAGGGGGACGCAAAGATGAGAAAAAAAGAAAACAAGAATCAAAAATATGAAAAAAACATCTGTTGAAACCAAAACAAATTAACTTAAACTACATTCTGATACTAGAACAATAAATATAGAGTTAGCTAAATGTAGATAAAAGTTAAGTAGGTATAATAAAATATGCATGTACATTTCAAAAAAATGTTAGGGGGGGCGCAATTAAAACTGTTATGAAACTTGGGTCGCAAATACTTAAAGGCTGAGAAATGCTGAAGTAAGTGATTAGACAATATAACAAAATCAAAGAAATTAAATAGAGACTCAAAAATACAACATGTTTGTTTTATTTAATACAAAACTGAACAAAATAAAGTTGTTTAAAACAAAACAAAACTGAATTCTAAGGCAATGACACCAAAACAGTAGGTCTGAAGTGAAGTCATCGACCGGAAGTGATGTCATCAAGAAGGAGCCAGAGGTGATGTTGTAATGGCAGGACTGGAAGTGACATCATCAAAGGGTGCCAGAAGTGATGTCATCATGGTTGGACCAGAGGTGACGTCCTCTTTCGGAGCCGGAAATGGAATTGATGTGGAGTGGCCATTTTGGAGGTAAGTCTGGAATTATTGTTTGTCTTCTTTGGGTTTGGTAAAAGAGAGAGAGGCGTTAGTACTAGAAATCAATCTACCATCATCTCGTGGTAGATTACTCACTTTAGGGCTTGTTGGCTGCCTTCTAAGCGCACATGTGTGATAACAGTAAAATAAAAAATGATCTTCCCAGAGATTAGGTGCTCTCCACTCTTTAAAATCACGGATATTCATCCTGGCGCCCCCATATTTTATAGTATCTATGTAATGGTGTCCCCACATGACTATGCAATGATGTTATGTGCAGTGTAAGGCTTCAATACCAGCCATCTAAGGACACAGAATGGTATCATTCATAAACAAAATGGTGGCAGGAAAAATAAAATAACAGTGAAATAAATTTCAAATGATAAAACATAGGACTTTATGAACTTGTTGGTGCGCTCCACATCTTCTGGGTGCTCTGGTTTTCTCCCAAAGCCCAAAGACATGCAGGTTAGCTGACACGACAATGCTAAATTTACCTCTGATGTGTGTGTGTTTTCTCTCTGCGATAGGCTGGTTTCCAGTCCAGAGATTGCTCCAGTGCTTTCTGGGATAGGCTCCTGCTTCCCCACAACTCTGATCTGGATAGGCAGGTTTAGTAAATGGATGGATGGATTTATGGATGAACAAGTTGAAAATGAGTAAAACTATAAATTATTTGCAACAAATATATTTTCTCTGGTTACTGACATGACTTTGCAATTTATAAGTGTAAATGTTTGCTTTACATTTTTCAACCACTTATCTGACTCATCAATACATCTAGCATTTCAACACACAACCTCCCAACTTGTGTTTAGTGCAGTCAGAGTTTGTTTTTAAACCTGATTATTGAAGGGGCTCAACCCCGCATGCCACAGGAGGATTCCTTAGCTTCACCATTACACGTATTGCACAGTGAAGGTATTTCATCCAGTTTGCTCCGTTGTTAAAACATGCCATCCTCTGGTATTCCAATGCTGTGTTTTCAAATTGCTACACTTATTGAATAGTGGCTTTTGTCTTTCTTAAATACATGATCTGTTGTTGGAAAAAAAATGAAAAACATTGTTTCAAATTGAGGAAATGAATTGGCTGGAATCCCAGTCTGGACACCCTCATAAAGGATGTAGAGGTGCTGTGACGATGCGGATTCAGGCTCCACACTCCCATCTGCTGTTTGGGAACCCTTGAACCCAACACCGTCGGTAATGTCACCGATGAGCTAGTCAGTGAAGGCAATAAACAATTGAGCAAGGGGATGGTATAAAGTGCAAAAGTGCTTTTATTAAAACAATCAAAAACAAAGTGTTCATAAAGTGCAGTGATTCCCAAAAAGTTCAATAAATAAATAATCCATTAAAAGAAAACGTGGAGGTTAAAACAAACAATAGAAAAAAAAAACAATACTTAAAACCAGAGGTTAAAATGATCTTTCAGGAAGCAGTCTTTAAAACAATAACAACAAATCCTGTGCATCTTTTCTGTTAGCGTCTCACCTGCTTATCCCGTTTGGGCTTAGCAGCAGGCAAGACGCTTTCTGCAGCTGCCCTCCTCTTACACTCACACGTGAGACTGGAGACCTCCCGATCCCTGGCTTCGGTCTGGCACTCATCCCAGTCCCCGAGACTTGATGTCCACCAACGGCCAGGACGCACACATTGGGGACTCCACCACCAAGCCTCCCGACTTCCACTGCCTTTCCGCGGCCCTCTGCGGCTCGTCGCTTTCACCTGGTCACTTCCGCTACGTGGTCGCTCAGCGGGAGCAACATCAACTCAAACGCCTGGGTGTCGGCCTAACACCCAGCTTCCTCGCAGCTGCCCACGAGCGCTCGATCGCGCGCTCACCACACGCTCCGCGTGTCTGTCTCTCTCCTGCACCGCCTGCTTCCTCGCTCCCTGTAACCTCCGTCTTCTTTTCCTTTCTCCTTCTTTTCCTGTTCTCGTTCTTTTTTCATCCCCCCTTAACCGACTCGCGCTTCTTTTTTATAACATGAGGGGCCATAGCAAATTAGCCACGGGAGCAATCACGCATGTGGGCAGTCCCTCACCTGTGCACTCGGTGAGAAACGCCCACACTACGGATCGTCCCGCGGCCTGCTACCGTGCAACGCCCACTCACGAAGCCGCTTCGGGTGCGGTGATTATTTATTTAAAATGGCCTTTGCTCAACGAGCTGTGGACCCATAACACCACAGGTGCCCAAGTGGGAATGATGGATGTTCCTTTTTTCCTTTTGGTCTGGTCAGGATGATATAATAATGAAAGGACAAGGGGCCCTGTGCTTCCCAGTACATTGGGAGGCAGCATCTCTATGTTAGGCCTTCTCTGCACACACCAGCAAGGCAGCATGGGACTTGCAGGTTGCAGTCCTGACAGGCAGGCAGCCCTGCTGAGTACATTGGGTGCCACCAGAGGCAGCTACAAGGAGGAGGCTCCCTGTTCTAAAGAAGGCTGAGTCTATTGTGCTTCCTGGGCACAATACTTCGGCACTGGAGTTACTCCCAGGCCAGCATAAAAGAAGTCACTCTCCATCACCAAAGCAAGTTGGAAACAGAAGAGAACGATGACCAAATCCATCTGGGAAGAAGTGGAGGAAAAAAAACAGAGAAAAATAACATGATTGTAGACTGAAGAAACCTATTCAAAAGGTATTTCAGCAAATGAAAGGTCATTTGAACCAGGGACCTTTGACTGTGTGGTTGAGCCTGGGATTTGGGGGTCTGTGATGCCCCTCAATGGTCAAATGTTTTATCAACTGTGACAGATAGGGGGCGCTGTCGTCCCCTTGAACCCTCAGATCAGACACCAGACACCAGATAAAAGTCCAAATATTGAATTTATTATAATAATAATGTGCACAAAGCACCCTCCACTCTACAATATTCATAAACAATAAACTAATCACAATAAACAATAATCCTCCAATCCACCCAGCAGCTCAGTCACCCTTCCTCCCAACTCGGCTCAGTCTGCTGGGGTTTCCCATCGTCCTTTTAAAGTCCTTGTCCTGGAAGTGCTTCTGATCCCTCAGTCCATGTGATTCTTAACACTTCCGGGTGAGGTGAAAACTCCTTCTCTTAATCCCGGAAGTACATCATTTCCTCTGTCCCTGTGACCAGGACGTACTTCCGGGTTATAAGGCAAATAAATGTCTCTGAGCCTCCCTGCAGCGTCCCCTGGTGCCCCCCAGCAGGTCTGTGAAGGAAAACTCCAATGTCCATGATGAAATTCAGGGCACCTCCATGCTGGCGGCATGGGGGTATTGGCTGGGATGAATGGCCGGCCATATCCCACACAAGTAAATTTGGATTAATAATTAAATTTTTATGTAGACGAAGGCCTAGACATCCTCCATAACTTATTCCATGACAATACCATCTCTATAGCTCATATATTATGTAGAAACTTTATTTAACAAGGTACCCACAAGCCTCATGAAGGCCAATTTTGATGGAAGTTAAAAGACTTGCATGGTTTTATAATTGCCATTTTCACCAATGTACATACAGGTATAAATACATAATGCATCATATGTAAGACACTCAATGATTCAAAAGTGCATCCTTCTTGTCTGAAGACCATCGTTGGTCTGTGATTTAGGGGCCAGTTTGTTGGATATAACCAATGTGCTGCAGCCATCAAGTTATGCATACAGTATGTTGGGTGTTTGTTAAATGTTAATTAGAATAAGATAAAGGCAAGCATTCTGTCCAAAATGCGGCCTCACCTAACTAGGAAAGGCCCTGAATGCAAGCATACATGCATTGTAACTGGATTTATGTATAACATCTGATCACCTGGCCATTCTAGATGTCTAACAGAGCCCAACCTATGGCGTCTCCCTCAGTGTAAGTTGGCTCTCTGGCACACATTTCTTTACTTTGCTTCTTGTGTGATCTTAAAAAAAAAAAAAAAACCTTGCTGGTACGCGCCAGCATTAGAGCCTACCAGGGATCACTGAAAACGGTCTAGCTTCACCAGGCACTTGTTTCAAAATACATTAAGGAACCTGTGCTGATTTGCTGTGGAAATCAAATTAAACATTCTTTGCTGTGATTAGATGGCTTATGGGGCCATTATGCACCGAGCAATTTGTCTCTGTTCAGGGGTCCTCCAGGGCAGTTGCTGTGCATTTTATCCCCAAATTAGAAGTCTCTCTCTAAGGCTGAAGCAGGTGCATGGCCGTCAGCCCAGGGATCAGAGAAAGAAAGAAAAAAAAAAGCAAAGGCACAAAAGCCACTGCTTTTTATATCCATCTACATTCGAATTGTGGGGTTATGTCCAATTATTGTTGCAATTGTTTAAGAGTTTGTTAGAATAAAACTGAAAAGTTTTAATCACTAATCTTCTGTGAATGGGTTTGGATCCCCAACCACATACTTCTTAAATTAATTTCCTTCATGAATACTTTGTGAGTCCCTGCAGCTCTGGGAGTTGAGGTCCTGCTGGGCTCCACTCTTTGTCTCTGCTTTGCAACACCTGGCTTATTTTTCTTTTTTCACCCCGTTTTTTTTTCCTTTTTGGTTCAGGCAGCAATTCTTCTTTTCAAAAGGAGTTTAATGATATTATCCCCCAAACTAATCTAACAGATTACTCTAATTTCTAAAACATGGGGAGGGGGGATGTGGCAGCAGGAGACAGTCCTGACCAGGAGTAAATACATTTTTAAGAGATGGGGTGAGGGCCAAGATGCTAGGTAAAATTCCACATCCTATAAGTGACTTGTTGTGGCAATGATGATGATGATGATGAAGAGGAGGAAGACCATTTTTATTGCTATTATTATTTCATTAAAACAGCCTGATGAGTTTAAATTGGAAAAGGTGGTAAAGAAATATATAGATGGGTGTGATAAAAATGTTCCTTTATATAAAAAGGTTTTACATTTTGTAGTGTAAGTCAGCATTTTTGCATTAACTTTAATAACATACTGTATAAGATTTAATATTTGTGATCTGAAATGCAGACGTGACAGGTTAAAGGTGTCTTAAACAACAACAAGAAGGTAAGATTTACTTATATCAAACAGCTTATGGAAATATCTTTCTTTTTGAGGTAGCTAGAAACAAAATTTTAGGAAAAGCAGAAATGAAATAAAAAAACTTAGTTGGACCACACAGTAACTCAATACGTTTCACACTTCATATATTGTGCTTTTTTTTGTTTTCAGTCTTTTTTCTATAGCCAGCCCTACTCTTGATAAGGTAGTATGGTAGCACAGTTGTCAGTTCCAGATTCAAGTTTTGGCTATATCAGTTTGGAGGATATGGAGTTTGCATCATGCTTTATACTTGAATCTTCTACTTCACTTCCTCTGAAATCCTAATGGTGTGAAGACTTGATTGACTGTAACAGTGTAGATGTGTGCATGAAGTGTGTGATGTGATAGACTGGTCTTCTGTCCATGGTTGGACCTGTCAAGTGCTCATTGTTGCAGAGATTGTCTAATCGTATTAAAAAATACGTTGGTTTGGAAAATGAAGTCATTCATTATTCCCAATATCATTCTAAGGTCCTTTGCAGTTGGTGGCACAGGAGATTCTAATTTGCAATAATGTTTTTGTATCCTTGATCTACCACAATGTAAGCAAATGAGACCACCCACAGTGACTTACAGTAGATTGTAACAAATTAAGGATTAATAGTTAAATCAGTAGAAACAAATATCCAAAAGTCAAACAAAAAGGCTGCAAAAAGAAACACCATAACATCAGATAGGCGGCACGGTGGTGCAGTGGTAGCGCTGCTGCCTCCCAGTTAGGAGACCTGGGTTCGCTTCCTGGGTCCTCCCTGTGTGGAGTTTGCATGTTCTCCCTGTGTCTGCGTGGGTTTCCTCTGGGTGCTCCGGTTTCCTCCCACAGTCCAAAGACATGCAGGTTAGGTGGATTGGTGATTCTGAATTGGGCTTGGTGTGTTTCTGTGTGTCCTGCGGTGGGTTGGCACCCTGTCTGGGATTGGTTCCTGCCCTGTGTTGGCTGGGATTGGCTCCGGCAGACCCCTGTGTTTGGATTCAGTGGGTTGGAAAATGGATGGATAAGATATGTATATCAATCTGAAACCTACTTAATTCACTTCTTGATTGCAAGAGATTGGAGCCTAATATTCCTATTGGCCCAGTTTAGAGTCAGCAATTAACCTAATACACATGTATTTGGGATGAGGGAGAGAAATCTGGAGTACACGCAGAAAACCATACATAGGCACGGGGAGAATAGGGATGATATGAATCTGAGATGATGGATCTCTGAGACAGCAGCACTAACCAGTCTGCTGGATTCATTAGGTTAATAGGACTAGAAATCAATAATAAAAAAGCAAGTCTGAGATCTTTAATAGATAAAAATTAATAAATGAGGTTGAAAGAGAAACATTTACCCTAAAATTAGGATGAGAAGGTATCCAATATAGGATGAAAAATGCTCTTCAATGAAGCAAACACGATGAAAACAAAGACTAAAAATGAATTCAAAATGAGAGAATAAAACGGTCATGAAAGAGACAATAAGGCATGCAGTCACAATTTAGGCATTAAAAATCCTGTGGATAAAACATTTTAAATATTAGTGATGAATATTTACCTAAACTACTAAAGTTGTGATAAATAAGGGTGAAATATTAATAAGATTATTGAAGGAAAAGAAAGTAATGGATAATTTGGCTATATTATAGTTTAATCACATCTGACCCAGACCTCCCTTGTGACCGAGCTCCCTAGAAGCCTCTAAAAGCAACTGAAACTTAATTTACCTAAAATATCAGTTTATGTTGCTTCACTCGAGATTACCTTACTGGAATGCTGGCTGTCTGAAGTTGGCCTTCTCACCATTTAAATTTCACAAAGTATTTCTGTCATTCTCTGTTTTTGCCATCTGTTTTCTGGTGTTTTGTCCTCTTGTCTGTCCACAATATTCTCCCAGATCTAGCGTTCAGACTCGAGCTAAAGACCTTCTTCTCCTTAAATGCATTCTAAAACTATCATGTTTATCTGATAAATTTCCAGTTTTACCCTTGTCTGTAATACAGGGGCTCTTAAAACTCAATGTACAATTTAATGAAAAGTATCTGTTTACATGTGAATGACTTATAACATTCTCAAACATACTTAATTCAACTCACTTTCATGAGTGGTCTATCGTATTCATGACTTATTAATTGTATTATGTGAAGAATTTAAAATCAGGGACATATAGTGGTTGCAATACTTTCCCTTTGGTTTTTGATCCTAGCCTTGGATGAGTGCCGGACAGCATCCTAAATTTAGAAAGTTACAAACTCAGCAGCAGATAGGCTCCTTTTAATGGACCAACGGTGCATTGCTTCATCACTGTTTGGTTGGTATTTTGCAATTAATTTTTTTCATTCCTTCCTGTACAAATTTAACAGGTTACTTCCAGAGTTCTGTCACAAAACAGTTATAATAAGTACAATATCTCTCAAACTGCACATACACCCGTATGATAATATGACATACATGCAACTCCTTCAAGGCTCTGTACAGGTTAAAAGTTCCACTCAGTAACCTTTTCTCCTCTTTGCCTGTAGCTCTGAGAGGCATCCCCAGATGACTCCAGACCATCCCCTAGAAGCCCTGGCCTTTCTGGGCCACTCGCTATATATTAGGCCTCCTTCAGGAAGAAAATGCTTCTTCTGAAGGACACCACTAGATGGAGCAAGACAGATAAGAATGAAAGAATCCAAGAAAGCAAGTCAATTGTAACCAATATTTTTGTGTTAATATTTTATTTTATTTTGCCATTAAAATTCCTTGCTCCCATGTCCAAGTTATTGCTGACAGTAACAAATGCAGAACTCCTACATTGGCTTTTTTTAATCCCAAAGTACGTAATTATATGTCATCCTTGCTTTCCTCATACCAACCTCTCAGACATCTGAGATGGCATCTCCTGCCTATTTCAAGAATTCTTTACTAAGCTCTTGATGAAAATTCAGTTAGCTTTGTGTGTTCTTGCTCCTACTCTGTTCAATGCTTGTGTGGACTGGGTGTTGGGCAAGGTTATGGGGTCCAGTGGCTGCGGGGCATCTGTTGGTGAAGAAAGATTCACTGATCTTGACTTTGCTGGCAATGCTGTGATCTTCACAGAGTCAATGGGGGTTCTAAGTGGGGCTCTCAAGAGACAGAGTGTCTGGGATTGTGAGTATCGTGGATAAAAAATGAGATTCAGGCCTTTAATGACCTCATGGCACAGCCATCAGCAGTGAGTCTGCCTGCAAAGAGAGTGTCGACCTCGTCGAGAGGTTTATTTACCTCGGCAGTGACATTCATGGTGACTGGTGACTCTTCATATGAAGTCTTTAGATGGATTGGGGGAGCATGGGGGGTCATGTGGTCGCTAGAAAGGGGTGTGTGGTGCTCCTGATATCTATTCAAAAGGATAAAGGTCCAAATCTTTAGAGTCCTGGTGCTTCCTGTCTTGCTATATGGTTGCTAGTAATGGACAATATTCAGTGACCTGAGACAAAGACTGGATTCCTTCGGTACTGTGTCTCTTCAGAGAATTCTTGTGCACCACTGGTTTGACTTTGTTTCAAATGAACGGTTGCTCACGGAGTCCCGAATTCGGCACATTACCTGCATTGTTGGGGAGCATCATTTATGCCACCATGGCCATGTAGCGCGAGTCCCTGATGGTGATCCAGCTAGCAGGATCCTCATTGGCTGGACCAGGCCAAGGGACCGTCCATGTAGAACCTGGATGTAGCAGATAGACGGTCATTTCCATTTCTGCCTGTGTGGTTGCCAACTAGGATCCCAAGCTGGGAACACAAAGTTCCATTAACTGTTTCATCATGTGGTCGGTGCGACAACGCGCTGTATCACTGCATGGTCCCCAACCTGACCTGTAAGCAGGTCCTGTGGTGGACTTGCATTTTAAACCAGGCTTGGTTCCTGCCTTACACTTGCTGCTCTCAGGACATGCTCAGACCCCCTATGATGTCAAATTGAATCAAATGAATTTGAAATTGTTATGTTATTTTGAATTGTACTTGTATTTGCTTTACCAAACAGTATGATTAATATTTTGAGAATCACCCATTGTTAAAGACACGGTATAAAATTAAAATTAATTAATCAATTATATGAAATAAAGAAAAGTAATAACCCATAAGTTGATACCATTTATTTAATTCATATAATTAATTCATATACACTTACCAGCTGCTTTATTAGGTACACCTTGCTAGTACCTGGTTGGACCCCATTTTGTTTTCAGAACTGCCATAATTCTTCTTGGAACAGATTCAGCCAGGTGCTGGAAACATTCTGGTACATATTGACACGATAGCATCACATATTTGGTACAGATTTGTCGGCTGTACATACATGATGCAAATCTCCCACTCCTCCACATCTGGTTGATTGTGGAGGCCACTTCAACAACAACAACAACAACAACATTTATTTATATAGCACATATTCATACAAACAGTAGCTCAAAGTGCTTTACATAATAAAGAATAGAAAAATAAAAGGCACAATAAGAAAACAAAAAAAATCAACATTAAATAAACATTACTCACTTGAGTAAAGTGAACATATAGTCTTGTTCAGGAATCCAGTTTGAGATGATTTGCACTTTGTGACAAGGTGCATTATCCTGCTGGAAGTAGTCATCAGAAGATGGGTATACTGGTGTACTGTCCCATTACACCACCACCACTACAAGCCTGAACTGCTGATAAGGCAGGATGGATCCATGCTTTCATGTTAATCATGCCAAATTCTCTCCCTACTATCCAAATGTTGCAGCAGAAATCGAGACTAATCAACCAGGCAACATTTTTCCAATCTTCTATTGTCCAGTTTTGGTGAGCCCGTGTGAATTTTATCCTCAGTTGCTTGTTCGTAGTTGAAAAGAAGTGACACCCAGTGAGATGTCCTGCTACTGTAGCCCATCTATTTCAAGGTTCAACGTGTTGTGCATTTAGAGATGAAAGAACTGCCACTCACTGGATATTTTCTCTTTTTTTGGACCATTCTCAGTAAACCTTTTAGATGGTTGTGTGATAATCCCAGTAGATCAGCAGCTTCTGAAATACTCAGACCAACCCGTTTGGCACCAGCAACCATACCACGTAGTTAGTCACTTAAATCACCTTCATCCATCTATCCATTATCCAACCCACTGAATCCGAACACAGGGTCATGGGGGTCTGCTGGAGCCAATCCCAGCCAACACAGGGCACAAAGCAGGAACCAATCCTGGGCAGGGTGCCAACACTTAAATCACCTTTCATCCCCATTCTGATTCTTGACTTGAACTTCAGCAGGCCAACTTGACAATGTCTACATGCCTGAATGCATTGAGTAGCTGACATGTAATTAGATATTTGGGTTAACAAGCAGTTGAACAAGTGTACCTAATAAAGTGGCCAGTGAGTGTACATACTTTGCTCATCATATGTTGTTACTTTCTTTGGGCTTTGTTCCTTGCAGCTACCAAGATCGTTGGCTTCCTTCATCTGATGAATGGCATAAAAACTCACAAAGAAATATGCATTATGTTTTGAGTAGGCAGGCTGTCCTTCATCTACTTTATATAAATTAAGCTTTATGAAGACTGAAAGGAAATGTAAAAAGTAATGTTCAGTAAATGACCATCCCAAGTATGCACTTCTAGCTATTTGTATCTGATTTTGGCCATACAGAGACGTTTTAGATTTATTGCAAGGGCAGACCACACAGTTCCATTAATTTGCTTGTGCCTGCTACTTTGATTTTAATTAATTTGTCTGTACATCCAGTCGTATCCATTGTTACCCAGTCCTGGTTTTGGTTTATGGACCACCTTGATCTGTGCATTTTCATAATGTTGGATGAGGGGGAAGGTGTAGGGGCAGAGTCAGATTTAAGGCACAAAAACATTGAATACTGTCATCTTAGCAGAAAAATCCCAGAGGGTCAGTTAGGCAATTAAAATGTAGATTTTGTAAGTATTGCAAGCTGAAAGTATTGTTTCATTTTAGCCTTTGTGAATATATACATTATGTATATTTGTTTTTTTAATTGTGTTTTCGCTTAGGCTGTGAGATGACTTTTTTATGCAGAAATCTCCAGGCTGTTTATGTATGTTCTCTATGTTATTAATCCCTACAGCTGGTCCAGGCGAATCAAAGCCTTCATCACTACGCCGATAAATCAGTTAGAGGGAATGCAATTATTTTAAATGAACCACCTGCAGGAGCAAAGGGTGAAAATTTGATAGCAGTAAATGAAGCATTCAGGTCCGCCCATTTCCCAGCCTCAAACAACACAAAAGCAATTTTCCCGATCATTTGACGATATTATGCTTGAAACATCTTATTCACGACACCACACCGACTATAAACCCCTCCATCTCCAACCCCCAAGTCTGAACAACTTGTAATGCATTCCGGAAGTCTCTTTGATGCCAACAGAGGAAGTCTCCTTTTTGTCATCCTTTGAATGTGGGATTCATAACGAAAGAGAAAATATCCTTTGTGCCGTCTGAGCAGAAATGGTCTTGCTGACTGACATGGTTCATTTCTTGTTGAATCAAGTGCACTGATTTCTGTTTAAGGATTATGTGACTAGATGAGATCCTGTGGATTTGTGCCTGTATTTTTTTTTCTTCCTCACTTCAGCCCTCTGTTTCTGGGAGGTCAGACATTGAGGGGAGAGACCTGTGAATGTTTTGCCACTTTATACAGCATAGAAGGCAGGAGACCTTTATGATCTTAATAGTGTGATTGGTATAGAAGACCACGTCAAATAGTTTTCAGAGCAAAGTTGTCATTTATTGAAATATCTGATTTTTGTATCTGTAATGAACTGATTAAATAAATATGTCTTGTTTGTATAATAGAATCACTGGCAGTTGTTAATAATTACATGGTAAGTCAGTGGTGGCAGTGGTGTCTATGACCATAAGGGTTACAAATCAGCAATTTAACTACTAAAGCAGAAATCTTATTAGTTGGTACCAAATATGTCCTCTCTACCCTTCATGGGCTAAAAATTGACATTGATGGGATCCTGGCTCAACCCTCAGCATCAGTCTGTAAATTGGGTTCAATCTTTGATCAGCTTCTTACTTTTCAGTCACACATTAGCTCAATAGTACATACAGCCTTTTTTCATCTTTGTAACATTGACCATCTGCATTCTTTCCTCAGTGTGAAAGATACTGAGACACTCGTTCACACTTTTATCACTACCCGTCTGGACTATTGCAATGCTTTGTTTTATGACCTCCTGACTAAATATATCAACAGATTACAATATGTTCAGAATTCTGCTGCTCATTTACTTACACTCACTAAAAAATCTGTTCACATCACTCCTGTCCTCTATGATTTACATTGGTTACCAGTTTATTCAAGAATCAAATATAAAATGATCCTTCTCACCTTTAAAGCCCTTCATGGGTTAGCACCTCATTATCTGTCTGAGCTGCTGCTTCCTTCACTCCTGCCCATGCATTACGATCATTGGACACTAAGTTACTCACAGTACCTAAATACAGGTTAATAACTATGGGTGGCAGAGCTTTCAGTGTGATAGCCTCTACAATTTGGAATTCACTTCCTCTCAGCCTTCACGAGGAAAAATGTATTATTAATTTCAAACAGCTGTTAAAAACACATCTTTTCAATGAGTATTATTCTTTTTCATGTATGTAATTTCTGTCTTGTTAATGTGTGTATTGAATTGTAAAGTGTTGTTGAGTGTATGAAAGACGTTACATAAATAAAACTTATTATTATTATTATTATTATTATTACTATGCGCTCTTACTTTGAGACAACAGTTTGCATTTGAATCCCACCTCCAGGTCCTCACATTACATTTGTATTGATCTGCCATAATTCTAAAATAGGTGTGTAACTTCCAAATGAAGGAGAGAAGAACATATCAAACTTTTACTACTCTCATAGAGAATCCAACTTGGATCAGCTACCTTGACCTCATTTCTCTGGAATTGATAAAATAGGTGACAAGATGTTTGAGAATTCTGAAACATAGAAAACTACACATGCGCAATAGATATTGAATAAGACATAGTATACTGCAGATCCCCGAAACTGCTGGCTATTGGAGACATTGCAATTACTGAAATAATTAACAGCTAGTTGACAATGCAGTTCCTTAGTCTTGGAGATAGGGTATACAGAAAATTCATCCTAAATTTCAGTTTTAAGGCAAAGGGTCATTTACCATATTGATTTTAATTTATGTATTATTTCCATAATCCAATTCATTTTTGAATGAAACCAGAGCATAACAAGGCAACAGCATGTGCAGGGCAGGAAAGAGCTGAGGATGTATAGGGTTTATATACTGAAATGATTTTGCATATACAGTATTATATTCAATTGGACAGTTGACTGCATGTAAGTCTTCTGTACTGTATTTTTCATCTTGCAATACATTTCTTCATTCAGACTTAAATAAATGCCATGAGTAGAAGACAGTTTTAATTATTTTATATTGCTGAAGAGAATAGTTGAATCTTTTTCCAAGTAATAGATATAGTGCCAGTCAAAATTCCTTTCTCGAACAAATTCATGTAATGAACTTTATGCCCATGTATGAATGGAAAATGTTGAAGCATGATCATTATATGGTCTGAATTGCAAAGCATGCCTCTTTAAAAGTTCATTTGTGGAATTTATTTCCTTGTGCATTTGAGACAATTAGTTACATTGTGACCACGGAACCTGGATATAAATAATCGTACTTGTATTTGGCATAAGAATGTTATGTTTGGTTGCAGTAGTCTATACCTAGGCAAGGACAGCTCAATTTAGCAAAGACAAATTAAGGTCATTCAATCTAGAAATATCAATAGCTTTCTTCAAATGCAGTCACCATCATGCACTATGATGGAACTGGTTCTCATGAGGATGTCTACAGAAGGGCAGAACCTTTGCTACAGAGGATACATTAAGTAGAGTCACCAATCTCAAAAATCACCAATTGACTTCACCTCAGATTACAGCCCAAATCACATGCTTTACAGAGTTCATGCATCACACACATCTCAACTTTAACTATTCAGAGGAGACTGCATGAATCAGACCCTCATGGTAAAATTACTGCAAAGAAACGACTACTGAAGAAGCCAAAGTAGAATAGGAAGATGAAGAGACTTGCCTGGACAAAGAAACACAGGCAATAGCGATCAGACCAACTGGATTACTGTTCTTTGGCCTGACAAGTCCAAATTTGGATGTGATGTAGAGAAGATGAACATCTGATTTCTGCAAATGAGGTTTGATGGCGTAGGAGTGCTTTGCTTTTGCCACTGTCGCAGATTTTTTTTTAGAATTAAAAGCACACTAAACCAGCATGGCTACCACAGCATTATGCAGTGACATAGCAGTGCATGTGGTTCACACTTAATTGGGCTGTTATTTGTTTTTCAACAGGACAATGACCCAGAATACACAGTCTCACTGTCTTAAAAATGATCTATCAAAAAAGAGAGTGACAGAATGCTGTAGTAGAATACCTGGCCTCAAAGTCACCTGATCTAAAACCACTAGATATGGTCTGGGAAGAGATGGACTACAGACTAAGGAAAGTGCAGCCAACAATATTCAGCATATGTGAGATCCCTCAAGACTGTTGAGAAAGCATATCAGGTGGCTACCTCATGAAGCTGGTTGCGAGAAGGCCAAGAGTGTGTCATCAAGGCAAGAAGTAAAATATAGAATAATGCAGAATATTTTTGATTTGTTTAATACTTTTAAAATTGCAGTTAGCAACTAGTCAAAGATACAAGCTCATTGGAAAATAGCTAGTTTAATTGTAAGAGGATGGATTTTCAAATTTGACTATGATATTTGTCAATAATTATATCTATATCTACAGCATGTTTAAATTCTGTTTTAAATTGAAGATTGCATTATTAAATTATGCTCAAAGCTGCTGCATACTTTCTTAATCTCAGGACTTAAAATGCTTCAAAATGAAACATTAAGAACATAAAGAAGAATAACAATACCTTCCAACTCCTCATAACTCTACAATGTTAAGTGAAGTGTTTTTTGTAAATGAATAGATGGACAAATTTCAAGGAAGATAAAAAAGCTTTAAGTTTGATATAATTTTCATTATAGGAGGTTGTAGTATTATACTGAATGCATTTCTGCCTCATGTGCTGTCAGAGACCTTAGGTCAAAATTTTGTGTGGTTAAAAAAGAAAGACTTAGAAAGTAAGAATGACTCATGTTACTTCTTTACTGGTGTTCATATTTTTGTAGGGAATGCTTTTAGAATTTTAATTAAATTTAATTGATCAGGCATCCCTGAATACTTGAACATTACTTGAGTAGATTGCACCTTGTCTCATGGGGCCTATTTAATCCCACCTTTCTCTGTGGCCCTCAACAATGCGTGGAAATCCCCACAGTACAGTAGTCATGCTAAGCTAAAGCTGTGTCAGAGCTTTCTTATTAACACTTCAATATGGATCTGAGTTTTGGAGAATGGCAGAAGTCGATAACAACTAACCTGACCACATTCAACACAAACAGCCTTTGAAGAAACCAATGCATTGTCTTGCAAGAATCATCTCAATGAAGAACTGCCTGTTCAGTATCGTCAAGAAAGTGTGGCGACCATCATGATAAGAAGGTGATGGAAGTAAATTGACCCAGTCATTCGAAGCAAAGGCGGATCTGTAACCAAAACAGCCTTGCATTGGACTCCAGAACATAAATGCAAGAGAGTATGGCCTAGGAGTATATGGTGCTCTACTGTGGATATAGAACTGAGAATCATGTTTGAAGAAGTTGGCCCAAGATAAACAAAAGTGAAAACTATTTGTTGCTGCCATACATGCCAAAGAGGTATAAGAAACAGTACTAATAGTAGTCTCCCTGTGAGTCCAAAGTGCTAAAGGGCCTGGAAGAATTGTGAAGAGTTTCACTTACAGTTTAGATGATGATGAGTTGTCTCTTCTCATGAGCCATCTGTTTGAAGGATGCACTATCCAATAAACAATAACAGTAATCAAATATAATATATGACCAAGCATTCTGTAAAACTAAAAAAACATACAAATGAAGCAAAAATCCAATTATAAGCTGCTATGGTGAAGCTCATCCATTTCTTTATGATCAGTTTTGATGAAGACTTGGAAAGCATTTCAGCAGATGTGCAACTCACATTTAAAAAAACAGAAATTTGGCCATTTTTAGTATAAATTAGGTGATCGTTTTTATTTTTTATTATCTGGAACTGTTAACAATATTAAATACTGTAAATGAGAAATATTATTTATGCAAGAAAAAAGAAAACAAGCCAACTCCTTCTATCATTATTTTACATTTACAATGAAGACATATATTAAGTAAAGCGTCTTTATAACTCTGAGAGATTTCAATTATAAATACTCCGCTGAGACGTTACAAAATGATACACAGAGGCACATAGTTGAATACTTTGGTGTAAAGATCACTAAAATTGTAATGCTATTACAGACTTTGTTTTTTAGTACAATTTAGGAAGTATCATCCATTCCAATGAGGATACCACCTGAGTTTTCCAGTTTGTAAAATAAACCCACCGTCATTTCTGTGCTTAAACTACCAAATTCACTGAGCAACAAGATTTTCCTAGGAGTTTAAAAACAAAATCCCCATTTCAGTGACATGATAGGTCTCATTTAAAATACACCATAATGCAGTATGCTGTCAATAATTTCATAAATTACATCCTGAACTTGGAAATAGATACAATACAATTATATATTATAGCATAAAACAAAACAACAGTTATTGAAAGTAACATGCTTGCTTCCCTATTTCATTCAAAGCTTTAAAGGTAATTTTGCATTTTTAATAATATTAGTTTTGTCAAATTTCTTACTGATTCAAATTTAAGATGTGTTTTTAGCCCAAAAAAACCTGTTTAAGGCAGCTAAATTGAGATGATTCCCTTGCACAATAAATTGACTATAACTGCTTAAATTACCTTGGACAAGATTTGTGAAAATTAATAAGTAACTAATTTTTATGTGTATTGAGTACAAATATACAGTTCATATTACAACAGCAGGTATAACAAGAATTCTGTATCACTTTCAAATACCTGCATTTTATTTACAATTGCCGTAATTACTTAACGGGTAGAAATAGATTTTAGTAGTTTTCTGACATACAAATGCTTCAGCTCCTGCACTGAGAAGTGTGAGACTGTAGATTGGCTAAGGTCTGAACACCACACGACAGCACTCCTGTGTTTTTAAGTCGTTACATACGCTTAACTTGGTAGGGGTGGCCCGTAAGCATAAAAGTGTTTATTTTCTCCTTTTTTGATTAACCAGCATGTAATTTGGCTATTTATAGACAAAATTTCAGGTCAGAGTATAAGTAAGAATTTTTGAGTTCTACAGTTCCTGATAAACTACGTCCATGAGTCATTATTATTATTTTTCATTGTTACTTGTACCGCTGTGCATGAAAATGAACAAAGAAAATAGCAGATTTAGCATTTAGCATTTAAAAAGCACTCTTTGTATTATAACCTCGAAAGAATTGTTATAATTAATACAAAATATAGATATACAAAAGATACTGAGTGGAGTATATAATTTCTGTCTATCCATATATTTTATAAATCTGCTTATTCCAATAAATTGATACCTAGAACTGAACATTATGCCTTAAGCAGGAATAACTCTGTATATGCATGGTACACTCACACACACATCTACATTCACTCACAGCAGGCTGAGTCAGAGGCACCAGTCAGTCCAGCCTTCGTGTGTTGGGAATGTAGGAGTATCTGAAGGAAACCTACAAAAGGAGAACATGCAAACTGTACAAAAAGAAGGAAAAAAGAGCCAGGTCTCCTCAATCTGTGAGGCTCAGCACTAATCGCTATACACGAATCACAAGGATCAAATTAAATAGGTGCAGAAAAAGGATTAAATAAAGAAAGAAATGCACAATCAGTGAGAATTTGCACAAAGATAAATACAAGAATTATTATTATTATTATTATTACAAATGGCACCAGTGCATTAGTGTCAGACTTTGCACAGACTCTCCTGGCTAAGGACCACCATGAGAGAATACTCTAATTGGTATGTCCATACTGGTCTCTCTAAATCCATCTCATGCAATAAAAATTCAGATACCTAAAAACTTATGCACAAATAATGGCTATGTAAGTTGAATATTTATGAAATACTACTAAACATGCTCAAGTAAAGCTGAAAAAGTAGTACAGTGGTTAGTGCCTCTGACAAACAGTTCCAGAAAACTGGGTTCAAATTCTGACTTTGATTTGTTTTTTCTGTTTGGGTTTTTTTGCTACTCCAATTTTCTCATTCATCTCGAAAGACACAAATATTTAATTACTTGTCAAAATAATGATTTGATCACATGACATGCATATGAATGTGCCTTATACTTAACTGGTGCTCTGTCCATTGTTGGTTCCTATCTTGTACCCTAATAATGATGAACCCCTAATTCTTTAAATTTGGTAAACAGAATATAAATGACAAAGAGCAAAAACCCTTAAAGTAATCATTTCATTCATTTTATTCATTAAGTTGCTTATCCCAATACATAGCCCTATGATGACCACAGCCAATCCTAGCATCATATGGAGAAGAGCAGGATCCAGTATCAATGATGTGGTACTAAAAACTCTAAAACAAATGTTTCAAATAAAGAAAAGTAATAAAAAATGGAACAGCTGACCTGCTTTGATTGAATGTGTGCATTGTAATCTGGTAATGGTACTGCACCTCCTATCATTGGGAAATTTAGGCAAGCAAATGACTGTGACTGTACAATCTTAAAATATTAAAAAAAAAATGTTAATTGAGCTGCTGAATTTCAAAAATATGTGAAAATGATGTTACGAAGATCTGCTTCCCGAAATTAGCTTGACCTTTTTTTTTCTTAAATCAACCACAGAAGATGGTATATACATCCTAAGAAAAGAGCATATACTGAGTTGGAAGTGACAAGAAAAATGCAAAAAAAGGGAAATGCAGAAAGCAAAAACCTTGTAGAGCATCTGTCCTTGGAATTATGCTGTTTTGAGGTTTAAATTGCCCAGTGCCATCCACCTCTTGCCTAGTGTGCATTTTAACCTGACAGCATGGTTAGGGTGTTACAGGAAAAGAAAACACAAGATGGTTTTACTTTGACATACAGTAAGTTATGTTTACCACTAGGCACACTTTTCTTTCTGGCTCAGAGTGCCCCCTTCTTTGGAAAAGCTTTATCCTGGCAATCCAGCCTAGAGATGGGACAGGTTATGATGGATCCTTTCCAAAAGGCTTATCCATGGCCTACCCCAGAAGCATCAATTTAAGTGTCAAGTGGTGGCATATGCACAACATGCTCCTTAGCTTTAAGTCTCAATGCTGCAATGCTGGAGGATTTCCGATCGCTGCTGGTAGCATCTAACATCAAGGGAGATGCTGATGAATCAAAGACCTGTCCTGGAGGTTTAAGTAGAAATGAAGCCGTCCCCATTAATGGATTCGCTGCAGAAAAAAACCTGTGCATTGGAAACAAATAATGGAGAAAACAAGCATTAGAATGACTTCAAGTAAAAGAGCATCATGGTCTTCCAATCAAGTGTCACTCTCCTCCAACACCAATTTAAGACCAAGAATTAATATCCATGAATACATTTATATGGTATCTTTCATGATGATCATCATGTCAGTACAATTTATTTAAACAATCAGTCAATTATTTCCAAACTTACTAATCTAGTTGTGGCTATCTGGCAGACAGGGAGCTTCCCTGGCTGCAAGGTAGGAACCACACGTGAACCTAATACCAGACTATTAGATGTGTAGGATGTCTGGAATGTGGAGGAAATCAGAGTACAAGAAAACATACAGACCCCACTGTGGGATGGCAAGGTTGGGATTGCAACAGAGGACTCCAGCACTATGAGGCAACAGCCCTGAGTCACTCTATCTGTCTACCCATTAAGAACACCGGTAGGTCCATCTGTCTCAAGATGGAGTCATGAGTCTCAGGTAAAGATCTGAAACTACTACCTTGTGTTGTCTGCTCCAAATAACTACTGACAAGTCCACAGGGCCTGCATAACAAGGTACTAGATCATTTTTAGGAAGTTGTTTAAAATATTAAACATTTTGAAAAATCAGCCTAGACAGCCATGCATATACTGTATGGTCTGATTGCAATGGGCATTTAAGTGTTTATTACCTTATAGACTATTAAAAAATAGTAACAGAACAAAGAAAGAACAGAAATTAACAATTAGGCACACAACTTTTAAGCTGTTAAGGTTTAAGAGGGTTGGAGAAGGTAATTAATTCACTGTGCTGCGGAGAAGTGCAGCACACAGCAGATGACACTTCTCCATTCTCTCTCTTGGAGAACTAGGTTGTCCTTTATATAGAGGCAAGTTACAATATATCCTTATTGAGTATTTAAATTCATAAAGATTAACAAATGCTTGTTTTTGAGTATAGAGCATCTCTGTGGCCATTAGACGGAAAGGTATTTCATAAACTTGTAACAGATCTTTAACTAATACATATAATTTAATAAAATAATAAAAACTACAGTAAAATATAAATACTCTGGCTGAGTCATAACTGTAGCCCTAATAACTAAGCAATTACAGCATATATATATCTTTTTTGTAATACGCAAGGAGCAACAAGGTGACACAGCTTCTAGAGCTGTTGCCTCACTACATTTTAACTTAATTTTATATTTTATTTCCGGGAAGGGTGCCTACAAATTTTATGTTCTCATTGTATTTGTACAGATTTTTTCAAGGGGCTTTAGTTATTTTCCCTACTCCAAAGAGATATTGTTATGGCGACTGGCAATCATAAATTCAGTATGCATTCATGAGGACTATTATAATAAACTCTATAGTACCCCTGTGGCAAAGGAAGCCACTTCTTAGAAGAACATGCATTCTTTTTTTTAAGTAAATCAGGTGACACATCTGTAAAGTGATAAAATCAATACCTTACCCAAACTGATGTTTATATGATAATAGGTAACTCTAAATTAGACTGGTTCTAGTGAGCATGAGCATGCGTTACAAAGGAATGACACCAGCTTTGTGCCTGCTGTTATTGGGATAGCCTCTAACTGTCTGTGACACTCTACTAGATAAAGCTTACTGTGCCAGCTTGCAAATGATTACATAAAGCTTTCCATCAGGTTGTGCTAGTACCTTATTAACTTGAACATACTCTTCTTTAATCACAACTGATTAAACCTACTTGACAAGTGAAATGATGTCCTCAATGTTCATTATCATTGATGGTGCAGGTCACTTCTAGGATCCAAATTTAGTCACCTCTCACTTAGACTGTGACTTCTCATTGTACCATCACACACACTACATTTATGATTGATTAATGCTGCTGTTCACTTTTGAATCTCACTATATATGTTTTTGTTTTCCCTATCACAATGCACTTGGCTGATTTTATATCAGTTTGTGTTTTGGCTACAACTCTATACAGATGTGTGAATAATCTGCTAATCCATCACACTTAAGATCTGAAAATTACATTTTGCTGTAGTCAAGCCAATTCACGAAAAGACCAACTTTGAATGTAAGGTTCTTTTACATTGGCCTTGTAAAAGAGACTACCTAACAAGCATCAAGGAATTCAAATGTTAAATTGGTAAAATTAGCTGAATTGCTTCTAACTTTAATTTTGCATAGTGATTAACAATGGCTTTGACCATGCTCTTCACCGTGGAGGTGAGACTAACATGAGAGATTTCACAGTCTGAACTTTGTGTTTTACTGACATTTGTGTCTGGAAAGAATAGGTATTCTAGCAGAAGTAACTGTGCAGAATCAGAAGAGTTGTACTCTCTAAAACACTTCCTCAACCCAGAGAGTCGATTTCATGCCATTTATAAGCTCATTTTCTTCTAAAGTGATGTCATTAGGCAGCACTGCAGAGTGGTTATGGTGCCATTCTCGGTTTAAAAGGTGACTATGTGCACAACTTTCTGTTGCACAATTAACCTTCACAGAGAAATTAAATGTTTAATAATGACATGAAAAACTTTTAGAAAAGTAAATGAAGGATCTCACATTACAATAAATTGCATATCTGGAATGAGACCTGTAGACACACAAGAATGGCAGGATGCTAAGGAGGGCATGATACTTTCACTAGAGACATTATTTATGACTTTGATGTTCCTGTTCTTGAATACATTGTAAATAACCAAGTGACATTCTCCACTAGTTCTAGGCAGAATTTAAAAAATGTTACCAAAATGACATAAACCTTGAAAGTCTACCTTATTCTTAGCAAATTTTCCTTTTCAAGGTTGTGGGGAGCTGAACACTACCCAGACACCAATGGCAAAAGAAATTAACCAGCATTGAATGGGGACCAGTGCATCACAAACTACACAAGGCCATATGATCTTTCTTTTTCAAAATACACAGTGACTGGACACTGAATAATTTGGTCTAATCAAGACCAAATAAAGAGCTGCTCCTACTATTTTTGTAAATGATTTGTGGAAATGGATAAAAATCCAAGCAAAAACAGGAAAAGAATAAAAATGCCTCATAAATACACCATTAAGTAATTGTGGACTACACTTCTAATAATAACCTTTCAGGATATCAAAGAGAAAAGTATCAATTTAGACAATGTCTCTGTTTATCTCTGTTGAGAAGAGTAAAGGATAAATAGAAATGCCAACTCATTCAACCATGTGACAGTCTCTTGCATGGGCAGACATACACCCAGTCTTAGGTACTTTAGCAGAAAACGATGAACCACCTGGAGTCAACCCATGTGTAAAGTAAAAGAAATTAACTCCTAATCAATAATTAAGGTCAACTGTACTGTGAGCTTGTGATGGTCATTACTTTGGACCTCCTTCCGTAGTGTGTTTATTCAAGTCTTATATTTGCGTCTGTACATTGAAAGTTGGCGTACATTAAACAAATTTATTTTCCGTGAGTCTTTGTATTTTTAGCATATGCCTGAACTAAACTGTCACATTGATCATTGACCATGTTAATCATGATTCCCACTGTTTGTGGTTTGAATGGTCTTTCTATATGCAAATGTTTAACTTGTATTCCAGTTTTTTTCTTACTTTCAGAAGCCTTGCATATTAGCTGAACTGTGAATTTTAAATCCCTACAGTACGAATGAGTGTGTCCCTCTATAGCTGCTTCCCGTCTTTTATCCCATTCTGTCAGCACAGGGCCTGGATTCTCGTAGCCCAATAATAAGATTACATGTTTTCTTAAATTGTAAAATTCTCATTAAAAAGGTTCAGATTGTTATGAGAGGAGAGAGGTTAGGAGCATGTACTGATACAGGGCATTGCCGCACCCACCACACAACAAACCAACTCAGGATCCAGATTAGGACCCGAGTGCAGCCATGCAATGGGTGACACCTCAGCACCACACTAGTTCAGATGTAGTGGAACAGTGTGAAGTTTTTTTATGGTTGCTGGAGTGCCAGTTCTGCCACCAACCCCCAAGTTTTTCCTTGCAGGTTAGAGGGCCTACATGCAGGGATCGATGCAGATTAACGCCTTACCCAGGACAGAGCAATTGCAGGTTAAGGGCCTTGCTCAAGGGCCCAACAGAGCAGAGACCCTTTTGGCATTTTACGGGATTCGAATAGGCAACCTTCAGATTGCCAGTGCAGATCCCTAGCCTCAGAGCCACCACTCCACCCATGAGATTGCTATACACTTCCAAAAATAAATCATGTGAAATGAAAACGCAATACACAAGCATTCACATTATATATTAAGCAGTGAGGATGACATATACATAGAACAGTGGGTAATGATGTTGCTTGAGTGTTTACCCAGTGATCTGAGATCAAATACTGTACCCAGTTGTTGTCCATGTAGAATTTCTGTTTCTCTTTCGAGTCTGTGCAGGTTTTCTTCCAGGTACTCTGATTTTCTGGTGCCCTGTTTCTTACTGGCACCTAATGCTACCAGGATAGGCTCTGGCTGTAGAAACTCTGAATTTCATTCAGTGGGTTTAGGGACATTATGCTATGGTGTTTTTTTCATATACTGCATATATACTGTATGTATGTGTGTGTGTGTGTGTGTGTGTTTATATCTTTGAGTCCATTGTGTGTATGTGTAGTAATATAATTGTTTAAGTAGTGGAATATTTCAAGGAGTTTAATTCAGTTTAATTCAATTGGAAAGTAACCAAAGTCAATTCTGTTCATAAAAAGGTGAGCTAAAATTGTTGAACCAAATGCAGGGGCAGAGCCTCTCTTTTGCCACATTGTATTCACATGACAACCATATCATCTATTTTTCCTTAATCTCACATAGAAGACAATTTTAGTCTATTCACCTTGTTGTTTTACATTCAATAAATTGGGTAAACTACGGGTGGTAACAGAATGCCATGATTAGGTCAACTTCTTGATTTTCTGTTTATGAATTCATTCTGCCAATTTAGCATTATCCTGTTATGTGACAAATAGTAAAGCAGTATATATTGAAGGGCTGCATCAGCACAAATCTGTAATATGAAAATGGATCTAAACTTTCAAAAAGAATATAAAGCCTTCAAGTGTGCTTTTAACCTTTTTTTCTGTTTTTTTACTTTTGGGAATAGCCTTTGTTTAGGTTTTCATTTTAATGTTGTGGCATATGAGTTCTTGAGTTTGTGTTCAGTTCTCCCTCCTTTTATGACTCAGTAGTTTTTTAAATTGAGTTTCAGCATTACATTCAGTTTTCAAGCCACAGGTTCAGATGCTAGAGACATGAACAAGAAGGTCTACCTGAGAGAGTTATTGTTTTCAACCATGTCTGTTCATTAAAATGAAATATCCCCAACTTAAAACTTAACGCATATCCCATAATTGGTACATTAAGAATGCAGAATGACCTTGTGTAAAGTAAAATTTTTACCAAATCTTGGGTTGGCTATTTTTAGGGAAAAAAACCCCCACTGATTTAGAGATAATTAAGAATCCTCAAGTCTAAGCTTGGAAACAGGATAGTAAAAGTCTAAATAATCACAAGGTCATCATTACTTGTGTAGGTTGTAATAAAGCCCAGCAGCTACTACAGCCTACCATTGTCGAGCTGAAGAACTGTGTTGCAGCATTCTTAAAAATGTGTATTTTGAAGCCCATTCATTTTATACATGAAGGTGATTAATCCTTACTTCATACCGAAAACTGTACACAATGTAACCATTAGAAATCTCTTCATAAATAAAACAATACGTTAGCAAAATAATGCTAAGTATGCAATTTAAAGAATCTACATTAGATATGACAGTGCATTCATCCATCAGTTAATTTATTAAATTAAATGATTATGTGGGCTGAATCTCACCTCAGCACCATCAAGTACAAGGTCAGAGCCAGTGCTGAATAAGACACCACTCCATAGGCGGGCACACTTGCCCGCTCTCAGTCAAGTGACTTTAGTGACAAAAACCGGGTTGGCTCCTAGTTTGCACCCGATATTTCTGGAACTGATCAGCACCATCACACACCCATACCTAAACTGAACTGAGTGGGTTCCCTAATCCAACATACTCATTTTTAGAAAGTGGGGGTAGCCCATGCAACCATGGAGAAACATGCAAACTCAATGCAGAAGACACCCCGTTGTAAACAAAACTAGGCTCACAGTGCCTGGCAAGTTACAGTGAAATGTATTATGAATTTATTTACGCCATAAGCACGTTTAAAATGAATAAAACAGTTTTCACTTCTTCTGCTATTTTCACTTCACTTCAAAGCACTATTGTCTCATTCTGCTTTTTTTGTCTGACTTACCAAGGACCACAATAGTCATGTAATTTGAGTTTACCTGTTGAAATGTGGCTGAATAAGGGAATGTCGAAAAAGAGAAGCCCAGGTTAGCGTGTTCAGGCCCAGATTGCCCAGCCCTGATGGGTTCAAAGCTGGAGACGAGTGAGGGATTCCCAAAGCAGGAAGTGCAGCAGATCTCCACGCTGGATCCAAACCTATGGTCTGGTTCAGTGGAATATCCAAATACAGACCCAGCGGAGCACCAAGAGACAGTCCAGGTATATTACTCAGCAAGCCAGCCTTCTCCCTCTTTCGCCACTTAGCCCTGCGGTTCTGAAACCAAACCTGAAAGAAAACAACAAGAGTGCTGCCATTATTTGGTCAGTACTATTCCCATTGTTAAGATCAATTCAGAATTATTACCTTTATAAAATGCAGTGGATATTGAATGGATTCCTAATCATGCATTACTTGATCAGTGTTCACATTACCCACCAAGAAATACCAGCATGTTGTTTGTCTTAATTTATGTCACTTTCACCTTTACTGTATTTATGGACTGATAATGATTTTCTGAGTGATTTTTTTCTTTGTATCTTTGACTTCTAAAGCAAATACAATGAGTTTGCTACTTTGTATAAAAGGCACAAACGGTTTGAATTTTTTTTTTTTAAATGCTGAATAGAAATGCTCAATGAGTATGCTTGTCCTTTATTTTTTGTTCTGTTACTTTTTTTATTGACTTTTTTTAAATTTGTTGTAATATCTATTACAGAAAATTAGAACATTTTTGATCTCGATGTTGCCCATCAATAGCCAGAGAAACAGATCTGAAAGCTAGTCATTCATTTTAGCTACTCTTTTTCTGTACTTTGGATGCTACATGTTTGATATAAATATAAATAATGTAAAGGTCCAGCTAACAGTATGTTTCATAATGTTTAAGCTAACAATTCATTTTTATTCACATATCTGTTTCCAGCTCAGCTATCTACAGTATATTCAACAGATCACTTAACCTGCCAGTGCTCCATTGCATTTATGATTTGTAAGTCACTTTAGATAAAAGCATCAGCTAAATAAATAAATGTGAATGTAGAGCTTGCAAAACATTTACTTAGGTTCTTTCTTGAGTTATCATGGACATTATTTACAATTTGATATGCAATCTATCTTTTGTAGTATAATGTAGCATTCACTTATATACTGCAGTTCCATGAAAATGTTAAAAGTTCTCTGAACACTACATTTACAGTTCTTATTCAGCAGTTATAACCTTTGAAATATTCAAAGTAAATATAGGGACATATAAAATGGGTAAACTAGAGTGCAAACAAGTTACACTGACGTAGATATAAAAGGTTTATGATAAATAATATAGATTTTTTTATTATTATAACATTTAGAAAAGCTTAAAAACATACTTGTACTCTTGCCTCTGTTAAATCCAAGCGCATTGCGAGTTCTTCTCTGAAAAGAGAAAAGAAAGATACAAGTGCTTCTTTGAAAAGAAAACAATTGGCAAAGAAATCATTTCAAAAGTTCTGACGATGCTGCGATATTAAGAGACGATCGACTTCATTACCGTAAAATTATCACGCCGAGCTTTGGTGTTATAATCAGAACCGTGCCATTCTTCAACTCCTTCAAAGTCTGATGAAACAAGTGACCCAGGCGTGTAGGCACATTTTACTAACGCTAAATATGTGTGTGTGTGTGTGTGTGTGTGTGTGTGT
>JANRMT010062790.1:18557647-18592923 GCA_026402145.1 Polypterus bichir lapradei | reverse complement strand
ATATATATATATATATATATATATATATATAATTTACATATATGTGTATTTTAAATGCAGCGAATAAGGAGAAGCTTTGCGAGTCTGCATGTGGCCAGCGTTTTATTGTCTTTTCTTAAGACATCTGCAAATAATTGAAACTTCTGAATAAAAGCAACCCTTGCATTAGCACATAGTAGCTCTTGAGGAACGTCCTCGCCTTCATTAGCATGATCAAAGTGGCTTTATTTTGTGCGCAGTTTTCAGAAATATTTTGGAAAGATATCATTAAAATGCTTAGGGACCCATATAAAAGTTTTAAAATTATATTTATTTATTTAGAAAAATGTTCCTGGGGTAAACACCATGCAAAACATATCGTGAACTATTGTGTTTTTAAGGCGGTTTAAGTAAAAGCACATTTGAAATCACTGGATAACATCTGATAGAATACTATAGATGATGCGCCCTCCCATGAGAACTGTCTCGAGAGTTGCTGGTTATTTCACGGGGATGCATGCCCTCTAGTGGCTTTATCTGAATCCTGCGGTTAAACTTTTTCATGACCTCTTTTTGACTCAAATTTGATTCAATTGTATTGTTTGTAGTTTAAAATAATGTGGGCGATAAACGATATGCGGACAATTCGAACGATAGGAACAACAAGGTCAAGGTCACAAAACTTATAGCATGCATATTAAATAACAGGACAATATTTCTAATGGATAAATCAGGTGTAATAATAGTTAAAATGTAACTAAAATGTACCTGGACCTTTGTCAGCGAAGCAGTTTGTGAGCGGGATCATTAGTCCATTGTTAAATTAGTTTGATAAAAAATCTGCATAGAGCTTGTGTATCTACACCACTGATTGACTGTGTAACACTGAGGACGTCACCTACGCTGCTCTCTTAAAAACACTGGTCCTTTAATGGTACTTAACTGGGCTGTGTGGCTTCGTGTAGAACCACTGCTTGACACCGAACCATTTCATAATGGGGAAGGGGTCTTTACAAATAAATTTAGCTCTTTGGGCTTTGCAAAAGTTCTTAATATGTGGACAAAACAGAAACCTTTAATGCATAGCAGGAGCAGGATCTTAACAGATCGAGAAAGAGTTCTTTAATATAAAAGCCCACTGATATTTCACAAATCTGTTATAATCTATTCATGGTTATTTATAAAACTTGTAATTCAGTAACTTATTTAACATTTCAGATCAAATTGGTCACATTTCTTTTCTTTCTTTTTTTTTGAAATGAAGCACAGGTAGGTGAAGTGACTTGCTCGTGGTCACACAATGTCAGTAGTGGGAATTGAAGCCACAACCTCAGGGTTTTAATCTGAAACCTCAACAAATATGCCACTGCCCACAGTGGCATGTTAAAGATCTAAATAAATGAAGGTTCTTCCTGGAACCTTGACATGGATGGTTCTTTTGGGAACCAAAAATGGTTCCTTTATGTCATCACTCTGATTTTTAAGTGTGTCTGTGGTCCAGTTGGGAAAAAAATACATCCTGATTTTTTATGTCATCTTCTAAGGGTCAGTCAAATAGTTGGCGGTAATTAATTGACATGTAAGAAGAGTTTGGTACTCAGTGTTACTGGTATATGTTCCAGCTTTCAATGACCATGGAATTAATGCAGAATGTTCTAAAAAAAGGGAATATATGTCGGATTTAACTACCAAGCATTGGTAAGTACTTCAAGTATGGGAGTATGATACACATCTACAATGTCAGTGTGTACTTTCCAAGGCCCAGACATATCCACCATTTGAGAATCTGCCATAACAACATAACCAAGTGAAGCATAAGTAAGTTACTGGTAATTCTTTGTGCTGTCCAGAAAGCTGTGCTTTGATAACCATTGATGAAGTCACCATTAGGGTAGGAGTGGCTATGTGGCAAAACTGTGCAATTAAAGCTCGGTTTTATGCCTGATATGTGCTCTTTGTATCTGGATGTCTGCTTCTTTGTATATTTTACTTAGTGTGCTGCCTGCAAATGGCATTATGCCATCTCCTGCAGTTCATTCATGCTCTCTGCACTTTGTGGACAGAAAGGGCACTAAGGCTGAATAAAGCAAGCATTCTTCATTTTATAAACATTAGGTGTCTGTAATGAATCCTATTCCAAGGTGAATACAACATTTTATTGTATATGTCTGTTTTTTACAAATAGGTGCAGGGATTGAAAAGTCAGGTCCACAAGATATCCGTAAGATCCATAATGAACACAATTGTAGTTGTGCACCACATATGTTCACATACAGTATATACAGTGGATTCAGACCCCTTCATGTTCTGCACACTTTGTCGTATTATACTTATAACTTTAAATGGACACATATGAGTTTTTTGGTCATTAATCTAAATGAAATTACCAAAAGTGAAAAAGTGAAAATATGTTTTCAGAAAAGTTGGCAAATTTATTAAAAATGAAAAATTGAAATCTGTCATTCATTTAAGTATTCAGTATGTAGTAGAAGATCGTTTGGCAGCAATTACAATTTCCAGCCTTGTTGTGCCTCTACAAGCCTTGCACACTTGTATTAGGGTAGTTTATCCCATTCTTTGTGGCAGATCCTATCAAGGTCTATTAGACTGGATGGGAAGTGTCTGTAAACTGCCATGTTCAGGACACTTTGCAGATGTTATACAGTGGTTTAAGTCTAGGCTTTGGTTGAGACACTCAAAGACAGTCTGAAACTTGTCCCAAAGACACTCCAGTGTTGTCTTGGCTGTATGCATCTGGCCATTGTCATGCTGAAAGGTGAACCAGATGCCCCAGTATGAGGCTGCACATAATACAGAGCAGATTTTCTTCAAGGACCTCTCTGTATTTGGCTTCATTCATCCTTCCCATAGTTCTGATTGGTCTGTAGCGGGGCTACATAGTAATAGTGTTGTCAATGTTAGTACTAAGTGCGTTTTGTCTCCATCGTCCCGTTTGCTGTTTATGTTGTGCGTCAGTGAATGTCGTCCCCATAAATACAGGGGGACGGATGATGGAAAGAGACCACAGCCCCAAGATGGAAAGCACCTGTTTTTAATCACAATCAAGTAAAACCAGCTTATCAGTATATAATCAATCAGGAGGGAACAGTGAGAAGAGAGGAGAAAGACAGAGATTTCACTTTACAACTACGAACCAAGTTTACCTGCTGTTTACCGCGCTTTGGACCCAGTTTGTTTTCATTCCGCCAGACTTACTTCAAGTTCCGTATCGCCAGAGACCCCGGAGTTGGATTACATCATCCACCGCACGCCGAGGATTCACAGTGAGGTTGTTCCATTTGTTCCGGGAAATACAAACACATCACATATCTGTTGACCAGTCATCCGCATTCAGGACAGTTATATACTCGCACTCAAGTTCACGATCATTCATTCCGTATTCATTCATTTTTGTTACTCGTGTTGTTTGTTATATGTTACAGGGACAAGGGAGGGTTTTGTTATTGTATATATGGTGGTGTTAGATTGGTGGAGGGATATACATATTTATATATACACTTATTAATTTTCGTGTGTGAAATTTGTATTTTTTGTTATTATTTCATTTAATATAATTAATTACTTAATTTTACACATCTGCTTTTGTGTGCCTATATTTCATCCGTCGATTGTGGGGAAAATTGTATTTGTTAGAGGTACGGCTTGATTTTATAAGATTCACCTCAGTAATTTATCCAGGCCACAGGTCTTGGAGGTGTAGCTGCTGGCTGGGTAAGGGGTCGGCCAGTACAAGTCTACCTGTCACTGAGAAGCATCCTCATATCATGATGCTGCCACCACCATACTTTACCATAGGGATATTAGGGAGGTGATGAGCAGTGTTGGAGCTCTGCCCAAAGCAATGCGACTTCAATTACTTTTCCCCTCAGTTTCCAGAGCATCAACCCCTTTACTTTCATAAATAACACCCTACAAATGACGGCACCCTAGGTGGCTGCCTATGTCGCCTAGTGGATTGGCTGCCTCTGGCCCAAAGAGTTCAATTTTGTCTTATTAGATCAGAGAATCTATTTCCTCGTGCTCTCATAGTCCTTTAAATGCCATTTGGCAAACTCCAAGTAGGCCATCATGTAGCTTTAACTCAACAGTTACTTCTGAGATGGACATTCTTCCAACAGGATCTCCTAATTTAGCAGAAGACATCTGAAGTTCTCTTAGAGTGACCATTTTTTTATTGTTTCTTTTTTCTGTCAGCTTGCTGACTAAGGCTCTTCTTGTCCGGTTACTCAGTTTGGCTGGAAAGCCAAATTTAGGAAGAATGCTAGTGGTTCCAAACTTCTTCCATTTCACAATTATTGAGGCCACTGTGTGGAAACACTCAGAGCTTTAGAAATGGTTATATGCCCTTATCCTGATCTATGCCTCTGCCCAATTTAATTGCCGAGTTCTAGAGAGAGTTCATTGGACTTCGTGCTTTGGTTTTTGCCATGACATGCAGTATATAAATTGTGGGACCATATAAACACAGGTACGCATGTACTTTTCCAAACAATGTCCTATCAATTCAGTTTGCCAAAGGTGGTCTCCCATCAAGGGCTAGACATGTTTCAAGAAGAATTAAAGCAAACTGGATGCACCTGACCACAATTTGGAGTGCCACCATAAAGGGACTGAATCTTATAAATAAAGCTCAATTGTGTGTGTGTGTGTGTGTGTGTGTGTGTACGTGCATGTGTGTATGGTCACCCTGCGATAAACAGGCACGCTATCCAGGGATTGTTCCTGCCTTGTGCCTTGAGATTGGGAAAGGTGCTGTATAAATACAATGTATTATTAGTAGTATTGTGCCCTGTGCTTTCTGGGATAGCTCTCCCACACTCCTGCCCTGGATAAGCAGGTTACAAAGATGGATGGATGGTTGGTGATACTGAGCCAGTAGATTATTACAATTCAAAATTCAACAGATGACTACTGTAAGGCAGATTCACTAGAACCTGAATATCACAATATTGACAATAGTGGTAGTAAGCCAGGAGTCAGTGGGGATGTGGGGGAGAGTGGTATGTGCTGGGTGTCCAGTTGGACAGTCCAGTTCCAGGCTGGACGTGAAGTTATGAACAATTTCTTCAATTCTTGCTTACACTACAAGTCTGTGAAGGTTTTCATTGTGATTGTACTTTTGAATGATGCCATCAGTTTTCTCTGCACTGCAAATTTATACAGTAACATTTCATATTTTGGTCATACTTTTGAATTAGCACAGTACATATGTTTTTGTTTGTGCTGGATGATAATGTGCATATATTAATTGCAGTTTTAAATGCAGAGTTACAGTAAGTGTTTACACTGAAAATGATTGTTTGATGCACACTGGTTAGCCTTTAGTGATTTAATGTAAATTTTGAAATGTCACCCTCCGTACTCACATAAAAATAAACCCACTGTCTGCATTTGAGGACATTTTTTTTTACCATCTGCTTCTTGTTTCAAGATACTGCTTAGTTATCACAGTTACCAAGTGCTATTAGTTACAAACAGAAGGAAGAACTCACAATTACTCAAAAAAGCAAAATTTGGATCTTGGGAGGTTAAGAGAGACTGAGCAGATTTTGTGTTAACTGCTCAGTATTTACAGAAGCACATGATGCAGGAACATAGCAGGACAATAAGGTAATTCAGTTGCCTGTGAATCTAAAAATATAATAAAGCATTAAGGAATAAATAAAGAAAAATGGTACAAAAAGAATACTAGATAAAGTAGTTACATTGCCCTGAAGCTGGCAAACATTTGCATTGTAGAAGTAATCGAGGCAAAGGGCACATTTAAACAAGTAAAGAACATTTAATCAAATAAAGTGCACATGGTGGCATTTGTGCTAGACAGCAAAAGCAAAAGTGAAAGCGAGAGGTCAGCAGATGCAGTCACAAAGTGAACCAAATTAGAGAAAAAAGAGCTAAAAAGGCATGGAACTGGGTGAAGGTGTAAAAACCTATAAAGTTACTTCACTGTAGATAAAGTCACAAATCAGTCTGTAAAAGAGTTTGATCACAGGGCACATGATTTATATTAACATTGATGTGAATAGTTAGAGAAGGTTAACAGGTTTAAAAGTGCTACTTTAAACATGTATTTATATTCTTAATTTTAAAGGGTTTAAACAGTTTCACCCAGGCTAATTTAAAAATGACACCACTGCAGTTCCAGTTTTATATAATGTTAAACGTTTGGAAAGCTTTCTTTTAAGTCCTCTACATTTGGGAGAGAAATTGGGACATAGACCAGGTTCCTTTTACAAAGATATTCTGCACAACAACAACATGTATTTATATAGCACATTTTCATACAAATGTTGTAGCTCAAAGTGCTCTACAGGATGAAGAAAGACAAAATATAAAAATAAAATTAGGCAATACTAATTAACATAGAATAAAAATAAGTTTTGATGGCCAGGGAGGACAGAAAAAAAAAAAAAAAAAAAACCTCCAGACAGCTGGAGAAAAAAAAAAAAAAAAATCTGCAGGGGTTCCAAGGCCACGAAACTGCCCAGCCCTCTCTAGGCATTCTACCTCACATAAATGATCTCAATCAGTCCTCATGATTTTCTGAGTTCTCATGGAAGAACTTGATGTTGACGGTCATGTGCACCTCTGGCCTTCAATCCATCAATGTAGGGACATCATGGTGCTTTGATTAGGTGGTGGTAGCGCAGATCACCACCACAGAAAACCGGAAAAAGAACAGCAGAGAAAATAGGAGTTAGTTGGGATTTCGGAGCCACCATGAATGATAATGATAATTAAATGTATATACAGAATATCAGGATTAAACTACAATGAAGCTATGAGAAAGCCATGTTAAAATAATGAGTTTTTAGCAGTTTTTTAAAATAGAAAAATAGAAAATAGAATTTCTATTGAAAAGCTATTCCAGATTTTAGGTGCATAACAGGTGTACTCCAATCCAGACAGGTGGGTTACAGTTACGGCCATCTTCACAGCATTATAGGCCCCCAGGCAAAGCAGTGCACTTGGGCCCCTACCTACACAACATACATAGATTAGCATGGGGCCCCTATGCTTGTGGGGCGTTAAGACAGCCCTGGTCACAGTGGGACATAAGGGAAGAGGCACACACTGTCCAAGGGCACCAATTTTAATGATAAGTTATAAAACTCCAAATTAATCTTTTTGTTTCAGTTGTTTGTTTTTGCATGTATTTAATCAATGTTTTAGTCACTGTTTTGGCTGTGAAAAAGCACACTTGTTTTAGATGTAGTTGTGACCTTTCATCTTTTTTCTGTTCATGTCATGTTATTAATCCAGACTGGGAACCTATCCCTGCTAGCATAGGGCACATGGCAGGAACAAATCCTGGACAGGGTGCTAGCACACACACGCACACACACACATACATGCATGTCTTTGGACAGAAGGAGAGAACCGGAGCACCCGGAGGAAACTTACACAGGCATTGGGAGAAAATGGCTCCACGCAGGGAGGACCCAGGACAAGAGCTCAGGACTCCTTACTGTGAGACAGTAGCACCACCACTGTGCTGCCATTTTTCAGTTCAGTTCAATTTATTTTTGTTTAGAGGTCTTCATTGAGTATAGGTACTCACCAGCACTATAACCAGTTTAAAAGTGAAATACTATAACAAGCTTTACAAATTACATAATGTAAACACATACAAATGCAGATTAGTTTAAACACACAGTAAAACAATGTAGATTCAAAGCGATTGACATTAAAGAATCCTAATAATACATGTCATTTAATATCAGCGTTGAACTATGGACAGTTCACAGAGGAGGTTATAATGTAAAGTCAAAGACAAACGCAGACACATTCACAGTTCTGAAGACCTAGGCCAACTGGTTGGCATTCTACAATATTATGTCAGTGTGTGAAATTAGGCATTGTGTAGAATGCCGAGGAAATCCACAGAATGGTGAAAATGGAATGTTAAAATATGAAACGATTAAAATTTCAAACATTTCCTAGGCATTCCATGTAATGCCAAAAGGCAAACCGGCAAAAATATAAAAAAAATATAAAATACTTCCCCTAGTGACCAATGTTTCCTCTAATTATATTCAGGTATTCAGAGGTGCTCTGTATAATTATACAGTTTTGCAAAATGACAAAATTAAATATGTGCAATATCTGTTTCTATCAGTAGTTAATATTAGTTTATCAGCTGAGTGCACAGGAAATAAACTGCTCAAGGACTTTTGAACCAACTCTATGCCAGATCACAATTTACTTTATGTCCAAAGGACTTACTCACAGTTGAAGACATTTTTGATCACAAAATACCTCTTCGATCAGTTGCTATTACTCAGTCCACAGGAAGTGGTAAAGGTTTCATTAGGTATATGTGCAAGAACAAGTGTCAAAATATAAAGTGCTCTTGTGTGAAAAAGACAATTAAGTGAAATTCAAAGTGCGACTCTAGTCTTCTTTGTTGCAACAAGTAGTTTTTCAGTAAAAAAGTCCTGTACTTCATTTTGTTTTTCTTTTTTCATTTTCATATACATATTTTCAATAAAGGCCCTTTCATAACTCACTTTCATACTTTGCCTAAATAGTATTTGTCATTCTGTATAATGCCTAGGTATTATATACAATGCCTATGGAAAGTACATAGCATATTAAACTAACACACATTCTATACATTTCCTAGGCATTCTATACAACCTGCTTTTCACACATTGCCACTAACATATACATACCATATGTTTATGGTACATCATCAAGGTTTAAATCCTCTCATCCCTTGATTCCAAGGCTCCTTTTACCTCTGGTGTTTTTCCCATGGGCAGGAAAACAGTTAGGAAGTAGAGCAATGGCATCAAGTGCTATAGCAAGATACTGAGAAGAGAAACAGAAGAGAGAAGTGTTAGTAGTTGTTCATAATTCTTGTAGTATTTATGTTTTGTATGAAACTAACTAACTAACTAACTAACTAACTAACTAACTAACTAAAAGAGATGCAGTAGGGGCAGCTAAGTTCTTTAATTAATGTATACCAGACTAAAATAGAGTCTTCAGCCTGAACCAGAATTTGCTGCACAGTATAAGTAAGTAAATCATTTTACAGTTTTGTACTCTGCATCTAAGAACTCAGCTTCCCAGCGTTGTTTTATTAATTCTTGATATATTTAGTAGATTAGTTTTTTAAGATCGTAATGCACACATTGGTACAATGACAAGTTATGACAGCCAACTAGTGCCTAGGCCATTTCAAGCTTTATACAGCATGTAGGAAGAAGAATTTTAAAATCAACCCTACACTTAACTGAAAAGCTAGTGTATCTACTCAAGAACAGGAAGAATGTTCTCACACAGTGTGTTGCCTTCGAGGCACACAGGTAGGAGACCTCCCTGACTTGGTTAGGCTCTTGATCAGAGCTGGGGTAGATCCAATTATCATTGTACACATTGTGCAAGTTCTGCTTGTGCCAATCCATGCTAAAGTTAGAATAGAAAGATATAGGATTAAGGGACATTGGGACACCTTGTGCAACCGAAGGAACTTTTAGCATCAAGAAAAGTTACATTGAACTGCAGCAACACTGATGTAATGGGAAGTTTTATGTTGAGAACTGTTTAAACTGTTTAAACTAAGGATGGGGATAGGGCAGCAGGGAGAATTGGACAAGTCTGGTGTACATGTTCATGTACGGAAACAAAGAGTAATATTAATAAACAAAATAAAATGTACCTTTAAAATTACAAGCCTACAGGCATAAATATGATGTTATAAGAGCAGAATCCTGAGTATAATATAGAAACAATGAGGAGAAGATGAAGAGTAGAATGGATGTCTTCTTTAAATTTAGAATAAGCCACATCTTAGCCAGGATATGTCAGTTCGACCAAAAAAAAAAAAAGCAGTAAAGATTAACATCTTAACAGTGGGCGTGCATTTTAGACCTTCAATGTCAAGAGTCAAGATGTAACTCTTTGATAACATCACACACTGGACAAATTCCTACAGATTAGAAGATAATGAATGTTGCCGTGTTATATAAAATGGTCATATAGCTGACCTAGTAACCACAGGGCAGTAAACTAAACATGCATCAATTAATAAACAAAAGACTGAGAAACACAAATGAGCACACATATGTGTTGGTGAAGAGTAAAAAAAACTGGTTTAGTGGGTGTCATGCATGCATACCAGAGGGTCACTTTCCATGCTCATCTAAGGTATGGAACACCCTGGGACAAGTTGGGGTGCTCTCATTAATGGTCATGTCTCCTTTTTCCCTTCACAATACCAAGAAATCACCACTTGAGGGCAATGAAGTGTAAGAAACCCTACCTCTTTCTGTCCAGAAGATATAAAGAGAGATGTTCCTGGGAGGTGGCATTATATTGGGTAGTGATGGGTGAAGTGAATCCTCATGAAGTACTGAAACATTTGAAGCAGCTGTGTCGGAAATCTTGTTGAGCGTTTGACACTCACCTTTCTACTGACATCTCCTGGGCCATTTATATTAAAGATACACAAAATGACAAGAAAGTTCAAAGACATCTGCTAAGTTTATTTTACGCTGCTACGGATTGACAATGACAAGAAGGGTTCGTTAGCGGTGTCTGATGTCGTAAAGTATAAAACTATTGCCGACAGGTGGAATGTACCATACAACAAACAATTAAACAAAATAAGATGCCTTGCTTATGGAGCCTCTGCTCTTTTAATAAATATTCCCTTTATACATTTTATTACTATTATTGCTTCTGCTGTTATTATTATTATTATTATTGGCCCTCATCTTTCTTGAAATCGCATTCAATAGACTGTCATTTGGGGTCCAGTCCAAATATTGTAGGTGTAAAACAAAAAAAAAATGAAAATGAGCCTCGTCATTTGTCCTCATATGTTTTCTTTGTTCTGAATTATTTAAAACCGAGTAGACAGAAAATAAAGGCTTAACCCTCTGTTTTGCAATAAAATACGTAAAAACATTTGCGAAGAAAGGTGAAAACCTTAAAATTAACAGACATTATTATTCCATTAAGTAATTAGATATTTCAAGATACTGTATTTAAAGTTATTAATACTTTATACTGTGTAGCTCAAAATTAATGAGTTCATTATAATGAAAAGACACAGTCACACTCAAATTTGTCACCAAGGCTGATCATGCTTTACTGTGGAACAACTAACTAAGGTAGTTGCTTTTCGTATTCTATGCATTGTGCAAACCTGGGTTCAAGATGGATTAAAGAGTTACCTAAATTTAAAAAAAATGGTGTCACATATTTATAAACTAAATTGACAAATAATTTTGAGAGATACTGCGCAAAGATTGCATAAGTGATCACTGTTCTGGAGTCATTGCCAGTTAGAATCACTATCAAAAATGCAGTAACTAATTTGCAGAAGGCAGCTCATATGTTTACAATAATCCATCTTCTAGTCATTGCCATTTGAGGGCTATGAATCCTGCAAATGTAAAAAGAATGATAACAAACCCACTGTGCTTCACTCTGCTGGACCAAAAAAAATGTCAGAGAGGGTGAAAGATATGGTGCAGACGCAGTTACTGTTAGTTACAGGTATTCAGTGATCAGCACTCTGTAGTTGATCTCTACTGTATATGTAATGTTGATAAAAGCACATGCTGCATAATTAATTACAAGGCTCATTCAAACAGAAACATCGCCATGGACATCAATAGTAGACACTGGAAATGCCTTTGTGGTACAAAGAAAAAGCTATTTCTATGGAGGTCAGCATTAAAGATCCACTTGATTGCTTTGGCAGAAAAGGGCAGTGGGATAAACACCTCTGGACCTGCTTTTAAAAAATGCATCTGACTTTGCCAGCAACATCCCTTTTTGTGGACATATTCTTCAAGGTCAGGATAGGTGATTAGTAACAAAGTTATCTTAGTCAAAGCACAGCATATTAATAAAACATTTACTTAAATAAAAATGATAGCTCTCCAATCTGTACCATTCCTAACCAATCTTACAGTTATATAAACACTATCCCAGTCACTAACACATTTACCGTGTTCCCCCTGTCCCTTAACAATGAATAGAACACATTCCACCTGATTTATTTAATAATTTAAATCCCTAAACCTGCACTCTACCTGTTGCTAATATTGTTAGACATAACAACAATTGAAATGGTCATTCAAATATTTAGTTTTGTTATACACATGAAACAAGTGGCATATTTACTTTTGATATGTCTTTATCAATATTATTAATAATAGCAGTGATAAAAGTCATAAGAGGCAAAGGTGGTATTCATGAGAGTAGAGTATTATGGTGAAAGAGATGATGTAACCCATATTACTACAGCACTTCTTTGCAGCATTATGTAATATAAGAAACATAAGAAATTTGTCAAATTAGAGGAGACCATTCAGTCAACCGAGCCTGTTCATTTACCTAATAGCTAGCTGTTATGCCATCTACTAGTCAGCATTTGAAAGATATATATAATTTATAATTTTATTTATTGACACTAAGTAATCTCAGGCAAAATTATTTTATGACCCACAAAGAATAATTTTGCCTGACAATTCTGTTGAGTTCTTAAAATCCAGTGGTGCCATTCGTAGTTCACAGAAAGCTCGATGAATGAGAATTAGAAACGCCTAGCTGACATGCACAGTGTAAATGACCCACCGCAGTGCGGTTTGAAGTACTTACCTGACATGCACAGTGGAAATGAAGCTGAAGTGAGTTTCAAAACACTAAGCTGACATGTGCAGTAGAAATGAAGTGCAGAGTGCAGTTCGAAGCACTAACCTGACATGCACAGTGGAAATGAAGCATGGACATTCAAACAAAGCTTTGTGAAACATCGACACATTAAAGCCCACTGTGAAGAAATGGTTGCAAGGCTACCAAACCAAGCATTTGCTACCCATCCCACTAGGGATATTTTGCAATTTGTATTAACATTACAGACTCAGTCGATATATTTTAGTTACAGGCTGAAACAACATTCCAGATAGTCACTGACCATTGATGATTGATTTTGTGGCTGAGATTTGATTACCTTTGTCTGATACATATTCAAGTGTTTGGAGGCACTAGTGTCTTACTGATTGTATATTTTAGAAAATATGTAATATAAACTACTGTCCAGCATGCTTAAATTTGTGTTTTAATTTCTCAGTTCTATTCAGCACTTCCCCTTTAGGACAAAATGATATAAACAGTTTCAGACAATCAACACCTTCCAAAATGTTCCTCATCACAACATCAACTTTCATTGCTAACCACATAGATGGGCACTTCATTTACTTATATTAAGTTGTCAGACTATTTACTGTAGCAGAGGGTTTACTTAGTTTTTAACTCGATATGGAAATACACACATGTCCCTCTTAAATTATATAATGAAATATGTATACTTACAGTGTGTGCTTTAGGAAATTATCTTTAATTTCACCCTGTTATTATGCATTATAATTTCTCAGTATTATAATTGAGAAATTATTATTAATAATAATAATAATTATTATTATTATTCACTACTCATGAGTCCTGCTTCATTGAGATTCTGTCTGATATGCTGTATACATGAAACAGACTTGTCATATTTTTTAAATGACTTAATTTCTGTGATATTGACAATTAAACATAAGATCAAAAATCAAGAAGGCTCTTTAAGGTTGTTTTTGTGACATCATCTCAGTAAAAATGCATTTTGTCCTCAATGGCAGCTATTTTGATATTTCCTAAAGGAAGATACTTATCATTATTAATACATTTGACACTGTTTTATTGTAATTTAATCTGAATTATTTTTAAATATATTACCCATATTCATTGCCCATGTTGATAGGTAACCCTTGGTAATAATCCAAAAAAGTAACAAAATGTAGAGTAGTTATGGTGCTTTTTGTTGATAACACAAATAATTATTTGTCTGAAATGCTACGGTTTGTATTTTTAAGTTTGGCAATGGAATGTTTCAGTATGCAGTAAATTTATTCCACTTTTAAAGGTGTACATTGTCTGTATTCTCCATTTCATTTGGCCCTAGTGTAGTGCATATCAGTGTGGCTAATAGACTGAGGAGTGACAAATAAGCTTAAGTAATAGGAGACAAGACACATCCTCACTATCCTTGTCTAATAAATATTTTCATCCTGCGCTTTTTCATTATTGCCATTTTGCTATTATTATTGAATAACATGTAAAAAACATGTGCTTCTTGCTTTATGCATATGACAGGAAGGACGGGAAAACCTTGAACGAAACTCAGTGTTGATGAATGGTAAGTGGCAGCAGGTGCCTGCTGTGGGTAACATGACAGATAAGGAACAGGGAAACATTAAATGTGTCAGTGACTGAGATTGTGTAACTTGAAGATGGGTTAAGAATATAGATACAAAAAAAGTTCAGTCTTTCAATAATTCTTTTAACATAAATGATTTATTCTGTTTTGCTGCAGTTTGACAACTTCTTATTTACCGATCCCTCCTCAGCCTTTGACAAGATGAACTCTCACTTTAGTATTTAAATCTTTCCACCTTATTATTTACATTATTCTTGCTATTATAGTTGGCACTATAAACAGACTGATTGCTTAGAATGTTTGTAAGTTTTAAAGCTGCTGATGAGTCAAAGAAGCGTTTTTTAACAATATGCTTCTCATTAATGTTTTCTATCATTATTTCTATACTAAAAAGTAAAAGAAAATGGTCTGATAGACCAATATCAATGACCTGCTTTATATCAACTTTTAGTCCTTTAGTAATTACTAAGTCTAACGTATGATCTGCTTTATGTGTAGGCTGATTAACGAGCTGTCTCAAATCAAAAGAGTCCAGGAGGTATATAATATATATAATATATATAAGTAGTAGTTCTCTTGATACCATAACATATCACTTTTCTACAATTACAGAATAACTACAGATTTGGAAATCATTGAATGTTAACAACATTTACTGAGAAGTGTCTTGCGCATACACATTCGTGACAATCACAGAGGCTCTATAAACTCCAACGTGAAGCGTCTCTCACTGATATGAGAGAGACTGGGTGGAGTATAAGCTCAATTGTTATAATACACATGCAGCCTTACACAAAATATGCTCATCAAATGGACATGACTCTACACCAAGGAAAAATGTGCCCCACGTGAATCTTTCATGATGCCACTAAAAAAAAAAAGTTAAGTTACACACAAGTATTACAGAACCTTCAAAAAATGCAAAAAGCAAAGCAAAAATAATGGCGGGTCCCATCTACGGAACCTTTTGGGTTCGAATACCGCACAGCTGGAGGCAGGCCATTGCTTTTACTTTTGAGCTGAAGAGGGTCTGCAAATGACTGGCTGACCAAATTGGCTTCTGATTTTAGCGATGTCAGTGATGTCATAACATGAGTGTGCCTCAAGATCACATGAGGGGCACATATGAAGCAAGCCTCGAAGCGGTCCTGTGAACCTCTGCGCTTTGAAAACTCGACACATTATCAGCACTTCAGTATTGAGTCACCCGAGTGCCTGACTGTTCATAACTCCTCCAAAACTTGACTCTACCAGAAAACGCTGCTACAGTGTGATAACAGGCTAGTGTCTGTCTTCTGTTACTATTTTTGTTGTTGTAAATTAAATAGGGCTTGGCCGGTTGGCACCCCAACTATTTTGGAGCTTGCTCTGCCTTTTTACTCTCCCTCTAGCATGCAATAGTGGAAAGTAACATGACATTTACTTTTGTTACTGCACTTAAGTAGATTGTATAGGGAATTGTAAGTTTAAAATTGAGTAACAATTCTATTTTGTTACATTTTTAAATCGGGTCATTACTAAGTGCAATTGATTGTTTATGATCACAATGCAACATTTACAATGAACTATTAAGATATAACTGCAAGGAAATGCTTTGGACTGTGGAATTTAACTTTTGACAAAGTAATCACCATTTAAATACAATGTATTTGTATTGTGTGTACGATAAAGTTTAAGAGAGGTAAGAAACAAACACCACATATTAATAAGTTAAATGCATTTATAGTTTACATCTCAGGTGTTAGAAATGACTAGTTACTACACAGTAAAAAGGACTCCCATAAAATGACATATTAACACCAAAAACTGTTCCACAATTAAGCATACAAATGGCTTTAAAAGGAATGAAAAATATGTAAATTTAGGCAATGTTTTAGCTGGCAGCATCAATCGTTTTAAAGTGCAAAAATATTTAATGCATAATTTTTGTATTGCCAGAATCAGTGATTCTCTACTAAAACACTTAATATTTGTAAAGATTATTAAAATATGCAAATATTGAGCCCGTTTCTCTAAAATATTGTGATCCATCTCATTTATTTCTTCTCATACAATAAATTATGAAACTCTACCTATAAATCCTTCTCTATATTTTAATGAATGAGTCCACAAAACAAATGTTCTAAAATGTTCATTGATGTTTTTCATTTAAATGTAGTGGTTAGTAAGCCAATATTCTGGTCTCTAATTGAAACAGTTACCTAATGATAATTAAGACAAAATTGTACTGCATTAATTTTACTGATATAAAATTGTCTGATATCAGGTGATGGTGTCAGACATCTATTACTGACAGTAATTTTACTGTTATATTATGGCAATTTAAAAAAATAATAATTCTATAGTAATGCGAACTGCAGTTTTCTCTTGATATGCAAACAAAACATGTTAATGTTATAATGCCCTTACTGAGTCTAATCAGCTTTAACAATATGATAAGAGAAAAAAGGCTCCAACAAGATCTGCACATTGTATACATTGTATATCTGTCAATGTAGCCAGGTATTGCTGCAATCAAATAAGTGCTCAGTTGTCTGAAAGGATAAGCTACGATATCAGGACACCACATTAATTAAAAAAAAACAAAAAAACTCCATTTGGTGCATAAGTGAGGTGCACTTAGTACATACAACAGCTGCCTTCTCTTACAATGTCATACTTTAACTATTACTTAAGTAAATTCTTCTCAAATTTCAATACTTATACTCATGTAAAATTTTGAAGTAATATTTCTACCTATGTCTGCAACTGGCCGATGAAGGCCTGAAGTTGACTGACTGCAGTCTTCAGCTGGCCAGTGCAGAACTGACATTAACCAGTGGAGATCTGCAGCTGGCCAATGGAGTTCTTCAATCAATGATAGAAAACAAGATTCATTTACATTCATTTATGTACTTGAACAGATTATATGGGAAAGTGAACTTAAAGGTATTGAATTTAAAACTCTTACACCCTTTGCGAAGTGTATTTTAGTAACATAGTGTAGCAAGCTCAGTGGAACATCCTCCTTAGGTGGTGGGAATACCCGGAAAAGCTGACTATAAAGCAGCCAGTGACCAGCAGGAAAGGGGACGTGCTGAAGCAGCACTTAGATGAGCAATACAATCAATCATGTCTCCCAGCTGCTGAAGTCCATCGGCACGAATGCTCAGTCGCTGGGAAGACTTGGGTTGGGAATAGAGACGCCATTGGGTAAAGCTTGACCCCAAATGAGGTGGAATGTATGAGCACCAGAAGAGAGAAAGCAGCTAAGAACAAGTTACAGTGCTGAACATCTGAGTGGAAAATGGAACAGCATTGAGATGCCAGTGATCCTTTTTACGGCCACTCCCCAACGATCAGCGTTATTGGCCAACTCTCTTCCTTCATCTCTTATACCCCCAGGTTGCTACAATATCCTATTCCTTTATATGTGTAAAGTGGGTCATTACTAAGTGCTGGTGATTGCTTATGTTCAAAATGTCAAAGATTTTAAAATATGTATTAATAAAAAAAAATTACAAGATACAGGAATATTAAAATGTTACAATGTATAGCTAGGAATAATGATATTATAATGTGTAGTGAGTAGTGTATACCTGTTATCATGCATGTCTTTCCCCATATGTGGGGGCATGCAAGGCAAAATGCTCACCTCATTACAAAATGCTTATATCCTCCAAAATGTCCTCAGTGGGCATGTGGTTTAATTCAAATATATATTTTTACAATCACTAAAAACAGCTCACTCATTGATTCAAATGTTTAGCATGTTCTGTTCGTGGTGGGAATTTGTTGTTCCGTTAAATCCAATGTCTGTTACATCTGAGTCCATTAAATTGAGAATCTACTGTAATTACACTTTTTTAAATTGTTACTCTTTGTAACTGTTTTATTGCAGATTAGTTGACTTGTTTTTTTATGTATAACACTCATAATATGAATTTACTACTACTGAACAAGGAAAGGTACATGGTAGGAAGTGATACATAATATGTTGTCATTTATTCTGGTCCATTATTGTGTGTTGACCTTATCCATTAGCGTAGGGTAATGACAATAACTTCAAATGACAAGAAACAACTAGAGCAGGGGTCTCCAACACGTTGCTCGTGAGCTACCGTTAGCTTGCAACCCCTTTCCAAGTAGGGTTAATGTATCCTACATAAATTTGAAAACTTGATTAGTCAAATTAGGGGTGGGTGATCTTTTCAAAAAATCATATCACGATCCTTTTAATACAAAATCACAATCCACACTCTGAATTGAATCTTTCTTTTCAATGTGGCATACACTTAAGAGATATCTGGACTCAAACTCATCACTTTATTTTAAATATCAAACAAAGTTGAATTCAATTGTTCTCTGGTTCACTACTAGCTAAGCGGAGTTAAGGAACATGCCCCGAAGCTGGAAGGCCCCTCCCCTCGGTCCACTGCGTGGCTCTCGGATTTGCGCAAATAAATCAGTACTGCAAGCGAACTATGATACATAGCGAAATGAGAGAAGTTGCAAAATTATAGAAAAAAACCCAATCTAAATCCGTTAATTAGTTCTCTCGTGAAAAGCGGACAGACAGACAGAGAGACATTGGATTTTATATATTATATATTAGTAAACGTTCAAAATAACGTGCAGTTAAAGTCTCAACAACATTCTTAGCATTTCATACTTGATAGTATGTCTGTTTGATTTTCATTATTATGTTGGTTGCTTGAGGACTGTATATTGAAGTTCTTAAATTGCATACTTCCACTAAAATTATATGAGCTTTACCAAATCAAAGGCCAGGCAGATCATACTGTTAAGGCAATAGAATAATCCTGAGCATTCATTCACATGAGAAGAAAAAGGAGTTGCAGCAGTAATGAGAGAAAAAAATTCAATTTGTTAAATCTCTTTGTTTATGCAGCTGCATAGCCACTCTGGGTTCATAGTTAATCATAAAATCAAGATCGGAAAAGAATAGTGTTGTAAGGTCAGCAAGTCTACAAAAGCCAGGTAATGTACAGTAGCCAATACTGTATTTTTTTCAAATGAAATGTAAAATTAATTACATTTCAATTACAGTTTGAAATGTTGTGTATCTTCAATGGATAAACATCAAAATAATTTTTAGGCAGTCTTTTGAATGCAGTTTTCTTTTTACTGCATTTTAAAATTATTTTGTAATTCATTCCCCTGTTTATAAATAGCTCTCCCAAACTGTCTGTGTTTTCGAGGTTTTATTTAGTCACCTAGGGAGTGAATCATTTATGGTTTTGACAGATTTACAGGCCAGTTTACAAATTAATGTGTAGGTAGTATTCCTTGATGCTGGAGAGGTTGACACCTTAATCACATATTACTCCATGATAAACCAGAGCATGTTTTTTTCATAGCTTTAACAAAGGTGCTACTTAGGAATGTGTCAACTTAAAATCTTCTGTGATTTTACTTTAACGGTGATTAATTGAAGGAAATATATTGAGGTAAGTAGAAAATTTTACTGTTGTCTTTTCCAATATCAAATTATCTTCAGACCACTTATAGTAATTTACAAAATTAACTTTCTTAATGTTACATGATCCTTCATTAATGATTTCTCTACATAAACCTGTTAAACACCTGAAATCTTCTAATGTCAACCTTCTCATTCATCCCAAGCTTTGATGTTTAATTATCTGCAAATGTTCTTTTAGCTTGTAGCTGATATTCTACAAAACTCCATTGTCTTCTACTTTAAGAAATTAACCACACTTCAATTTGTGATGCCACCACAAGGATAATCACTTGGACTTTTCCCCAACGTACTGTTAACACTATTGTCTTCGGCAATACCATACAAACTCAGATTGGATTTATAAGCTTAATGTTAAAAAAGACAGAATTCATAGTTGGGCAAGCATAGTCTAATGCCCACTTGGGTAAGTCAGAGTTATTTGGGTTAAAATTAGAGTGATAAACAAAATTAAGAACCATTCTTTGTCTGAACTTTCAGCCAAATCTGTTCAACAAGGGAGCTCATAGCTTCAGACTTGACTAGTTCTGAACATCCCTAAGGCAAAACAAAAACATACCAACTACCTTTGGCACTGAGGGATAGGCTGGTATTATCCATTTTACCAAGCTGTAACCCAGGTTCTGGCTTAGCAAGCTGCTACCAGAAACTCTTAAAATTATCCTCTTTTTCACTGGGCCTTGGCGGCTTCTCTTATAAGGTAATTAGCATTAGACCTTGTAACTGTGCTGGGACGTCTCTTGAAAGCACCAGCTGGACACACAAGTTCTGAACAAAAGACCATAAATCAATGATGTATAATATTGATAGACAGTACTGTGCACCAAAAGAATGGGCTTATGTACACCCAGGAGACCAATAGCAAAACTTCTATTACTTCTTTTAAAAACCCTTGTAAGACCCTGGCTGAATGCTCCCATTTATCAGTTCACTGCTTGACCAGGCCAGGCCGTAACTACTGCTGTATGGCAGAGGTCTTATTCCTTAGGGTGTGGTGGAAACATAAGTGGATTGATCCCTTCTACTACAAACGGCTAACTGTGACTGGACTAAAAAATTAAATGCTGTCCATAACTGGACTTGGACCAGGGGTGCTATTAATTCAAACAATGCAAAGATAGCAAGTGCTGAAGATTCCATCAGATATCTGGAGAAAGCCAACAAGGAAAGGAACAAAGCGTCACTTACCTTAAACCATATGTACAATTACTTTGATTCCAAGAACTATTATTGTAATTTAATAGATAGGAGAAAGTCAGCTACTATGTTATGTTATTGGCGTTACTGAAACTGAAAGGAAATAACTGTGTGAAGGATACGTTCTAGCTATTATGAGTTTCTCATTCTAATCCAATAAGAAAGTGGAGTGCAGTATCTCACACACCACATACATACCTGTACACAGAGAACTCTGTATGTGTGTGTGTGTGTGTGTCAGTTGGAAAATCAGCACAGAGACTAGCTGTGAGCAAATAAACACCACAGCATAAACACAAGAGGCTTAATAACTAACTAAAGAACTTATACATCTTGAACACATGAATTACAAGATCAGAATTCATAAGTTTTGTGCCCTTTCTATAGAACATAAAAGATACATAACTAAGGTTTTGTAATTGTATATACATCTTCCATTATCCTTATTTTATAAATAAATTATATTATACAGTATTTATTTAAAAAAGTGTGGTTCAGTTACATGTGAAACTAAGACTTTGGTCACATCTGAACCACAACAGTGAAAGTGTTAATAAGAGGCTGTACAAAATGTGTGAAATTTTGGTGATTCAAAAAAGGTTCCTCTTTCTTTCTTTCTTTCTTTCTTTCTTTCTTTCTTTCTTTCTTTCTTTCTTTCTTTCTTTCTTTCTTTCTTTCTTATTTATTTATTGTACGTATGCTACCAGTAAAAAGCATGGAGGATGGAGGTCCGGGTGAGATACAATAACCCCCCTCCCACCGGAACACGAGAGGGCAGCCTCCCTGGTTTACATCGAGACCACAGGACTGGAGCTTGGAGGCTCAACTCTTTTGGGGGCTGTGACCACTGCCGGGTGGGGTGCCTGGACAATCCCGGAGTCCTGGTGTGGCGGAAGTGCTGCAGAAAAATCAACAGGGTGCACCTGGAGCACATCCGGGTGCAACATAAAAGGGGCCACCTTACTCCTTTCAGGGAGCCGGAGTCAGGAGGCAGAGGACAGAGTTTGCAGGACAGGAGTGGAGGCGGCAGAAGAGAAAGAGAAAGAACAGTAAAAGTAAAGTAAAGGACTGAGTTTATTGTGGTGATTGGTGCACTGTGTTGTGTGCAGAAGAAAAAGAAAATAAAAGTGTGTGTTTGGACTTCTGTGTGTCCTGGTGTCTGTCTGTAGTCGGGCTGAATGTTCACAAAAGATAAATGATCTAATTCAGTCAATCAGTTATGGCAGCAGATATATCAGGCATTAAGATATAACAATTAAAGCATCAAAGTGTGACTTATACTTGTATACTCCTTTCTCTGGTGTGTCATCATTAGTTGTTCATTCATCTACTGCCTAGCTCAGGGGTGGCAAACTCCAGGCCTCGTGTGTCACAGTGGCTGCAGGTTTTCATTCTTACCATTTTCTTAATTAGTGACCAGTTTTTTTCTGCTGCTTACTTCTTTTAATTAACTTGAGTCAGGCCCCATAGTTGTTTCTTTTTCTTTTATTAGCAGCCAAACAATAATGAGACACAAAACAAGCCACCACATGACCAGCTCCCCTGTGCCCATCACACAATATCTGAAATTAAAGAGAGGTGATGGTCTTGGTAAGGTTGATCTCTCAGGTCACCAAAACATTTTGACGGTGCACTTAGAACAGTTTTCGAAATGTGTGCTGTGGTAGAATGAGAGCAGCAACAAGCCATGGAGTTAAATAACGTGTTTAATTAACAGCAAGAATTGGCTTCTCATTAAGAAAGTGATTGGAGTGAAATTGGTAGGAGTTTGAAGCCCCAGTTGAGCCGGTCATCTGTTAGCTCGTTTCACATCTCATTTCTGCTTGGCTGTCATTTAATGAAGAAAGGAATCAATTCAGAGGGCTGAACTCTTCTAACAGGGCTATTAAAGTGATGGGGAAAAAGTTAATTAGCAGTGAAAACTGGTCACTGATTAGGAAAAGGGTTAAAATGAAAACCTGCAGCCACAGTGACACTCCAGGCCTGGAGTTCGCCACTCCTGGCCTAGCTCATTTCAAGGTTGTAAGGAGCAGTATTGGACCAGAAAACAACCAATGACAGGACACATTATTATTTCTTTGCCGGGGCATATTCACCACACACCCACCATTGAAGTTAACAGCACATCTTTAGAATGTGGAAGCAAACCAGAATACTTGGAGAAAATCCGTGCTGATACAAAAAGAACATTTTAACCTCTTTTAAGTGATGAAAAGACCTGGATTAAAAGGTCAGCAAGCTAACTGCTGCATCACTTGTTACTTAATTACAAAATTCAGAGTTCATTCTGCTTTGTGCCAGTGCTTCCAGGCCGTAGCTTCCATTGACCTGAAAATTGTATTGAACAGGTTCAGTAAATGGATGAGTGGGTATTTTTAATCAAGCTTATTTTTTCAATAGCATTTTGCCTCCTCAGGAACAGGGCGAACATATGAGACAAGTTAATTACACGTGTGTTAAGTAGCAATTTAGCAAAAGAGGGATTGTATTTCTCAACTAGCCTGGAAGTGTTTGGAAATTCCCCATGAGGAGTTTCAAGAAGAAGGTATGGTCCAGTCTTTGTAGTGTAGTATGTTGCTACCATATTTTGTAATATAACAGGTTGAATGAAAATAAGGTGGATAGAACAGTGGTAAGTACTACCACCTCCCAACACTGAAGTTGAGAGTTCAATGTCCACGAAGGGGATACAGTACATGTCCTCCCTTTGACTTTGTTTTTTTCCTGTAGAAACCCTGCTAAGATTCTCACCGGGTTCGACGGTGATTTATTTATTTTTTCGATGGGGATCCCAGGAACGGACCCAGCCTTGGCCCAACTCACACACACTCCCTCACAGAGACAAAATATAACTATACAAAGTACAATGATCCCACCCCAGTTCCCTTTCCGGCATTATACAATAACTACGAATTCAACAATAACAAACCACTAACAAAAACCATCCACGATGAAGTCCATGAAAAACCGGTGGAAAAAATTGATGGAATGAAATAATGATGGAGATAGATAGTCCAGAGATCAGCTCACTGTATGTGAATGTAAAGACAGTCCTACCGGTATTTCCTGAAGATGATAAATAATGGGATCAGGAGCACTCCATTCTTCGAAGAGCAGCAAAGAATCCAAATCAGTTCTTACAGAGAAGGTAGACACCAGACAGTCCATACACACGCACAGGAGATAAACCAGGACAAAACAAGAATCCATAGGTAGTAAACGAGAAGGCAAACAGACAAGCAACTCAAGACATGAAACAACAAAAGACTTCTTTTTTCTCTGTACAACTGGCCTCATTTTAAATCTCGTGCCGACCTCCTTGTCCCCAGCAGCCTGCTGGGAGTTGAAGTTTCTTTACCCAGTAGCACTGCTACAACATTTATGTTTTAGTCTCACAATTTAAAGATGTGTAGCTTAGGTTAACTCACAACTTCACATTGACCTTATGTAACTAAATGTGCTCAGAAATAGACTGGTACCGCATCCAGGGTTCGTTTCAGCCTTGTGACTGATATTGTTGGGATAGGCACTTTCTCCTTGTCACACTAAACTAATAATGGGTATGATAATAGTAGAGACATTGTGCAAAACTTGCGGGCACCCTCACAGTAGTGGAGGTTGGGCCCTGACACCCCCCTCAAAAAGAAACAGTTATAGTATTTTACACCCATCTGCATCTAAAGCTATTTCAAAAAACAGATTTTTTGGAGAACAAATTAAATTAAACCTCTGCTGTGCGTGGACATTTTGTTGCAACATGAGTGAAAACATAGTGCATCAGCCAGTAGACTGCTCTGAAGATGGGCTGGGCTAGAAGCCCCATTGACAGAGGCCTGTCACATAGATACATAGATCTGTGTTCAACAATTTTTGGTGGGGTTTGCTTACATTCCACAAGCCCAGGGAGATTCAAGAATGTAAATAAAACTTTCTGGGGAAAGAAGGTACAGTATAGTGGCCCTACACAGAAGATGAGAAAGGTCTTTTGTTGATCTGCATAAAAATTGCATACAACTGACATCCAAGTCAGTGCTCGCAGCAGAGGAGCAGCGTGAGAGCAGCAGTGTCAAGTGCACATTTATTATTTTATGAGGTCCTATTTCAGCAGGATAGAGCAACTAGGGATATATAAGCTTCATGAGGTACAGAGAAACAGTTTGTCATTAATAAAAAAATGGGCCCATTGTTAGGCTTAACTGCCATTTTGAAGTGCCTCAGCCTTTCCATCTTAGTGTTTATTAGAATCTCTATATATAATCTTCATTTGGATCTTGATCTTTGTTTGTCCGCAAATGAATTAGAAGAAGAAGCACTAGATGGCAGTAGAGAGACAGCTAAAACATAGGCATTGCATTAAGAATCTCCTCCAGGCTTATACTACTGAAGACTGTAGTACGCCAGTCACACCTCAAAACACAGACATTCAAACTAAACAAATTGTTGTGTTTTAAATTAACTAAAGAGATCTTTATTTAGATCTTGATCTTTGTTTGTCCACGAATTCCACGCATGTGTAGACCATCTTCCAGTTTAGTACGTTGTTGTTACTCACGAATGTCAACAATGTGCCGGAATAACGAAAGAGGTGGTGGACAGTGTTACGCTGGTTAGCTCCTAAAGCCTGGTTAGAGAATGAGATTGCCGAAGATAAAAGGTACGTGCCTACGTAACATATGAATGAAAGAAAGACAGTGGGTAAAATGAATGACAACGTAACAGCACGTTCCGGAAATTATTATTGTTACATTGTACCCGGCAAGTGCTACGCGTCTCACAGTTGTACCGTGGCTTGCACACATGTCAGTGAAGTGATCCCTATTTATGCTTTAAAGAGCCTGGATACTTATGTGTCCCCCTTTTATAACCATTGCTCCGTGTATATTGCCTTACTCTTTGGGTCGCCACAAAGCAACCTGCGAGATTGGAGAAAGGTTGAGAAGAGATGGTGAGAGGAAACAACAGCGTCGTGAAAACGAGACGGACTGTGAACAGACAGAAGCAGAAATGCTCCTACACCACCACATAATTACTATTCAGACAGTGATTCCGAGTAGGCCGTTCCTATCGAATCAATGTCCATGGGTTTTCTTTTGTAATTTTGTTTCCCTTATAAAAAATCATAATGCTGTGCGACAAAGGGCCCAGTTCATGACTGGCAGCTGCGTTTAAACAGGGAGCACAGACAACTTTAACACGCGCAATGTAGTTGGGCGCATATGGCTAGTAATAATAATAATAAACATGTGGAGAGTCCAGTGTTTTTGTTTACTTATGTCTGTTCAAATACAGTATATTATTGCTTCTGCCTGGGTCTGGAACTGGCTTGTTTCTCAGCACATCTTTACTAATAGGCATGTGGACGGAAAGTCTTGTGGGTTGAGTTCACCGGATGCTAGATTCAGCTGACATGATCTGCTTTGCCAATGACACTAGCAGCATTTTTCCAGTTCCTTCTTCCACTGATGATTTAAACATAGATGCTATTTTTGGTATACTTTTTCTAGCAAAGTTTTGACCACCATTTAGATATTTTCTTTTTTTATTATCATGGAGCTGTTCCTTTTACAGTAGCTAGTGTTTCCTAATTCCAGTTATTATCGGAATCGACTCATCTGTTGCCTGGAAAGTCACCCAATGTTACACACCTGTTTCTCATTGTTATGTTTAGACTAAGAAACCACAAAATATTTATTTCTATGTGCAATATTTATATGTATATTTTTGTCACTGGCTTTGTGGAAGTCTAAAGAGAGGACCTTTTTGAGTCTGCAGGCCCATTGCCATCTTGCAGGGGTTGTGGAGTTGTCCTATACATCCATAGGTAGTAGTTACATTAATTCTCTGCACAGTAATGTATACATTAAGTTGAAATTTACACACACTTAAGCTATTCTTCAGGTATAGTAGAATATAATCTTTTTAATATTGATTTTTCAAACCTTTATGTTATGCCACACTGCATTTATTGACAGTTTTAATATTGAAAAATTAACAAAAGAAATGCAATTTTTTTGTCAACTTGTTGGGGGTGGGGGTAGCAGAAGAAAAACAGGAACTTGTATGACATCTAGTGGTGAAAAAAAAAACATCAGGTCTGGGAATCCGAGTTTAGCTGATAAAGTGATCGTGACTCTCTTCATGATTTTAGATTGTTGAACAATGATAGGGCATTCTCATAATAATACTGTATATAGATATGGGGCAATGTACCATCAGAACATTTCTTCCTGTGGTTATAGTGTCATTGCTGTTCTTCTCCTTAACTGTTCATTGTTCACAAAATTGCAAAGTGAAGATATTCTGTGATCCTGCTACAGGAATGAAGGGAGCACTGGGTCATCCTTCAGTACTTTTGTAGTGCAAATCTCATGCAAAGTAGGTATACGCAAAAAATGTTAATATTCTCCTTGCAGAAAATATTAAGAATTCACTGCCTGTTATAGTGTCAACCTTAATCATATTGCTGAGTTTAATCTTTTTTAAAAATGTAAGCATTAAACTTTAAGGAACTGGCACTACATTTGATCCAGTAAAAGTTTCAATCCCTTAGCAATTTTATTATTATTGTTGCAATATACATATTTATTCATACTGTAGTTTTATCTAAATTTATACACATACTATACTTAAAAGTATTTAGTTTGTGCTACAAAAGGCATTTTTCTTAATGCTGAACACTGTTTAACAATGGTTTTAATCTAATTGTCAAAACTCCTTGCCAAGTGTAAACACCAAAACACATAAGGAAGGATGGGTGAAAATGGAGGTAAATCAGGCACAATATTCTTTCATATAAATCCAAAACTTCTGTAAAAATGTTAATTTCCACTTGTGGACAAGTAAAATCTAATCTAATCTAATGCAATCTAATCTAATCTAATCTAATCTAATCTTGCTAGATCTGTCAAATTATAGAGAAAAGCACAATGAAGAATGAGCATGAGCATACTGTTGTGCTCATACTAGTATGAATAATGTAATGTTTTGTGTACAATTTACATGGTATAAAGTAGGGGTTCCCAATCTGGGGTGTAAGACGGCATTTTTGGGGTTGCGACAAAGAGGAAGGCTGTGTCGCAATACGCCAAAACTGAGGGAGGTGCATTGTCCGACTTTATTGTGGTGAAATTGGTGTGTTTTAATCTAGTGACTTCTGTTTTTTACTTACAAATGAAGCAAACTTGTTTTTGACGTGGATCATTATGGAGAGGAGTAGTTAGCCAATCGTCTGTTAGTGATGACTTTTCATGCTATTATTATACCCTTGCTAATTCTATGAGGTACTGTAACTTATTGCAAACTGTGGGATGTTTAAGCATAGGGTCTACATACTGCTCTTATCTGTTGTTCATTTTAGTTTAAATTATTTGTATTACCGATGTAAAGTACAGTAGTATTGCTTCACAGTCATTTTATTAATGTTTGACAAGTTTTTCTGAATTTTTGCAGGCATTTCTGTTAATGGATATTTTCAATGCAAGTGCCGATTTACATACAAATCCGATTTGCAAAGCTAAACTCATTCGTAACCTGAGGACCATCTGTATTGGAATTTGGTGTTAAATAGAAATTAATTTTATGCAGCTCTTGTGGGAAGCTGCCCCATTAAACCAATTTATGAAAACGTGTCTTGCATTCTATATTGTGTCTCATATATTCTAATTTGAAATTTTGTGGTCTTTGCCCTGCTTTGCATTTCTTTTAGTAATAGACTTAAGAAAGTCAAACTATTAATTGAAATTCTACAAGCAAATTTAACCGGGAGCCATGCAGTTCTATAACATACAATGTATTTATACATAATATATTTCAAAAACATCCTTCAAATAACTCTTATACAAACAATACCACAAACAGTAATGAAATAAACAATCATGTCTTCTTCAGATAGATATACATAAAGGATAATGCAACTTCATAATGAAAAAAGTTTTTTGACTAGTTCTTGTTGATTGCTCTGTCAGTGAAAAAACACTTGTACATTATGTTATTTCTGACAACAACAAAATTGAGACATAATGCTAGTATTCTTTGTATTGTATATATAGGTAATAGTGATTGCATGCTTCTACCTATATACAGTATAAAACATCATTAAGATAAAAAAATAATGTTCAAATATAACTGGTATGTTTACCTCTGCTTGATCTGAGTGCACACAAGCAAAGACTGCGTCACTCTTTGAAAGATGACAATGTGTTAGGCCACCATAATAATGATTCAAAACCATAAACATAGTGGATACAGTGTAAATGCTGTAAAAAACCTCAGAAATATTTACGAGCAGTGAAGTGTATAGGTAATGGGATATACTGTCAAGAGTAGATAACAAATCAGGTAAATCTAGCAGCTATCAGACTCTCTTAGTCCATTTCAGTGTTGTATTGTCATAAGGAAATCTTGGAATCATTGGGTGCAGGTCAGGCCCTAGTCCTAGATAGGCTAATAGTCGACCAGTGGACTAAACTCCTGAACACAACTCAAATGACTGAAAACGACGATTTCTATATTTTTAAAACCTGCTGCTGCTCTAATTAAGTACTGAGTTTAAAGTTTCTAGCTTCAAAACTGTAAACAGAATTAACAAATATAGACAAGTTTTTAACCCTATTTATACACTGCCTGACTCTCTAACCATATTGGATAACATTTGGAAGTTTTTTCAGTACTACAACATTGGCATTTATTTACTCTGGATTACCCCAGCAAAATTTTCTCAGTCTTGTTATATATTTCCTCCATTATCTTTCCCATATTCAACAAATCAGCAATGAATTTTAATATCAATTACGATTGCTGCTCAGTCACAATGGACCTGATAGTGGTAAGAAATATCTCCATGTTAAAAAACGCTGGTCAGCCATGGCCACAACCTCTTCCACATGGGCAGATATCTTCATTAGACTAGAGACTTGTTTGTGAGTCCATCTCGACCCAGACAGCATCATTATGAGACAGCAGGTAAGACTGAGTAAAATACAATGTATAAGAATACCTTGGGTTGGGCCAGCAGAAACAGAAAAGTGGATCCTTGGAAAACCTTAGTGGGCTTTCAGCTGCTACCAATGGTCACGTGGTCCTCCTAATTTTAGATCATTTTGGAATTTCAATTCTTGTTAGTTTGCTTACTATCATTTCTACTGTTATTTCTCATGAACCTTGCCATATTGTGGATGGTATGAGCTGCTAGCCACATGAGCTAGGTATGATACTAGCACACCACTGCTTTAACAGTAGCATTCTGCTGCTGTAAAATGATAGCAGTCGCATACTCATTTCCATACTTTGGAACAACAAACTTATGGCTCCTGGTAGCACTGACCAACAATAACACAAAATAAAAAAGATGAAAGAAGGTTTTGTTTGGTGACTGACTTCTGGAATTAGTAGGCAAACAACTATACATTTTTTTCAAAAGCTTGGATACAATTAGGGAAGTTTTAAAGTGCACAAAGAAAAAGTTGATTCTTTTAAAATGTTAAAGTCTGCAAAGGTCTACAGTAAACAATGAGACAAACTTTATTCAAGTTAAACAATAAGATTAATGAAATAAATCAAGCATTTTGCTTTTTTTAAGAACAAATGGGAATTTTTCGTAATACATAATTGGAACTTCCTAAAAATACATAAGCATTCATGCTGCACAGTTTGTTTGATATTCTAAATAATGTCTTGACTGTCTTCTAAGTATGTCTTTCAGTTTGAAACTGAAAACTCCCCATTATAGGATCAATGAAGAAGATGTAAATGCACACTCTGGGCTGCAAGTTAATCAACCAAGTTGGGCGCACACTTCACTCCTTGCACTGCTCCGGTGGCGACCCACATCTACTAGTTTTTGTTTCCTCTGCATCATCCCATGCCTGCTAGGAGCAAATGGCACATTTGACAAATTATGTATATAATACTTTATTGTGTAAATTAGCCCCTATTTTTAATTCTAAATAAAGTGAGGTGAACAATCCATCCATCCATCCAGTATCCAACCCGGGAAGCAAACCCAGATCTCCTTACTGCGAGGCAGAAGCGCTACCACTGCACCACCATGCCATCCTGAGGTGAACAACTCTCTGTAAATCATTTGAAATTAGACAACTTTACAATCAGAAAATGTGACTAATTCGCATCATATCAATACAGCTTGCAAGATTACAACATGCACAACTTTCAGATATGCAACAGCACCCCAGTGTGTAAATGTTTTCAGAAAAATACAAATGATTTATTATGGGCACAAAATACAGTACACTGCACCATGCTTTAGTCCAGTGAAACTAGTGCACTCATTTCATGCAAAGCTATGTAAAAATATTTTTTCAAGAAAACACACTTAAGCACAACTGAATCTAGACTTTTAAAATTTCATTTGTGTGGAAACATTTATAAGATGTCCAAGTCATCTTTGCAGCAATGCAGGAGCCAGGAGATGGAAACACAGCTCATTCCAACATTCCATATCAGTTTGCCTCTGTTGTTTTTCCAGGATGCGTTATCAAGAATGTTGATGTCAGCCAAAGCTTTGCTTAGAAGTAAACCCTATACCATAGCATAAAGTTTATTGTGATGATGTTTACTACAGAATAGGACATACAAAGAACTTGATTTCGGGTTTTTATGCAAAACACTTTTTTAATTAAAGGCCATTTTATGCTGCTAGTGGCGCACACAATTCACCTGCTGCTGCTCATATTCTATCACATCAAAAATTCTTTCAAGTATAAATTTGAATTTTCTGACAAAATCAAAAAATTGTTGTTAATACCTTTTTTCTTCCATTCATTTCTTTCTTAATATTTAATTTAAAGAGAAACTTTTTTATGCATAAATAAAGATGAAAATTGTTTCATACTTTCTTATACATTATTGGCTGCCTTACTGAACTTTATTTTTAACAGCCTCCTGGAAAAAGAAAGCTTGCATTTTATTGTTACATATGCTTCATTTTTTCTCTTGGTTCTCTGATTTTCCCCATGCATTCTAAACTGGTGACACTAGATTTGTGAGTGTGTGCAAATTTATGCGCTACAGTGGATTGGTAGCCCTTTGGATTGATTCCTGCTTTGGGTCTGATGCTACTGTAGTGCAGTGCATTGGGGTTTTGGTGGTGCAGAGTTCTTTTAAAAACAGTGAGGCAGTACAGACGGGATGGGTGAAATTGGAGGTAAAATCAAGAGAGAGACAGAGAGAGCGAGAGAGAGAATTTCAGGACTGAAATGAATTCAGTGTGGCGGAAAGAAGACAAGGTGGTCACTGAAGCCCCCCACGTAGCAATGGTGCTCCAGTGTTAAGGCTGATCCTGTGGAGCATCAGAAAGGAGCAGGAGAGGCTGATCGTTCTGGCGATGAATTCACAGATGCCAATGGATGGAGGTGGGACAAGAAAGCAGGGCTCAAGAAGTCCCCATGCACTCCAAGGAATGGTGATGGGGAGACGAGCCAAAGAATGTTAACTGTGCATCTCTGTCTGAAGAGCAGACTTGATGGGTAAGCAGAAAAGAATGATTTGTGAGGGATGTGCTGGGGGCTTGAGAGCTAAAGGAAGAAAAGGAAAACAGACAATTCTAACTATTTTTAGTTTAGATTTTAACTTATTTATGTCTTTATTTATGGATTTAACCTCCTCAATAAGCACTACTTTTATTGTGAATTATTTATTTATTCGTGTTTTTGGTGGTGTTTCTCAAACTTTTGAAAGACCCTATATAGTGACGAGCGAAATGTTTCATACAAAATTGCATTTGCAGCAAAATTTTTGCCATTAGCACATATATTTTCAACAGGTCTACAACTTTTTTCTCCTTGTACAAAGGAATATCAACATTTATTCCGATGTAGACATTGGAAAGTGGGGCACAGCTAGATAGTACATACCTTTAGAGGTTTTTCTCTGCTACTAAAATGCATTGGCCAGGGTATTTGGCCACCACCTTTGATGCAATGAGTCTTGTTGACAGTTTATGTAACCACATTCAATTCAACATCGCAGGCAGCTATAGAGTACTTAATCAGATGGTGGTGGAGAAATGGAGAAAAGTAGACATTAATAATGATTGCAAACTCAAAATGTATACAATATTTCAATACATGTATAATCTATTAGTAGTGGACCTAAAGTGCAGTTATGAAAAGCCTAATTAAAAAAGTGTTTTTAGGAAACTTTTAAAATGCTTCACATTATGAGTCTGGCATTTCAGTAAAGTTTTACAGATTTTTGTTGCATAACAGAAAAAAGCAGTCTCACCGCGTCTTTTGTACTTGGCTTTGAAAACTTGCAGTAATTTGACAATATTGAACATAAATAATAAACGATTGTTAAATTGCCCTGATTCTTTCTTAGTAGACCACTATTGTGGAAATTAGATTTCGATCAGAGAGTTCTTTACAATAGGCTAATTTCCATCACACATTTTCCTATCATTGTTATGAGTTTCAACCCTACAGCTAATCTGTTCTTAAAATAATACATTTCACTGTACATTTTCTACTTTTTAAAGTTAGTCACTGAGGGTTTCATGACTTTTTTATATTTCCTTAAGGGGTGACATGACTGAAGTATTCAAATTATGATGGGAATTAGTAAAGTGGATCTCAGAAATTACTTTATTATTAATTCTTCAACAAGAACACTTGGGCACAGTAAAAAGGTATGGATGGGCAATTTTCACATAAAGAACAAGTTACCAGGTAGTATGGTACACCTTTAGGGATCTTTAAATATCGACTTGATTTTTTTGGGAAAATTAAGTGAATAAGTTTGAGGAGATAGAAGGTCCAACAAACAAAAAATATTCTAATGTTGTAATAAGTTAATAAAACAAACAAAAAAAAACAATAGCAGAGAGTTCTCAGCCCTGGCCTTTGGAACCCTCATGCCATTTGGAGGTTCCTCACATCTTCAGTTAAATCATTTACTTAATATTAAGTAGGCTGTTAGTCTAGACTTAATAGGTATCGTGTAGGTGTGGATAACTGATTTTCTAAAAAATGTCAAATGTGTAAAATATATTTTATGAAAAATATGTATTATACTAAGATCATTTTCTTTATTTTAAAAATGCATAGATGGGTACAGATGCAATGTCACTGTATTGGCCATTCTTTGACATTTAGAATTATATCTTTTGTGGAAATATAAGAAACAAAGGCTATGTAAAAGGGTTGGGGTCTAATCTGAGCATCCTGCTAAACAGTAGCAATGCTAGTAACTGTGGAAAAGGAAGATCAAACAAAACAAAAAGCTCTGAATTTCAGCTCCGCAAAAGGCTTCAAATAAAGGGCTTCTGTGGATTATTGTTGCTGACACAGATGCAGGTGCAGAAATTAATGATGACTTCTATCTGATTCTATTCTTTTATCTGTTAAAGATTGGAAAAAGCAAAACTTCCAAAACACTCCAGAAGTGAGGTCACTCATCTGTGAGGTGATCCTCCTCTGTGGATTGTAAGAAGGAAGAGTAGTTAGTGTCTGTGTTTCTCCAAAACCGATCCACCATTTTACCTGCTGTGCACAGCCTCCTGCACACTCCCATTATGTGTGTGAATTACATTTTATTGTGTGGTTTAGTTAGGTTGGGACAAAGGTGCACTGGTAAGTACTGGGCTTGAATCCAATGCCCTGCTGTCACCCCATGTCCTTGTAAGATTTTCTCTTGGTACTTAAGTTACTATGTGTTAGGTCAGTTCCTAACTAACCCAATAAGAAGTGTTAGTGTGGGTGGGTGTGTGAGTGGGTCCTGTGCTGGACTGGCATCCTGTCCACAAATGGTTTCTGCTTTGGTCCTGATGCTTCCAAGATAGGTGCCAGCCCTTCATCACCCTAAATTGGATTTAATTTGAAATGTTTTTGATTGCACTAGCAATCAATATATTTATTGTGATGGACAGCCATTACCTGGCTGGGACGCCAGCAGGGCGGAAGGACCAGGGGAAAGGGCATTGATGAGGCAATACCTCCCCTGGGACACTAGAGGGCAGCCCTCCTGGGCAGCTGTGGCAACAGGGATTCCTGCAGGGCATGTTGGGAACTGGAGTTTGGTGAAGCCCTGTTTGGTTCTGTGGGGCCCGCCAGTGGGAGCTGCAGAGCCGTGTAGTGGACCTCCATCACACCTGGGAGTGATTCCAGGTAATAGTGATAAGCCACCTGGAACACTCCCAGGACCTGAATAAGAGGCCAGAGTCGGGAGGAAAGAGACAAAGCCTGAGGAGGAGTGGAGGCGGATGGACTGGCGGCAAAGAAGGGAATGGACTGTATATTGGTGTGCTGTTGGTGGCTTGTGCACTTTTAATTGTAAATAAACACGGGTGTTGAGTGAATCTGTGTCCTGCCTGTCTGTGTCCAGGGGTTAGGGTGGCAGTACGCCCCCCTAGTGGCTTACAATATA
>JANRMT010062790.1:18513159-18549285 GCA_026402145.1 Polypterus bichir lapradei | reverse complement strand
TATCTATCTATCTATCTATCTATCTATCTATCTATCTATCTATCTATCTATCTATCTATCTATCTATCTATCTATCTATCTAAAATGTAATTAAAACATCGGGGTATGTAACTACAACTATGTAACAGATGTTCCATGGTCTGGGCAATTGTAATGGAGAATTGCTGTGATAACTGTATAGGTTTTCAATGACATTTCAAGATCTGTTTACCTTGATTGAATGATGCAAGTTTAGTAGTATTATGTTAGGGATGGGTATAATAATAGCCCAAAAAATTCAACAATATATAGTGTAACACAACTGCAAGAATGTGACAAATGATTGTTTAAGCAAAACATGTCAAGGAGGTGCCCCTCTAGATTTTGGGAAAAAGCGTTAACCATTTTGCAAAGGCGTTTTCACCATTTAGAAAAGATCTTGAAATATCATTGAAAACCTATGCAGTTGTCACTACAATTCTCCATTACAATTTCCCAGACCATGGAACATCTGTTACATAGTTGTAGTTACATACCCTGATGTTTTGATTATATTTTGAAAGTACAGATACAATGTAACTATGTAAGTACACTTGTTTTTGGATCAGTGATAAATTGCTACATTGTTATTATATAAACTGTGGAATAACAATGACAACTGAGTAATTAACTATAATGTTACTTTGTATTACACAGTAAGTACGAAGTAATAACTCATAGTTATACTGTACTTATACAGGTAATTACACAGTAGTTACAATGTAATTATGGACACTTAATGTAAAGTGTTGCCAAAAATCCTAATATCTCAATCTTAATAAGTTGTTAGGCTATAACTCACCAGGCTTTTCTTTTGCATATTAACATTATTACTATGTATTTATTTAACAGATGCATTTGTCACTTTCAGAAAATCAATATTTGTATAAATCTTTGGAGATTACAACTTTAACAAGTCTTTGAGAACAATATCTGTAGAAACCTAAAATTTGAATTTGACTGTCTGCCATCTGTGACTAACAAGCATGTCTTTCTGTGAAAAAAAAAATCGCATGCTCAAGTGGAAGACACTGGAATTGCTAGCTAGTAACAGAAACTAAAAAAATTGTCAAGGGTCAATCAACTTGGTAAGAAATTAAGTTGGATGTTAGAAATTCTTCAGCTTTTAAATTGTTAATTCTTTGACATAAGCAAGTCTTTCTATTAAATTGATTCAAAGCTCTTATAGACCCAACCTCACCCTTAAATGAAATATTGACAGCAACCTCAGTGCAGAGTGGAATGCAAATACATTGGAGAAAAGTTCCAAAATGAACCGACATGTCTGTAGATCCTGATTGGGTGTTCTTTATAGTTTTATTCTCTCTCTCACTTTCTTTACTTTTCTCTTCTTTTCGTTTCTTTTGCCTTTGACATTTCCAATTATCAGCGCCTTCTTTCATGTCACCAAATATGTTGGCTTCAGCTTAACTATGATTTGTTTTGGTTTTTTACCTAGCAGGATCTATTTTCTTATTTTGTGACAGCACTGTAATGAATTTTTAGGTCAAGGAAGATAAAAAAAAAAACTTTACTGACTTCTCTATTATCTGCCTACATTTTGTTGATCAAGTTAGATGACATGATGTTAGTTTTCCATTTAATGGCAGAACTTTTGCTGTTGTTATTTCTGTTGCATGATGGCATCCTAACCAGATTGAAGTGTTTGATCTTATTATGTAGGTGGAAACATGTGAAATGTATTCAATATTTCTGTAGTATAAAACTATTTATTCATTGGGGGGGATGATTTGATTGAACCTTCTTCTGAACCTTCTAGTGTACATGCCTGTTTTTGTTGGTAATTAACTTTGTCTCACTGTCAAGTCCCTGTATTGAACATTTTAAAGCATTATTTAACTCCGGCCATAGGTCAAAAACTGACTTTAATGAAGAGACTAAGATCACTTGTGCTATTGTAGGGAGAATGGGGTACACACATGATAACTGTCTGGATCAAATAGATTTATAGTTAAAAAGTGTATGTTGGATCAGTATTTATTTTTACAATAAACCAGTTTGTGGTGATAATACATTACCAGAGTTAAAACTAAAGTTTAAATGATAACAAAATCAGCATATGTTTTCAAACTCATAATCAATAACATCTAGTTTAAAAGCTCCTTATCATTTGTTTGTACTCTCTTGCATATTTTTTTTTATTTTAATTACTGTGTTTATTCTTCTCTTAGCTACAAGAAGTTCAGGTAAGAAAATGAAAAGGGTTCAAGCGGCATCATTCACTCACATAATAATGTATGGGGATAGCAATAAAAGCTGTAAAAATGTTGCTTTGAAATGAGAAGGGTATGATGAGCATAGTATAAACAGACAGGAAATACCTCCAGAGCCTGGTAAAGATAGGCTTTTACACCTGTATCATGATACAGAACACATGATATTTTAGGAATACATTAAAGCTAATTTCTCCATTAATGATTCTTATTTAGATTACCTGTCATTTGAGTTTCTGAACCTAGCTATTCAGTATCACCAAGCCATTGGACATAATTCAATCTAAGAACACAGTTGTTCATATTAAGATTTTCTGACAATTCACCAATCACCCTAATTTACTTGTCTTTGGGAAGTGGCAGGAAACTGGAGGACTCAGGGAAAACACACATGAGCATGAGGAGAATGTAGAAAGTCCATACAGATAATAAACAGGCTTGAATCTAGACTCTGGATTCTGTGTCTATTAAAGAGCAATGCTGTAGGCCATTAGCAGTTTCTTCTCACCTACAGTTTAATGAATGGACACAGCACAATTTTCAACTCACCCCAGCCTGTAAGAACCAAGAAATCTTGGAATGATAAAATTTAATCATGGATACTTGCCCTCCTGAATATAGCACCTTACCAGGAAATTTGATTTGTGGAAAAGAAGGTTTTGGACAAAAAATAAAGAAAACAATGAAAGTCAAGAGAGGAGAGCATGCTTAGAACACCTTTTGGCGTTGTAGTACCTTTCTCCCGCAGTACACGGTGATGGACAGACTCTCAGTAAGTATGCCCGGTATACGTGTTTAATCTTTTAAGGCCACAAGCAACATTGTGGAGCAGTTTCTTTCATAAATAAGTGAGCAAGGAACACACCACATTAGTAGAGTGAAGAAAAATTTTATCATCAAGTTAAGGAATTCCAAAGTGCTTATGGAGGAATTAAGTATGGGCCTCCAAGTATTAAGAAAGACAAGATTTAAAATATGACTTAATTGTCTTGAGCATTATATTATTCTGCCTAATATCACATATTGTCATTTGAAGGTGTTAGAATTTAAAGACACCAGAAGAATTAAAAAAAAAAATTACACCAAAGACCAGAAAAGCAATAAGTAAAGCTTTGTCCTGGGCAAGGCGCTTAATGACACTTTTGTAGGAGACAGACCTTCTTGCTACACAGCTCAAAACTGCATGCTAAATCAGTACGAGTAACTAAATCCAGTTTGTAAACCAATTACACTATACTGGTTCAACTCTTCATGTTGTAAAAGGACAAGTTTTTTATTTAAATCTGTGGCATTCATCATATTTGGCCATAATTAATTATTCTCCATGCTCCTTTCCGGATCAGTATCCTGTTATGGGACTTGGTGACACTTTTAACATGGAATAAAAGTACTGGAGGAGATTTGGCTTCAGTGATGACTGACACAAAAGCACACCATCAAATGATCATGCTATAGATGTGAACAGCACCATACATTGTTATGACAGGATGACACATAATGACTTGTAATGCCCAGGAAAGTAATGGAGGAAAGATGGCATGAATACATTTGTCTTTCACCTTACATATTTTCATTAGTACTGGGGTGTTGTACCATGTTAGCCATTATGAATGTAGAAAAAAGTCAAGCAAAATGACACTTTATTGGCTAACTAAAAAGATTGCCTGAAGAAGGGGCCTGAGTTGCCTCAAAAGCTTGCATATTGTAATCTTTTTAGTTAGCCAATAAAAGGTGTCATTTTGATTGAATTTCCTCTATATTTTCATTAGAAAAGATGGCATGGTGGTGGAGTAATTAGCTCTACTGCCTTATAGATCAAGCATGCTGGGTTTACACCCTTCTCTAGGTGTAACGTTTGAACATTTTTTTCCTGCGTCAGCATTGTTTTAGTCAGAGTACTCCAAGCTTCTTAACACTTTAAGAAAATGTACGTTAGGTTAACTGGCAATTCTGAATTGTCCCCACGTGAGTGCAGGTGTGTACATGAGTAGGCCCAACAGTGTACTACTTCCATGTCCAGGGATGGTTCCTGCATGACACTCATTCTGGCCTTGTAACCCTGAATTGGATTAATCAGGTCTGAGACTGTTATTTTATTCTAAATATCAGTTTATATGTAATTATCGTGTGGTGTTGCATTTTTGTCCTAATATGTATAACCCTGTATGAATGGCTCTGAGGCTAGGGAAGGTTGCAGGTTCTAATCCCGTAAATGCCTAAAGGGACTCTGCTCTGTTGAGCCCTTGAGCAAGGCCCTTAACCTGCAATTGCTCCATCCTGGGTATGATGTTACTCTGCATCCATCCCTGCATGTAGGCCCTTCAACCTTCAGGAAAAAAACTGGGGGTTGGTGGCAGAATTGGCACTCCAGTCACCATAAAAAAACCTCACACTGTTCCACTCCATCTGAACTAGTGTGTTGCTGAGGTGTCATCCGTTGCATGGCTGTACTCAGGTCCTAAATTGTTTTGTCATGTGGTACGTGTGGCAAAGGGCTGTATCAGTGCGTGATCCTAACCTCCTCCTCCTCCTCCTGTATGAACAGTTTTGTGTATTTTTTGTTTCTTCAATGTACTCACTATGACAATATTTATTTGTATTTAAACAAATCAGTTTTTATTAAAAAAAGCTAAACTTTTAATTTGAGTGCATTTAAAATGTGAAATATGATAGCTGCTCTTTTTCTTTAATTGCCAGAGTACCACACTTGCCTGAATCAAGAGATTGGCTGAGTTCAGACACTGAAGAAGTCAGGTCAGCCATCCCTGGCTGCTGTAGAACAATCCTGTGGTTCTTTAAATCTTTAGTTGAGAAACTGCAGTATGTTCTACAGAGAATAGAATTTCTGAAAGTCTTGTCTCATTATATGCTTATGCTATTTGTCTTGTTCTGTTCTTGATATACACTCTGGAGTTGTTTTCACTACCTCTGATAAACATATATCAACTCTTAAAATTTTTGATTTCTGAAAATACAAAGCTTATGCGGTATGTGCTGGAACAAGAGATGCCTAACTTTCTCTTACTCATTTTATAACTGGATATGAATTTTATATTCAGGTGCACTAGGCAGCATGAGATAGACTTTGTGTCATCAAAGGTACTTCACAAAGTGAGCCATTAGCGCATACTGCAGACTTTGCTATTCCCATGAATTGAGGTAAAGGTCTAAAGCAACTAAGCCTTTTGGTGACTCTATGTTTAATTAACTGGACTGTTAAGCCAGAATTTAAATAAACATGACTGTAGTCTGATCAGGCAGAATAAAAAGTGTGCAGGTTATGAATATGATAGGGAACCGGAAATAATTTCATATAATAAAATTAACCAGGGGGCGGCACGGTGGCGCAGTGGGTAGCGTTGCTGCCTCACAGGAGACCCCGGGTTCACTTCCCGGGTCCTCCCTGCATGGAGTCTGCATGTTCTCCCCGTGTCTGCGTGGGTTTCCTCTGGGTACTCCGGTTTCCTCCCACAGTCCAAAGACATGCAGGTTAGGTGCATTGGCGATCCTAAATTTTCCCTAGTGTGTCTTGGTGTGTGTGTGCGCACCCTGTGGTGGGCTGGCATCCCTACCCGGGGTTTGTTTCGTGCCTTGCGCCCTGTGTTGGCTGGGATTTGGCTCTTGCAGACCCCCATGGCCCTGTAGTTAGGATATAGTGGGTTGGATAATGGATGGATGGAAAAAGAACCATTGGGAGTTAAAGGAGTTAGTACAGATAGCCAAGAAAGGTCTTCTTTTTTTTTTTTTTTTATTAATTTTATTGTAATCATTCCATACAAATCGATCAATTTTTACAAAAAATAGGATTGAGAACAAGTCGACCCCCACCCCTGAGAGAGAAAGCATGGCCAAAGGGATAAAACTTAAGGCTTGTAAACATACCTAAATTGATGAGCCAATAGAGATGAATGGAGAAGAAAAAGAAATGCAGAGATAATTGCTTCCTCGGTGCTTTAAGAGCTTATTCTAAAATATTACTGATTAGATCCTGCCATGTTTTGAAAAAAATCTGTACAGGTCCTCTAACTGAGTATTTCATTTTTTCCAATTTCAAATAGTATAAAACATCTGTTTCCCACTGACTTATAAGAGGAGAGTTAGGATTCTTCCAGTTCAACAAAATAAGTCTGTGTGCCAAAAGTGTAGTGAATGCAATCAGTTTATTTGTCCTTCTGCACTTTAAGCCCTTCTGGAAGAACACCAAACACAGCTGTTAATGGGTTAGGAGGGATTGTGACACCAAGGCTGTCTGAAAGGTAATTAAACATTTTGGTCCAAAGTTATGTTAATTTGGTGCAGGCCTAAAACATGTGATCCAGTGAGGCTGGGACTTGATTGCAGCGTTCACAGGTTGGATCCTGCCCTGGAAACATTTTTGAGAGTTTTAGGTGAGACAGATGTGCTCGATATATAATTTTGAGTTGAGTAATTGTATGCTTTGCGTATCGAGACAGATGTGCTCGATATATAATTTTGACTTGTATAATTGTATGCTTTGCGCATATGGAGCTTGAGTGAATTCTCTGCATTGCTACTTTCCACTCCTTTTCTGATATATTAATTAAGAGATCTTTTTCCCATTGTCCTCTTGGATCTTTGAAAGGGAGGGACTCTAAAATAATTTTATATATTGCAGAGATGGTGTCTAAGTCCTTGAAATTGAGCAATATTTTTTCCAGCATGGACGAGGGTGCAAGATGAGGAAAATCAGGCAGGTTCTGTTTAACAAAGTTCCTAATTTGAAGATAGTGAAAGAAATATGTAGCTGGAAAGTTAAATTTGGAATGTAATTGTTCATAGGATGCAAAGATGTTTTCTATATAAAGATCTCTAAGCAATTTAATCCCAATTTTTTTCCAGATATTAAAAAATTCATATGTTTGCAAAGGTTGAAAGAGGGGTTTCTCTTGCAGAGGTGCCACAGATAAAAGTTTCTCCATCTTAAAATGCTTTCTACATTTGTTCCATATTCTGAGTGAGTGGATTACAATTGGATTATTAGTATATTGCCGATAACGTGTGTTTATTGGGGCACAAAGCAGAGAATATAAAGAAGTACTGCAGGATTTTACTTTTATTGCGAACCAGGCCTGTGTATGTTCATCTATTTGTGTCCAGGTTTTTATAGCTTGTATGTTTGCTGCCCAGTAATAAAACTGAAAGTTGGGTAGAGCCATGCCACCTTCTGCCTTTTGTCTTTGTAGGGTAGCTCTTTGGATGTGTGGATGTGTTGAGTTCCAAATAAATGAGGTTATTGTTGAATCGAATTGCTTAAAAAATTATTTATTGATGTATATTGGAATGTTTTGAAATAAAAAAGAAGCTTAGGAAGAATATTCATCTTAACAGTGTTAATTCTTCCAGATAGAGTGAGATGAAGGGTTGACCATCTATGCAAGTCTTTTTTCCATGCAGATGGCGAAGTTTTGTTGATAAAGAGCTTTGTGTTTACTTGTGATGTTTACCCCTAGGCATTTAAACTGATTAGTAATGATAAAAAGTAGGGTGTCTAATCTAATATTATATGCTTGAGAATTCACTGGAAAGAGCACATTTTTATTCAGATTAATTCTGAGACCAGAGATCTTTTGAAATTCTGTAAGTGCTGTTAAGACTGCAGGCACAGAAATTTGTGGGTCTGATGTATACAGTACCATATCATCTGCATATAGAGAAATTTTCTGTTCCAGTACTTCTCTGATAATCCCATTTACAGTATCTAATCAGCATCTTGACAGTGAACCACCAGTGGTTCAATGACGATTGCAAATAGCAGTGTTGACAAGGGGCATCCTTGTCTGGTACCACGCTCTAGTTTAAAGTAGTCTGAACAAATGCTGTTAATATAAACTGAAGCTTCTGGATTGATATACAGTAGTTTGATCCATGCACAAATGTTCGGGCCAAACCTAAATTTCTCTAATGTAGTGAAAAGGTATTTCCATTCAATCACGTCAAATGCTTTTTCTGCATCCAATGATAATAATATTTCTGGGGTGTTTGGCTTTGTTGGTGAGTATATTACATTAAACAGGCGGCGAAGATTGGAAAATAAGTGTTGACCCTTGATAAATCCAGTTTGATCTTGTGATATTACCGAAGGCAGCACTTTCTCCATCCTTCTAGCAATGATTTTTGAGAGTATCTTAACATCATTATTCAGAAGTGAAATTGGTCTGTATGATGCACATTGTAATAAGTACTTATTTTGCTTAGGAAAGACAGTGATTAATCCTTGGCGAAAAGTTTGAGGTTGAATTTGATTGTTTCTAGCGTCTGTAAATGTTGCTAATAGGAGGGGAGCTAGCTGAGTGGAGAATTTCTTATTAAATTCTGCAGGGTAGCCATCAGGGCCTGCTGCTTCCCTCATTTAAGTGACTTTATAGCATCTAGTAATTCTGATAGCGTCAGAGGTTTCTCCAGTTCCTCCGCACTAAAAGTATCTATTTGTGGTATCTGTAATGTATCCAGAAATGTATTAGATTGTGTGTTGTCTTCTTTAAACTCAGTAGAATATAAGGAGTTATAGTAGTCTCTAAATGTGTACATTATATTTTTATGGTCGATGATTTCGTCTCCGTTCGTGTTGGTGATTACTGGGATTGCATTGCGAACTTCTTGCTTGTGGATTTGTTGAGTTAAAAGCTTATTAGCTTTCTCTCCGTGTACATAGTAATGATGTCTGGATTTATAAATTAGTTGTTCAGTTTCTTTAGTTGTCAAGAGGTTGAGTTCTGAATGCAGAGCCTGCCTTTTCCTATGTAGAGACTCGCTTTGAAGCCTGGCATGTTCTTCATCTATTCTAGTAAGAAAGGTCCTCTTTAACTACTAGCTTTAAGTTTACTACTGGACCAACAATTCCAATTCCTTTGAATAGAGTGACTTGAAATGCAAATACTGAAAATGATATTTAATTTTATATTGCAATAGAAAATGCTGAAGGGTATGATTTTAACAGAGGTTTGGGTTTCTTGGCTTATTCCATGACTATGTGATATCAGTAAAATAAATAAACAAAGTTTGTTCGCTGTAGTTGGGTGCTATATAAAACATAATCCCCAGGCCAGGTACACATATACAAAAACAAGAATGTTTACAACTGGACCACAGAAAAGTTAAATAAATTACAGAGGGTCACACAAACAGTAAAAGTTGGGGAATTAATCTGCAGCCTTGGATTATAAAAGCTTAGTGCCTCAGCCATCACACACAACTGCTAAAATCATAAGATTTGATTTTCAGTTTTATTAGATCCAAGGCAGTGTTATTATTAATAAAACTGTGTTTTATTATAATCTATAGAGGTTATAAAAAGGGGACTAAAAATCAATTCTCTCTTAATTCCTGTGGCTTTGTTTCCCTAGACTGAGTGAAAGGAAACTTCAGCATTGAGTATAAAATTTAAAAGAGGTTGACCAATTGTAGTAATTTTTAAGCTTTACATAAATTTGTGTTTGTATGTCATAAGATGGATGGATGGATGGAGCAGTCTTGTCTCACAAATCTAGCATCCTGGACTTGATTTTCATGCCCAGTCATCTATGTGGAGTTTGCATGTTCTCCCAATGTGTTTGTGGGTATTGCTTAACGGTACTTGGGGCTTGTCTCCAATACTATCCCAAAGATGTGTATAATTAATGAGTAAGTTGGCACAACCTATGGACTTATGCCATGAGCAGGGCTGTTTCTTACCTTTTGCCCTGTGCCACCAGAATAGGCTTTGGCCTCATTGAACCTAAATTGAATTGTAAAACAGCATTTCATTGGTTTCAAGTTAGTACAAAATTCACTCACTAGAAAACACAGACCTTATGCCAGAAACATTACAATTATTTTTTTCAAATAATGAAGGTATTTGTCAAATATAGTATTTTACTTTCCAGCACAGTCACCATCTTTTTGAAGTTTGTACATACTTGTTTTTCAGTTTTATGCACACAAAACTGGTGCATATGTCAAGCAGCGCCAGGTGCATTGCTGGGACCAGTACTGCATAGGGTGTCAGTCCATCACAAGACCAACCTACAAATATTCCCCACTCATGCATGGATTAGTTTTGAATCACCCACCATCCTGGAATGTAAGAGGAAAACCTGAAGACAGGCAGAAAATCCAATAAAGGAGTCAGGAAAACAAAACAAGTATTCTCTATTGGTAAATAACTATTCTTCTATGGATTATTTAAGACAAAAAAAAAAACAAAAAAAACTTTTGTTAGAATTAAGAAGTTTGCTGCAACAGAAGTATTATAACTCCAGCAAGTAGGGTTCAAATGCTGCCTTTGTTACTGTCTGTGAGGAGTTTGTCCTCCTCTGAAACCCTAAAGACATTCTGGTTACACTGATTGGTAAGTTTAAATGTTACTTGTGTGAGTAAGTGTGTGTCTACGTGATTGGTTTGGCACTTTTTCCATGATGTGGAAAACCCAGGAACAAAGACTGGCCATTTGGCTAAAAGAAGTTCAGCTTTCATCTTGGTTATTCCTTAGAGACGATGACATGCTGGTGTAATGTCTAGTGTTGCTGCCTAAGAAATCAGATGTTTGCTCTTTGCACATTTTCCCCCTTGTCTGTGTGGGCTTGTCTCCAGGTCATTTACTTGTCTTTTCATATCTAAAAGATGTTTCTGTTGATTTATCTGTTGACTCTAAATTAGCCACATGCAAGTTTGGGAGTATGTGTGAATGGCACCTGCAATGGAGCATTACCCTGTTCACAGTTGGTTCCTCCTTTGCACTTGATGCTGCCAGTAAATACTCCAATGCCTCTGTGGTCCAAACTGAATAAAGTGTGCTCAAAAGTGGATGGACAGGATATATCATTTTAAAAATATAAATTTTCATTAGCATATCATACATCTTGCATTCATTATTCTAAGAAGCTAAAACGCACAATATCATAATGCTACTGATTTATAGACAAATAATCATGGTGGTGCTTCAGTTGCTTTGAACAAATTTGGGCATTTTTCCTTGACAGCAAAAGCAGTGTTTGTGTCCTCCAATAATATCAATGTCATGCCGTAAAATTTTCATAAATGAGAATAACTGAAATATCCTATGGCAAAGGCTACCCAGTATACAGATGATTCATTGTCTTGCAATGTAAAATAATAGAGCATTTTTGATTAACTTTCATGAGGCAGCCAGCTGGTAAAAATACCATGTTAGTCCCATGCTCTTCTTGACTCGATTTTACTTTGAAGAATCTAGCTACATAGGTTTGACAGGCTTGCTGGCCTGATATTCCAGTAATCGTCAAAATTGTTCTAATGTTTTAATGTTCAAAACAGGACTTTGAAGTATTCTCATTGGTAATGAAGATGTAAAGATGCAGTAGGGTGGTTTTCTGAAACATTCTTCATGCATTAACAAATCCATTGTGGCTCAGTGGTTAAAATTGTTGTATCACAGTCCCAGGGTGCAGAATTCAGTTCCTAGTCCTTTCATTAGTCCTTGTGCAGTTAGCAATCTTTTCCCATGCCCATTTGAGTTAACTCCCCTGTTCAGAACATGTGCAAGTAACGTTGATGACTCCCAAAAGGCTTGGTCTGGTTTTGTTCCCTGTAATAGATTGCCATCCCATTGATGGTTTATTTGTTCCAGGTATCTATTTCTTCCAGACTATGTCCAATTTTTTTGTGAGGCTGTGGAAAATTCATATAATGAAACAAATGAAAATGCCTAAAAGCACTGCATTTCACTGTCTGTCATGTCTCAAGTTGAACTATTAACCTTGTCTTGATGTAGGCTTCTTCTTACTTGTGTTGGTCTGAAGTTATTGGTTATTCAACTCAAGATCTTGTTTGGACTTCCCAGAGTTTGGCTGAGAAAGTTTTTCTCTTTTGGCTTCCTAATGCATGGTGTGGTTTCTTAAATTCTTGACATGAAGACATTCTCTTCCCCTTCTGTGTTTCCCAGTGTTTTTAGATTACTTCAAATGCCGCCTAATGCTGCTGCTTGGAAAAAAATCCACCATGTTGTGTGTATGTTAACAAACTGCATCAACAACAACAAAACAAAAAATCAAGAATTGGATTCCAGTACAACTTGCACTTGTTCAAAATTAGGTGTACTAAAGCAGAAGACAAGATACATGAAAAAAAATTATGAAACTCCCTGCTTGTTCTGTAAATTAAACTTTTCAGTCAATGGTTTTTGGGTTTTGACCAGTTTTAAATGAACATCATAATTCAAAAGTATGTGCTTCTGATCACAATAGCCTTTTACTAGCAATGTCTAACACACAGAGTATCACACTGAAGTGAGTGAAGTCATTCTTTCTTCTGCAGAAATGTTCCTCTTCCTCCAAACTCATCAAACTTTCATGATCGTGCAGGTAACAATGCCTGCCTGGCAGTTTTATACCTGATCTCATGCTGCTGGATTTACTATTGTGTAAGTTAACTGCAAAACACCTAAGAACATCCATCGCTCAGCTGTTTCCATCTTGTTGTCATCATCTGTGTATAATGACTACAAGTTAGACCTAAACTGAACAATAAGCAATAAAGATCAATACATATATAACAGTGCTACAAAATAACTTCTGGAAATACTCCTGGCCATCAAACTACTGAACTGTGCTTTTATGGATAAGTGAATCAGTTGATGGTTATGACATCTGAATTTGATATTGATATTCCATAAGAGTATTCAGTGCAAAAAAGTATTAGGCACACAAAGATCTGTCTTATCCAACCTGATGAGTATAAATTGTTAAAATTACACATTACAAAAACATGGATAAACCAGAGGCATTATTCCAGCATGGGCGTATGTACCATTTAGAAGCGGAAAATTTACATTATTGTGTATGGCTATCCCCAGGCCAGTAAGGCCTATACTGAAATAATAAAAGACAATAGAAGATGAAAATGAGATAATCGTTTTAGGATCTGCCTATTTAGCTTCTTCTATAGCAAAAAGGACCTCACTGCAGCCCAGTTCTGATGGACTGTTTAATAAAATACAGATAAAGAGAAGATCAAATGCCCAAGAATGTGATGAAGTAAGGGAGGAAGTCACCATATGAGACTCTACTGAGTCATGAGGATTCAAATGGCAGCATATGAATTTATTTCTTCTGCCAGTTATTAAGATAACTAGATACTGTTATGCAATCACACTTATGCACAATGAAAACATTTGATGCAGATTGTACAATGGCAGTAATTTTGAATATATCCATCTTAGATATTTGCAGAGCTGCTTCCAGAGCTTATTTCCAGTGATTAAATGATTTAAGTGGGAAGGGCAAACCCCCAATCGCAAGGCCCCAGTATGATTGTTCACAGCTTAAACAGTTAAGAGGTAAACTGAGACAAACCCACATGAAGCATCGATGGTACTTAACATTAAACGTGCAGTGTTAAAATACAAATAAGTATGTATGAGAAAAGCGCTATATAAATGCAAAGAATTATTATTATATGACATTCAACTTAGCATAAGAATTTTGTTGCTTTTATCTGCTGTGGATATTGAATATCTCTCATTATTTACATTGCTTTACAATGTTATTTTTGAAAATGTATTATGTTCTTTGCAGTAGTACTTGCTATGAAATACTTCATATAAAATAAAATCTTGATATAAAATTAGCAGATACAAATACACAGTTGCAAGTTTTATAATTATGTATAGCCACTTGATGGCAGCAGAAGCTGGAAGTTTATCACATTGCAGAAAATGTACATTATTGAAGGGAGCAGATCTTTTATTAAAAGTGTACATGAATCATTACAAGGCAATAAATATATTTGCTGAGCAAAGGTCTACTGCTCTGATATTCCATTTATTTCTAATTTACTTGCTCTTCTAGATTTGCTATAACATACCAGTGAAGTATTTTGCATATTTTAGTATGTGACACTTCTGAGAAGCTGAAGCTTTTCTTTTGTAGTTTTAGGAAGGGAGAAAATGCTCCTGTCTCAGTAAGCAGCCGAGTCCTTCCTCATGTCAAATGATTTATTGGTTGGTGAAGATACAGTATTATCTCTGGCCTATCGCTATTAGTATCAGCTTTGAACAAGGATAATAATGTGGTTCAGTTAGAAATGGAGCCTGCGGTTGGCTGGCGCCCTGCCCAGGGTTTGTTTCCTGCCTTGCACCCTGTGTTGGCTAGGATTGGCTCCAACAGACCCCCGTGACCCTGTAGTTAGGATATAGCAGGTTGGATAATGGATGGATGGCTGGATAGAAATGGAGCTCTAAACCTTAAAGTCACAGGCTCCTATTGTGCCATACTGAGTTTGGATCACTGTAAAGATATATATCCTTTTTGCCATACTTCTGTAAAGAATTCCCTCATTGCCTTTTCTATGAGAAGCTTAATAAATGAGATAAAATGTTTTATATGAGTGGAATACAAAAGCTTTATGAATGTTATAATAAGAGTTCATGAATTATGTTGACAATTAAAACTTATTTAGTTTGTTGGTGTTACCCCTAATAGCTAAGGCTGAAAACATTTTGATCACTCATGGTGCGTGTATCATATCATATTATATCATATTATATATTCTGACAGTGCAGGGCGTAAGGCCAGAAATAACCCAGGACAATGCACCGTAGTCCATCACAGAGTCTTTTGTGAGTGAGAGTGTATGTGGGTGTGTGTGTGTGTGTGTGCACTGTTAACTTATGGAGCTGCTCCTCAGCTAAGCCCATACCCCGAGACTCATTTCCACAAAAGAAGCAGGTTTATTAACAAATCAAGTCAGAAACCATCAGAAGTTTTTTATAAGAGAAGTTATATAAAATATTATCATCAAATATCCTAAGACTCAAAGAAACATAAAATGACTTTAGCAGTGTCTTAAAATAAAAAAAGCTAACATCTCATCCTTTGATACCTCAGGCTTAGATTTCCATCTGCCAAGAAGTAATTCTGGCTCCAGCTGCAAGTCTAAATAGAGGCTCTCTCACTCATACTTTCCCTTATCCAGATATTTGCTGATTGAGGATGGGAGGCATGTTTTAAAGGCAGACCCAGCAGTACTCTATTTCCAGTGCCATGGTTACGTACCCAGAAAGCACATACAACTCAGCCTGAAGTCCACAAATATAGCAGTGACCATTTGTCTTTTACTTTATCTAGTACTGCTTACACAATTTTTCCTGGGTTACGGAACACATTCCATGAACACTTTCAAGAATTTGACCTGATAGTGGTAGTAACATTGAGCTGCTGCCATCTACTCTCTTGAATATTTTGGATATACGATTTCAGTGCACCAAGATTTTTCCAATACTGTTTCTTTTCCGCGGGGACATTTTCTTATATGTGTCCTATCCAGGAAAGGCTAAATCCCATTATAGTGAATTCAGCAATGTATTACATTATGCAACTATGTACAATATTGAAAACAATTACATATTTATATTGTTCAAAAAAATTAAAGGAACACTTTTTAATCAGAGTATACAGATGCTACTGACTTGTAGCATCAAGTCAGTGAAACTTCTGGGATACTGATCTGGTCAGTTCAGTAGCAGAGGGGGTTATTAATCAGTTTCAGCTGGTTTGGTGTTAATGTAATAAGCAACAGGTGCACTAGAGGGTCAACAATGAGACGACCCCCAAAACAGGAATGGTTTAACAGGTGGAGGCCACTGGCATTTTTCCCTCCTCATCTTTTCTGACTGTTTTTTAACTAGTTTTGCATTTGGCTATGGTCAGTGTCACTACTGGTAGCATGAGGCGATACCTGGACCATACAGAGGTTGCACAGGTAGTTTAACTTCTCCAGAATGGCACATCAACGCATGCCATTGCCAGAAGGTTTGCTGTGTTTCCCAGCACAGTCTCAAGGGAATGGAGGAGATTCCAGGAGACAGGGAGTTACTCTAGGAGAGCCTTACAGGGCCGTAGAAGGTCCTTAACTCTTCAGCAGGACCAGTATCTGCAACTTTGGACAAGGAGGAACAGGATGAGCACTGGCAAAGCCACTCCTGTGAATGTCTCTGACCAAACAATCAGACAAAGACTTCATGAGGTTGGCCTGAGGGCCCTACTTCCTCTAGTGGGCCCTGTGCTCACTGCCCGGCACCGTGGAACTTGATTGGCATTTGCCATAGAATACCAGAATTGGCAGGTCCACCACTTGCGCCCTGTGCTTTCCACAGATGAGAGCTGGTTCACCCTGAGACAGACGTGATAGGGTCTGGAGAAGCTGTGGAGAACGTTATGCTGCCTGTAACATCGTTCAGCATGACTGGTTTGGTGGTGGGTTAGTGATGGTCTGGGGATGCATATCCATGGAGGGATGCACAGATTTCTACAGGCTAGACATCAGCACCTTGACTGCCATTAGGTATCGGGATGAAATCCTTGGACCCATTGTCAAACCCTATGTTGGTGCAGTGGTTCTGGGTTCCTTCTGTTTTATGACAATGCCTGGCATCATGTGGCAAGAGTATGCAGGCAGCTCTTGGAGGATGAAGGAATTGATACCATTTGCTGGACCCCACGCTTGCCTGACCTAAATCCAAAAGAACACCTCTGGGATATTATGTTTCAGTTCATCCGATGCCGTCAGGTTCCACTTCAAACTGTCCAGGAGCTCATTGATGCCCTGGTCCAGATATGTGAGGAGAACCCCCAGGACATCATCCTTCATCTCATTAGGAGCATGTGGGGGCCATACAAACTACTGAGTAAGATTTTCAGTTGCTGCAATGAAATTTCAGCAAAATGGACTAGCCTGCCACATCGTTTTTTCACTTTGATTTTCGGGGTGTCATTGAATTCAGCCCCCTGTAGGTTGATAATTTTCATTTCCATCAAATGATGTGGCATCCTTTTATTTCTAACACATTACCCAGTCCATATCAGTATAGATATCCAGCACATTTTTTCCCATTGAGATCTGATGTGTTTTCAAAGTGTTCCTTTAATTTTTTTGAGCAGTTTATATTGTTATGCATGAGCATCTAAGGATCACTTGTCAGACTCTGCACATAAATGCGGTACCACTCCAGGGCAAGAGGGAGAATTTTCTATAATTGTCTCTTTTTCCTTCTGGTGTGCCTACAAGATGCCCAGTGAGGGCACCTGATCCATGCCCTTCAATGCCCACAACGTCCTGTGAAGCCCCACCCGTTCCAGTCAATCTCTATAAATGCAGATTCACCAGAAGGAGAAGAGATCTCAGTTGGGAACTAGACCTGTTATGTACCGTATGTCCTGATATATCATATTGTTTGTAGAATCCAGGTTGGCGCACAAGGCAACTTACTTGCCTTTTTTCAGTTGTAGCATCCCCAAACTCCTATTTCAGTCCTATTTTTTGGACAATCACATTAAACAGGATAGCCCAGTTGGCACTCCAACTCTACTTTCGGACTCCTCTACTCCTTTACACTGTGATGCCAAGTGTCCCAAACGTTAAAGTGCCCTGAAATGAAGGGACCATGTATAAAAAGTGTTGTAATTTCTACAAGGTGAAACTGAAATGTCTGCAAATACCCATCCATCTATCCATCCATTATCCAACCCGCTATATCCTAACACAGGGTTACAGGGGTCTGCTGCAGCCAATCCCAGCCAACAAGGCAGGAACAAATCCCCAGGCGGAGCGCCAGCCCACCACAGGGCACACACACATACACACACACACACACACCAAGCACACATTAGGGACAATTTAGGATCGCCAATGCACCTAACCTGCATGTCTTTGGACAGTGGGAGGAAACTGGAGCACCCGGAGGAAACCAACGGAGACACGGGGAGAACATGCAAACTCCACGCATGGAGGACCTGGGAAGCGAACCCAGTAGTGATGAGCGAGCACCAAAGTGTTCGGGTGTTCGGTCCGAACACATCGCGATGTTTGTGTGCTCTACCGAGCACCCGAGTATAATGTAAGTCAATGGGAGACAACCAGGCACCCCCTGCTCTGAAGAGGGGAGGGTGCCTGGTCCTTTGGAAAAGGTCAGAAAGTGACAGAAACACCACCCATGTTAATCGGAGTTGTACAGGTCTGTCAGGTGGAAGACAACATTTAGCAAGCGGAGAGGTATGTACTTGCGAAAAGAACAAGTTGAGTAACTTGAGAAAAAGAGAGGACTGGGCAGTCCTAGGGGTGCCAGTCGCCGGAATGCATCATAGACATGTTTGGTGTATTCTCCGAAAGCCCATTTTTAATGTTTTAAAAGTCTGGACACTTAGCGCTGCTCCTGGTCATTCGCATTCCGTGATTGTCCTCCTGATCAGTGACGTGCGGTGAGGTTCATGGCTGGTGAGGCACTGACTCCTTTAGAGTCCGTCAGATTTACAAATATATGAACCCAAAAGAGCAGCTTATTCACTATTCGATTGGCAGCCAGCGTGCACATTGACTACTGGTTATGTTTCATATCTCATCAGCATTTACATTTAGAGCGACAGGAGAGAGCGCATTTGATCCTCACCCTTGCGTGCTCTCTAAATTTGCCATTGCAATTCCACAATTCATACTCATTCAATACAAATGAAAGTATAGAGTCACATGGCTACTGGCATTACAGTGAGGGCAGTACTTACCTGCCCCTTGATTGGCTGTCTCCAACCCGTGAAACGTGCGGGGCGGAGACTCGAGAATGGAGCACGAGCACATGTGGTGCTCGTTTGAGTAGCGCCATGCTCCGAGCATAGCGATGCTCGAGCCGAACACATGTTCGGCTGAGCATGCTCGCTCATCACTACTCCTTACTGCGAGGCAGCAGCGCTACCATACTCTTAAAGTAAAATCTGTAATGTGCACTTAATAACATCTGAATTGAATGATTTGTAATTTTAAACTGTGGAGCAAAGGGGTAAATCAAGGAAGAAAGTGTCTTTGTCCCACACATTATGGAGCACAGTGTGTGTGTGTGTATATATATTGTGATGGACGGCGCACATAGGCTGGCATCCCAGCCAGGATGGAGCATGGTTCCTTAATTAGACAGGAGGGCAGCCCAAGGATGCCACAAGAAAAAGGGCAAAGATCATCCTGTTTCACCCAGAAGACAAGCAGAAGGTGCCAATGTGGCAGTGGGTACACTGGCATCCTGGCAGGGTAGACTCAGGAACAATACCTAGCCGGGAGCAGAGTATGACAGAAGGACAGAGGGAGACAATCTGGCAGGGCCACGGGATCCACCAACACAATAGGAGGCATCCTTCCTGAGCTGTTGTACCTGAACAGATCCTGCTATGCGAACAGGATATTGTAGTCCTCAAGAACAGCCTTGTCAGGTCCAGTGGGGACCGCCAGGGGATACTATAGGGAGTACTCATACCTGGTTTATGGGGCTTCGGTTTGACCCGGAAGAAATTTCATCGGGTTATGACCTAGCACCGGAAGTACTCCGAAGCCCTGCCCTGTAGTGTTCACTAAATATATATATATTGTATATACAAACTGCTCAAAAAAATTAAAGGAACACTTTGAAAACACATTAGATCTCAATGGGAAAACATTTTTTTTTCTGGATATCTAAACTGATATGGACTGGGAAATATGTTAGGAATGTAAAGATACTTCATCACTTGATGGAAATGAAAATTATCAACCTACAGAGGACTGAATTCAAAGACACCCCGACAATCAAAGTGAAAAAACAATATGGCAGGCTAGTCCATTTTGTCGAAATTTCTTTGCAGCAACTCCAAATCATACTCAGTAGTTGTTATGGCCCCCATCTGCTTATATGTATGCCTGACAACGTCGGGGCATGCTCCTAATGAGATGACAGATGGTGTCCTGGAGGATCTCCTCGCATATCTGGACCAGGGCATCAGTGAGCTCCTGGACAGTTTCAGACGCAACCTGATGGAGTTGGATGGACCGAAACATAATGTTCCAGATGTGTTCTATTGGATTTAGGTCAGGCGAGCATGGTGGCCAGTCAATGGTATCAGTTCCTTCATCTTCCAGGAACTGCCTGTATACTCTCGCCACATGAGGCCAGACATTGTCATATACCAGGAAGAACCCAGGACCCACTGCATCAGCATAGGGTCTGACAATGGGTCCAAAGATTTCGTCCCGATACCTAATGACAGTCAAGGTGCCTTTGTCCAGCCTGTAGAGGTCTGTGCGTCCCTCCATGGATATGCCTCCCCAGACCGTCACTGACCCACTACCAAACCAGTCATGCTGAACGATGTTACAGGCAGCATAACGTTCTCCACGGCTTCTGCAGACCCTTTCACGTCTCTCACATGTGCTCAGGGTGAACCTGCTCTCATCTGTGAAAAGCACAGGGTGCCATTGGTAGACCTGCTAATTCTGGTATTCTATGCCAAATGCCAATCGAGCTCCACGGTGCAGGGCAGTGAGCACAGAGCCCACTAGAGGAAATAGGACCCTCAGGCCACCCTCATGAAGTCTGTTTCTGGTTGTTTGGTCAGAGACATTCACACCAGTGACCTGCTGGTGGTCATTTTGTAGGGCTTTGCCAGTGCTCATCCTGGTACTCCTTGCCCAAAGGGGCAGATACCTTATCCTGCTGATGGGTTAAGGACCTTCTGTGGCCCTGTCCTGCTCTCCTAGAGTAACTCCCTGTCTCCAGGAATCTCCTCCATGCCCTTGAGACTGTGCTGGGAGACACAGCAAACCTTCTGGCAATGGTAAGTATTGATGTGCCATCCTGGAAAAGATGGACTATCTGTGCAACCTCTGTATCGCCTCATGCTACCAGTAGTGATGCTGACCATAGCCAAATGCAAAACTAGTTAAAAACAGAAAAGATGAGGAGGGAAAAATGTCAGTGGCCTCCACCTGTTAAACCATTCCTGTTTTGGGGTTTGTCTCATTATTGCCCCTCTAGTGAACTTGTTGCTAATTTCATTAACACCAAAGAGGCTGAAACTGATTAACAACCCCCTCTGCTACTTAACTGACCAGATCAATATCCCAGAAGTTTCATTAACTTGATGCTATACTCTGATTAAAAAGTGTTCCTTTGATTTTTATACTGTATGTATATATACATATATATACTCAGCAAAAAAAGAAACGTCCCTTTTTCAGGACTGTGTATTTCAACAATAATGTTTTAAAAATCCAAATAACTTTACAGATCTTCATTGTAAATTGTTTAAACAACGTTTTCCATGCATGTTCAATTAACCATAATCAATTAATTAACATGCACCTGTGGAATGGTCGTTAAGACCTTAACAGCTTACAGAAAGTAGGAATTTAAGGTCACAGTTCTAAAAATGCAGGACACTAAAGAGACTTGTCTACCGACTGTGAAAAACACCCAAAGAAAGATGCCCAGGGTCCCTGCTCATCTGCGTGAACGTGCATTAGGCATGCTGCAGGGAGGCATGAGGACTGCTGATGTGGCTAGGGCAATAAATTGCCATGTCCACACTGTGAGACGCCTAAGACAGCGCTACAGGGAGACAGGAAGGACAGCTGATCATCCTCGCAGTGGAAGACCACGTGTAACAACACCTGCACAGGATCGGTACATCCGAATATCACACCTGCGTGACAGGTACAGGATGGCCACAACAACTGCCCGAGTCACACCAGGAACACACAATCCCTCCATCAGTGCTCAGACTGTCCGCAATAGGCTGAGAGAGGCTGGACTGAGGGCTTGCAGGCCTGTTGTAAGGCAGGTCCTTACCAGACATCACCAGCAACAACGCCGCCTATGGGCACAAACCCACCTTCGCTGGACCAGACAGGATTGGCAAAAAGTGCGCGAGTTTCTGCATGACAGCAATGTCAGTGTTCTGCCATGGCCAGCGAAGAGCCCAGATCTCAATCCCATTGAGCACGTCTGGGACCTGTTGGATCGCAGGGTGAGGGCTAGGGCCATTCCCCCCAGAAATGTCCAGGAACTTGCAGGTGCCTTGGTGGAAGAGTGGGGTAACATCTCACAGCAAGAACTGACAAATCTGTTCCAGTCCATGAGGAGGGGATGCACTGCAGTACTTCAAGCAGCTGGTGGCCACACCAGATACTGACTGGTACTTTTGATTTTGAGCCTCCCTTCATTCAGGGACACATTGTGAAACATTTTTAGTTTATGTCTTATGGTGTTGACTCTTTTAGTGTTCATACAAATATTTACACATTAAGTCTACTGAAAGTAAAAACAGTTGAAAGTCAGGGGACGTTTCTTTTTTTGCTGAGTATATATGCTAGGGCCATTCCCCCCAGAAATGTCCAGGAACTTGCAGGTGCCTTGGTGGAAGAGTGGGGTAACATCTCACAGCAAGAACTGACAAATCTGGTCCAGTCCATGAGGAGGAGATGCACTGCAGTACTTCAAGCAGCTGGTGGCCACACCAGATACTGACTGGTACTTTTGATTTTGAGCCTCCCTTCATTCAGGGACACATTGTGAAACATTTTTAGTTTATGTCTTATGGTGTTGACTCTTTTAGTGTTCATACAAATATTTACACATTAAGTCTACTGAAAGTAAAAACAGTTGAAAGTCAGGGGGCGTTTCTTTTTTGGCTGAGTATATATATACTGTACATACAGTATATATATGTGTACTGTATATTATCAGGCGTGCTTGTCTAGGAACCATCTTCCTGGCTCTGATGAGATAAGCAATACCACCCAGGAGCAGGAGCACTGGCACTAACCTTATCATCTCCTTCTTCCTCAGCAGTCAAGAAAAAGCACCCAAGAAGAATGACTGACTCCACTTACTGTCTGAGGTACTCCGTCCGTCAGGTCACCAGAATATGAAGCCATCGCATTTCTGGAAGGTGGCATCAGATGCCAAATGGACTATTCCAGACCGCAGAGCTCCTACTGCAAACTGCTACCAGAGAAATTAAATCTTTTAAAGCCTTTTTGCTTGAGCCATTTGCAGCTGTCTTTTCAGTGAATACAAGGGTGGTACCCCAACCTTTCTTGGCTCCTCAGAATAGTCTGCCTGCCTGGTCACTTCTTACAATATATAAATACTGTATATTAACAAAATACAGTATATGTAGACATATTTAATGCATGAAAGCATTTAATCAGAATTTAGATGAAGTCCAATTGCAGATTTGCACAATTAAGCTCATTTTTAATATTTAATTAATCTACAGCACCTCAACATTTAACACACCCAGCTATAATGATCAGTAGTGAAACAGCTCTGCCCCCGACACACTATATGATGGGTCCCCGCAGAGTGCTTTGCCAGCTGCAGAAGTCTTTCTCCTCCCTCTTCTACTGTTTGACTGCTTAGATTTAGGCTGCATTTGAACAACTGGAAATGTCATTTTGCTGTCACAGTTTACTTCCTGAACTCTTGCCATCTTTCATGGTAAGATTGTAATGATCTTATATCTGTTATACTGCCTCAGTTTTGTTTTTCTTTTCCTGTGAAACTGCAAATTTAGGTGTGCTATATAAAAAGCTGTGTCGTAATAAGCATTTGTACATTAGTGAATGATAAAAGATGAACCACAATACATTCTGATTGATACTTGAAGGTGCTAAGTCAGATTGTTCATTTGAATCTGTAAGGCACTAAGTGAGACACCTGGGTTAAAGCTGGTGCAGGTGAATTTGACAAAGGCCTGTTTTCAAAGGCTGCCAACCACGTCTCATTTTTTTTGGCACTGTCATGGATCATAAAGATTGATTGTGGTGCTTTAATTTTTTTATTTTGTTATTTACAGACAGAGCACACAAAGCTTGGAAGCATTATCATTTTCATCCTCTGACAAAAGCAGGCTATCTTGATGCAATAGGATACAGGATGTAGTGATATACTTTATGTTATCAAATGCTACTCAAGTGCAGTGTGGTGTATAATATATGTTGCTAATATACCGTTACTGAAAGATCAGTCTTTATGATTTATAGAACTTTTCAAAGTATACACCATTATAAGGCACTTTCATAAATATGTAAGAACAAGTTACTTATTTCATGGAGATTTTTACACTGATGCCTTGTGCAGTATGTATCAGTACCACCACACAGGTTTGTGGTGTGTGTTATTTAGTGGTTTCATAATTTGTGTTACCCAGAATAATGTGATGTATATGGTTTGAAACAGATGGTGTGATACTGTATATTATATATAGAGTAAGCCAATGATTCCACAATTGTTTGGCAGCACAATGATTTGTACTGCTCCCTCTCAACTCCATTATCTGTAGCTTCTATCAGCCTTCAACTCCACCTTTTCCCCAGTATCATTTTATATTATAATGTCCCCATAGTTTACGGACTGCAAAATGTTCCCAGCTTATCACACCAGGCAGTCAGCAGCTTATGCTAAAACATTTTGGCTGCTAATGCTAGCATTCCGGTTGCCATCCCTTTCCTCTATGAACACATTTACAAACTTACAAACACAAATGTTAATTGATTTTTTTCTTTAAAAGAAATAAATTGAATGTTAAAATATGCTGAATAATGCAAGAGATACAATGCATTAATGTATGGGGGCAGAAGAGTAAGAGGCATGAGTGAGTAGTTCTGACAGAAGATCTTCTGTATCATGGCTTGAAATTTACAGCAAATCAGGCCAGACGGGGATGGGGAAAAGGTCCCTTCATCTCTATGAAGTACAGACTTAGACTGATAACCAAAAGTTGTATGGCAGCTAAAGGCTAATAAATCTATTTGCAAAGTCATATTGCAGTCGGTACAGAGGAAGGGAGTCTTAACTGCTTTGCAGTTAATATATAATAGCTCATGCTGGTCTAGCGGGAGCTGAAAACCGTTTCTCAGATTTAGTCTCTTTCTGGAATGGCAAGGTGAGTAAATCACAAAGGCTGGTATGCTGCAAAACACATGAGACTGCTGGATGCCGCAAGGAAGGTGGGCAGAGTGGCGTGTAGCCAAACAGATGTCAGATGCTGGCACAAATAAGCATATTTCTCTCTGAAATTCAGAGCTGTCCAAGCAGAGGTGCTTGTTTGTGCTACTCTTTTTAAGGGCCGGTATAGAAAAGAGTCAGACATGGGGCAGTTTTAGACACTTCAGATTAGCCACACTTCTACAACCCTGTCTGTAACTAAAGAAACTCCACACTAAAACTCCACACTACAATTAATGACTGCATCCAAAAAAAGAAAAAAATTACTATTGTTAATATAATAATAATATAAGTTGCAAGATTTCTAAATCTTTTGGCAGATTTGTAGACATTGTGCAGAGGGGATGAATTTTAAAGAAACAGAGAAGATACAGCACCATTCCAACCTGACTTCTCAAGAACACCTCTGGTTGGCTGAAGCTAAAGAGTGATCCACCACCCAGTAGATATACGATGGACATTCAAAAAGTTTCCACAGTTTTATATTTTCATTGGAAATGGTGAAGGTAAGAGGAGTAGTAATTGGTCATGTCTGAGAATGTCATGTGACTGGGAAAATTGCATCGCAAATCAATGTGAATATGTAGAAAGGTGATGTCATTTGTTTTTGAAATCCTTAATAAATTGCAGAAATGTTTTGAATGTCCCCTGTACAAAAGAGAGAAAGAGAATGGCAGCTTTGAAAACCAGACTGTGGCCGCCTGTGCCACTAGTTTGCCTTCAGTCTGAAATTACTCCATTTGAAATGGACTAGAGGAAGTGGCATCTTAACCTTCCCTTTTGTTTCATCCATTAGTTATTAAGCCTATTCTTTAATTCAATGGCTTGTTGCAACCCTCATTGTGCAATGGTATACATTTCCGAAATTGTTGATTTTCTCTTTTCTAAGAGCACTGTTTTGGGGACCTGAGCAGATCAACATTCCTGAGCCATTCTTCTTTCTTTAGTTTCAGATATTGTATGATGGACACAGTTTGCTGATCATGTTTTGGCTCATTTTGTATCTCATTATTCTTTGGCTGCTAATTAAGGAAAAAGAAACAATTATGGGGTCTGAGTCTTCAAGAGCAAGTCAAATAAAATTAATTCAACTTCTAATGAAGTTTTGACTACCAATAACACATTCTTCGTATATAAGGACCTAAGTGAGATATTGTCACAGCTTATATATTAGTTAACCAAAAGAGCTTCAACGGCTAAACATACTAGCCTCACTTGTAAATGTTCTCATATTCTTTACTTGTACTCTAAATGGCTCTGCCTGCAGAGGCTGTCACTGGCTCAGTGTGGCTGGAAGCATAGAGGTTGAGACACAAGAAATGCTCTCTAACAAACTTGGCAAAAATATAAGCCAAAGTGGGAATACAAACCTGGGCAAGCACACACATTAAAGAGAGCACAAGTAGGTTTAAAAGAAAATTTTTCTGTTTGAGTCTGTAAAACAGGCAGGTCAAAACCTGAAAAAGGCAAGCAATACTCAAAGGAAAGCCCTCTCAATATACTAAAAAGGAAGAACTCAAAAAGACAAGCAAAAGTTCACAAAACTACATGGTCAATTTCCAAGCTAAAAAAGTACTAGACTAGACTCTAGTAAGTTGCTTTCACAAGGGCTCAGAACTACAAGGTGAGAGAAATTAATGACATCCTAGGCAGGCAGTGTGGGGTAGTGCTGAGGGCTCTGGACCTTAAACCCTGAGGTTATGGGTTCAAATCCTGCTACTGACACTGTTTGACCAAGAGTAAGTTACTTGACCTGCCCATGCTCCAATTGGAAAGCCAAAAGAAATGTAAGCAATTGTATCATAAAAGTTGTAAGTCACCCTGGATAAAGGCATCAGCTAAAAATGTAATGTAAAAATCTTACAGGCTCCTTTTATTCTCCTTTTTCCTCTCATCATGCAAATACACCATGATCAATGTAACTAGACAGATTGTAACAGATTCTGATTGGAGAGGATAAGTGCCAACAGCTTGTGAAGGTGGGCCAGTAGAGTATGATGGTGTCATCTCTAGGGCACTTACCACAAAAAAAGAATGTTTACTGGTTTGATCACTTTGTCTTACTCACTGTTTGCTCTGAGCTGGTTACCTATCCTAAAACTGTAATACATTCTGATGTTGTAAGCCATCATTTTTCTGGAAAATATTTAGTAAAGAAATGGAGAAAGTATAGAAAAAAACGAATGACGAAAATAGTGTGAGGGCACTGTTATACACTGGCTTTGATTACATCTGTCAAGAACAAGTAGAAGGGATTGGGTGAAATTGGTTCAGTAACTTTAAAATCATGTTTATTCTAGGGATGCATTTGAATTTTTAATTAGTCACCATTCGATTAATACAGTCGACTTCAAGCTCTCAACACGAAATCGAAAAAGTGAGGATGTATGGCATTTCTTAATAAGCACAGCAGCTACAGAAACCACCAGTCACTTACTGTGTTTTAGAAGGCATTACCACAAACCTCTTCATCTTAAAATGATGGAGCAGAACCCAGAAGAAGGTTGATTTGTCTTATCAAACGTTTTGTGTGTATTGCGTCCTTGCAAATACATTCCCTTTCCAGGCAATTGGTAAACTTTGAAAGGCACCTACTTGTTGTTTTTTTGTCTTTCTTCCCACTGCCAGACTTCCATTGTTATGAATCTCAATTTTTATCTTCCTGGGATATTTTTTTAAATTTTATGTTATTTATAGTTTCTAACTTGAGGTCTTTTTCTTGGCATGGTTACTACCTTTCTGCTGCTATCTTTATATGGTTATGGCTGCACTATTTTTAGATGTTTTGCATATTACTGGTCATTATGTCATCATGTCCTATTTATACTGTATAACGTGGAGTGCTTTACTAAACTTTTCTCTTTTGAGAAGTGGTAGCTAAAAGGGGCTTCTGAAAATATTTTACTTTGATAAAATATGCTACAGTATTGTGACTTTTGGTTTTGTGTTTCTGGCTTTAATATGTAGTTCTTTGTCTTCATCAATGTCCTGACCCCAACCTATTTAACTTTTTAGTTCCCTGCCTTTCTCAATTTACTTTTGAATGTCTTCTGCTTATTTTGTCATTCTATCCTTTTTCTCATAATATTATTTCATTCAATGTGTCTATAACATAAAGAGAGCTTTGCAATGAAAATATTTACAGAATGCAGTCCTCCTGATTGGAAAAACATAATATTTTTAGGGAGACATTCAGAAAAATGATTTATGACATATAGAAAACAATTTGATTTCGGAAAACAAGTGGCGACCTTATCCTTAATCTATCCAAACATTTGAACTGGCCAAGAATAGTCTCAAGATTAAAAAAGTGACGGTATATTTTATCATTGCTTACATGAGCAAAGAGAAAATCAAATATTGTTTTTAAGAGGTTCTGAAGAATTCTAGTATAATGGATGAGGCTTTGGAGAAGTCGCGTCACCATTGCTCTCACTGATTTGTCAGCAACACTGCCTTAGTGAGCGACCTAATTACATTTTATCAAATAGGCTGAAGGAACTCTTTTTTCATATTGAAGTTCTGACTTGCAGAATGACCACACAAGTAAAGCTACAATTAGCAACCAGCTTCATTTGACAGTTATATAAATGGAGTGCACTGTTTTCTCAGAAAGATTTTTAGAGGACACATTGATCAGTGAGGTTTATGTGGTTTTCCAGCTACATTAATAATAATAATAATAATACATTTTATTTCTATAGAACCTTTCCCATGCTTATTATTGTAATTTATCCATTGTACTTTTATAATTTGCACCTTACCTTATTACATTTTGTTTCAGATAACTTGTTTTTATTATTATTTGGCTGACATCTTCATTAAAAGTAAGTTACAATATTTGAAGCATGGGCAAAGTGAAGTGACTTGCTCTTGGTCACACAGTGTCAGGAACAGGATTTCATCATAAAAAATGGGGTTGAATTAGTTTTCAGAATAAAAACTGGCAGATTGGCGCAAGTATAGCAATCGGTTTCTTAATGTAGACAAGACAAAAGAGATGATTATTGACTTCAGGATGGTTCATGCTGTCCACATCCCGCTACACATCAAGGGCTCTGTAGTGGTACTGGTCAAGAACACCAAATTCCTTGGTGTGCACCTTGAAGCTAACTTTACTTGGTCAATTGACACTACCTCCATAGCCAAGAAGGCACACAAACATATTCTACAGGGGCGCCACAGAGAGCATTCTAACCAACTGCATCACTGTTTGATTTGGGAACTGCAGTGTCTCTCTGACTGTAAGTTCCTACAACGCATAATGCACACAGCAGAAAAGATCACTGGGACATCTCTGCTCTCCATTGAAGATATCTTTATTACCGTATATACTCGAATATAAACCGAGTTTTTCAGCACCCAAAATGTGCTGAAAAAAACATCACCCTCGGCTTATATTCGAGTCAGGTCCCGCTGCCCCCGCCAACCCGCATGTGTTCAGTCTCTCCCTGTGCATTCCCTGTGCAGCGAGCGAGAGAGAAGGAGAGAGAGAGAGAGAGCGACACACATAGACACGCACAGACACACGCGAGAGAGACACACAGAGAAACACACACACGCATACGTGAGAGAGAGAGAGAGAAAGCGAGAGAGGGGGCTGGCCGCATAAGGCCGAGAAGGCAGTTAAAGAATGCACCGGGCTTCAGATTCGAGCATTGTTTTAACCTTGTTGTATTTAATGAAGACTTTTTTCTATTGGATTTTAACCTCCACTTCACTTCTGTTTACAGCGATCAGTTCGTAGCGTGCATTGTTGCAATGTTACTTTTCTTGGTGGTTTATTAAATTATGGATTTTTCAAATGTTAATTTTTCTCTCTGTGCTTAAAACTCATTAAAAAAAGTGTTTTTAGCGAGCAGTTCGTAGCGCTATAGCGCAAACTCTTGCAGTGTTAGTTTTCTCTATTGTTCAAGTTTTTCTCAGTGTTATTCAATGTTTTTACATTTAGTTTACTATTACGCTGTGCATTCTGTGGTGTAATTAACTATATTTGTGCTTAAAAATCTTAAAAAAAATATATATTTACATACAGTTCATACGGTCTGGAACGGATTGATTGTTTTTACATACAATCCTATGGGGGAAATTACTTTGGGTCACGACCAAATCAGGATACGACCAGAGTTTTGGAACGAATTACGGTCGTGACCCAAGGTTCCACTGTACCTGGTTTGGTTTGCGGGCGGTAGAAGAACTGCTGCGGGCTCTGTGTGGTGCTGTGCAGCCTCTGTGAGACTCATTCCGGGCTGTATGTTCAATTAATGAGCTGATGCCTCAATTAATGTACGATAATTTTATTAGTTTTATTGGTATTTATTTTGATTATTGAAACTTACCAGTAACTGCTGAATTTCCCACCCTAGGCTTATACTCGAGTCAATAAGTTTTTCCAGTTTTTGTAGGTAAAATTAGGTACCTCGGTGAGCATATACGGTAGGTGTTGCATTTGCAAAGCTCACAGCATTCTGAAGGACTGCTTCCACCCCTGTCATGGTCTCTTTGTCCCATTTCCAACTAGCAGAAAGTACTGTAGCGTCTGAAGCAGTCCTGTCAGGTTCTGCAACAGCGTCTACCCATTGGCTGTCTGGACTCTGAAATCTGAGCTGTCCCATCTCCTTAGATCTGCTGCTAGTGGTTTATTTATATGCAGTACACGTTTGCAACTGTTCCTTTTATTATTAGTTGTTGTGTTATTTATTTATTACTGTCTATTTCAAATTACTACTACGTACTGTATCTGTTCACTTACCTGTTATTTATTTATAGTGTACTTCTTTACTTGTCTTGCACTTGTCCTATGTTTATGTACAATATGTGTTGCACTGTGGTCCTGGGGAACATTATTTCATGAAACTGAATGTTGCAATACTGTGTATGGATGGTATGACAATAAAACCACTTGACTTGTTATGAACCCACAACCTCAGGGATTGAGTTCCAAAGTCTTATCTACTGCACCACACTTCCTACATGTGTTTGGAGTAACCATATAAACCTGAACTCAAACCAGCTATTTTTTTAATAACTGAGTCCAACATTAAATAAAAAAACTAATTATCAAAATACAATTCCATTAATTTTAACATTTTACTAATTATACAATGTACAATAACATGCAGATCTTTCATAGAGGTAGTTTTCTGCTCTGGCTTTTTCATATATGTTTTTTTCATTCATGCACTAGTCTAAAAAGAACTTTGAGTCACAGACAGATCAGTTGCTTTTTTCTGTCATCAGTAAATGTCTTTAGTCTTTCAAATTTAGCTGGACTAGCAGTGAAGCCCCCAAATGAGCCAGGCTTTTGTAATAAATGGTGACCGGTTTGCCTCAAGCAGTCAGACTGCAACTTCATATCTGCAGTCCATCGCTCACATTTGGTAACAGGATTTATTTAAAGCCTTACTGTCAGTAGCAATAAACTGAATTCTACAAGGTAAGCTGCTGACCACTGCCAAGAGGAGGAAAAAAGTCAAACCTTTCAGAATTTGTGACATATTACTTTCAGTGACATTTCTGCACTAATAGGTTCAGTCAAAGTAAACACACTGTCATTTAAATGAGACACAATTTATAAGAGAAGGCAAAGTGTGCTTTTAAAAGGAGAATGGGGGAAGTTCGCGAGCTCTGAGAATAATGTGTTGCAGCAGTCTGTTAGGTTAAAAATTTCAAGCAAGCAGACTGTCTTATTTAGCAAACTAGTTTCACTACCCAATCAAGAAATGCCTATTTTGCCTGTGAGTTGATATTTCTCATTAGCAGTACCTTCAAATCAATATTTTCTTCCTTTTTTCTGTGCTGTTGTATTCTGGCAAATAACCTTTTATAAAGGCCCACTAGTCATTTGCTGCATTATATGCAAGACTGTCGGACAACATGCACTTGCATATGTGATTGCCTCTGAAACGTTGAGCTCCTCTGATGAAGGCTTCTAGCCCAGACTCAGGCTAAATCAAGCAGAAGCTTGAGCACTGCTTTTAACTTTTATTTGTCAAATCCATTTCATGCATCTTTCTGGTAGAGGGACATTCTTTTGTATCTTGATAAAGGAGGATGCTGCTTTAGGAGCTATCTTGTATCCTTTGCGTCTAGATTCTAATTTTTTAACAGTGCAGATGTTGATGTTGGCAAAGAGCAGAAGACGCAAGAATAAATAGTCAGAGACCTTCATGTATTTTGTGTTTCCTACAACAACAACAACAACAACATTTATTTATATAGCACATTTTCATACAAAAAAAAATGTAGCTCAAAGTGCTTTACAAAATGAAGAATAGAAAAATAGAAGACACAGTAAAAAATAAAAATAAGTCAACATTAATTAACATAGAATAAGTAAGGTCTGATGGCCAGGGTGGACAGAAAAAACAAAAAAAAAAAAACTCCAGACGGCTGGAGAAAAAAAATAAAATCTGCAGGGATTCCAGACCATGAGACCGCCCAGTACCCTCTGGGCAATCTACCTAACATAAATGAAACAGTCCTCTTTGTAATTAGGGTTCTCACGGAACTCTTTCCTACTGCCAAATCTGATAATTACCATTGTTTAAAAGCAATGACTTTAATAAAAAGTCCACTGTCTCCTAATGACCAGAAGTATGGAAAAATGGGGTGTAATGAGAAATGGCCTATTTGGACAGGATTAGCTTGAAGTGAGCTGGCATTCACCGGTACTCTGTACTGCCATTTCCTCGTAGTTAATGTATGCATATCAGTACATACCATGTGGACATGTGCAGGCTACATTAGCAACCCTTATTTGTATTTATTTTAGTTTAAGTGTGAATCATGTACTCGAGGACATCAGTAGAAATTAAGGGGAAGTGTATTTAAGACTGAACCCAGGAAGCACTTTTTTACACTCTGGACTCTGGACAATACTACCGAGGCATGTAGCTGAAGCAGAAATCTTGACAATCATTAGGAAGTATAATGAGATGCTAGAATAGTTTAGCTTTTAGCTAAACAAACAGGCCTGATGGACTGAATGGTCTCATCTCATATGTCAAATTTCTTATAACAAAAATATATCCATTCGAACTTCTGCTGTTATATATAATTAGTGTATATTAGCATGCCTTCTCTCCTCTGAGGGGATAAAACCCTTCCTCTCCATTATTCAGTGACTACAACAAGGAGTATCGGCAGTTCTTTCTTTCCATTTCAGGCACCTGGGTAAAGTAACAATTATTACTGGAAGACCTCTGTAATTTTTATCCCAAGTGAATCGCTCAAATGACAGAATTTTACTGACATGTTGATTTGCACAGGATTAGTTTAATATAATCTGGGGTTACTTTTTACAGACTTTTTATAGAAAGTGAAAAGCTCCATAATCTTTACTGAGATGTGAATGTGCAGTCCATAAAAACGTTACTGACATGGTCAATTTGGATAGGACTAAAATTACTTGACCCCACTAACTGGCTTAAAAGTAATTCTGTCTGAAAAGGGTTTAATAGAATAACATGACAATGCCTCCCAACTCATGAAAAAACCCCTACATATAATATATCATTCAATTTGTCCTTATTTGTAGTTATGTCAAGCTTTTTGGACATTTAGGACATTTTTGCACTATCTTATGCAGGCAATTACATCTTTTGATAGAGAATAAACCCACAGGTGTCTTCAGCAAAAATAATGAGAAGGTGTTGTCACACACATGTGCATGGGAGGCAGCTAAAGGGCTTGAATGAGGCTCCAAATCAGACCGGGATGTGGCAGAGTGCACTGATTCTTTTTCTTCCTTCCCTGCAGACCATTCACGGGAAATTCCACCTGGCCCAGGTGATGTCACTTCCGGGTGTGAACCTGTAGATGAAGACCTTTCTGGTTCCAGCCCCCTTGATGTCATGTCCAGGCCTTGAACCTATGGTTGAAGACACTTCCGATCCCAGCCCTTTTGACATCACTTCTTATCCTGACCTTTAAAAGCCTCCAACTTTCCCCTACTCCCTCACTTCTGTTTTGGACTCTGATTTGTGCACACCAGTGCTATCTTTTTTGTTTGCAATTTTTCAACCAGGGAAATAATATACGGGTGGCTGCCCCAAATCTTGCTATGGCTCGTGCTCAAGTTTGTGACAGTGTGCATGCCACATCAACCAAGCCCAGACGCTCAATCACTATTGGGATACGAGGAATCAAATTTACTCTTTTTTATAAAACTTCAAAAAAGTTAGGATTGGAAATATAGGTATGTCGAGTTCTGTTTATGCTATTTCAAGGTTGCTGATCACAAATATAATATTTCTGATGTCTGATTCTTTACTGGTGGTCCTAGCCCTCTAAGAACCTCTCCCAGAAGGTTAAATATGACGAATTACAAACGTAAGCATGAAGGGTATCATTTTACATTATTTCAAGGTCACTGATTACAAATATGATGTAATTGTTTATGTTTTCATTCATTACTGTGGATCTAGCCCTCTATTAACCTCTATCAGAGGGTGGAAAAGGACAAGTTTCTGTTACAATCAACAGAATTTAGACTTTAAATATTTAAACTGAAGCACACATTTTAATAGTTCAAATATCTGATGCAACTATTCTTGCTTATTATATACTTCTACTTCATAAAGTACATCATTACATTTCTTATGATCACCCCAAATTAGGGCAGCTTATGCTATTTCAGACATTTTGAAGATTGTTTTGTTAATTATTTATCTAATATGTACTGTATATTATGTGCCCTGTCATCTTTCTGTAGAGATTGGGTGGTAGGCAGTTGAAGAACTGCCCTTTGCCTATATATTCCAAGTAGAGAGGCAGATTATCCAGAACTGAAATGAGTTTTGATACTGCGTTTATTGTTTTAGTAAGGACTGGATTTTTCTGGTTTTCTAGATCATTTGATCCTTTTCTGTGGATTACAAATTTCATATATGGACTTGTTTTATTTGCTCTGGATGTATTGTTAGGTATATAATTTATATATTTGCCTTTATTGGATCATCTGAAGCAGAGGTTCTTGCAGTTTTCTCTAATTCTTTTTAAATTTTACTTAAATATTATTAAGGATTGCTTGAATCTGGACCTTCCCCTTTTTGTGTTTTATGGGCTGGGCAAGACCAATCTGGGCTACTTAAAAGAAGCCTGGGGCTAGATATGTGGGACAAGACCTCATTTGAGCAATTGTTGAATTTTGAGCCTGCAAATAGGAAAGACTGAGGCTCCATTCAGAAGTTTAGGCATCATTTTCTATTTAGTACATTTCTGAGTCAAGAACATCATACAAGTAGCATTAAGAGGAGCCCACAATGGTTTGCTTCATTTATCTAATAGTTATCATGCCCATGAAATGAAAAAACAGGCTTCCTCTAGAAAGGACCAGGAGACTATAGGGTTAGACATGGTGTGTTTCAGCGAGTCTTTGTGTGGAAAATATGCTGTATGTCACATTTAAAAAATAAAAACAAAATATACAATACTCTTCCGGAGTGGTGTGAACTAAAAGAATAAACAGAACTGATCTTATTGGGGTTGTACAGATTACATAGATGTTACAGCTGTAGAAAAGAACGCAGGTAAACATGGAAGTGTAAGCCATAAAAACTCCCAAAAACTGTTTAGTGAGTTTTGTGTTTCGCAATTGTATAATCACCTGTGAAACAAATTTTAGTGTCAGAGTCGTAAAACTGTATGCAAAATGAAACTTGCCTGTTTTGCAAATCACTTGTGATAATACAAATCTCTCTTGACTAAATTTGCTTATCTGTATGTATTGTCACACATGTGGACTCTTGCAGGGACCAATTTTGTGGGAACATGGGCACAGAGAGTGGATGTTGCTTAGTTGTGGAACTTCTTTCCCTAGAATAAAGGAGTAACCAACAGAGGAGGACCATTGTCCTCTAATTCCTCTCCTTCTGGTCTCAACCTTTAAAACTAAATTGTAGAAAGTTATTATAAAGGACTCATTGCAATAGAAAATGCATCAGTGGCGTCAACCACGTGCTTTGTAATTTTCCAAATTTTTTTTAACTTCTTTGCCAAAACAGCAATTAAAAATGTTTTTTTTTTTACATTGGCTCCCAATATTCTATCTATCTATCTATCTATCTATCTATCTATCTATCTATCTATCTATCT